>OX016541.1:85821097-86477995 GCA_943590905.1 Sphaerophoria taeniata | reverse complement strand
GTGTTGGTCGCAAGATTCAACCACTGTACAGACTTAACATTTGTATACACAAAGTTAGTCAATGAGCTAACACGAATGCATAGAAATTGGTCGCAAGCACCAAATGTACAGCGCAGTGTTGGCAGCAAGTTCCAACCACTGTACAGAGTTAACACTTGTATACACAAAGTTAGTCAATGTGCAGCGCAGTGTTGGTCGCAAGATTCAACCACTGTACAGACTTAACATTTGTATACACAAAGTTAGTCAATGAGCTAACACGAATGCATAGAAATTGGTCGCAAGCACCAAATGTACAGCGCAGTGTTGGCAGCAAGTTCCAACCACTGTACAGAGTTAACACTTGTATACACAAAGTTAGTCAATGTGCAGCGCAGTGTTGGTCGCAAGATTCAACCACTGTACAGACTTAACATTTGTATACACAAAGTTAGTCAATGAGCTAATACGAATGCATAGAAATTGGTCGCAAGCACCAAATGTACAGCGCAGTGTTGGCAGCAAGTTCCAACCACTGTACAGAGTTAAGACTTGTATACACAAAGTTAGTCAATGTGCAGCGCAGTGTTGGTCGCAAGATTCAACCACTGTACAGACTTAACATTTGTATACACAAAGTTAGTCAATGAGCTAACACGAATGCATAGAAATTGGTCGCAAGCACCAAATGTACAGCGCAGTGTTGGCAGCAAGTTCCAACCACTGTACAGTGTTAACATTTGTATACACAAAGTTAGTCAATGAGCTAACACGAATGCTAAGAAATTGGTCATAAGCACCAAATGTACAGCGCAGTGTTGGCAGCAAGTTCCAACCACTGTACAGAGTTAACATTTGTATACACAAAGTTAGTCAATGAGCTAACATGAATGCATAGAAATTGTTCGCAAGCACCAAATGTACAGCGCAGTGTTGGCAGCAAGTTCCAACCACTGTACAGAGTTAAGACTTGTATACACAAAGTTAGTCAATGTGCAGCGCAGTGTTGGTCGCAAGATTCAACCACTGTACAGACTTAACATTTGTATACACAAAGTTAGCCAATGAGCTAACACGAATGCATAGAAATTGGTCGCAAGCACCAAATGTACAGCGCAGTGTTGGCAGCAAGTTCCAACCACTGTACAGAGTTAACACTTGTATACACAAAGTTAGTCAATGTGCAGCGCAGTGTTGGTCGCAAGATTCAACCACTTTACAGACTTAACATTTGTATACACAAAGTTAGTCAATGAGCTAACACGAATGCATAGAAATTGGTCGCAAGCACCAAACGTACAGCGCAGTGTTGGCAGCAAGTTCCAACCACTGTACAGAGTTAACACTTGTATACACAAAGTTAGTCAATGTGCAGCGCAGTGTTGGTCGCAAGATTCAACCACTGTACAGACTTAACATTTGTATACACAAAGTTAGTCAATGAGCTAACACGAATGCATAGAAATTGGTCGCAAGCACCAAATGTACAGCGCAGTGTTGGCAGCAAGTTCCAACCACTGTACAGAGTTAACACTTGTATACACAAAGTTAGTCAATGTGCAGCGCAGTGTTGGTCGCAAGATTCAACCACTGTACAGACTTAACATTTGTATACACAAAGTTAGTCAATGAGCTAACACGAATGCATAGAAATTGGTCGCAAGCACCAAATGTACAGCGCAGTGTTGGCAGCAAGTTCCAACCACTGTACAGAGTTAACACTTGTATACACAAAGTTAGTCAATGTGCAGCGCAGTGTTGGTCGCAAGATTCAACCACTGTACAGACTTAACATTTGTATACACAAAGTTAGTCAATGAGCTAACACGAATGCATAGAAATTGGTCGCAAGCACCAAATGTATAGCGCAGTGTTGGCAGCAAGTTCCAACCACTGTACAGTGTTAACATTTGTATACACAAAGTTAGTCAATGAGTTAACACGAATGCTAAGAAATTGGTCGTAAGCACCAAATGTACAGCGCAGTGTTGGCAGCAAGTTCCAACCACTGTACAGAGTTAACATTTGTATACACAAAGTTAGTCAATGAGCTAACATGAATGCATAGAAATTGTTCGCAAGCACCAAATGTACAGCGCAGTGTTGGCAGCAAGTTCCAACCACTGTACAGAGTTAACATTTGTATACACAAAGTTAGTCAATGAGCTAACATGAATGCATAGAAATTGTTCGCAAGCACCAAATGTACAGCGCAGTGTTGGCAACAAGTTTCAACCACTGTACAGAGTTAACATTTTATTCGCAAAGTTAGTCAATGACCTAACAATTAATGCATAGAAGTTGGTCGCAATACTAATTTAAACAACAAACATGTAGATATTTATTATGTGTTTAATTAACGATATACAATCTCTTTTCTTTACATGCGTTCAACTGCAAGAAGATAATGGGGGCCAATAGTGCCTTCACTGCTCCGGTCATGGTATTGACTCTGTTGAGTCAAAGTGGGCAGGATCGCCCTACGTTCAGCGATACGTAGCTTTGTTCTGCAAAGGATGGTCAAAATATCGAGTAAAAATGATATCGGATCCTATAAACAAGAAGGCCGAGATCAGATCATAATCAAAGACTTAATTGCCGGCGTGCCAGCGGTCACATATACCAGGAATACTCGCGTGCGCTAGCTTTTTGGATCAAATATACCCAAAAGAATGAATATCCATCGGAATACGATTTTCCCACAAAAGCAGTTCATTTAGAGTGAACGATCTGAGTTCCAGAGCATTTTTGGCTGCGTTGGACCGACTTGTAGCAAGACGAGAGGAGCAATGGGAGGACAAGTATTTTCTGAGCGAGCTAGCTAATTGGAAGATCACCTGGCATTTTAACACACCGCTCACACCGTACCATGTGTGGACTTTGGGAGGCAATCGTCAAACGTGCAGATACCATCTTAACAGAGAAATTGGAATCCACAGCTTCACGTTCGAAGAACTCTACATATCCGTATTGAAGGCTGTTTGAATTCTCGCCCTCTTTGTGCTTTGAAAGATGACCCCAACTACCTTACCGCTCTTACACCAGGGCATTTCCTTTTGTGTTGCCAAATTGTTCGTCCTTTAGGACCGCATTGACAACAAGTGCCATCTTATCGACTTGACAGCCGGGGCAAAATACACAAGCTTGAGCAGAGCAAATGGTCCCAAGGTTATCCTATCGAGCTGCAGCTACGGACACAATGGAGTCAACCGGCTAGAAATTTGAAAGTGAACGACCTCGTATTCGTGAAGGAAGATAATCAGCCACCCGGAATTTGGAAGCGTGCGCGCCTCACAAAAGTCTACACCAACAAAAAGGCACTAGTTCGCAGTGCGACAATTAGAACAGGTGGACGGATCTACGATCGCCCAATCACGAAACTATGTCTTATACATCTGGAAACGAACCTGCAGCCTTAGAACGAATTATGTGCTGTTAGTTGCGAACTAACTCCCTCCGAATCGGCTTGGTTTTCCATTGACAAGTTATCAAGGGGTCAATGGTTTTCCCAATGCCCTTGAGCAAATGCTATTCGGAGCGAACCTCATTTTATGTCACAATCATCATTTGTTGAACCACTAGGTTCAAAGTGGGCAGGATGTTAAATATTATGTCCTGAAGTGGGAGGAGCCAGATCCTCTATGCTCGGCGATGGCGGAAAATAGTCAAAGTCCTGAAGTGGGAGGAGCCAGATCCTCTGCGCTCTTCGAGAGTCTAGTAAAAACTCAACCACCGATCAGTAGTAATTCTACCCTTGAACAATAAAGTCCAATTTAATACGAATCAAACCTTGTTTTTTTATTACATATGAATTTAATACAGTCCACTAGTGAAACCAAGAACTAATAAACTATTAAACAGATGCATTGAATGAAAACTTTGTTTCCGTTCCCTACCCCTTGCTTAACGCATCCATACTATCACCACCTGCAAACGACTTGCCAGGATCATTTGAATTCTGTTGCGTAGAAAGCTCCGAAGTTGTTGATTGCCTACTATCAATAAAATCAAATGCGTTCAGTTTTGATGGAATCAATCCTAAATTTGTAAAAATCATCCTTCCTTTCATGCTTCCAGCCCTTACTCATATATTCAACTTCATTATAACAACAGGTATTTACCCTCCCCAATGGAAAAAATCAAAAATTATACCCATTCAAAAGAGTCCTTTGAGACAAGATTTAAGACGATATCTATTTTGACATTTTTGTCGAAGGTTTTTGAGAGAGTTCTTCAAAAACAAATTGTCCTCCCTCCAATCAGGCTTTAGAAAACATCATAGCTGTGTTTCCGCAATCTTAAACGTGGTAGAAGACATAAGAAGTTGCTTGGATGAAGACAAAGTAACTTTTTTAATACTCTTGGACTTTTCTAAAGCCTTTGATATGGTTGATCACACAAATCTTTGTAATAAGTTGTCAAATAGGTATGGTTTTTCAGGTTCTGCAGTGAAATTACTGTCTTCATATTTAAAATCAAGATCCCAAGCTATTTCGTTTGGCAACAAAACGTCGGTTTTTCTAGATAATGTTAGAGGTGTGCCACAAGGCTCTATCCTTGGACCGCTTCTGTTCTCACTATACGTGAATGAAATTCCCCTTCAAGTATCTTCTCCTCTTCACATGTACGCTGATGTGCAAGTTTATAGAAGCTGTACTTTGGGTCTTATTGAGGACTGTGCAAATTCTCTAAATGATGATCTAGAAAAGATTTCCACTTAGTCTGATGATAATGGTCTATTGCTTAATCCTTCCAAAACTAAATGTATAATAATAAGTAAGAAAACGCTGGATGTTTCGTATTTTCCTGACATCATACTTCGCGGAGAAAAAATCGAATATGTGGACAATGTAAGAAACTTAGGAATGGTCTTCAACAGAACTCTTACGTGGGAGAACCACATTAACACGGCTGTTGCAAAGGTCTATGGAACTCTACGTCGGCTTTGGCTTTCTCATCACTATACACCTCTGAAAACGCGTATGTTGCTGGCCAAAACTCTTATTGTTCCCAACCTAATTTACGGATGTGAGATTTTCGGCAATTGTGATTCTTCAAGCAGAAGAAAGCTTAACGTCGCATTTAATAATATTGCCCGTTATGTATTCAATGTACGACAATTCGACAGAATTTCCCATTTTTCAAAATTACTCTACAACATGTCATTTGATAATCTCATTCGATACAGATCGCTAATCTTGCTTTCAAATGTAATACAAACACATCAACCTTGTTTTCTGTTCACCAAGTTAATTTTTAGTAACTCAATAAGATCTCGCCAACTTATACTTCCACGTTTCTCTTGCCTTACTTCTGAGCGGCAATTCTTCGTGAGTTCTATCCGTTTATGGAATTCGCTTCCAATGCATGTTCAAGAGATAGGTGGCACCGGTTGCTTTCGTAGGGAATTGAGATATTTTGTCAATCAGACTTCTGGCTAAAAGGAAACTGTAGTTTTTAGTAAATCCCTTGTTGTATATCACAGCGGCGGCGGCAAATGTATATATACAATAAAATATTTCTTAATATCATTAAATTTTTCAAACAATAATTTATATTTGAATCTAGTTTTTTTTTCTTTTTTTTCTCTTTTTCTTTTCTTAATGTACTTAATGTAATATTTTTTGTAACCTCAATTTTAAACAGCACTAGCTACAAGAATTTATATTTTCTTAATGTTTATGTTATTGAAATAAATAAATAAATAAACATAAACATAAACCTCAAGCGACGTGGGTTGGTATTGACTGAAATCTTTCGAAGCAAAGATGGGCAGTCAATGTTTCCGGTTAACAGCTGATGTATAAAAATGATGTCAGCATTGTTGCCTCGAGTAAATAATGGATACATGTTCAACAGAAGAAGGCGAGATTTATAGGGTGGTAAATTAAAGGGATCTTCCCAGCCAGAACCAAGGTCACGAAGGGCAAAACGAATAAATCTACGCTGGACAGCTTCGATCCTTTGAATATGAACTTGATAGTGAGGACACCAAACTTGGGATGCATATTCAAGTACAGGTCTAACGAACGTTATATAAAGGGATTTAGTGACATATGGATCACAGAACTCCTTAGACCAGCGTTTAATAAATCCTAAAGTGGAATTAGCCTTATTAATAATATTGTCGATATGCGATTTAAAATTCAATTGGGAGTCAAATAATATGCCTAAATCAGAGATCGATGTTACTCTTAGAATAGGTTCACCATTGATAGTATAAGTTCTACAAGAACCTGTAGAACACTTACGAGAAAACGTTATAGATTGACACTTATTAATATTAAGTTCAAGGTCATTCATTTGGCACCAAGTACTAAAGTTATTAATATCAGTTTGCAGTAGGTCAATATCCACGGAACAACATATTTCTCTGTAAATTTTCATATCGTCTGCATATACAGGGTGATTCACGAGCGTTGTGCCGAAAAGCTAGAGCGTGTAGATTGAGTTGAGACAAAAAAAAATTGTATGGGAGGGGGGGGGGGGTCTATTGTTTTTCTAATATGTGGCCAATATAGTTTCAACGAACGGATTATGGAAAGTAATATAATAAGCTCAGGACTGCTTTAAGTCGATGGCCACAAATCCCTCGTCTCAATGGAATGCGCAGAGTATTAACGGAATTATCTTGTACGCTCTTTTACCCAATACAACACATATTACACAATCCGTGGGCGCATTTAAAGGACTGGAAAATCGATTACAAAAAAAAAAAATCACATATCACCGAACTGTGTATGCTGCCAATGAACCATTATCCAGGTGTTTAAGAAAAACAAATACTGTTTGCGACATGATTGATTTCAATGTTAGAAGATATTTATTTAAATCAAATTTATTGTTAATTTTAAATAACTATGCTGATGGTAATGTTTCAAATTAAAAATGTATATTTTTATCAAGTAATCACTAAACTAAATTTCAAACAAGTTTCGAAGACGTACTCTTGAATTATTTTGAATAATATACATATTTGACTGAAAAACAAGATTGTTTTTAATTAATTATTTGTTGTATGTTGTCTTTTATTTATTTAGAAATAAATATTTTTTTTAAAAATGTCTTGTTAATACATTTAAGATTTAACAACGGCTTATAAATTACAAATAATTAATTTACTAAAGGGAGCTGACTACTGACAACTCCCGTGGCCGACTACTGGAATTTAAGGGGCCGACTATAAGAGAATCCAACTTCTATTTGAATTATATTTAATAAATTTGTTTTAGGTAACAAATAGCAATATTTTTTCCTTATCTGCAAATATTAACAAATCGGAAAAAATAAGTTTCACGTCCAACAGACCAACAATTAAATAACTAATTTTTAAAGACCACGCAAACACAAAAATTAAGTTAAAGGGCTGACTACCAGTGCCATAACCCTTTAATACCTATATATTTTTTCATTCATTTGAACAAACCCTGAAGGAAGAAGGCCATCAGTAAAGAGAATTTCTTTCTCAGACGTTGTATTAATAGCTGAAAAATAGGTGCCATCTTCAGAGGAGGACCATGTTAAGCAAGGAAGATTGAAATCTCCAAGAATAATGAGATCGTCATTAGGGTTACACAAATCAACTATATACTCAATAGCGTCAATGAAACATTTATAAACTGATGTAGTTTGGGTTGGAGGGATATAACAACAAATGATAAGAATATTTCGATTAGGAAAATTAATCTTAACACAGATTATTTCTAAGTCAAGAGTATCAGGCCACGACCAGGCCAGGACCACGGCCCTTACTAGAAGAATTAGAAACAACAACATCTTTTCGGAAAACACTGAAATCAGATGTAAAAAGTTCATTGTTATTTATGTCACATGTCAGATTGGTTTCCGTTAAAGCAAAGAGGTTATATGGAAGTTTTTGGGCATTAAGGTAGAGTTGGGAAGTTTTTGTGCGAAGTCCTCTCACATTCTGGTAGTAAATTGATAGACAATGGATGCAATTTTGGTCAAGAGGTAATGACTGGTTAAACAGAACATGGGAATTTATGTTAAAGATACTTATTACTACGATGGCGATTGCGTTGACGATTCGAGATTTTCTTTGAATTTAATTGGTGCTTATTTGTTAAGGAGTAATTTTCAGATGAATCTAGATCAGAAGATGCGGTATATGATGGGTGATAATTTCGATTACTTGAGGTATTTACAGAAGGATTAAGGGTATGCGAGGGAACGAAATTTGGATACTTGGATTTCGAGATACTTGGATTTGGAGGTAAATTATTCGGGTAAAGAGGGTAAGGTAAAGATTGAGGGTTACAATTATTTTTAAAATTTGAAAGAGCATTAGATTTAAAATTATTTCTAAGAAAATTGTTATAATTAGAACTTATATTAAGATTAGAAGATACTTCAGTTAAGACGGGGACCATTTTCATCAAACTATTTCTTAGAGTTGAAATGTTTTTGAAGAAAAGCCATTCATAGGATCGAGGTATGGATATTTTAAAAGTTCCTGGTTGTTGGCGGTTGCAATTCAATAGACGAAATCTATAGTTTTTGAGAAAAAAACTTCGAATCCAGGATTCATTAGAATGTAGAGGTGCTTCTTTGATGATGTAATCTGATATTTGATTAGATTTTAATTTATTTAGTTCTCTTATCAAAACATCAGCGAGCGCTAATGAATCAGCAATTATTTTGTCGTAAGTGGCTGTGTAGTCTATACCAATTGATTTTATTGCGTCTGTTTGTTTATTTAAGGACAAATCAATTCTTTCAATGCTTTCACTGGTTGAAGTTATTGATTCAATGGAATTCAAAAATTTATTTATGGGTATAGCATCGGTTATAGCAGTCTTGAATTTTATGAATTGAGAGTTGAGGTTGTTTGGCACAAGATTAATATTATCAACACATTCTGTAAATTTTGTCAAGGCCTGTTTACAAAGGGTTTCAACATTCGAGAGCTGAGAGGTGAGTTTAAGGTGATTATTTTCGAGGTTTTTAGTGGTAGATTCGTTGTTTTCGGCCATGATATTATTAGTGTTGCGAATGCTGTTGCGAATCCCATTTTTCAGTCCAGTTATAGTATCGGATAATTGGTCTACCCTCTCATTGTTACATTTAAGAGCAAGCACGATATGTGCAGTTGTCAATGTTTTGCATTCCGTACAGTAATAATTGAAGTGAAGTAGATATTCTGGGAGATACGTTTTTGCTCGTTTTCCAAGGCCAATACAGATAGGGTGAAAAAATTTACCACAGATACCATTGCACTTAACCCAATCGCTTGTTTGTTCATTGACAGTGCACTCAGTATTACCACAATGTAATTGTTTTTCCATTATTTTCTTATTAGTGTTAATCTTGGTATTTTTTATTTTTATTATTTTTGTTTTTAGTGTACCTACACTCGTAGATTAGCACGTACGTAGAAGAGCGAAAATAGGTCGAAAATATAGATGGCGTGACTTTGACAGCACAAAGGTGACAGCTGATTTTTGTTTGCTTAAACAAGAGTAGTTGTTTTGTAAGTTGCAAGAAATTTTGATCTTGGCCGGATTAAAATTATCAAACATGCAATGAAAAATTACAAATGATGTCGAACATTAATGCGAAGCATCTGCAATTTGCCTGGCAGAACAGTACTAAAAAAGAGCTTACCCAGATAAAGGTAACTAAAAACCAGCATTCAGTTGCAGCTCCTGTCAAGCAAAATAAAGGCTGTGCGTTGAGTTGTTGACAGTGTAGCAGGTAGTTGTCGGTTGGGCGTGGGGCGGCCGGGGGTATGAACAAGTTGAGTTTATTATTTTTTGTTTTTGTTTTGTTTTGTTTTGTTTTTTTTTTTTTTTGCGACGATCGCAATGAGTATTAACGGGAGCAAAGAGATGTAAAACAAACAGCAAAATATATTGAACAATTATTCACTCAAACACTCTGATTATCAAAATATTTTAGAAAAATAAATTTCAAATTGCCGATTAAATATAGTAGGACACTTATTTGAAGCAAGTTATTATGAAAGAGCACTTGGTCTTGAATGTATTTAATCCAGAGTTAGATGTTATAGTTAAGATTTTGGTATTTTTAAGTTGGTTTTAAGGGAGAGTAAGAAGTCCACGAACAGACTTGATGAAAAATCACTCAAATCCTTCAAGTAATTGAGGGAATAATGTAAGTAAATACACCCAAGAAATAAAAAAAAAATGTACACAAGAAAAACCAACAAAAAAGACGAACAGACCAAGATGTTAAAAAAAAAGAAAACACAACAAGCAACTTGACAATACAATACAAATAAGAAACAACATAAAGTCTGAGTATGATTCACGCTAGTTTGATCGAACTGGGACGTAGTGGTACGTCCCATGGATTTGAAAATGGTCATTTCTTTTCCTCTGCGTGCGATATCTATGTAACTATATTATCTGTGCTTATATTCTCTGTAAGAGCTAGGGTCGTCTCTGGCCACCGGTATGGCGCTAGTTGACATGTGTCAAAATTCCCTTAGTAAGTTAATGCTTCCATAGGCCGATTGGTGCGCCACAGCACTCATCTGTCAAATGAGCTATATATTAAACTTATATTCTCTGTATGAGCTAGGGTCGCCTCTGGCCACCGGTATGGCGCTAGTTGACATGTGTCAAAATTCCCTTAGCAAGTTAGTGCTTCCATAGGCCGATTGGTGCGCCACAGTACTCATCTGTCAAATGAGCTATATATTAAATTTATATTCTCTGTAAGAGCTAGGGTCACATCTGGCCACCACTGATCTCTATATTACACTGGATAGTGTATTACCTACAAAGTATAACAGTTTTTTTGACTCCATTTGAAGATGACAGTCAGTGCCCCTTTTCGACTTTTTGACGTCTAACAGGTCTAACTAATGATGTCGATGTGTTGATATTTTTTATCGATATTTAATTTTTCGATATATCGATGTATCGATACAAAAATCCGAGTATCGAAAAGGTATAAAAAATCGATATTTTTTATGATTAATATTACGTTTCCACTGGACGATAATCTAGATTATCTTCCAGTTTGATTTAAAATAATCTAGTAGTGTTTCCACTGGATTTTGTTAGATTAGAGCTGTCAAAATTACAATGCCTACAAGCTGTGGACCATAGTAACTGCGATAGTATGCGTTTTTTTACCAATACTATCACAGTAAATATGTTCCTACCACCTCATTTTTGTTGCTGTTTTTTCTCATTTATTCACAGACACGAAGTTACAGTAAAATGAAATTTGCGGTATCCGGAGGGCAAAACGTAAGTCAGTTTCCGATCTCCTTTAGTCTCTTCTTTTTTTGTCTTTTCTTCTCTCCTTCTTCCACCGATTCCTTGGAAATTGGAAAATGAGTCCGTTCAGCACAGTCCAAATCAAGTAGATTAATTTGAAATCTTGAATCGAGATGATTAACTTTTGTATGGTAAATCTAGCGATTTCGAATAGATTTCATGTAGATTTGAGATAATCTCAGATTATCGTTCAGTGGAAACAGCTTATAAGGCCATGTGCGAATTGGATGAATTGATTATTGCATTGGATGAATGATTAAGGCCGTGTGCGAATTGGATGAATTGTGGTTAAAAATGGATGAATTTTTAACCCCTACTGTCATATTTTAACCTGCTCAGCAGCTATTCTAATTTTAACACATTTTATTCAATGCGAAATGTCAAAATTCAACTGAATTCGCACACGGCCTAAGAAAAACCTTCAAAAGAAATACCACACACTACACTCAATTAGTGTACGTAAATAAATCTGAGATCATGAAACATCAATTATTTGAAAACACAAGTGATTTGTCGCACCATTTGCACACAAAACATTCTCAACAATTTGCTCTCTTGCATCATTCACACCATACAAGCATACGTTCATAGTTCACAAGTTTTTAAGCTCGTACGCAAAATACGAATCCATTTTGACAGCTTGGTTTCCTATCTTAAGGCGTTTTTGTTTTTTACAACTGAACAGAGCCTGAACTGCCAAACTCAAAATTGTGTTTTTTTTCATTCAGAGTGTTCAGAGCAACAAAGTTTTGTTACTTTTTTTAGTTCAAAGCACTGATTCTGAATGTTCAGAGTCGAACCGACGACGCGCTCGGAAAAAAGACACCGAGCAACATGCCTAAACAAACAAATGTAAAGCTTAAGATTGGGGGGAAATGAAAAGAAATGATAAAAGTAATAATTAAAATAGGCAAAATTATTTCCTTGTCATATTTTACCGATATATCGATATTTTTTTAATAAAATATCAAAACCGATATTGATATTTTTAAAAAATATCGATACGATACTTTCCTGTATTTCGACATCCCTATGTTAGATAGGCTTCCAGAGATTAAAGTTGTTTCTCAGAGAAGATAGAAAAAATGAAATTCAGAGATAAGTAATATAGAGATCGGTGGTTCTTTGACGTATATTTTTGTTATACTGTTATACGAATTTTTCCCTTTTCGACTTTATAACAATGTTCAAATGGAGTCACTTTTTCTGTATGAATACACTATCCAGTGTATTATAGAGATCAGTGCTGGCCACCGGTATGGCGCTATAAACAAAACAAATCAGATTCCACTGAATTAGGCCGTGTGCGAATTCAGTTAAAAATGGGTTAAAACTTGACGTTTAGTTAAATTTTGACACTTCGCATTATTTGACTAGCTGCTGAGCAGGTTAAAATACACTGATCTCTATATTACACTGGATAGTGTATTACCTACAAAGTATAACAGTTTTTTTGACTCCATTTGAAGATGACAGTCAGTGCCCCTTTTCGACTTTTTGACGTCTAACGAACTAATCAAAAAAACATTTGACATTTATTTTCTTTTTGACTTTGACATTTAAATATAAAAAAATCGAATTTCGCATAAAATAAACAAAAACTGCAATGCTTGCAGCCCATACCACAAGCATTTTTCCTTGAAATTCGAGAAGAATGAAAATCTCATTTGTGTGTGTAACGAACACAATAACAAAACAAACATTCTACAGCCCACACACCCAGCAGATGTAACCAAAAATTCCAACTCTTGGTTTAATCTTTATATGCACATATTGTAAAATAAAAAAATTTTATCATCACTTGAATAATTCAACTTGAAATAAATCTTCTTGAGTATTAGCGGCCAATCGCTCCTTTCGCTCTTCAGAAACTAACACCCCTGTCCTTTGGCAGCGAGATTAAAGGCTTGTTGCCATTCCTGATGATGGAAATGCAAACGTTTGTCAGTCTTGTGGCGAAGACGTGTCCTTAACGTGCACAATATCGAAAGAACCTAGATCTCTTTCGCGGTTGACAACTGTGCCGACACGACTCAATTGCTTCCAAGTTTCCTGAATAGAAATTGATGAAATCGGATCTTTGCTGTTGGCGATGTCTACTTGAACGGTGTTGTTGGCCTTTATCAATGAATCAGGGTTACGGTAACGGATGGTCCTGCCGCCGCTTATATCCAATAAAGGAATTCCCTTGCAGAGCCTTGAAAAAGACAAAACAAATTAGCAAAACGATACGAATTTCATTTCATAAAGACTTACCATACAGACCATATATCTTAAATGAAAATTGAAATAAATGAAGTTACATTTATGCAAATTCAAATTACCAATTAATTTTATTTACGAAAATAAATGCTTCCTTCTCGTTGTTCTTTGCACTGATACAGAGATCAGTAATATAGAGATAAGGGGTTCTTTGACTTTTATTTATGTTATACTGTTATACGAATTTTTCCCTTTTCGACTTTATAACAATCTTCAAATGGAGTCACTTTTTCTGTATGGATCTTTGTATATGGATTTACCAGGTAATATCAAGAATGGTTTTCTGCTTGGTTTGACAGTTTTTTGACAGTTTTTTACATTAGTTTGTAATGTGTGTTCTCTGCTTGCTTGCTTGAAAGCCATTCTTGATAGTACTAGGTAAATCCATATACAAAGGTATGGATACACTATCCAGTGTATTATAGAGATCAGTGTTAAAATATGACAGTAGTGGTTAAAAATTCATCCATTTTTATTTTTTAACCACAATTCATCCAATTCGCACACGGCCTTAAGATGCAATTAAGTTTTAAATGCAAAAATGAATTTATTGAACAATATTTCCATATCGTTGTTTTTAATTTTTGTTCATCAATTTGTGAACATAAAATATTTTTAAAGTGGCATCACTTTCGCACCAGAATTCGCTCTATATCCGCTATCTTGGATTTTATTGGACAATTCGAACTTGACAATCTTCGGGAGTATATTACCTTTGGTACTTGTATCATGGGTTTCCCTACTTTATCTAGTCTGTGGCTTGTGTAATCTGTTTTTGTGGTATTTTTGTTCGTGTAATTACGCATGTATTCTCATGTAATCAGAATCAGCTGCGTATATGTATGCACACATGTACGTAAGTGTACATTTAAAGCGTGGCCCGTCAATTTGCCTAGCTTCGCGGCAAAACACCTTTGGAGGTTTTCTCTCTGTATCTGCTCTGTGGTCAATATATCGAATGAAAATATCGATAAATCAACGAAATTATCGATAACAATTTACAGGTACCCAATTTCTATTTGCGTTTTTCTCGCACGTAATTCAATAAAAATTAGTTTTTCCAACTCAGGAACCATCCCGGGTTTATGCACAACAAATTTTCCAAACATTATTACATGATTAAATGTGTAGTTTATGAGTCTATAGGTAATATACATACAAACATTCATTTTTATATATATAGATTATATATATAGATAGGTACCATTATACCGTTTGTATTTATATATAGGTACCACTGATCTCTATAATAATATATAATATAGAGATCAGTGATAGGTACTATTATGCGAACTGTTTCTATTGAACTCCAATCTTTAACTGACTTAAAATTTTGATTTATTTGATTTCTCAAAAATCGAATTTTTCCACGTCAATGTAACCCCTGATTGCTGCGAGAATTGAGCGATTTACTCTCTCAGTTGCGTTAGCTTGTGGAGAATAAACCGCTGTTTTGATATGAGTAATGCCGAATGTCGACATACTCTTTTCAAAATCTCGACCGACAAATTGTTTGCCATTATCTGTCAGTACACATTCAGGGATTCCAAATAAGCAGAACACTTCGTCATTGAGAAATCTCAACGCAGTCTGTGCTGTCGCCTTGCGAATTGCCTTCACTACCACGAAATTAGTCAATTGGTCCAGCGCAACAACAATATGCGTATTCCCTAGTCGCGAGCGGGGATACGGTCTAAGGAAGTCCATGAATATCATCTGAAAAGGTGTCTCAGCTAAAAATGCTTTACCCATCGGAGGTCGAAGGGTGGCATTAGGAGCTTTCGAGGTCTTATAGATATCACAGTCTCCTATGAATGCCTTAACCTGAGCTGCCATGTTTGGCCAAAAGAATTGTTGCCTTAGTCGATAGAGGGTTTTTGCAATCCCCCCATGCGAAGCTCTTGGTGGTTGATGAGCCAGTGCAATCAAACGTTCGGTTAGCTGTTCAGGAACCCAAAGCTTCCAGACTTCATCATCTTCAATTGGGTTTCCAGTGCAGTGTTTGACCATCTTGTAGACGAAGTTTTCCGACACACGAAGGTCAGGTAGCTGATTGTTTTGATCTATGCAATTAATGATCTTGCGGTATTTGTTTGGGGTAGATTCCAACCAAATTAGATAGTTAAAGATGTGGTTCCGAAAAAATTAAAACACCAAGTCAATTCGGTTCACAAGTATGTACAGGTTTTATTAGAGCAGAAGTACGTCTTACCAGCTTGGGGGTTATTATAAAAGAGAGCGATTCGGTCTTACAGGAAATGATAAGTACCAACTTTACAACTTAAAGATTACGATGGATGAAATAGAGAGAATTTAAGAGTGGCTTAGTCGCCATCTAGTGATTATTTAAAGTTAGTAATTGGTATAAAATAGTTAAGCAGCATTCAGATTTGACATAAACATTACCGGCCGCCTTGCCGTGAAGCGGCTAAATAAAGCCCTAGCTACCCTTACCTTTACAATTCTATCCCTAACTAAATTTCATAATTCATTTTTCAAAAATATTACTTAAAAATAAATAGTGTAGTGCAAAGGTAGATAAATAACTTATTTTTCTTTTTTTCACAAATATTTCAAAAATATAGTTTTATACATACTGGTATTTCAGGGAATGTATCTATAAGGATTCGTTTCGCGTAATTCATTTCAGAAGATATTTCATTAACGAAAAAATCTTTTTTTTTTAGTGGTTGATATATCTTTCTTATAAGAGTTTATAGATACTCCATCTAAAATAATTAAATAATTCAATCAATGCATGAGTTTATAGATACTCCATCTAAAATACGTACTTTTGGTAGTTGAATAAAGTATAAGTCGAATATTCGTAGTTGGTCTCACTTTGAGTGCATAGGCAGAATGCAAATCTTTGTTATTGGCCTTGTTATTTCGCCAAGCTTAGTTTTAATCAACACTATTCTAACTTGACCGTCACGTCGGTTCCTGGATAGGTTTTGACTACACGCCCGAGACGCCATTCGGTTGAGGGAAGATTTTCGTTTTTTATAACGACAAGATCGTTGATCTTAACGTTTGGCTGAGGAACTAGCCACTTATAGCGTTTGTGAAGTTCTTTAAGGTATTCTTCTTTCAAACGCCGACAAAACTCTTGTTGAAGAAATTTAACTTTTTCCCATCTATTTATAATGGAAAGAGAATTGCCAATAACCTCGGGTTCAGGAGCAGAAAGCAAAGGACCTCCACGCAAAAAATGACCTGGTGTTTAAGCTAGTAAGTCATTAGGATTTTCTGACATCGGTGATATTGGCCGAGAATTTAAACACGTTTCTATACGGGCTAAGGTGGTTGAAAATTCTTAGCTAGCGTTAGCTTGCTGTTTTCGAGAACTTTTCTGAAATGAGTTTTAAAGCTCTTGACACCGGCTTCCCACAAGCCTCCCATGTGCGAAGATCCAGGAGGAATAAAGTTCCATTTAAACCCCTGGGTACTAAAGTTATCAGAAACTTGTGTTGGAGCTACTGCTAGCATTGTTTGAAATTCCTTTTTTAAAGTGTTACTAGCACCAACAAAGTTGGTGCCATGATCGGAAAAAAGTTCCTTTGGCAGGCCCCTCCTAGCCACAAATCTCGAAAATGCAGCCAAGAAAGCTTTAGTAGATAGGTCGCTCACTGCTTCGAGGTGGATAGCCTTGGTCGTGAAGCATACAAAGACACAAGTGTATCCCTTTGTAATGCGGCAATTTCGTCCACTAAAGCTTTTTATATCAAATGGACCTACGAAATCGATGCCTGTGTATGTAAACGGTGGTGAAAAGGTACACCGTTCAGTTGGCAGTGCTGCCATTATCTGCTTTTGCATTTGTTTCTTGTGAATTACACAAGTTTTGCAAATATGTATTCGAGACTTAATTAGGTTTTTTACCTTCGGAATCCAAATATCATGTCTCAGTAATCGAAGTACCAGTGCATTTCCTCCATGCATAGAAAGCTCGTGAATATAATCAATAAGGAGGCATGCGTAACGAGAATTATAAGGAATGATAATTGGATAACGTTCGTTATAGGGAAGAGAAGCATTACTTAATCTCCCATTAACTCTTAGAAGATTATTAGAATCTAGAGTTGTGTTATGGACACTTTTGTACCTGAAAGAAAGAGGAAAACATAAAAGCAATATTTTGAAACATAATAATGTATGTGGATACTTATCTGAACCTTAATGCTGTCCTTGTATTCCGGAAACTCCTAGGAGGTTAAAAGCGCCCAAAACCTTATAACTTCTGAGGAAATCTGGAAAAGAAAATAGGATGGGTGGAGGCAAGGATAGTTTTATTATAAATTACTTGGGTACTTACCTTATTTCTGTAAATTAAACAAATAAAATGTTCAATTGAATTCAAACATTGGAAATTCAAATTTAGTTTGACATTTTGGGAATCAGCTGTGAAGCTGTCAGAAGATTTGGAAAGGTAGGTCGAGTTTTGACAGCTCTAGAATAACGATAAGGTAGCGCACGGGTTTTATGAATAGGCTAAGATGAACAATGGGTTTTCGCACTAACTATCGTAGTGAAAAGTAGTGCTAATAGTAATGATGATTCTCTATGATCTAGGAAAGAGAAGAAAATCAAGTTTAGCCAGGTCATGGATGAAGGAGCGAAGGTACGGGTGGGGTTAAGCTCGTATGCACATAAAGTGCGTATAGAAATGCGTGTCTTCATGTAACCGAGGTACGACTCTTGTGTGGGTGGTATCGGTTAAATGGGGTGACACGCACTATTATGTAATGGAATTTTTTTGGTTGGATGATGGTGGTTCGATAGAATCGAAGGAAGACAGTCAGAGGGACTGTAGTTTTGGACACGAGATTGAAAGGTCGTAAGGCAGTGCGTGGAGAAGTTTTTTTTTGCTGGTACCTAGAGTGTACTGAAAGAGTACGAAACGATATGAAGTCGATAAAAAATTAAAAAAAACCGAAATAAAGACATCATAGATGGTGCTATGAGTGTGCCTAAAACTTTTTAGTACAAAGAAAAAGAAAGATAAAGTTTAATCATAGATGGTGTTGTAGTTATAGAAAAAAAAAGTAAAAGACAACACATAAAAAATAAGACTTGCATAGTTTTCCGCGGCTAAAAAACCGTTACAAAAACCCAATTCAAAACGTCATTCCATCGGCAACCGTTTGGCTATCTAAAAAAAACCCGGCAAGCCCATAAGGGGCAAAGGGAGCCTCACAAGGAAGGAGAAAGACCAAGATTCGTCCGACGAAGACCCAAGAGGAAACTGAAGCGCCCAACAGAGTGCAACCGAAGAAATTTTCGGTATAGCACTGCCCAAGTAAGCGACCAACTTACATTCTCATTCACTTAAGAACCAGATATACCAGCGCATACTTATATAATGCTATTTTCATTTAAATTCATTAAAATTTATAACAAAATTATTGTACTTTAAGTATCCAAACTTCAAACTAACGTAATTTAAATCTTTTTTGTTCTGTGTAAAAATTAGTGGCAAAGAAGAGTGAGTATAGTAAAGTAGGGTGTTCATTTTCTTTGTTAATATTAGTTTCGGTCAGCATACACGCCTCGCGACCCCTTTTTGTATGCGCGTATCGATAGTGAATTTGTATAAAAGGATAAATATTAGTTTCGAACCCCTATAGAGAGCTCTCTCTAGGTGAAGTATTTGTTGTGGGAACGCGGGTGGAAAGGTCCAGAAAGAGGGCCAATTAGAGAAGGGAGACCGATAGGCAAGCTTATGCTAAGCGAAACGTCGCATATGGTAATACCACTGTTCAGTACAAATTTGTCCTGCTTGATTTCCTTTTTTTTGCCAATAATTTTCCTTTGACTTTGCTTGATGTTATATTTTTTTGTAATTTTTTGTTTGTTGCAACGAAATGAATTGTTTAGCATTCAAAGCTAATCGCTACTTTTGAATAAATTAATGTTTTGTATAGACTTATTCAGTCAAATGCTTCTGTCTTTCTGTTATTGAAGACAATATGGTTTTGATGATGGTTTAAGGAAATGTTAGGGGGTGGAAGGGGGTAAGTATCTTCCGGAGTCGAATGGAGAGGTGAGCATGGATGTTTTGGCTTAAGGGGAGTGCCACTAGACTGTGAGGCCTCCAGGAAGGGAGGGTTGGCCCTGCGAAAACACCTACAGCGCCCGAAGTGGATGTCAGAGAGAGAGAGACGCAAGCCGCGCGCATGCTAAGTGTTTGTTTTTGTTCTTATGTGTTTTTTTTTGAGTCGGTTACTTCATTTATGATCTTTTTCTATTGGCACGATTTTTAAATTTGCTTGTGATTACGCCTGGAGTACGGACAAGATCCCCCTCCGAAACCGACGAGCTGAGCCGTGCTGTGCAAGCGTGCCAGTCCGTATTACCAGACGCAAACGGTCGAGAATCAACGCTAAAGCAGTCGGATCGCAACAAATTTTGGCGCCCAACGTATTTGTGCATGTTTTTGTCCCTAGGAGAGATAGTTCGCGATATCGTCAAATAGTTAGCGTATGTCATGATTCAAATCGCTCTAGAGAAGGTTGATCATTCGCGACGTTTCTTACAAGGCGCTAACGCGTTCGAAAATCTTTCCGTAATTGTTGTTAGGTATTGTCTCTACTGACTAGTCAACGTTTTTACAAGTCTTGTAATAAAAGGTATGAACGATGAACGTATTATTACAATCGCGGTACTACGGTTGGGTAGACAGTAGGAGCAACGTCCTTTTTCGGAAGAAGTTCGTGGCCGACAGTTGAATAGTCGTAAGTCCTGACACGGATAGGAGAATGCCGGTACAGATGCGACGACTCACTTTCGACCTCATCGGCGGCGGCAAAGAACCGAACAAATGTAATGTATGCATGTCGTTAACGAATTGCGTGGACTCGTTTTTTTTTCTCTCTCGGTTTATCTACATCCAAATAGTAAACATCGTAGTTTCTCGCCGCCATACAGCAGGAAAAAGAAAAGACTCCAGAAGAGAATTACCTCTAACACCCCCGCATGCGTATGAAAAAATCGAATATAATTACTGAATACTGAACACTTAGAATACCCAGAGGAAATTGGAATTTTTTTTTGTATCGTTTTTTTTTGTCCACCTTAGAAAAAGAAAATCTAGCTTAGCTATTAAATTGGCTAGTTTTGTTTAAATATAAAACGTGTTAGATAGATAGAGTCTATTGAAAAGAGTTATTATATAAAAAAGAAACCTATTACCGCGTTAATAGGAGTTTTTTTCAGTATAGTTGTAGAGAGATAAGATTAATAACATATGATCCAACACCCAAACACATAAGATTTTTTTTTGTTTAAGGTGATAGAAATTTCAATATTGTAATATTCTTTTGTAGTTTTTTTTTGTGGCAAAGGTACAGTTATTTTAGTTTAGTCTTCATTATTTTGTTGGGTATTGAGTAGGAGTCTAGGATAAGAATAGTTTCCTTATAAATATAACCGGAATAGCTATCGGGTATTATAAGAGATTGTTTGATTTGTTATCGGCCAGTAATCTTAGGCATTTGTTGTTTTGTGTGTTTTTTTTTACGTTCGTTAATCTTAAGGAAAATACATACATTAAGTTCTCAATAATTTATTGTTTACTGGGACATTCAATAGTTTTAGTTACATAGGTGTAGTTTTTTTTTGCGTTAATTTCTTTTGTTTACATTTTTTTTCTGTTAAATCTATTCTTTTTCCTAATTTAGTCCTTTTACTAGGTTTTTTTTTATAGTACTTGTTCTCTCATATTCGTAAATATACATTTTTCTTGTCAATTAAGTTTTTTTTTTGGATGTTATTAAATTATTAGAGATAGTTATACATATTATTCTTTACATACTAGGGAATTACAAACATTGGTACTATCTTATTGTTTATACAGTTTTTTTTTGTTTTTTTTTGGTGTACTTGTTTAAAGCAACTTTTGGTAATAGACACTGTTCTTTCTTCATTGTCGATGAGTAGCAGCAAAGACCATATAACAAGTAGAGATGTCGCACGTAGAACAAAAATCTGTGCCTGTTTTTTTTCACCATCCCTTTTTTACAATGGGTCCAAAACATGAGTCTAGGAATTAGAATGTGTAGAAACATTTCAAATGTTGTGGGTACACACTGTGTGAAAAAGAGCGTTGCATTTATACTGAAAAGGTAGAGGGAGAAACAATGTAGGTATTTCATGTTTATGAGTAGAAAAAACAAAAACAAAACGTATGTCTTTTCAATGGGTCCAAAACATTGTTGCAAGATTTGTAATAAATTTATGAAGCAGAAGAAAGAAAAATGATTTTTTTGTACTATATTTACAAACAAGCTAGGTTGATGATCGAGTTAAAAGAAAGAAGGGTGAGTTGATGTCCTACACGTGTATGTGTATTGTGTATTTATAATTTCATATTCATATATTGTCTTAGAGATTTTGTTTTTGTTGGCTGCGTAAAAAATGCAAACTATTTTTTTTTTTCTTGAAAAGTGAGTTTTGATAATGTTCGTGAATCGTGAATAATGAGTTGTGGTAGTGGTAGTTTGAATATTTTGTGCATTTGTTTTTACTTCTTGGGGTGGTTGTGATTTGAAAATCGTATTCATTCACATATTTAAATGTAGGTCAAAAAAAGATTGACTTTTTGATGTGAGGATTTATTTATGCGTATGTTAAGTATGTTTGGTAAATTTTTGATCTCTTAGTAAGGTCTTTTTTTTTTTTTTGGTTCGTTACTATTGAAGTCGGTAATGGATCAATTAAATGAGGACTACAGGTGATGGGTACATTTCATTTCATTTTTTATCTTTCAAATACAAAACTATTATGTAATAATAACACAATGCAGTATTGAAATAATTGCAAAAAAATCTACGAATATAATGTAGCTTTGAATTAAAATTCCAAGTCTTCGAAATGTACAAATAACCTGTAGTTCGAAAAAAATAATTTTGAATGTTGTAAAAGTGGTGATATTTTGCTAATCGCTGATCGAGTACAAATAGGGGTGAGTGGGCCGTGGGCGTCTAACTCAACCTTACACTACAGTATATGTGCGTGGGATATGATTCTTTTGTTGTAAGCGTAAGCTTTTTTTCCTTAAAATAATATGAAAAATGTAAAAAGTGAGCTTAGAAGGTAATTGAATGTACCTACATATCCAACATATGTTTTATACTTTTTTTTTACTTGTATTAATTTGTTTTCATTTATATAAGTAGGTCAATTTAAGGGAACAGAATTAATGCGATTTTATTATTCAAAATACCTATTAACCCTTAAGACAAAGATTAAATTGGCTTGAAAGGTTTGAAATGGTTTTCAATTTTTCTTGCCCGAGCAAAATTTTGATTTTGAGGTATTTTTTTTTTAATAAGTAATAAACATTAGTTTTCTTATTCTTATATGATGAACAAAACGATACTTAAAAATAACTCATTAATAACCCATACATTTTATGATATTTGGGAAAATCTAATAGGTACAGGCAAAATGTAAAAATCGAATTTTCGGTGTTTACATACTTTAACTATTGACTAACAAGTTAAGTCACGATATTTCCATCAAGGTAGTTCTCCAACCTACTCTGGTCACGAAGTTAAAGATTGGCTGGATGAAAAAACGGAGATCGATAGATAGTCAAAAAATGGATCAATCTCTTGTTTGAAATATCATGATTCGTGACATAACTTGATAGTCTGATGAATGCATTTGTTTTTCAATTCTTTTATACCATTCAGTCACCCATTAAATATTCAAACCCCAAATTTAACTATCCCTGAGTAAATGTAAGTTAAATAGGGTTTTAACAGCAAGTCAGGTAGGCATAGTTATATTTTCAACTCTCATCATGACTGCACAGTGTTAAAATTTACTTAAAGCTTACAATACTTAGAAAACTACTAAATGCTCCAATAATAATTTAGAATCATTTAAGATTGAATTATACTTACATTATGATACAAAACAGAAAATCAACTTATATAGTAAAAAGTGAAAAAATATTGCAAAAAAAGAAAGCACCTTGCCTTGATATAGGTACCTAACCTACCTTAATTTAACTAACTATCTGCTCTTAAAATAAAGTCTTAAGAACAAAAATTTACAAATATGTTGGTAAAAATAACTCACATTAATTTTGTTGTTGTCGATTAACCTATATAAATAAATACCAATTTAATCCCTACGAATCCTTGGAGCTGTTTTTTTTAAGTTAATTTATTATATGTATATAAAATTTTTCAAAAATGCCTAAGAATTAGTTTGGGTACGTATGCAGTATTCAAGAATCTGTAAATATACATTTTATAATGGAATTTTGTTTTTTCATATTGAACCGTTTTCGAGACACAGAATTTTGAAAAAAAAGTTTAAATTTTTTTTTGCAATAATCTAAAAAAATATTTTAAGTTTTTTTGAAAACAAAGTGTTACTTGAGCTATATAAACGTAGGGAAGACCGGGGATAGTAGACTCAAAATTTACTTATCTTTTTTTTAAAAAAAAATAACTAAAGGAGATATCAGCATGAATTAAATGCCTTTTAACTAACCATTTTTTTGTGCTTTATATAAAAAATATGTCTTCTGAAATTGGTAAATTTTAACACCTTTTTTTCCTAAATTTATAAAACGATCTCAGGTGGGTCAACTAACCCCAAACCCGGGGTAAGTAGACTATGACTAGGGGGTCAGTTGACTATATCCTTTTTCCAGCTTCTTGATATCAAAACTAGAAAATAACACTTAAATTAATTTTATTTGAAACAAAAATTATTATTCAAGAGACAGCACGACAAAACCATCCCCGGTTACCCCTACTCCTAAAAATATAAATACGTAGATCGGACCACCTACTATTTTTAGAGAAAATCTTATCACAAAAAAACGGTTCTATGAGAGGTACCATTTTGGAGCAATATAAAATACATAAAAAACATCATTGTCTTGAGAAAATTGAATCTTTTTGTTTTTGGCTAAAAAATTGTATTGTGGCTGGCTACCCTATATTTTGATCTTAAAA
Organism: Sphaerophoria taeniata; assembly: GCA_943590905.1. Lineage (NCBI taxonomy): Eukaryota > Metazoa > Arthropoda > Insecta > Diptera > Syrphidae > Sphaerophoria > Sphaerophoria taeniata. The sequence continues at coordinate 86,453,508 of OX016541.1, read as the reverse complement.
AAATAAAATAAAAAAGACAACCCACGCGAATTCGCTCAAATCTATAATTTTTAAGTTTGAAGTCAATCGGACCATTGGTTAAGGCTGTGGGTGCGTTTACAGATAGAAAGACAGATGGACGGAATCGTAATGTCGTATTTGATCAAAATCTCAACTTTTTTTTTAAGAATTCAATATGTAGGTACTTACTTGCCATATGTCGCAAGTCAAAAGTATAAAACACATGTTGGTACATACAATTCCCTTCAAAACTCACTTTTAACACTTTTTTTATCTATAAGGAAAAAAAAGTTGAAGCTAAAACAAACAAATCGTCTTACACGTGAATATTTGTACAGGTGTAGGTACTCGATCATCAAATTAGCTGCTCGCTTCCTTGCTTAAGCAAAAAATCACCACTTTAACACCAAATTAGAAAATTAAATTCTCGAACTACAAAATAAGGATTTGTAAGTATATTTCGAAGATTTGAAAATTTAATTCAAAACTACATATTCGTAGATTTTCATGCAAATATTTCCATACATTCATAATTACGTTTGTATTATTGTATTATTATTAAATTAGGTTTGAATTTGAAAGATAAATACAATAAATGAAATCACCTGTTTTCCTTTTTTAATTGATCTATAACTGACTTCATCGGTAACGAACCAAATAAGCCAAAAGCCCTTATTAAGATATCAAAAATTTACAAACTTACGCATAACTCCCCACATCGATTTGTCAATATTTTTTTTTACCTACATTTAAATATTATGTGAATGAATACGATTTTCAAATCCCAAATTCCCAACCAACCCCAAGAAGTAAAAACAAAAAAAAAAAGCAAAGCCAATCAAGATCAAAACTACCACAACCCATAATATACGAAATGTTCAAAACTCACTTTTGCTTTTCAAGGTTATTTATCTTTCAAGAAAAAAATAAATACAACTGGTTTGCATTTTTTACGCAGCTAGCAAAAACAAAATCCCTAAAGGCAAAATGAATGAATACAAATACAAATACAGGTGTAGGACATCAACTCACCCTTCCTTAACTCGATCATCAACCTAGCTTCCTAGTACATCCTGACAAAAAAATCATTTTTTTCTTTTCTGCTTCTTAAAATTAATACAAACTTTGCAACAATGTTTTGGACCCATTGAAAAGACATGCGTTTTGTTTTTGTTTTTTCTACTCATATGAAATAAATTGTTTCTCCCTCTACCTTTTCAGTATAAATAGCAACGCTCTTTTTCACACAGTGTGTACCCACAACATTTGAAATGTTTCTACACATTCTAATTCCTAGACTCATGTTTTGGACCCATTGTAAAAATGGGATGGTGGAAAAAAACAGGCACAGATTTTTGTTCTACGTGCGACATCTTTACTTGTTATATGGTCTTTGGTAGCAGTCTATTGGCTATATAGCTTCGTGGTATGCGACCTACAGGAAATACAAGAAAGATTAATAAAAGTTATTATATGGAGCCGATAGTTACCCGTGCGCTAGCAAAGAAATTATTTAGTACAGGAATCATGGCTCCGGTGAGACACTCGCCCAAACAACCTTCACCTCCGAATATAGTCCCGGGTAATTTTAGTTTTCCTCCTCCACCCATTTCTAGACCAACAAGCGAGGCGAGGAATACCGAGAGTCTGTCGGCACCGTCCTACAGTAGTTTGTCTGGAGCAGCTGCGCCGGAGGTAAATCCGTTCGATGGTTCGGATACTTTAGTTCAAGCATCTGCTTCCATGGTAGGTAGAGAATCGTTGTTTCCATCTGAAAGAGTGCAAGTAGATAGGAATGGACAAGAACTAGATAATTTTGAAAATTTAAATGCGGCGTCTAACCGAGATGCAAGCACTTTCGATTGGGTCGCGGAGGCAAGGCGTACTCGAGTCCTCATTGAAAATAGGATAGCTAGAGGAACGGAACGTGTTCTGTTCCTGGGCTGAGATTTGAAGGGATTTTCACCTCCTTCTAGTCAACAAGAGCTGCGCAGAAGACTGGTATTGGAGGTTCCAAAAGTCGAATTACAGGGCGAATTGGCAAACTTTGCGTGAGGCCTTACTGCGGCAGTTTCGAAATCCGAAATCCGATTTGGAAGTCATGAGGGATATTATGGACCGTCGGCAAGGAGCCTGGGAAAAGAGCGACGAGTATTTCAACGCGATCGATAAACTGAAATCTCAGTTGAGGATGCAAATTCCGGAACTCGAGATGGTGCGAGTTATAAAGAGAAACCTCAACGAGAGAATTGGACGGCTCGTGTATCCGCAGGCGGTATACTCCATGGAGCGGCTAAGGTTCGTCTGCCGGGAAGCTGAAGGTGTATTTGGGAACGTTAGAGATAATACGAGGTTACTCCGACCCACTGGTCGTTATCACGCAAACGAACTCGCATATCCCGACGATGCGACACCCGAAGTAGAGTATGTGGCGGCCTATCAACACCAAAATCTTAGATTCAATAACGGTAACCGAGAGGCTAGAGAAGGGAAAATTTCGTCTTGTTGGAACTGTAGCAATCCTGGCCACAACTTTATGGACTGTCCGTCAACAGTTCGAAATATCTTTTGCTACAGGTGTGGTAAAGCTGGGGTAATCACTCCGAAATGTCCGTCCTGTAGTCCGGAAAACCGCAGGAGGAACGTGACTTTTTCGGGGAAGACACGTTCAACCCAAACGCCCCAAGAGAGCCCGGATCTGAAGTAATAGAAGTTACAAAAATACTGCAAAGAAAAGAAAGCGAAAGTAAAAGAAGCCAACCCAAACTAACGTCGTTGAAACCTTTTCACGTTAGGGTTAGGGAGTATAATTTAGCGAGAAATAAAATATTTAATGATGGTAAAAAGGATGGTAAAAAGGATATTAAAAACGCGAGAACGTTTTAAGTCAAGAAGAGATGTGAAGAGAAGAATTGTGTCTTCAGTTATAGATGTAAGCACCGATCCAAGACCGTATGCAAAAATAAGTATCGAGGGAATAGAAAAGTTAGGGTTGCTGGACAGTGGGGCCAGCATTAGCATACTAGGGAAGAATTGTTTAAATTTAATTAAAATTTTAGGATTAAAGTTAGTTCCTTTTAGCTCCCAGGTGAAAACTGCGGACGGAAAAGGGCAGTCGATTATAGGCAAGGTCAATGCTAATGTTAATTATAAGAACGAGGATAAAAAACTATCTTTCTACTTGGTTCCGAATTTAGACCAAGAAATTTATTTAGGAGTAGATTTTTGGCGTGCATTCCACATAGCTCCCTCTGTTATAAGTAGTGTTGCCATAGAAACCGAACCGGGGGAAGTCAGCAACGCTCACCAACTGACTCCAGAACAAGAATCCAAATTGAGGGCGGTTAAGGAAAGATTTTTGGACTATGATCGTCATGGGCTCGGTAAGACGGCGCTGATGGAGCACTCCATTGATACCGGAGACGCGCTCCCGGTGAAGTAGAGAGAAGACGGCTTTTGCGGTACCGGGGAGACCCTTGTACCAGTTTACGGTCATGCCTTTCGGGCTGTGTAATGCTGCCCAAAGGTTATGCCGTCTAATGGACAAGGTTATTCCTGGCCGACTCCGGGAGCGTGTCTTCGTATATTTGGATGATTTGCTCATCGTTAGCCCTGATTTCGAGACCCATGTCAACCTGTTAGGCGAAGTGACCGATTGTCTGAGGAAAGCTAACCTTACGATCAACTTAAACAAATCAAAATTCTGCTTTAAGGAACTCCGATATCTAGGATTCATAGTAGGAGGCGGAAAGGTAAAAACTGACCCAGCTAAAGTAGAGGCCGTAGTAAATTTCCCGCTCCCGAAGAGCGCTAGGCAGGTTCGTCGGCTGCTCGGCCTATCAGGGTGGTATCGGCGATTTATTCCAAACTTCTCCTCCTAGACCGCCCCACTCACTGATACGCTCAAAAAGAAAAAAATTAAAATTTCAATTAACTGAGGAAGCCGTTGTTGCATTTGAAGATTTGAAAAAGGCCTTGATTAGTTCTCCAGTGCTCGTGCGCCCTGACTTTTCCAAAAGATTTTTCATACAGTGCGATGGATCCGAGTCGGGAATAGGGGCTGTACTATTTCAAAAGGGGGATTCTGAAGAAGAATGCCCAATATCGTATTTTTCTCAAAAGTTAAATTCTAGCCAAAGAAATTACAGCGTGACCGAGAAGGAGTGCATGGCTGCGGTGATGGCAGTTAAGCGTTTCCGGCCTTATGTCGAGGGCATGGAATTCACCATCGTAACTGACCATTCTAGCTTAAAGTGGTTATTGACCATGAAAGACCTTAGTGGAAGGCTAGCTAGATGGTCGTTAGAATTGCAAAGTCATGCCTTCGACATAGAGCACCGGAAAGGAACGCTTAACGTGGTACCGGACACTCTTTCTCAGGCACATCTGGAAAGCTTAGATTTCATAGAAGTTGCTCCCTTGCTAGATTTAGACTCAGAAGAGTTCCATTCCGAAAGCTACAAAGAACTAAAAGAGACGATTGCCAAAAATAGCGAACAACTACCGGATTTAAAAATAATCGATGATTATGTGTACAAACGATCATTTCCGTTATCAGGTAGCGAGGACTCTACGTCGGAACATAGTTTGAGACTATGGGTCCCGGCCGAATTGACTGAGAGTGTTCTGTCAAAGGCTCATAACCCCCCGCAGACGGCTCATGGAGGAATCGCGAAAACGCTTCACCGAATAAGGCAATATTTATACTGGCCAAATATGACCGTTCAAGTGAGAAATTTTGTAAGGGATTGTTCAGTATGCAAACAAAATAAAGCGAACAATCAAACCCTACGACCACCCATTGAAAATAGCTTTACACCTGATCGGCCATTCGAAAAACTTTACATTGATTTTTTGGGGCCGTATCCGAGAACTAAATTCGGAAATTCGTACATTTTCGTAGCTCTCGATCACTTTTCTAAATTTGTTTTTTTTAAAGCCCTAAAATCCGCCACCGCAATTAGCGTGATTAAATTCCTTCGCGATGAAGTATTCAACACCTTTGGCGTTCCGAGAATCATCCATTCGGACAATGGAAAGCAATTCCTTTCCAAGGATTTCCAAAGTTTTTTAGGAAACTATGGAATCCGTCATTTCAAGACAGCTTTTTACTCCCCTCAGTCAAATGCGGCTGAAAGGGTGAATCGAACCTTGCTGGCAGCGATCCGATCGTATTTGCAGGAAGACCAGCGAGACTGGGATTCTCACTTAAGTGAAAACACAGGGGCCTTAAGAAGTTCAATTCTCTGATCTGTGATATTTTGCTTATTTATCTGTTAATTTATTTATTTATTTCGTGACCGAGTCCTTTTTTTTTTTGTTGTGTTTCTTTCCCATTTCACATACTTACGTACATATTTACATATTTATCACCCTCAAACTTTGCTTGTAATCCTATTTATTTCTAGCTATTTAACAAAACCTACCTGTGATATGTCACCTCGACACCCCCTCCCAAACTGAGCAGTTAAACCTTGAAAACCACATAGACCTAACCCATAACATCCCATATGATTGACCTAGTGGGTATAAACAAAACAAGACAAAAAAACACCATTGGCGATCCGTATTTGTTGTTAGTTCGCGGTCCCATCCATATGTATCTCTAACAACCCATCGTGATTGAATAAGAGAAAATATTAGCATACCAATTGTTCTTAGCATATTGCCGGCTTTCTTAGGGTGGGTTAACTCCCCACGTTCACCTACGCAACAATACGGTGTTCCAGTCAACATCCTCGTCGACGTTTATACGACTTCCGAGTAAGTTGTGTTGTTATGGACACCTTTTGTACCTGAAAGAAAGAGGAAAACATAAAAGCAATATTTTGAAACATAATAATGTATGTGGATACTTATCTGAACCTTAATGCTGTCTTTGTATTCGGGAAACTCCTAGGAGGTTAAAAGCGCCCAAAACCTTATAACTTCTGAGGAAATCTGGAAAAGAAAATAGGATGGGTGGAGGCAAGGATAGTTTTATTATACATTACTTGGGTACTTACCTTATTTCTGTAAATTAAACAAATAAAATGTTCAATTGAATTCAAACATTGGAAATTCAAATTTAGTTTGACATTTTGGGAATCAGCTGTGAAGCTGTCAGAAGATTTGGAAAGGTAGGTCGAGTTTTGACAGCTCTAGCACAGATAAGAAAATATACAGATGTCTCATCTCCATACAAAAAAATGAATCAGTTTTTTAAATTCACGATCGACTATGAACAGGCAGTTGCCTGCTCATCGTCAAGCTCTTTAAGTTCATAAAAAAGCTCTGCCTGTTCATATGAAAGCTCTGCCTGTTCATATGAAAGATCTGCCTGTTCATATGAAAGCTCTCATAAGCAATTTTGTTTTTTTTGTTTTGGTAGTTTTTTCTTTCATGCCTTTTTTCGTTTTCTTTTCCAATATTGTGTGTGAGCATCAGCGTTACCACTTTACTCCTTTCGAAGTAGATCCACCGATTTTTGAAAAAATGTTGAAAATTTACATCTTAAATCGAACCATCTCTAATTTCTTGAAATCTACTTCACTCAGAAAAAAACTTATAGGGCCGAATACTACATATGCCTGCATGAAGATTGCTGTCTCTGTGCAAGCAAACTGCGAGTGTATGGGGTAGAGTGATTTCAATTTTTTTCTTATATTTTCTTGTTCGTGCATTTGTCTATGCGTCAATGTATCCAGGGTCAATATTGAATATAAAAAACGTCCCTTGTTCTCAATCAACATCGCTTTTCTCCCAAATCAACTTCGGTTTTTTTTTTTTGGTAAGTGGTAACGCCGGTGAGCATGGGTTGCGTATTGCGTTGGCTTGTTGATCGTTGACTTCGTATCGGTACACATACAATCATACCTAACATGTAGGCAATTAGACATGCACTTTTTTTTTGATTGGGGACAGAAGATAGATTCAAGAACTTATGTGAATACTACTTATGTAGGTACTTAATTTACCTACTTTTTTAAATTCGGGTTACAGAATAAAAACACGCATACGGCACAGTGGTAATAAAAGACTCAATAAACATAAACATGTACGAGCCGAAATTTGATTTTTGATTTTTTTAGAATTTCAATTTAGAATTTGCATAATTTTTTATTGTGTACATTATGGTGGTTCATTCCATCTGCTCATTCGTCTCCAAATAAATTTAAAAAAATCCTCTAATTTTTTCAGATTTTTATCTATACCCACTACTGGCCCTGTATTGAAGTGAAATTCTAATACTAGGGACTTTGCGGCTGATTTTTTTATTATTCCCGTATATCTGAATTTAGGCTTTAAAATAAAAACTTTTTACAATTATACTTAACATTATCCTTCGTTTTAATTTCCCTGATTTTTTTTACAAGGAAATTAAAACACTTATGAAATTTTTGGTATGCAACATTATTAAGACATTACATATAAACGTGTTGACGAAATTTCCAAAAAAATTGTTGAGCCGTTTTTGAGAAATCTAGAAAACAGTGTTATGAACTCAAAAGGTAATACAAAAATGGATCTCTTTTCCGATTGTTTTGTTATTGAAGAATATAAATTTTAAATAATATCTTGAAATGCAATTTCACTAAAGATAATGTTTAGTATAATTGTGCAATATTTTAACAAAGTCGGTAAAGCCGAAATGGAGATATACAGGAATTATAAAAAAATCAGCCACAAAGTCCCCAGTATTAGAATTTCACTTCGATACAGGGCCAGTAAGGGGTAAAGATAAAAATCTGAAAAAATTAAAGGTTTTTTTTTTATTTATTTGGAGACGATTGAGCGGATGTCTTCATTAATGTATGATATATTGATTTTAGTGCTCAGAATGTTTTGTTTCAAAATGTATTATCGAATGAATAAATAGAATATTCTTGATTTAAATCTTGGAAAACTTATTGGTTTTCAAAAGGAAAATTGCATGGAATTGGAGGTGCATTGGTTACCGAATGCAAAAAAAAAATGGAAAATTTGGTATGGGGATCTCGGAAAACTCTGGGAGTGCACGCGGAATTTCCAGACTAAAATCAAACTTTTGCATGGAATTTAAGGTGCAATTGCACAAATGGTTTTACAAACGGAAAAATAGAAAATTGTTGGTGTAAAACTAGAAAAATTTAGGAAAAGAGCGAAATAAATAAAACAAATAAAATTCATAACTGAAAATTTAAATGGAAATATGTACTTCAAAAATAGATTCAATCTGAAAAAAAATTATATCATTAATTTCTTGCAATTGTTGATATTTCAATTTCTTTTTTCAAAAATCCTAGTAAAATTAATTTTTTATATATTCAATTTTTCGAAAGTGCCTAAAAATTTGGGTATGCAGTATTCAAATATATGTAACTATACATTTTATAAAAAAATTTCGATTTTTAATATTGATTCGTTTTCGAGATACAGAACTTTGAAAAAAAAGTTTAAAAATATTTTTTAAAAATACAAAAAAAAATCGAAATATTATTTGGGCAATATATACGTACTTTCAGAAAAAAAATGCTGATCGCATTTTCATTTTTGGAAAAAATCTTATAACAAAAAAACGTTCTATGAGAGGTACGGTTTTGGAGCAGTACAAACATATTTTTTTTTACATCGAATACATCAATGCTTTGAAAAAAAAAATAAAAAAATCATAGGAGCCGTTTTTGAGAAAATTAAAACTTTTGGTTTTTGGTAAAAAAAAAATGTATTGTGGCACCTATTTTGGTCTTAAAAAGAATCAAAAAGATAAGCTATGCGTTTTTGCTCAAACCTCTAATTTTCAAGTTTGAAGTCAATCGGATTAGTGGTTAAGGCGCTGTAAGTGCGTTAACAGACAGACGACGGAATCGCCGGACCCACTTTTTTCGATTTGAGATGATGATGAGGGGTTGGTGACGTTTTCCCCAAGCCAAAATCCCCAAACGAAAATCCCCAAACCCAAAATCCCCAAACTGAAATCTCCAGCAGCGAAATCTCCAAAGAGAGAATCCCCATGGACGAAATCTCCATGGAGATTTCGCTGCTGGAGATTTCAGTTTAGGGATTTTGGGTTTGGGGATTTTCGTTTGGGGATTTTGGCTTGGGGAAAACGTCACCAACCCCTCGGGAGTGGTACGAGATCCCCAAAAGACAAAATCACCATGGGGACAAAATCTCCAAAAAAAAAATCCAACTTGCCAATATCTCCACGCCAAAATCCCCACGGAAAAAATCCCCAAAGAAAAAATACTTTTTGCCAAAATCTCCTTGAAATCTCCAAATCTCCAATATTCAAGTACGTCTACTTACACCGTTCCTCTCACGACATGTTTTGTTTTATATTCATTCTTTATTTGTTAAAACATTAAACAAAGTTCTTTTGAATTGATTTTTTTATTTATTTTGAATAAAATGAATTACATTTAAAATGAATTAAACTTTTATTTCTTAAACAACCTTAACTGAATACAATAATATCTCCAAAACAAATATGTTCAAGTAGTGAATCATGCGATTAAATCGCGCGATTTAATCGCATGATTCACTACTTGAATATATTTGTTTTGGAGATATTATTGTATTCAGTTAAGGTTGTTTAAGAAATAAAAGTTTAATTCATTTTAAATGTAATTCATTTTATTCAAAATAAATAAAAAAATCAATTCAAAAGAACTTTGTTTAATGTTTTAACAAATAAAGAATGAATATAAAACAAAACATGTCGTGAGAGGAACGGTGTAAGTAGACGTACTTGAATATTGGAGATTTGGAGATTTCAAGGAGATTTTGGCAAAAAGTATTTTTTCTTTGGGGATTTTTTCCGTGGGGATTTTGGCGTGGAGATATTGGCAAGTTGGATTTTTTTTTTGGAGATTTTGTCCCCATGGTGATTTTGTCTTTTGGGGATTTCGTACCACTCCCGATGATGAGATATAAAATTACGATGATAGAGAATCGTAATGTCATATCTCATCACCATCTCAAATTTTGTTAACGAATTCAATAATGTCAGGTATAGGTATTCTATGTGTCGAAGGTAAAAAGCATTAAATTGTTTGACAAAAACAAAGTTCAGAAAGCATCTACTGTGAACCTTCATAATAATTGAAGTTAACATTTACAAATTTACGTAATCAACCAAAATCAATGCTATTCGTTTTTTCGAAAAAAAAGTAAATCTACTTAATTTTTTTTCCTTAAGGGTAAGAATAATTTCAAAAAAACAGTGTCTCAAATATGCCTTAACTATTCAATCCAGGTCCCAGGACAATTCAACTACATATACCTACCCTGTAATCGGTATACCCAGAAGGCAGATAGCCGATCAAAATTCAATTTTTTTTTGTTTTTTGTTTTAATATCTTCAAGAGATCAGAATTGATCAAAATTAAAACATTCAATTTCATTCTTCGTTAACGCTTTAACGACCATCGAGATTTTTAATACTTTTTACTACTAATCGTTAATACAATCACAGGTATTCAAGTGTATAAGTGCAAAAACTTAATAAAAGCAAATAGAAACGCAATAACTTCTTTGCATACATATCCAAAATCGTATCATTACGAAATAAAACACAAATACAATTGAATATTTTAAGGATGTGTTAACGTAAAACGACAAAAAAGTTGTTTTTGAATTTTTGTTTTCTTTTCATATCAAAGACAAAGAGGTCAATTGAGGTGGCAAAATAGGGGATGAAAAGAGAAAACATAACAAAAACAAATCTTATTCTCCGTGTTTGCGAGTTAAAAAGAAAAAAGACGAAAACTAACAAAAAAGATTTGGGAAGGAAAAAAAAAAGCTTTTTTTGATAAAATTCGTTTTCATAAGGCGTTTTTCTTTTTTAGTTCAGAGCTCCGAACTCTGAGTGTTCAGAGCTCTGAACAAATGAAGCTTTGAACATTTTCTGAACGCTCGGATTTCATTTTGAAATGCAATGGAGCATTTTTAGTTCAGACATCAACACTTCGTATTTTTGAAAGCTGAAATTAACATTTTTTTTTATTAATAAATAAATTATTTAATTAATTATTCAAAATAAAACACACCCTCTTTGCCTGAGCGACGTGTTTCCTCCGCCATTTCAATTGTTTTGAGAAAAACACGCTTGCGCTCAGCATTTCGCTCATTATGCTCGGTCTCTTTTTTCTGAGCGCGTCGCCGAACTCTGAACACTCAGAATCAGTGCTCTGAACGAATAAAGTAACACAACTTTGATGCTCTGAACACTCTGAACTAAAAAAGAAACACAATTTTTCGTTTGACAGTTCAAGCTCTGTTCAGATGTAAAAAAGAAAAACGCCTATAGAACACTTTTTCCCATATGGATGAGACATCTGCATAGTTTCTTATCTGTGCTAATAGTAATGATGATTCTCTATGATCTAGGAAAGAGAAGAAAATCAAGTTTAGCCAGGTCATGGATGTAGGAGCGAAGGTACGGGTGGGGTTAAGCTCGTATGCACATAAAGTGCGTAAATGCATGTCTTCATGTAACCGAGGTACGACTCTTGTGTGGGTGGTATCGGTTAAATGGGGTGCCACGCACTATTATGTAATGGAATTGTTTTGGTTGGATGATGGTGGTTCGATAGAATCGAAGGAAGACAGTCAGAGGGACTGTAGTTTTGGACACGAGATTGAAAGGTCGTAAGGCAGTGCGTGGAGAAGTTTTTTTTTGCTGGTACCTAGAGTGTACTGAAAGAGTACGAAACGATATGAAGTCGATAAAAAATTAAAAAAAAAAACGAAATAAAGACATCATAGATGGTGCTATGAGCACAGATAATAAATTTATACAGATGTCTCACCCCTGCAGGGAAAAATGAAACATTTTTTCCCTTAAGGGTAGGTGTACCAGAACAGCGAACTCAGATTTCATGTAAATGAATTTATAGGTGTTAGTGGCCTCTACTCTTCACCGATTCCTTTTTTTCATCTCAGACGAGAATTTGCAAGAACCAGATTCCAAGATCACGATCAGGCACATGAAGGAGAAAAAAAGGCAATAGGTCTGTTTGGCAACTTTTTGTAGCAGTTTGTTTGAAATCTGTCAAATTAGGTGAAGAGAGTAAAATTCTCTCAGAAAGAGAGAAACTTGCAACAAAGTAAACAAACGCGTTGATGTAATTTGTTGCAGTTTGTTTTCATTTTTTCAAAACGATTGACAATAGAGCGTACGTACATTACTTATGTATATGGAAAAATAATGAATTTTTGATTTTGGTGATAGAGTTGATGAAATATGATTCTTCGTTCAGTGAAGAAGAATATTGTGGTTGTGGTGCAGTTTTGAGCGTAAATGTTTAATATTCCTGAAGACAGCGATGATGAGCTCTTCAATTTCATTATGGAAAGAGGACAACGAAATAGGCGAAACTGTGTGGACAAATACTTTGAATAAGTGGTTCGTCAGTATACCGATTTGGAATTAAAAATGCACAATCTCATTCATATACGTATGTACATTATTTTTCGACCAGCTTTGTGAAAAAATCAACACTTCGTAGGAGTATACTTCATGACAAAAGAATTATTGGAACCAAACATCAAACCTTTTTCTTTGCTTTGCTTATAAAGTCCTTTAAAAAAAATAGTAACATAAATGATATATGCATTAATTGCTGAACACAAAGCATGTTCTTTCCAAATTTCGACGAACCGTTTCAATTCAAATTCAAATTCTAAGAGCAAGATACATTTAAAAACAAATTGCAACAAGAAATTCATGTTGCAAGAAGTTGAAAAAATTTCTCTGGAGGGGAAATTTTTTTGCTCTCTCGATTTCCCCTTTTTCTGCAACTAATTCGAGTAAACAAACAGGAAAATGAAAAACGTTTTACTTCGTTGTACTTCGTTGCAGTGCTGTCGTTTCAAAAATGTAATGGGGAGTATTTTTGAATTATTTTGAGGAGTATTTTCTATATTTGGGTAGTATACATTTTTTACTATACCCTGCGGCCACACGAGCAAGTTCTGGCCAGCAAGTAGCGTACCTACATTTATTATTTGTCAAATCTCTATCGGTGTACTTGGTGTGACGCAGGTGGCAAAAAACTTGCTAGTCAACTTGCCAGCAAGTTCACATATTTTTTACAAGCTTACCTGCTTTTAACATCCAATTTTGAATTTCCAAGATGTTGCCAGCAAAAATAGAAATAAAAATCCTCGTTTCAACTAATTTTCTAATTTAATTTTGTTCATTTTGATATATTTGGCAAAACCTGTCAAATTACTTGCCGATTTACTTGCTCGTTTTACTGGCTGGAAAATTTGCTAACCAGTTGACCAGCCAGTACTAAAGCAAGTACTAAAAGTTTGAATGTGTGAGTAAAATATTTGATTGTATGCCAACTTGCTAGCCAGAACTTGCTCGTGTGGCCGCCGGGATAGGAACGTAGCCCGATAAATCACCTACAGAAAAAAATATCACTTATAATGGGTTTTGCAGATCGTTTTGAAGTTTCAAAAATGATATGGTTGAAGTTTATTAGCAAACTGTAGTTTCTTATAAAATCTTGGGAGTTATAAAACTCAAATTGTGTGCTTGTCGGATAGTAGGAGCCTTTTATTCACTCGAAGTTGATATAAACTTGAGGATTTTATCCCTAAATTTCGATTTAAGTTGTCTTCCTTAGAGGATGCATTCTCAAATTAATAAGTTTAGTTTTTCTCAGCTGCCAAATAACTTTTTAAGACCATTGAAAATACCTACAATTTTCTGTCAGATCTTGTGTGTTTTCTGCATTTAGTAAACAACTTTTTTTAATTACACAAATATTAAAGTTATCATCATAAAGCGAAGAGAAAATTATGAAGACTTGGGCTTTGAAAGTATGAAAAGAGTAGGGAAAGAAAAAGTTTGAAAATCTAACTGACTAGTGATAGTGACTATGCACTTTCTTTATTTTTAAGGGTTTATAGTCTTTCACAAGAGATTCCTTTGATTGGAGGGTCTTCGAACACAAAAGTAGTTTCCTGTATCGTCATTTTGACCTGGTACCTCCAAGAGAACTTTTTTTCCGGAGGAGACTATTATGTCATTATGAAGAGGTATCTGTCGTCTTTTTTCTCTTGATTCAGAATTTCATCGTGCAGCTGCTTTCACCGTCTCAAAAAACAAAAAAAAAATGATCAAGTTCCCATTAACAAAAAAAATCATGTTTTTAACATAATTACTCCAAATTGTTATGAGTTTCCCAGGGGATACTACTTTCAAATTCTAAACTCTGAATTAAAAGTTACGTAAGTAAAGAAAAACAATCCTCAGCTTGACTTTACAATTCAACTCTTGAGTATGTCAACTGCAAAGGTTCACAAGTTGAAATAAGTGAAGTAAACGGCTCCAAATCAATTGTTCTTGCCCATAATTCTTTTTCGCTACTTTCCCACTTTTCTGACGAATTGATATTCAAAAGTTCCCCAAGTTGTCCCTTAGTTATAAATTTAACAACGGAACTGCACAGAAAATATCACGTCAGATTTGAATAAGTTGAATGCTGTCTTGCGACGAAGGTTTATTAAAAATGTTAGGTTTTCTTACAGTTCTTTTTATAGTAATTCCACCGGTTGAATTTTATTTATTTCATTATAAAATGTATAATCTAGTTTTCAACTTTTTACATAGATTTTGTTCACTACGTTTGGGGAGTATATTTCATCTAAGGGTAGTAGAGTAGCATTTGACTCTCGAAAGGAGTAAAATACTACTATAGTAGCAAAAACGACAGCAGTGCTTCGTTGCAAAAAGTTGGAGTTACCAAACAGACCTAATATACGCAGACGACGACGTCTTCTAGGTAGAAATGGAAGCAAACTCACATACATACATGCAATGCAATAAAAAAGACCCAAAAAAATATGTGTCAAAAGTGAAGAAATGTGCACATTTTTTCATTTTTTTCTTAGAGCTAGGAATATTATGAAAACTGCATGTAATTGTTGTTGCAGCACGAGACATCGCGATGTGATAAACGGTTAGGTTTTTATTTCTTTCTGTGTTTGTCCAGTTGAAGAAATATAAAAAGATGAACCTTTATGAGAAGATTATTTATGTATCCTCTTGCTCTAAGCGAGGTACAAAACTGGAAATAAATAATTTTTGAAGAGGCAGGATAACTATTTTATATGAAATGGAAATTCTTTTATTGGGTGATGTGATGATTGCGTTTGTAACAGGCAGGTACCTTTCATCTTTTAGAAAGATGAACAGTTTATTCAAAAGAGTCATGAACCTATTATTGAAATTTTTGACCTTACACAATAAAACGATGCAAGTAGAGGGTGTCTCAGTAAGAGTGCTCTTTTTAAAATTGGAATATATTTTTTCATGCAAGGGCAACTCTGAAATTTGACGGCTGTCACCTCTGTTTATTCTAATGATTAAAAATGGAGTGGTTTTCGAAAGAACAACGCGTTATAATTTTGAATACCCTCACAAACTTCGCTGCCGAGAAATTTAAAAAAAACGGGATCAATTACAGATAGTAAGTATTCTTTGCGTCAACGCAGTGGTGTATTATCCTAAAGGCAAACTAGGCACGTGCCTAGGGGCGCGGGAAAAAAGGGGCGCGCCGGTGTGGCGCAGTAATTCTTACAAGTGGCAAATACTGCGAGTTCATACGTGGTTGTTAAAGTAACAAACTTGCGAACTCGTATTGCACTTGCATCTTTTGTTAAAATAAAAATAGGTCCCAATTCAAAACCTTTTGTTTAGGCGCGATACAGCGATTTCGGTCAAACTATAATAGTACGAGATATTTCTATATAGGGGCGCCAGTGAGATGCTTGCCTATGGCGCCCTCAACCTTTAATCCGCCACTGCGTCAACGTACCGGTCGGTGTCTTGAAAACGTTGTTGCTGTAAACGAGAGTATTGCCGAAAACCCGAAAACAAATGGCATTCGTTACAGGTATACCATAATGGACTTCTTGTGGGCTCAACTGGACGGCATGAATCTGGACAAATTGTGGTTGCAGCAAGACAGCGCAACCTTCCAAACCACGCACGAAACAATCGACTTATTGCAGCAACGATTTCCAGAACACATTTTCTCACGAAATTCTAATGTCAACCGGCCACCAATATCGTGCGATTTAAAACCGTGCGATTTTTTCTTTGGGGTTTTGTGAAATCTCGGGTTTATACAAATTAACTGGAAAGGATTCCTGAGCTCAAATCGGAAATCCAAAGTGTCATTGGTGAAAAACAGCCACAACTCTATGCCAAAGTTATCGACAATTTCTTGAAAAGAGAAATGGCCTGTCATTGGAGCCGGGGGGTCATTTGCAGATAATTTTATTCCATACTTAATCGGAATATATCTTCTTTAGAGGCCAGTTATAGCTTTAATTGGTTTTCATCATTGAAACATATTATTGGCATTTTTCTGATAGGTTGGTTATAGCAATCATTGAAAATTTCTGTCAGGAATAATTTTCCTGACGTAATTCTATCATTGGAACTGTGAGAAGTTGAACATACTGTTATATATTCAAGACTCAACCATATTTATAACTAGTGTGCTGTGCATATCACTTTAAACTATCACTGAAAAACTATAAACTGTCATCCGAATTTATATAAGGAAATAAATCATTGTATATTGAATTATCGAAGCACGAGGTTGTTCTTTCTTTCAATACATTCGTTATTACATATTTTATATTGGCGACGAGGATTTTTAAGATTAAGGAAAATCTTAACAATGCCTGAAACTACGCAAGAAATCCTACAACAATTAACTACAGCTTTACAAAGCTTACAAAACAATTCATCGGGTACACCCAACCTACATTTTGACCAGTTCAACGAGAACGAGGAAGCATTTCCCAACTATATCAAAAGATTGGAAAACTACCTGGCATTAAAGAACATTACAGATGACACCAAAAAGCGGCAAGTTTTAATCAATTGTATCGGAGCTAAGTACTATCAGCTACTCTTGAATTTGACAGCACCAGAAGAGCCCGAGACGAAGACGTATCACGATTTAATTAATGTACTCAAAGAGCACATCAGTCCCATGCCTAACGAAATTACAGAGCAGCATAAATTTCTTCTTAGGCTGCAACATGAAGGGGAGTCGATTGCCAATTATTTGGCTGATCTAAAAAAATTGAGTGTCTACTGTAAATTTGAATGCGAATCGTGCAAGAAATCTACTTTGAATACACATCTTAGGTCTCAGTTTATTCGCGGACTCAGAGACTCGGACATCAAGGAGAGACTTCTGCAAGAGACAAATGCTTTGGCAATGGAGGCATCGAAACTGGAAAGCCGTGCGATGAACAACGTTCACCAGCTGTAATTCAAGGCGACGATTCCACATAAGAGGACTAGCCATACATCAAAAAAATCAAATACAAATTCCAATAAAGTAAATTCTAATGATTCACAAAAAAATAAAAAAAATTGTTACAGATGCGGCAAACAAAATCACATGGCGAACAATTGCAAATCAAATAACCTACATTGCAGTACATGTCAGAGGAGAGGCCACGTTTCTTCAGTGTGTATGAAAGCGAGATCAATGCGAGAGACGAATACTTTAGAGGTTACACGGAGTTTTGAGATGGACAATTATATGCATGAGATCAACGCTATTGATTTTATTGAAGCTGGAGATCAAAGTTTGCATTCCCAAAAAATGACGTAATTTGTTTAAATCTGTAGGAGGTTGTATTTTTGATATCGCTTCCGCCTTCTCTGGTGTTTTGTGAAGTCCTTGTTTGTCGATTTTGTGGCCGAGGTAAGTGACGCTCGTTTCAAATAATTTGCACTTTGATTTGTTCAAATGTAAATCAAATTTCTGTAACTTATCAAGTAATCGCATGCACCTATGAAAAAGTTCAGAAATTGATCTAGCCACTACAATTATATCATCAATAAAGCATGCAGTACCCTCAAGGTCATTGGTGATATTTTCATCCATGAACCGTTGCCATATGTTTGGTGCAGTTTTCAAACCAAACATCAGCTTATTAACTCGGTAAAGACCCTTTATAGTACTTATTGTCTGTAACATTGAACTATCGTCTGTCATATTGAGGTGCAAATAAGCCTTGTGAATGTCAAACGTACAGTAATATTCACCACCTTTTAATATTTGAAACAGATCTTCTATCTTGGGAATTTGGTACCCATCGTTCACTAAATATTTATTATTGGACGAGACCAAAAATCCCTCAGTCATTACAATAGATGAAGAGCTAACACCAAAATCAAATAATGCAGCAGCCATTTCTCAACAACCGGCAGAGGGATCAACACCACTTCCTTCTTCATTAGTGAATGATATCTCGGACAAACAAATGGAACCAAAAGGCGAAATTGGAGTGAGGAGATCTACCAGGACACGTCATCAAGTAGTTCCCTACCAACACAAGGTTTAAGGGGGGAAGACTGTTATATATTCAAGACTCAACCATATTTATAACTAGTGTGCTGTGCATATCACTTTAAACTATCACTGAAAAACTATAAACTGTCATCCGAATTTATATAAGGAAATAAATCATTGTATATTGAATTATCGAAGCACGAGGTTGTTCTTTCTTTCAATACATTCGTTATTACATATTTTATACATACATACTTAGCAGGGTTGATAAAAATCATGATTTTTTTGTTTCTGACAGATTTTTTTGATTTTTTCAAAAAAATCATGATTTTTTTGATTTTTTTCTGTTTTCGCAAGATACCTGTCTAATTGTTCATCGTAAATGATAGTTTTATTTTAACTTACTTTTCCGTACTCAAAATACGACTTTTCTTATTCAAGACGGCATTTATTTGCCCTCAAGTATGCCCAAAGCAAATACGCAAGACTCAACCTTTTAAAAAAGTTTTATATTCAAAATTTAAAGAACTACAGTGGTGGAAGTCTCAGTCGCGTACAAAAACAAATGATGAGCATGGCCAGTTTATGCCTAACTTAGTTGCTTAACATCATCTGCGTCTGTGGAAAGAATATTTTCTACATTTGGCTTGGTTCTGTATTAGCTACGAAACAAGCTGTGGAATGAAAAGGCAGCAAAAATGATGTTCTTTTTAAAGATTTTAACAACAAATAAATTATTTTCAATTTGCTTTGAACGTTTGAAGTGTGAGTTTTTAGTTTTATTATTTATTTTTTAAAGTTCCCAAATTAAAAAAAAAAAAATGATAATTTTAAGCCGAGTTAAAAATAAATTTCTGTCTAAATTTTGTTTAAAAAAATCAATTTTGATTTAAATCATGATTTTTTCAAAAAAAATCATTTGATTTAAATCATTGATTTAAATCATGATTTAAATCAATCAACCCTGATACTTAGGGCCAGTTGCTCAATCGAATCATAAATTTAAGTTCTACATAAAGTTCTACTTTTGTATGGGGATTTTAAGTAGAACTTAAGAATTCCGGAACGTCTCATACAAAAATGAAAACTTTATGTAGAACTTAAATTTGTGATTCGATTGAGCAACTGGCCCTTAGATCATTAAAATTGTACAAAATTGAAACGAAAATCATTGGAATGATTTGTTTAATTTTTTGACATAATACAATCAGCTGTTCAGGAAAATGAATTTACAACCGGAAAATAGAAAAACAAATTTTAATGAAAAAATACGTAGATATGTAATTGAACTTTTTTATGTCAATAAAAATTCTTGGACTGATTTCCGATCGATTGGTATATAATTTCTTTTCAAAAGAAAACATAGTTAAATATCCATTCAAAGATTTTCCGGATCCATTTCAATGATATGTAGCTATAACTGGCCTCTTACACTACGATAAAAATATCACAACTCTGTCATAAAATACTTGTCCTTATTTTTAAATGAAAAAGTGCACTCTTACTGAGACACCCTATACTTATTTTATTTGTTCCAAACGAATAAAAAAATAAATTGGGTTCTCCCATTTATTTGGAGTACATAGTACCTTACTACCTACCTGCCTACACCACATTTTTGAGCTATTCAAGGTGTCGCAAAAAATTATATTACACTTACACTTGTCAAATTTATTCTAATAAATCGCAAATCTCCCTCGCAACCACCAAAACAAAAAGATATGATAAGAAATTATCGCGAATGTGCGATATTCCTTGTACCTTCACAAACAAATATCCCACTCTCATTCATTTTCTTATTTTGTCATGTCCAACAACAAAAACCAAAAAGAAGCGACTTACTTACCGGTTACCGCATTCTTGTAATGCGCTTTCTCTATCTCCCGCTCTAACCCTTCTTCTCTATGTCATCTGCACCTACCGAAAATAAAAAGTGATCTATTTTCTCATCTTGCATCTTTCTTCTACTTTTATGTAAAGAAATATCGAGTTTTCTTCAGACTTCTATTGAAGAACAAAAAGTACATTTTCTGTTGAGGAGAAAAAACAACATCTTTTGTAAGAAAGGGAAGAGAAAGCAAAACAAATTGCAGCACCACCTAGTGACATTCCCTTGAACCCAGCTTCTTTGTGTGTGTGATCGACCATTATTTTTTTGACAAAAAACGCAAAATAGACGATTTTTCAAAAATTAAAATTAAAAAGACCATTAGCAAAAAAATTATTTTGTTATTTGAATTGAATAAAAAAAATAACAGAAAAAAATAAAAAATATATTTGCTAGTTTTATTGCCCATATTTCACTTAAAATGACCTTACAAATATTGACATTTTGAAGTTTATTTTTAAATATGTTACAGGTGAAAAATTAAAAAAAAAACATCGACGTTAACTGAAACATATATTAATCTTTCATAAAAAAAATATTTCAAAAAATTCGAAAATGTATTAATCGATTTCCCGGCCAAACGCGCAAAATGTTAGGCAAAAAATAAGTATTTTTTATGTTTGTGTCGACAAAAAAATTTGACAAAAAATTAAAAAAAAATACATATATAAAATTGCTCGGTTGAAAACACATATTTAAAGCTTTGAAAAAAGTTTATTTGACTTCATTATCTTTTATATTTTAGAAGTTATACTAAAAAATGCATTCATACTTTTTACGTAATTTGCTGTATTTTTCATTGTTTTTGGAATTTTGTTTGGAAAAAATTATAACGATAATCGAGAAAAAAGCTACGACGTTAAGTGACAGGATATATTATCAATATAAAAAAAATATGAAATAAATAAAAATATAATATTTAATCCATTTCCCATTAGTTAGCGCAAGCGTCTTTCAAAATTTTATAGTTTTTCCGTTTGCTTGTCGGTTTTGAGCTACATCGAATTTTAATTTTTTTTTTTTAATTACATAAACATTTGACCCTGTATAATATCAATCGAAAACCGTTTGTTTTATTAAAATATTCGATAAATTGCGAACGCTACACAGTTTCGCGCAAAAGTCCAACCAATTTTTACATGGGAAACCTCCCCTTAACAGACAAGCCTTAACAGACAGGGAGCTTTTAAAAATAAAGCTGAGAAAGCTCTTTTTGCCTTGCGTATTTTTTTTCTCTTTAGAAACTTTTTCCTCTTTTCTTTTGTCATTTTGTTTACCAATGAATACAAAAACAAAGTTTGATACATTGCAAAAAAATGTAAACAACCCTATTTTTTACAATGAACAATGAAGTATATGGGAGTTGGTGTAGGTTATGTATCTTGTTTTTTGTGCGGGTTTTGAGTATTTGAGTATTTGAGTATTTATTCGATTTTTAAGTTACAAAGATACATACGATTTTTATCTTTTAGAGCATCAATTTGAAAGAATTTACAATTATTAATATACAAATTTACTATAAATATCTATTAATGCGATTCTTAAACATTGAAGTTAACAATTATAATCAAAGCAATATCAACAATAATACCTATATAAACAGTAGTAATAAAATTAATAAAAAAGTAAACAAAAAGAAAAGAAAAAAGAGAAATTGATTGGAAGATATTTTTAGGATCTCTTATTGGCCCGAGTAGTGTGAGTATAATTTCCGCTTAAAAACTGAAGGGGTGTTAGTGGTCTGCAAATCGTTTGGAAGCAAATTCCACAAACGAATTGCTGTAACGTAGAATGAACGTTCTGAAATTGTGTACGAAAAACGTGGTAAAATTAATTTTAATCCCCTCGGTGAATGAGCAAATTGAAGAAATTCATTTAGGTATTCAGGACAACAATTATGGATGACACTATGTAGTTTCAGTATCAGACGATATTTTAGGTAATTTTTTAGTTCCATACCAAAGATTGATTTACGCAGGTGAGATACGCTCACATTCCTAGGTATGTTAAAAATAAAACGCACACAATCATTGAAAGCCACATTTAGTCTGCGTAGGCACTCAGAGTCTAGTGTCGGATAAACTGACGCGTTGAAATTGAAATATGGTAATATTAAAGCTTTCACTAGATATTTTTTCATGTCAGGAGACAATAAACCAGCTGAGTGTCTAAGGCTGCGCAATCCTGAATAAATTTTTCTTATCGTATCAGAAATAGCTTTACAACAACTGAAATTGAAGTTTAATTTAAATCCTAAATAAGTTACTTCTTTGACATACTGAATAACTTCCCCACCAAGAGTTAGCAAAGGAAAATCTAGAAGGTTTGGATCATATCTCGAACAGATCATAGCAACAGATTTAGATGGATTGAGTTTCATGTTATTAGCATTAGTCCATATTTGAATGCTGTGTAAGTCCTCGTTTACATAATTAACACAATCTTCAATCATATCTACAGGTTGATGCGTATATAGAACCAAATCATCAGCATACAGATGAACTTGACAGTTTTTAACCACATTAGGAATATCATTAATGAATAAAGAGAAGAGGAGAGGACCCAAAACCGATCCTTGAGGTATTAATAAAATTGATAACAAAAGGATTAGAAAGGCTATCTTCGATCTTTATTCTTTGAAATCTGTTTAAGATATAGTTATACATGAGCTTAAGCGATGAGTTGGAGAAGTTAAATTTCGTTTTCATTTTTAAAAGTAAAATATTGTGATTTATAGTGTCAAAGGCTTTCGAGAAGTCAAGAAGAACAAGGATGCCAATATTGTTCGCATCCAGGGCGTAGCGGATGTCTGTCGTTACTTTTATTGCAGCAGATTCACAGCTATGTCGATTTCGGAATCCCGATTGCCACTTAGAGAGTAATCGGCGCTCGTTTATACACTCCGCTTCAACTGAATAAGAACACATTTTTTCAAAAGTTTGCTGTCCATTTTTTCTTCACTTTGAAAGTTAATGCATCATTTGATGATGGTAACCGATAGCTTATGATGTTAAGAAAACAAATCAAAAAGAATAATTTAAAAAGGACCACTAGTTTTTCCCTGGCTCTCATGCAAAGCTTTCCAGATTGAAAAACTCAGTTTTTTTTTGCATCATTTGCGGCGAAATCGACACTAGGGCGAAAAACTTCAAGAGAGTTCAAATTCTTAATGCAGATTGGCATTTTATCTGTTTGATTGTGCTGACGGATATATACACGGCCTCGTCCTTTTTTTCTGAGATCATTAGCTCTCTTAAAAATAGCATGGTTTCTTTTAGTCAAGCTTTCGTATACTCTTACAAACTTATTACCCATGAAACCAAGATCACTCAAAGAGACAGCTCTCTTGTTTTGTGTGTAGAAAGCTTTTGCACATTTTAGTACATTCACTTTGTCTTTCATATGCGGCAGTTTGATAATGATAGCACTTGATGCAGATTTATTTCTTGGCTTAGAACGAATAATTTGAAATGGATTGATTGGTGGTAGGCTTATCAATTCACAGAATCGTTGAAAGATGTTATCAAGGTTTTCGTTGTCTGCAGTTGGTATTCCATGGAGTACAAGATCACTGGAGATGTTTTTTCGCGCCAGTGCATCAATTTGCATTTCAAGCAATGTGTTGTCCTTCTCCATCAACTGAGCCTTTAGGTAAGATAGCTCATCTTCTTGAGAGTCTATCCTTCTTCCCTGTTGCTCCAGTGCGTCCAAACGAGAACCAGAAGTAAACATTGAATGGTTGAAAGAGCACAACCGTTCGTTAAACGAATTTTCAATTTTTTTAAGTTTAAGGTCGAAATCATGTTCAATTTGATTAATTCGTTCGGACAGATTTTCACACATTGCATTTAATTCAGATTTCAATTGATTAAGAATAGTGTCTGTTAAGGATTTTGTCAGCACTTCGAATCGAGATTCGATTTTGCTCCACATAAAAGAATTGTTTTGTGAAGATGCAGGGGAGCTTGTGTAAGAGGGAGAGGAGGACTGTTTTTCAGATGAGCGGAGTTTTCTTAGTTGCTCGTTGCGTTTGTTGTTCTGCATACTGAATTAATACTTTTATTTTTTCACTTCAAAGACGAGTTCAATGATTGTTTCAATTTGATTACAAAAACAGCACAGTTTTATTTGATGAAAGAGACAATTTCAATTACGTAATGGACCGATTAATAACAAATTAGTTGATTTATGTAGAGCTCTCTTATTTTACATCCGCACTCTTTGACACTTCTATCATTGCTTTGTTTTGGTGCGTAAAAGAAGAAAGGGGTGATAATGTTGGATCTTTTTTTTTTTGTGAATGTTAGATTGCTGGGTGTCCGGTAGGAGAATAGAAAATGTTGCTTGTGTATTGATATGTGAGATTTGTGTGGGCAAGTAGAGCAAGTGTCAAAGAGTGTTCTGTGTTTTCTATTTTTTCTTTGGCATTTGATTTGATTGTATTTCGTGCCTCTTTCAGGAATTCAAGGAATTTTTCAGATCGGAATTTCAGTTGTAAAGTGAATTCATTAAGATCAAGAGCTAGTTAAATATTAAATCTGTGATTTGTGGTTTATGTTTTAATCGTGATTAGTGAGTGCTTAAGAAAGTTAAAAGTTTTTTTCAAAACTTAATAACTTTAAAACAACTGAAGGAAACAAGTGGTATAAGATTGTGGGCGCTGAGCATCCTTTTTATTTAATTACTTAAATTTTGGTATTACATTTTTTTATACTTACATTCCATCCTACCTATTTATAATTTGAGTTTTTTTTTATTAATTGAATTGTTTTATAATTAATTTCCTTATTTTCACGTTTTCATATATTTTTGTTTCCAATTTAATTTATTACATTTAATATATGTATGTATACGTTTATATTACTGATTACTTTTTAACTTTACACTTATTTAATTTATTAAAAATAATTTATACGTAAATTTATCTACAAAATCTATTATTTTGACTGATTATTGTATAATTCCTCCTATTGCTTACTACTGCTTATTTATCTATACTCAAAAACAAAAATTGTCATACAAAATATATTATTATTAAGAAAATATATAACAAAAAAACGTTAAAATGGCATCTTGGAAAAGAACAAATTGTTCAATTATTCATTGTGAAGCAACAAAAACTCAACGTTCAGATATTAAATTATTTGATTTTCCAAAAAAAGATACTACAAAGTATACGCAATGGTTAGCGTTAGTAGGTGAGTCAAAAGAACACGTAGAAAGCCTTAAACGACCCTATATATGTAGCAAACATTTTGAGAAAGCATTAATCGGAAAAAAATATTTAAGACAGAATGCATATCCCTCACTCTATTTGACGAGATCTGAAGAGGAGTGTTTTTCAGATAGTGAATCAGTTAATTTTTATCCGAGCAAAGCCAAAATAACTTATGAAAAACGGAATGAAGCCGATATGAGTTATAATGAAATTGATGCTGAAGAATTGAATCGTGCGTCAAAAAGATTATCAGCAAAAAAATCAAACGAAGAAATAGAATTCACCTGTACAAACTGTGAAGCTCATTTAAAAAGGCAATTATATTACATAAAAAGCATTGGAAAGCTAAAGAAAGAAAATCGTGTCTTGAAAATAAAAATACAGACAAATCGAAAATCCAAAATAAATATGATACAGAAAATTAGTCGACTTAAAAAGACTAAAAAAAAGCTTCGGTCTGATGAAAAGAATTCTCTCGAAAGAGAAATCGATTTAATGGAAGGTATAAATCAAAACACCAAGACTTTTGCGAAACTTATTTTATTGCAAATCTTAAGAGAATATACCAATGATGAAAAGTGGATTACACAGTGCATTTTTTTCCGTTCATCCTGCGGTTACAACTTTCTTAGAGATCAACTTGGATTACACTTGCCCAATCCATCTTCCTTACATAGATGGATAAATATAAAAAGTCTTTCTCCTGGGGCAAATATTAAAGTTTTAGAAGAAATAAGGAACGTTACATCAAATTTATCAGAAAAAGATAGAGAGGTTAGCCTTATTTTTGACGAAATGAGCTTGCAAACTAATCTGAATTACAATAAATTCAAAGACGAAATTGAAGGTTATGTTGACTATGGTAAGAACCGAAGGTCACGTATTTTGGCTAAATCTGCCTGCGTATTCATGATTCGCAGTGTCTGTGGCAATTTTCAACAGGTCTTATATCATGTTGTCTGTCCAAGCAATATTCCCATGAAGGAACTTGAGATAGAAATATATAATTGTCTTGACATATGCACAGGCCTAAATCTAAATGTAAGAGCTATATGCTGCGATCAAGGCCCTACAAATCGTAGTTTATTTAATAAATTAAATCTTGATGAAAGTAAATTCAGTTTTACATACAAGGAAAAAGAAATATATGGAATGTATGATATTCCACACCTTATCAAAAGCATAAGGAACAATTTATTAAAATACAATTTTTCAACTTCTGATGGAATTGTCAGTTGGAAGGTAATTGAATACTTATATAACAGTGAAAAATGTAATACGACTAAAATATGTCCGAGACTGACTTCAGCACATATAGACCCAACTGAATTTCAAAAAATGAGTGTAAAGTTGGCTGCTCAAGTTCTAAGTAGATCTGTCGCCTGTGGAATTGAAGCATTAAATAAACTGGGAAAGTTTCCGGCCGAAATAAATCAGTTTTCAAAATCAACAGCAGAATTTATTAAGAAAATTAATCGTCTGTTTGATCTATTAAATGGAAAACCAGCACTCAAAAGAAATGACCAAAACATATTGTTTATAAAAGAAATGAAGATTTATTTACTTAATATAGAACTAATAAATGCAAGAAATAGAGCGTTTTGTTTTAAGGGACTAGCATTAACAATTGAAAGCATTCTTTGCATAAGAGAATCATTATTTACAGAGTATAACGATTTATATTATATATATGTAAATAAATTTAACCAAGATCCATTGGAAAACTTATTTGGAAAGATAAGAGCTCGAAACGTTAACAAAAGTAATCCAAGTGTATCAGAATTCGGTGCCCTGTTAGCCAAAGTTATATCTCTCAAATTCTTATTTAACTCAAAATTTTCTAATTGTGAAGAAGATGATACGGAGTATCTTCAGGTAGACTGGAAAGCCATTTTGCAGAGCGATATAGAAGATAAATTGTTATCAAAGGAGCAACCTCAAATCGAGGAAATTTTTGATGTGACCGAATGCATTGAAAATGACATTAATGTTAGCAATGTAGAAGAAAATGAAGCTAAAGATGCAGCTAGTGTAAAGATGCCTGAGATAGTGAGATTAACGACCTTGGTACTAGATATTTTGCAGGATATTGCTTTTTCAAAACGATGAAAAAAATGAAAAAGATCTGTGACGATTGTGTTAGAGAAATGTCCAAGGACAAACACAGTTTTAGTTTTACAGAAATATTAATAAGCTTAAAAGAGTACGAAAATTCAAAAGAAAAGACACTTCTCTTATGGCCCACCGAGACCTATTTTCAAGTATGCCGTCTTCATGTGAAAATATTTTCTTCTTATTTTGAAAAATATCCTATTGTATCTAACATAAGAGAAAACATAATCAAAGAATGTATAAAGGCGACAAACATACAATTTCCAGACTGGTTTAATGTGAATAATAATTGCTATGAGCATAAAATTGATTTAATAAACTTTCTATAGGTAGTTATACTTTATAAAAATTGTAAATGGCTTCTTGACCAAACCGTTAGTAAAGAAAAAAAACTTAAAAATAAAATACGAAAATTGACAAATGTTATGAATGCTTAAAAAATGTATGCCAAAATTTCATTGTAAAAATATTTAATGAAAAAAGTATGGAGGTGGGAGGGTGGTGGTCGATTTACTGCCAAGTCCTCGATCGTGACCCCTGGTAACTAGTTAAGCTCAGGTGATTAATTCAGGATGATAAATATGAATTTATATAAGGCCGTGAGACCCATACCGGCCTAGCTGATTTTAATAAATAGAATTTCAAATATCCATACCTACAAAAGTTGCATACATTAGTTAGGTCTTTATGGCTCTTACGAGCAGATATATACTAAACTTGTATATCGCATTTGAGATTTGTGTTACTCACCTTTACTTGATTAGGCTAAGAGCAGTGACACAATGTTGCTTAAACATACACAATTAATACTTTTTTTCGGAACCCTCGGACATTTTTTCAACAAATGTCTAGTTTAATGCCGGTTGTTATGTTTAAACAATTCAATGAATTGATTTTTATCAAGACTTTTTAGACAAAAGTTTTTGTCCCTTAGATGCATTTCTTATATTGTTAAAATCATCGAAAATATGTGGTAAACCTAAATCCATTGATGTAATGTCAATCTGTAAAATGTATGTATTTTGAAATTGTATAAATTTGTTTGTTCCGTTACCTTACATTATTGTTCCCCATGAATTGAATTTTTCAAGAAAGTTTATTTGTAAAACATTTATGATAACGATAAGTTCTATCACCACTGTGATTTTACTTAACTATTTCATACAAAGGAGAATGGGCAAAAATGTATGGAAGCTGGCCTACGAACCAATAACAACATGCTATATATCAATGGAAAGGTTTTTCTGTCTTCTTTAACTTTTTCTATGGCAGTAAGTCCCAAATTGCTGTGTGGAAAAAGTTATTGCACAGTAAATTCATTCACAAGTAATAAGTGATTTCTTATTTTCACCTTGACCTTTGACCCAATAACGACATGATGTATATCAATTGAAAGGTTTTTTTGTGGACTTTAACTTTTGTCTTGGCAAGAAGTCCCAAATCACTGTGGGGAAAAAGTTATTGCACAATTAAGAGATTCAAGGATAAAAATAAGTTATGTTTTGTTTTCTTTTGTAAAGCTTTTCTATTATGATGAAAGCAAGAAAACACTTTTTTTTCTATGACTTAATTGTGCAATAACTTTTTCCCCTCAGTGATTTGGGACTTCTTGCCAAGACAAAAGTTAAAGTGCACAAAAAAACCTTTCAATTGATATACATCATGTCGTTATTGGGTCAAAGGTCAAGGTGAAAACAAGAAATCACTTATTACTTGTGAATGACTTTATTGTGCAATAACTTTTTCCACACAGCGATTTGGGACTTACTGCCATAGCAAAAGTTAAAGAAGACAGAAAAACCTTTCCATTGATATATAGCATGTTGTTATTGGTTCGTAGGCCAAAATGCCCATTCTCCTTTGAGTATCAATTTTTTAAATTAAAGGTAGGTAGGTATTGTAAAACTGTTGTGAATTAACTTTGCGTTTAAGATATTGTTGAAATAAAGATTAAGAAAAAAAAATAATTTTAAATATAGCACTTCAATTGGTTTAAGCCGAAAAAGAAGTAGGTAGATGTTATATTTGAAAACGTGTTCAGCAGGAATTTTCCTTGTTTTCGCTGTTTTAAGAAAGAATAAAAAAATAAATAGCTCAACAGTTATGTCAAAGAAACATAAAAATCATTGGCAATACAAATCTACAGGAAGACCCTCATTTGAACAGAAATCAGTATCTACATATTTTATCTTTTGCTGAACAAAATGTACTTGTCCATTTTTGAGGAAGTTATCTTTTTAAATAAAACAAAACATTATTTTAGTTGTTGACACATTATGTACAATGAGGTAAATGTGCATTCGCATTGTAGGTACATACCTCATCATCCAATTGACACCAGTCAACAAAACCTTCATTACGTGTAAAAAGATATGAAACAGAAAAATGTATTCGTGGAGATTTTAGGAAATTGAAGAAAAAGATGAATTTATAAAAAAAAGTCCACATGAATGCACGCAGCTAACATTTACGTATCCTTTATCTCGAAGTTCCGATTATAAGAACTCGAGCTATAAAAACAACCATGTCCTTGCTTTGTTTCTATTTCCATTTTTCCAACAACAACTGCATTTTTTTTTTCTCGCCGTGTCGACAAGCGATCAACTCTCCTGCACCTGTTTTCAATGCATCACCCCCAACCACACCCACTGCTGTCGTTTTTGCTACTATAGTAGTATTTTACTCCTTTCGAGAGTCAAATGCTACTCTACTACCCTTAGACGAAATATACTCCCCAAACTTAGTGAACAAAATCTACCTATATTCCATGTAGTATGAGATAAAACAACATTTTAAGGTTCCTTAAACCACACACCTAATTCCACACCTTTACTACTCGAAAATGTTGAAAAAATGAGCCTGCCTTTTTTTAACACGCTTTTATGGATCATGATCAGGATCACTTAAGTCTGTATTTATAGGTACGTTAATGATTTTGGATCACTACATCCTACACTGAAGATCCAGAAACGAAATTATAAGCATTAACAGAAAGGTAAAAGTTGAAAACATGAAAACTAGATTAAACATTTTGAAATAAAATAAATAAAATTCAACTGGTGGAATTATTATAAATATAGAACTGTAAGAAAACCTAACCTTTTTAATCACAAGACCTTTGTCGCATGCATTTATAATTAAGGGACAACTTGGGGAACTTTTAAATATCAGTTCGTCAGAAAAGTGGGAAACTAGCGAAAAAGAATTATAGGCAAAAACAATTGATTTGGAGCCGTTTTCTTCACTTATTTCAACTTGTGGACCTTTGCAGTTGACAAACTCAAGAGTTGAATTTTAAAGTCAAGCTGAAGATTGTTTTTCTTTACTTACGTAACTTTTAATTCAGAGTTTTGAATTTGAAAGTAGTAGCCACTTGGAAACTCATAACAATTTGGAGTAGTTATGTTAAAAACATGATTTTTTTGTTGCTTTTGGAGACGGTGCAAGCAGCTGCGCGATGAAATTCTGAATCAAGAAGAAAAAAGACGACAGATACCTCTTCATAATGACATAATAGCCTCCTCCGGCAAAAATGTTCTCTAGGAAGTACCAGGCCAAAATGACGATACAGGAAACTACTTTTGTGTTCGTAGACCCGATAAAATCAAAGAAATCACTTGGGAAAGAGTATGAACCCTTAAAAATAAATACAATACAATACATAATTGTGTGGATATAGATAGTGCATAGTCACTAGTCAATTAGATTTTTAAACTTTTTTTCCCTACTCTATTCATACTTTCAAAGCCCAAGTCTTCGTAATTTTCTCTTCACTTTATGATGATAACTTTAATATTTGTTAAATTAAAAAAAGTGTTTTACTAAATGCAAAAAAAAACACACAATATCTTACAGAAAATTGTACGTATGTTTAATGATCTAATTTAGTTTTTTGGCAGTTGAGAACAATAATTTGAGAGTGACAGCCTCTAATGAAGACAACTTCGATTGAATAAAAGGCTCCTCCTATCCGACAAACACACAATTTGGGTATCAGAACTCCCAAAAAATTATAAGAAACTATAGTTTGCTAATAAACTTCAACCACATCATTTTTGAAACTTCAAAACGATCTGCAAAACCCATTATAAGTGATACTTTTTTCCGGAGGCGATTTATCGGGCTAAGTTCCTATAGTTAAAACATTATACTACCCAAACATAGAAAATACTCCTCAAAATAATTCGAAAATACTCCCCATTGTATTTTTGAAACGACAGCACTGACCACACCACAAAAAATCAAAATAAAACGAGTTTTTTTTTTCATTTGTGAAGAATGATCATGGTGTGTGTGTTTGAGCAGTGGGATTGTGAGAGGAAAGGAAAATAAAAAAATGATTTCAGTTTTTTCTTTGCCTTCGTTTTCATACATAGGGAAGAAGAAGAGTAAAATAGATTTCGTGTACATTTAGTGAATGTGTTAGAGCTTTTTGAAAAAGCTTTTTTTTTGTTGATTTCAGTTTCATATATCATTTCTCGCCATAAGGGTGAGACATCTGTATAAATTTATTATCTGTGCTATGAGTGTGCCTAAAACTTTTTAGTACAAAGAAAAAGAAAGATAAAGTTTAATCATAGATGGTGTTGCAGTTATAGAAAAAAAAATTAAAAGACAACACATAAAAAATAAGACTTGCATTGTTTTCCGCGGCTAAAAAGCCGTAACAAAAACCCAATTCAAAACGTCATTCGATCGGCAACCGTTTGGCTATCTAAAAAAAAACCCGGCAAGCCCATAAGGGGCAAAGGGAGCCTCACAAGGAAGGAGAAAGACCAAGATTCGTCCGACGAAGACCCAAGAGGAAACTGAAGCGCCCAACAGAGTGCAACCGAAGAAATTGTCGGTATAGCACTGCCCAAGTAAGCGACCAACTAACATTCTCATTCACTTAAGAACCAGATATACCAGCGCATACTTATATAATACTATTTTCATTTAAATTCATTAAAATTTGTAACAAAATTATTGTACTTTAAGTATCCAAACTTCAAACTAACGTAATTTAAATCTTTTTTGTTCTGTGTAAAAATTAGTGGCAAAGAAGAGCGAGTATAGTAAAGTAGGGTGTTCATTTTCTTAGTGAATATTAGTTTCGGTCAGCATATACGCCTCGCTACCCCTTTTTGTATGCGCGTATCGATAGTGAATTTGTGTATAAGGATAAATATTAGTTTCGAACCCCTATAGAGAGCTCTCTCTAGGTGAAGTATTTGTTGTGGGAACGCGGGTGGAAAGGTCCAGAAAGAGGGCCAATTAGAGAAGGGAGACCGATAGGCAAGCTTATGCTAAGCGAAACGTCGCATATGGTAATACCACTGTTCAGTACAAATTTGTCCTGCTTGATTTCCTTTTTTTTTGCCAATAATTTTCCTTTGACTTTGCTTGATGTTATATTTTTTTGTAATTTTTTGTTTGTTGCAACGAAATGAATTGTTTAGCATTCAAAGCTAATCGCTACTTTTGAATAAATTAATGTTTTGTATAGACTTATTCAGTCAAATGCTTCTGTCTTTTTGTTATTGAAGACAATATGGTCTTGATGATGGTTTAAGGAAATTTTAGGGGGTGGAAGGGGGTAAGTATCTTCCGGAGTCGAATGGAGAGGTGAGCATGGATGTTTTGGCTTAAGGGGAGTGCCACTAGACTGTGAGGCCTCCAGGAAGGGAGGGTTGGCCTTGGCCCTGCGAAAACACCTGCAGCGCCCGAAGTGGATGTCAGAGAAAGAGAGAGACGCAAGCCGCGCGCATGCTAAGTGTTTGTTTTTGTTCTTATGTGTTTTTTTTTGAGTCGGTTACTGCATATGATCTTTTTCTCTTGGCACGATTTTTAAATTTGCTTGTGATTACGCCTGGAGTACGGACAAGATCCCCCTCCGAAACCGACGAGCTGAGCCGTGCTGTACAAGCGTGCCAGTCCGTATTACCAGACGCAAACGGTCGAGAATCAACGCTAAAGCAATCGGATCGCAACAGTTGGATTCAGAGATAGTATAGAACTTTTTCTATGAATTGGTTTTTTGTCAGACAATAGTCGATATTCTGAAGAGAAATATTTTTGCTGCGCTATCCGCATGAGTTTATTTTAAACGAAATTTACTTCAAATTGACTAACGGCCAAAGTTTGAGGACGATCAATCTTGTCCTTGTTTTTATATGAATGGTGAAAAAATCTATAAACATATGATTGCACTCTTAATGCTCGCGGAAGTGAAGAAAGACGATCAAGGATATCTTCCATAGACTGGGTACAAAAAGTTGCTGTGGGTTTATATTCTAAGTTTTCATTTTGCACAACCTCTGGATGACTTTGTACCCACTGACTTTCTGGCTCCATGAGCCAAGAAGGCCCTTTCCACCAAAGCGAGTTATTTTGAAGGTCTTGGGGTGATTTACCGCGGGTAGCAAGATCAGCAGGATTTTGTGCTGATTTTACGTGTCTCCACTTTGTATCTCCCACGTTTTCAAATATTTCGGTTACTCGGTTGGCTACAAATGTTTTCCAAGTTCGAGGTGACTTATTGAGCCAAGCTAGGACAATGGAAGAGTCAGTCCATAAATATAGCTCATATGAGTTAACGAGTTTTGATAACAGAACTGCTCCACATAGCTCCAATCGTGGAAGCGATACCTGTTTAATCGGAGATACTCTAGTTTTTGCACATATCAAATTGGAATCGATATTATGCTCGTTTTCATAGATTCGTATGTAAAGAACTGCAGAAAAAGCTTGTTCCGAAGAATCACAAAAACCGTGAAACTGGATCTTTGTCGCAGGCCTACAACCGGTCCAGCGAGGTATCTTAAAGTATTTTATTTCGGGTAAATTTTGTATGAAGGTTTTCCATTTTTCAGCTGAAATAGGTGTGAGATGGTCATCCCAAGATGTCCCTTCAGACCATATTTGCTGCATCAAGATTTTTGCAGTTATGATCACTGGTGCAAGCCACCCCGCTGGATCAAATAGCCGAGAAATTTGAGAGAATACTTCTCGCTAAGTGCAAGATGAAGAAACTTTCAATGTTTGAGTAGTGAAATAAAAGTAATCTTCTTTTCCATTCCACCGAACGCCTAGAGTTTTGACTGAGCTGCCATCATCTAGATTTAAAAAGTGTTCACATGTTCAGGTGGCAAATGATTCAAAAGGTAACAATCATTTGAGGTCCACTTGCGTATTGAAAAACCTGCGGAGTTAAATGCAACAATTAACTCGTCTTGAGATCTTCACGCTGTAAAAATGTCATGAGCCCAAGATAACAGATCGTCTACGAAGAAATCTGACCTTATTATTTTCGAAGCCATAGGGTATGGAGTTTCAATATCATCTTCCAGTTTTAGTAATGTACGAAGTGCCAGGTATGGGACACAGTTGACACCAAAAGTGACCGTAAGAAGTTCATAATCTTCTATTTCAGAATATGGGGTGCTGCGATACAGAATACGCTGAAACGGTGTATCCCGTGGATCTACCAAGATCTGACGGTACATTTTCTCAATGTCGCCGTTAAACACGTATTTGATAAAACGCCATCGTAATATGAGAGTTGGTAGATCGCGTTGAAGTACAGGTCCAGCATGTAACATGTCGTTTAAATTAGTTCCATTGCTAGAGGGACTCGATGCGTTGAAAACAACCCGAACTTTAGTTGAAACACTCTCTGGCTTGATCACAGCATGGTGAGGAAGGTAGTAAGATGAAACTACACAATTTTCAAATTTTTCTTGGGCATCAACTTTTTTCATATGGCCTAACCTTATGTATTCAGAAATAACCTCTGAATATGTCGATTGTAAGGCTGGATTCCTAGCAAGAGACCTTTCAGAACGTAGAAATTGATTTAAGGCAATTTGTCTAGATAATCCTAGACCTCTGTTTATATTTCTTTTAGGTTTAAATGGTAGTTTTACTATATATCTACCATCCGGTATTCTTCGCGTAGTGTTTATATACAAGTTTTCGCAATACTGGTCTGCATCAGAGATAGAAGGCTTTGCATCACGAATCTCTTCAAGCTCCCAAAACTTATTCATGTCAAATGAAATATCACTTTCAGTCGGACTAGATATAAAGGTTGAAAAGGTATGGAAATGGTGTGGAAGAGGGCCTGACAACACCCAACCAAAAAGGGTGTTCTGAGCTATGAGCAAAGTTGAAATGTGAATAAGTCCTGGACGTTTAATGGCAGGATATAGATCAGCACCTATTAAGAAATCAACTTGTGATGACTTATTAAACGTTGGGTCTGCAAGTTTCAAACCTTCAAGAGAACCTAAATCCGAAAGTTGGAAAGATGAAACTGGTAAATGGTTGG
Source organism: Sphaerophoria taeniata (assembly GCA_943590905.1). Lineage (NCBI taxonomy): Eukaryota > Metazoa > Arthropoda > Insecta > Diptera > Syrphidae > Sphaerophoria > Sphaerophoria taeniata. The sequence continues at coordinate 86,417,677 of OX016541.1, read as the reverse complement.
TCAAATGTTTTAAAACGATAGCTTGTCCGGTTATGGGTTTAGACGGATTTTCTTCATTAAGAAGTGAGAAGGTGCATAGTTTTTGAGCTGTAGCAGCGTAAGCTGAATTAACATTTTGCGAGTTTATTGCATGAAACGGTAACTTAAGTCGATTGTGAACTGGTTCTGAAATGAAGGACACCTCAGACCCAGGGTCGATTAAAGCTCGCAATACATGTTAATTTCCATTATGTAAAATTTTTATTAAAGCGGTTGCTAATAGAACGCTTCTATCAAAGATGGTAATGGTAAGACGAGTGGTTTACTAAATTCGATAATGGTTGTGGATTTGAAGTGGACTGTATGTTGGTTAAATTTGATGAATGAGTATTGATAGAATTGTCAATCAAGGGTGGTTGATTTACATTTTGAGAAGAAGTAGAAGATGGGAAATGCAGTAAGGTATGATGATGACCTTTACAAGTGCCGCATGTATAAACACTCTGGTATTTGTTACTTGAATGTGTAACTGATAAGCAATTTGCACAAATGTTGTTTTGTCGCACAAATTCATATCGAGATTTAACTGGTAATTCCAAAAATTTTGAACATTTGCGTAAAGGGTGTTGTCCTTTACAAACTTTACAAGAGAAGTTAAATGTTTTTGTATGGAAAGCTTGAACTTTCATTTGATTATTTGTTTTTGTATTAAACCCCTTTTTTGCGATGCTAGTAGTAGATGTTGATTGAACATCTGATATAGATTCTAAAATCCTGTAACGCGATTCTAAAAATTTGTCCATTTGTTCCCAAGTTGGAACTTCACTTGGATTTTGAATTGATTGTTCCCAAAAACTAAGTGTTTCGGTAGGCAAACGATTCGAACAAGCATAAATTAGCATTGGATCCCAATTCGACGTTGTGACTTTATGAGATTTTAATGAAGCAAGACAATCATTTATAGAACTTCGTAATTCCTTAATTGCTTTTGCAGATTCAATTTGCATGCGTGGTAGGTTAAACAAAACTTTTACTTGATTATTTACCAAAATTCTTTTATTTTCGCACGTATTTTTTAGTGCTTCCCAAGCTAAATCAAAACTATCATTTGTTAAAGGGAACTTCGACACAATAGCTTGTGCAGAGCCTTTCTTTTTAGAACGGAGATGAAACAATTTTTGCACTTGTCCTAACTTAGGATGGTTTTTATAAACGGCCTCAAACATGTCTCTAAAAGACGGCCAAGTGAGATAGTCACCGTAAAAGAAATCAGTATCACACGCTGGTACTTTTATACATTGATATGATTCAGACGAATCTAAATTCCCAGCTCTTGTATTTGCATTTTCGTTTTTTAGTTTAGCAATTAGACGCAAAATCTCACCATGAAAGGATATATATGTTTCACTAGTCGAGTTATATTTTGAATCGAGGACTTCAACATTATCGCATCCATCGCGAGTGCATTTTAGAAAGTAAACCTTAAATTCCGACCATAATTCTTTTAACTCAATTTTGCGTACCTCCAAACTATCAATTGTATGCAATTGCTCAGGTCTTTGTGAAAAAACATCGTAAGATTTCACTATTCGATCGGCGGCATATATGAGTTCCGAAAGTGAGGTCATTTTGTTTGAAGCGTTTTGTTAGAAAAAAAAGTATTAAAAAAACCAACCCTGGCTAATACAAAGTATTTTACGTATTGAAATAGTACAATCGTACTTGCAATGTAATGTAAGCATTATCTAACACAGTAAAAATGAGAACAACTAACTTTTTTCACTAATACTAATTGAGATGTATCTTACTTTTCCTTTTATTTTAATTCAACAAACGATTCCTTTAAATAAATCTCTGAAACCAATAGTAAAATGTTATAAATATTTAGTTCTTGATTAAACAAAAAATTAACTAATGTACATAATACACTTTGCACTACACAAACCTGTTTGCTGTTTCGTTGATTTTTTTTCTCGTTTGGCCTTGGACACTGCTCTGCTGCTTGCTGCTGTTTGTTGCTGTGCACAAGTGATGCTGTGACTGATCTTTTTTTTTCTTTTTTTTTCTCGTTTGGCCTTGGACACTGCTCTGCTGCTTGCTGCTGTTTGTTGCTGTGCACAAGTGATGCTGTGATCAATGATAGAGTTCTGATGATGATTTAGATTATGATGATGATGATTAATTATGTTTCGATGAAGGTGTTAATGATGTGTGGTAATGATTGCAATGGTAAAGATGAGTATTATATGCGTCAGAGATGCGTTTTTCGGTAATTTGATGATGAGGTGATTGTTTGATATACGTAGGGTTAATAGATGAAATAGATTGGTAGAAATAGATTGGTTTATAGATGATATTAATATTCCGGTGATGAAATTGGCGTCGTATATATGCAAATTTTCGGCTGGATGGCAAAGTGTGTACACGTTGTTGCACTTTTTCTCACGTCACGAACCGGGAATGATACTTTAATTTTATATTAATATCAAAACGAATAAACGCGATTGTAATTTATTATTATCTAATAGAATAAAAGAAACGATAATATTGTGTTTATAACACAACGCGACGCACGAACTCAATCAATATCAAACAACTAACTTGCACTGGAGCAAGTACGAACGCGACACAAAAGAGAATACGAAAGAAAGTGCAACAACACAGCTCGTTGATAAAGCTGTCACCGCGGCTGCTCAGCTGGGTTGGGTTCGACGATAGTGGAAGAATTTAGGGTTTGCTTTTATTATATTTGATCGAATTATTATTAAATCGATCAAATTAATAAAAAAACAAATGTTCCTTTATGCACAGTGGGGTGCACAAGAAAATGGGCGCCAGGAATTTTTTTGGAAGCGAACGAAATTAGCCAAAAATTCCAAAACTAATTTTAAGAAATAAAAGAACCGATGTGTATGAAATAAGAAGAACCAATTTAAGTTGTTTTAAGTATTTATTGGGGAAAACCGTGGGATAGAAGATCCCTGGACTAAAACCCAAAATGTTTTCGAAATTGAATTGAAAGAAGAAAGAAAAGAACAAGGTAAATAAAAATGGCGGACAATCAAAAGCAAAATTAAAGAATTAAAATGGGTTTTTAACACTTTTTAATGAAACGCGACTCGAAATTATTCAACTGTAAGCACGAATTCACGAAACGAATATTATTAAATCGATATATAGAAATATGTTAATCTATTTTCAACACCAGTAAACCGGTCTACTTATCTTATCAATTTCTGCTCCTCGTATCTCCTTAAGTTCCTTTTTATTTTCACCTCGAATTTTCGAAAAATACAAAAAAAGTAACTCCTTCTCGATTTTTTTTTCCTTTTCAAAAATTCCTCGAATTCCTTTTCTAGTCTTCTCGCTTGGTCGGATCTCCAAAGAGTGCCTTCCAAGCTATTTCCAAAAAATAATTCTCCTCCCTCGTCCATCACATTCACCCCCACATACACTCTCACCAAGCAATCGTTTTCGTGATCATCGGTCACGGATTTACGGCTTCCTGAAAGCTTTACGCTAACCGAGAGAGCTACCGTTGTTGAATCTCAACGAAACTTTACTCGCACACACACAAGCACGGTTTCAACAAGTTGTTGGATGTAATTCCAAAACTTGCCGAAACATTATGGCCAAGTTCAGACCCCTTCCCAACTAAACTTATTCTTCGAGAAAAATTGAAAAAGTTAAAATCGAGAAGAAGTCTTTCTAGGCATTCTCCTAATAAACTATGTTAAATTACCGCGCAGGATTCGAAGTGCAAACATTCTAACATTTCTCTATTTTGGAGATATGAAGGAAGACGTTTCTTGAAAAATATTCTTTTTACGATAATAGAAAAACTAAACATTACGTCGCGTTAAAAACCCATTCTGTACATATAAATTTAGGTGAATTAATATTGAAAGTTAGAATTTAAAAAGTTAAGTTACGTTAAAAAAAACATTAGCAACTACTTAGAAACTTGAATAACATGTATAATTTTGTAAGATGTGTGATTTATAAATATGGGTTGTTATTATTGTGGTTATAATATTGTTATGTCGATGTTGTTGTTTTAATGCTGTTGTTGTTGTTCTATGTAAGTAAGAGTCCGCCCGACTCTACTTCTTCGGCTCATCCGCCGGCACCTCGCACTCGTCCTCGTAGCTCGTACACCTATTTGGGTTGCTTTTGCAAAATAAAGGCTCGGTACACCAATGGTTGATGAGACCACGGTTGCCCTCAACTTTGCCGATATTTTGCAGCCACAACAAAAGAAAAGAACCAGCCGAAGGATGGTTTTTGTTACGGCAAAATTTACCGTAACAAATCCCACCCTTACCTCCCAAGAAATGTGCTTACTTTTCAAGAAAAGTAAACCATTTCTTAAGGCTCGGCCAGGGGGTAGACAACACAACATAGGAGGAACATCATGACAAAAGAAAAGAAGAAAAAAATGATTAATATGGCACGTAAAATGGATATTAGAATTGACAGTACCAAAAAAAACAACAAAAACAACAAAAATTAACATACGCAAAAGCTAAGGGACTTTGGCCTCAAACGTAAGGCTTTAAATCCTTCACGTGCCACGTTCCCCGGTCTTTCCCTTTTTCGTCTAAAAGAAGGTATGTCCACGGTGACATCCTCTTACTGACCGTAAATGGTCCCACGAATTTGGTCGCCAACTTCGCCGCGAAGTAATTAGCTGCATCGGACAGCGCAAAGTTCCTACGCCACACGAGATCACCCGGGTGATACTGCGTGTCTCTCCTACGTAAATTGTAAGTCTTGGCAGCCTTCTTTCCCGCTGCTTCCAACTTCCTAGCAATATCTCCTCTCAGTTTCCGAAACTGCCTATCAATTTCCCCTCTATCTTGGTCCCTATCGTGATCAAAACTACTATCTCGAAGCCCTACATCATGGCCACTCGTAACCATGTTCCTACCGAAGTTCGCGAAGTATGGCGACACACCTAAAACTTCATGTTGCGAAGTTCGGATCGCACAGGCTACCTTCGCCAGTTGCGAACCCCAACTCCGCTGATTCTCGGAGACATACGCCCGGAGCGTAGTCTTAATTATCTGGTTAATGCCTTCCGCAGGATTCGCCTGCGGATGATAATTTGCGGTATACCGAAGTTGTGACCCGTACGCTTCGCTTAGCGTTTTCAATTCCTTACTACGGAATTGGGGACCGTTGTCACAGACGATCCACTTAGGAACACCGAAGAGAAGAAAAACGTTTTCTTCCAATTCCCGACAAACCGCTTTAGCCGTAGCGGACCGGAACGCGAACAACAGGAGAAATTTAGTAAAGTAATCGACGACCGTTAATATGTAAATAAACCCGCGCGACGACTTCGGTAATGGACCCACCAGGTCCACACAAATCATTTCCCACGGTTGGGAATTCCCTACTCTTTCGGTCATTAGACCAGCTGGTTTCTCGTTCACCGGCTTCACGCTTTGGCAAGTCTTGCAGCTCCTAACATATTTGGTAATATCTCCCCTCATTTTGGGCCAGTAATATTTTTCTGCTACTCTGGCAAAAGTTTTCTTAACGCCCATGTGTCCTGCAAGTGGAGCATCATGGCACTCGTTAAGAACTTTCGCCCTATCTCCTTTCCCTAACACTAACTTCCACTCTTCACCACTATTATGAACAACAATATGGTTCAACCTAACATGTTTATAGAGCCGCCCATTCTCAACTCGCCAAGATGGGTAATCTAACGGGCTCTTTTCTACCTGTGATTTCATTTTAATCACCCAAGGGTCCGAATCCGCAACGGAGACACCAGCTACTTCTGGAACTCCTCGCGACAACATATCGGGAACTACATGTTCTTTGCCCTTTCGGTGGATGATTTTGAAATCGAATTGTTGGAGCCGAATGGCCCAACGAGCTAACCTACCCTGTGGATCCTTAAGGTTGCTAAGCCAGACCAGCGAGTGATGATCAGTTACGACTGTCAATCGAACACCTTCGAGATACGGCCGCAACTTCTCAATCGCCCAAAGGACGGCTAAACATTCCTTTTCGGTCGTAGAGTAGTTCCTTTCGTTCCTATTCAATGACCGACTCAAATAACATATGGCTTTTTCGCCATCCTCAAACTCCTGCGATAGTACGGCTCCGATACCATAGTCCGAGGCATCTGTTTGTACAACAAACGGCCTAGAAAAATCCGGACATGTCAGGATCGGTTCCGTAACCAAACACTCTTTGGTTTTCCTAAAACACTCCTCACACTCCTGGGTCCACTCAAATTTCTTACCTTTCTTCAACAGATCGGTAAGAGGCCTAACTAAAATCGCGAAATTTGGCACGAATCGTCGATACCAAGAAATAGTCCCTACAAAACTCCTAATTTCCTTCACGTTTTTCGGTGGAGGAATCCTCATCATGCTTTCCATTTTTTCCGGATCAACATGAAGCCCGTTCCTATCAACTACGTAGCCTAGAAATTTCAAAGAAGACCTACAAAAATGACACTTTTCCCTACCTACTTTCAAACCCGCATCTCCTAACCTTCTAAACACTTCTTTGAGAATTTCTAGGTGTTTTTCAAAGGAATCGGTCACGATGATAATGTCATCCAAGTACACAAAGACGAACGGTTCTAGGTCGGGACCTAAAACGTCGTCAATGAACCTTTGCCATGTCGCTGGTGAATTATGGAGCCCGAATGGCATCCTACAAAATAGGAAGAGACCCCGCCCTGGCACGGTAAAGGCTGTGTACTTGCGCGATTCCTGTTCCATTGGAATCTGCCAATAGGCAGACTTAATGTCTAACGAGGACAAGAACTTCGCGTTTCGAAGCTTGTCCAAAATCGCGGAAATAAAAGGAAGTGGATAAGCATCCCTATCAGTAACCTCGTTTAATTTCCTATAATCTACACAGAACCGATAACTGCCATCTGTCTTCTTAACAAGAAGAATCGGCGATGCCCAAGGACTCTTCGACTCCTCGATCACTCCAGCTTTCAACATCTCCTGGAGCTCTTGATCGATATGTTTCTGAATCGCGGGCGAAACAGGGTAATATCGTTGTTTTATCGGTTCTGCGGACGTCCTAATCTTGTGCTCAACTAAGTTGGTGACCCTAACCCTTCGGTCATTGATTTAAAAAGTTCCTCTAAAACTAACTCTAGCTTCCTATTTTCGAAATCGTCCAAATCCGATTTCTCCCTGATAGCAACCATGTCTGTCAACGAGGCCACCATCTCTTGGCTCGAAAAATTCCAAACACCAGATCTCAAATCCGGGACAATGCCCGATAGTTCCCAGAAATCGGCACCTAGGATCAACTGGTGTGGAAGATTTGGTATGACCAGACATTCTATCAAAAAGGATTTGTTCTCCACCTCCACTGGAAGAGAAACAGACCCTGCTACACCTATACCCGCCCCATCTGCTAAAGCTACTGACCCAACACTACTCTTTCCTAATTTAAGCCCTAACTCCTTCAAAATTTTCCACCCGTCCCCTCCTACAATGGTCCTAGAGGCCCCGGAATCAAGCAACCCCAAAAATTTGATTCCATAAACCCTAACTCCTAAATAAGGTCTTGTGTCCCTACCATTTGCCGCTAGCGTGAAACTTAGGTGAACTGGGTCCACCCGCTGATCGTCAGCAGACGACCGACCTAACGCCGACGGACTCCTTGTTCTGCTGACACAAGGGCCCGTTCCCCATTTCCCGAACACCGCCTACAATCCCTACGATACACTCCTATAGCCCCACAACCGAAACAACGCCTCTGCACGGAACAGTTTTGGGCCAAGTGCCCGTCCTTGTTACAATTGTAACATCTAACGACCTGCCTAAAAGGGTTTTCCGGAACGGAAGCAACAGCCGCAACTCGGTGTTGTCCGGACGATCTCGGTTGGTAACCACACTGACGTGACTCTCGAGTGGCTCCGAGAGTTCATCAAAAACACGTCAGCTCCATGGCAAGGCGCCGATCTTCGCCTCATTGAGGTGAAACAAATTAAGGAGCTGTGCAGACCGGTAGGAAAACTAGTGGTCAAAGGCCCCACCATCCCCAGCGAACGGCTAGAGAGATACATCCTATCTCTGAATAGTGATCTCCTAAGCCAAGACTGGGAGATTGTAAAAATGGAAAAGACCAAGGAAGGCACCGAGGTGGAAGTCAGGCTGACTCAAAAGTCTATTCCACTTCTCAGGAAAGTAGACTTCAAAGTGCGCGTCGGGATAACTCGATGAAAGTTGAGGTTGATTGCCAACAAAAAGAAACAGGTTAGTAAAGCGTTGAACAAGTACTTTATTATATGATGGAATTGAGAATTTTACAAATCAATCTCCAACACAGTAAAGCCGCCAGCGCTAACCTAGTCTACCTCATGGAGAGTAGACAGTACGATGTAGCCCTTATACAGGAACCCTGGGTATCAGGCGGCAAAATTAAGGGACTACACTCGAGAGAACTTCTGCTGTACAAGCCCAACCTTGACAGCCGAAACAGTAATCCCAGAACATGCATTATAGCAAGGAAACAGTCTAATCTTTTTCTTCTGACTACTTATAGCAATATTGACCAAACAGCGGTAAAACTGGAGCGAGAAGGGCTCCCAACGCTCATTCTCTCGTCCACTTACATGCCGTACGACGGTACGGAAGGACCACCAGCTGATATCACTAATCTATTGATATCTTATGCAAGTAAGAACAAGTTTAACGTAGTCGTAGGGTGCGACTCTAACTCACATCATGTGCAGTGGGGAAGCACCGATACTAACAGAAGGGACGAGTCCCTTTTTGAATATATTATTGATAACAACCTTATAGTAGCTAACAGAGGTAACACTCCCACCTTTGTTACAAAAACCCGTAAGGAGGTGCTCGATATCACCATAACAAGCAACTCAGATACTTGTCAGGTAGAGCAATGGAAGGTACTAGACGACGCATCTTTCGCAGATCATCGTCTAATCGAATTCTGTATCCCTGATACTAAGCGGGAAAAGAAACCTTTTAGAAATAATAGACGTACTGATTGGCACGTCTTCAACAGCGAAATTATTAAGAACATAGGTCAGCTTAATACCGATACTAATCTTAATTCAGATAGCTTAGATGAATTAACTGTGGAATTCACGGGAATTCTGCGGAACGCTTTTGACAAAAGCTGTCCACTCATTACAGCGGCGAAGAAAAACAATAAACCGCCCTGGTGGACTACTGAACTCAGTAATATTAGGAAAGAAACAAGGAAACTCTTCAATAGGGCTAAACGCACTAGACTAGAAAGCGACTGGGAATGTTATAAAACCAGTCCAAGAAAATTCAAAATCGAAACTCAAAGGGCGAAACGAAGCTCATGGAGAAACTTCTGTAGTAGCATTGAGTGTACTAACCATTCAGCAAGACTAAGGAAAATACTCTCCAAAGTAAATACACCCATAGGCTCCCTAAAAGGACCTAATGATCAATGGACAGAGTCCTGTCAAGAAAGCCTAAAACTCCTGGTTCAAACACACTTCCCAGGATGTAGCGCAGACCTAGTAAACGAGTCAATAAACACCATATACTCGGCACCTAAAATTCCTAGGGAATTGATAACAAAAGAAAAGTTAATCTGGGCTATTAACTCATTCTCTCCTTACAAATCCCCAGGCCTAGACGGCATCTTCCCCTTGATGCTGCAAAAAAGCAGTGATATCATCACTTCACATCTGATAAACATATTCCTTAACAGTCTTAAGTTAGGATATGTCCCGAAGGCTTGGCGTGAAGTTAAAGTCGTCTTCATACCAAAAGCTGGCAAGCCCAGTCACACAGAACCAAAAGACTTCAGACCTATCAGTCTAACCTCTTTCGCACTAAAAACACTTGAGAGATTGATTGATATGCACATCCGTAGCAACTTAAAGCCAGAATCTTTATCACCATTTCAGCACGCCTATACAAAAGGCAGAAGTGTAGAAACAGCCCTAGACTGTGCAGTTAGAACAATAGAGAAGTCGCTCGCGGTGAAAGAATATACCCTTGCCTCTTTTCTTGATATCGAAGGAGCATTCAACAATGTCCACAACAGTGCCATAGAAAAAGCTCTCACTGATCTCAAAATAGAACCTACACTTATAAAATGGATTACGTGTATGTTGAAAGGCAGACAAATCCATTGTGTACTAGGTAGCTCTGGTATAAAGATGTACACATCTAGAGGGACACCACAAGGCGGAATCCTCTCACCCCTCCTCTGGACTTTGGTGATGAATGAAATTCTCATCAAACTCAAAAACAGCGGTGTCAGAGTTATAGCTTATGCCGACGACTTAGCGCTTCTAGCGACGGGTAAATACCTGACCACGGTAAGCGAACAACTAGAAGGCGCATTAACTATGGTCAATAACTGGACCAAGAAATGCGGTCTGAAGGTTAACCCCCTGAAAACAGAACTGGTACTTTTCACCAACAGAAGGAAAATACCTTCTTTTGAGATACCAAAAATTGACAACACCCCACTTATAGTTTCAGAAAAAGCAAGATACCTCGGAGTTATCTTGGACAAGAAACTCAACTGGGGTCTAAACATTCAGGAAAGATACAAGAAAGCCATGATTGCACTCTACTCGTGTAACAGGATTCTGGGAAGAAATTGGGGGCCAAATCCAAAGATAATCATGTGGATGTACACAGCCATTGTTAGACCCATTCTAACTTATGGCAGTTTGGTTTGGTGGCAAGCTCTGTAGAAATCCACGAACTTAAAAACCCTTACCAAAGTACAAAGAATGGCATGCATTAGCACTACGGGGGTGATGAGGACCACCCCAACTGCGGGTCTCGAAGCGATCCTAAATCTCACCCCCATAGACTTATTTCCACAAGAATCAGCAGCAAACAGCGCTCTCCGACTTAGTCAGACCGATATTTGGAGATCTAGTCAACACGGCCATACCACGATCCTTACAAAATACGTTGGCAATAACGTTCGTACTGACTACATGACCCCTTATCTAGACTTCAATAAAAACTTCACTACCAGCTTCCCTAATAGAGAGGACTGGGAAAACAGTGTACCCTACACTAACGAATCGAATCTTACCATCTTCACCGATGGTTCGAAAATGACTACTGGGGTAGGGGCAGGTTTCTACTCAGAAAATCTTAGCCTTGCCAGTTCATTCAGACTTCCTGACCATAGCAGCGTCTTCCAAGCTGAGATCTTGGCAGTGAAAAACGCTGCTAATCAAATATCCATGATGGCGATACCACACGCTGATATCACCTTTTTCATTGATAGCCAAGCAGCAATAAAAGCGATCTCTGCCACGCAAATCAAGTCAAAGCTTGTTTCTTGCTGTCGCGAAGAGCTAAGGGTTCTTGGTATGCAGCACAACGTAAGACTCTGCTGGGTTCCCGGTCACAGTGGTGTGCCAGGAAATGAAAAAGCGGATGAGCTTGCAAGAGAAGGCTCGGTACTTGACCCCTCTCTCATAGACCACAACATCAGAATCCCTCAATGCGAACTAAAGAGAAATATTAGTAATAGTATCATTCAAAAAGCAAATGATAGATGGAACCTACTAGAAACCTGCGGTAACACCAGGAAACTCTGGCCTCATTATGACAAGGAAAAATCCAAAAATATTTTACTTCTCAAAAAACCGTCCCTAAGATCCCTCATAAGTGTGATAACGGGACATAATCTACTTGGCTACCACAAAAAGAAGATGGGGCTTAGTACGGACGACATTTGCAGAGGCTGCGGCGATGAGGATGAGCACGAAAACACGGCTCATTTCCTATGCCACTGTCCAGCACTCTGCCGTACCAGATCAAAATTCTTAGACAACTACTTCTTCAATGAACTAGAAGAACTATCTGAACTCCCAGGCAATCGCCTATTGAACTTTATCAAGTCCACCAAATGGCTCGATCAACCATAGAATTCATAGGTTAAATCATTCTTTCAGAAGTTACAACACTTCAGGGTATCACAATGGATCTACATTGATCTAAGTGTGACGGTAACAAAATCAACTGTCAGCCCATATAACCTAACCTAACCTAACCACACTCTGGTTCCAACAAATTCCTGTTTCTAACCGGTGGAGTAAAACTATCCACATTTACCTTAAGGGTATCTAATTCCCTACCTAGTATAGCAAGTTCCTTAACTGTCCTTGGTTTGGAACTCGCTATTTGAACCTGATAGAATGGTTCAACATTCTTCCTCAAAATGGCCAACATCCTACTTTCGGACAGTGGCTCCGATAGCCTACGGAACAATGTCCTCAACGTCGCTAAGTACGCCCCGAAAGTTTCGTCTCTTCCTTGCGAACGACGATTGATCTCTTCTAACAGAAGATCATCATAATTCGCAGGAAAAAATTCGGCTCTAAGCTCCCTAACAAACTCCTGCCAATCAGAAAAATCTTCCCTAACGGTCCTATACCACATAAGGGCCCTACCCGACAAAAGTTCTGAAGCGGATTTGAAGAGGTGGGACTCTGGCACATCGTTTGCCAAACGGAGTTCCTCCACCCTCTCTAAAAACGAATTAACTGAGGCTCCGTCCGAGTCCCCAGTAAATTTTACCCCCCACTTCCCTACACGTTCGGTGCATTTCTGTTGAACGACCATTTGTTCAACAGAAACGTCACCCCTAGCCGCCCTATGTCCAGATTGGACCCTATCAGCTGCGTCACTGACTGTAGGGCTACTACCACCAAGCCTTGGTTCTGTAGTTGACCCTCCAGCCAGACCTGGAGTCGCCCGAACACTACCTGCCTGTTCAACCGGAACTTGCAGTTGATTTTGTCTTGTAATTGGAGTCTTTTCCTTCTCCAATTCTTCTTCCCTCTCACTATTCTCACTATCACCAGTGAGATCTCCTAACAAACACAAGACCTCGTTTCGAAGTGAGCTAATTTCATCTTCTTCTTCCTCTGCCTCACAAGGTGTCCTAGCTAACCTGCCTATACACCATTAAATTTTAGTCACAATCTTAATGTACTCCGAAGATTTTGGATTCTTCGGAGGCACCTTAAGCAGACCCCTAATCTCCTCAATTTTACTTTTTATGGCATCCCTATCCTCTTCGTATGTAAACGGATACTCTAAACTATTTCCCATCGAGTTCCTCTTAACGAGTAATCTCGATGACCTTAAAGCTTTGCGCATCTCTTCTACGGTGCCTACTTTCAAACCCCTGACCTTCATCTCATAGGCCAGTTCGTCCTGTGCTAAACGCCCTATATTCATCTTTAATAATTTATGAAATTTAAAACAGAATTAAAAAGTAAAATAATATAAAAGTGAATAAAATGGAAAAATAAATAGTTGGCAACCCTAATTGCTTTACTTTTATAACAACGAAATAATAAAAAAAACAATTTTTAATCTTGAATGAAAAACAATATTATCAAAAAAAAATATTAAGAAAAATAAAAAAACTCGATAAACAAAAGTATGGTCACACTAAAAAGTTTAAATGTAAAGCACTCAAATAATTAAAAACTATCACTCGAAAATAAGTGAGAATTTATCACTCAACACACAAAACTCTCATGCGAAAACTATCAGCGAAAATGAAATTTTATTGAAAACAAAAACAAAAACAACCACCAAAAAATGGAACGGGTTTACAGAAAAAAAAACACTCAAAATTTCACAAAAATACTTATCGAAAATAATTTTGATTTTGGTTAGATTTTCTTCCTCCAAACACAATAAAATGACACCAGCCTTTATCTCCGATATAATTTTAATTCCAAATTCACTTGAGCATCCAATGAACACCTATGCAAAAAAAAAAAAAAAACAACTGTACCAGAATTTCCACGAAAAAAAAATTAATTGAATACAAAACAACACCAGATTAAAATTCTTCCACTGTTTTTGCCCCACACGTTGGGCTCCAATTTGTTGCACTTTTTCTCACGTCACGAACCGGGAATGATACTTTAATTTTATATTAATATCAAAACGAATAAACGCGATTGTAATTATTATTTTAGAAAGTAAACCTTAAATTCCGACCACAATTCTTTTAACTCAATTTTGCGTACCTCCAAACTATCAATTGTATGCAATTGCTCAGGTCTTTGTGAAAAAACATCGTAAGATTTCACTATTCGATCGGCGGCATATATGAGTTCCGAAAGTGAGGTCATTTTGTTTGAAGCGTTTTGTTAGAAAAAAAGTATTAAAAAAACCAACCCTGGCTAATACAAAGTATTTTACGTATTGAAATAGTACAATCGTACTTGCAATGTAATGTAAGCATTATCTAACACAGTAAAAATGAGAACAACTAACTTTTTTCACTAATACTATTTGAGATGTATCTTACTTTTCCTTTTATTTTAATTCAACAAACGATTCCTTTAAATAAATCTCTGAAACCAATAGTAAAATGTTATAAATATTTAGTTCTTGATTAAACAAAAAATTAACTAATGTACATAATACACTTTGCACTACACAAACCTGTTTGCTGTTTCGTTGATTTTTTTTCTCGTTTGGCCTTGGACACTGCTCTGCTGCTTGCTGCTGTTTGTTGCTGTGCACAAGTGATGCTGTGACTGATCTTTTTTTTTCTTTTTTTTTCTCGTTTGGCCTTGGACACTGCTCTGCTGCTTGCTGCTGTTTGTTGCTGTGCACAAGTGATGCTGTGATCAATGATAGAGTTCTGATGATGATTTAGATTATGATGATGATGATTAATTATGTTTCGATGAAGGTGTTAATGATGTGTGGTAATGATTGCAATGGTAAAGATGAGTATTATATGCGTCAGAGATGCGTTTTTTGGTAATTTGATGATGAGGTGATTGTTTGATATACGTAGGGTTAATAGATGAAATAGATTGGTAGAAATAGATTGGTTTATAGATGATATTAATATTCCGGTGATGAAATTGGCGTCGTATATATGCAAATTTTCGGCTGGATGGCAAAGTGTGTACACGTTGTTGCACTTTTTCTCACATCACGAACCGGGAATGATACTTTAATTTTATATTAATATCAAAACGAATAAACGCGATTGTAATTATTATCTAATAGAATAAAAGAAACGATAATATTGTGTTTATAACACAACGCGACGCACGAACTCAATCAATATCAAACAACTAACTTGCACTGGAGCAAGTACGAACGCGACACAAAAGAGAATACGAAAGAAAGTGCAACAACACAGCTCGTTGATAAAGCTGTCACCGCGGCTGCTCAGCTGGGTTGGGTTCGACGATAGTGGAAGAATTTAGGGTTTGCTTTTATTATGTTTGATCGAATTATTATTAAATCGATCAAATTAATAAAAAAACAAATGTTCCTTTATGCACAGTGGGGTGCACAAGAAAATGGGCGCCAGGAATTTTTTTGGAAGCGAACGAAATTAGCCAAAAATTCCAAAACTAATTTTAAGAAATAAAAGAACCGATGTGTATGAAATAAGAAGAACCAATTTAAGTTGTTTTAAGTATTTATTGGGGAGAACCGTGGGATAGAAGGTCCCTGGACTAAAACCCAAAATGTTTTCGAAATTGAATTGAAAGAAGAAAGAAAAGAACAAGGTAAATAAAAATGGCGGACAATCAAAAGCAAAATTAAAGAATTAAAATGGGTTTTTAACACTTTTTAATGAAACGCGACTCGAAATTATTCAACTGTAAGCACGAATTCACGACACGAATATTATTAAATCGATATATAGAAATATGTTAATCTATTTTCAACACCAGTAAACCGGTCTACTTATCTTATCAATTTCTGCTCCTCGTATCTCCTTAAGTTCCTTTTTATTATCACCTCGAATCCTGTCTCCTTTCCTTATCACCTCGAATTTTCGAAAAATACAAAAAAAGGAACTCCTTCTCGATTTTTTTTTCCTTTTCAAAAATTCCTCGAATTCCTTTTCTAATCTTCTCGCTTGGTCGGATCTCCAAAGAGTGCCTTCCAAGCTATTTCCAAAAAATAATTCTCCTCCCTCGTCCATCACATTCACCCACACATACACTCTCACCAAGCAATCGTTTTCGTGATCATCGGTCACGGATTTACGGCTTCCTGGAAGCTTTACGCTAACCGAGAGAGCTACCGTTGTTGAATCTCAACGAAACTTTACTCGCACACACACAAGCACGGTTTCAACAAGTTGTTGGATGTAATTCCAAAACTTGCCGAAACATTATGGCCAAGTTCAGACCCCTTCCCAACTAAACTTATTCTTCGAGAAAAATTGAAAAAGTTAAAATCGAGAAGAAGTCTTTCTAGGCATTCTCCTAATAAACTATGTTAAATTACCGCGCAGGATTCGAAGTGCAAACATTCTAACATTTCTCTGTTTTGGAGATATGAAGGAAGACGTTTCTTGAAAAATATTCTTTTTACGATAATAGAAAAACTAAACATTACGTCGCGTTAAAAACCCATTCTGTACATATAAATTTAGGTGAATTAATATTGAAAGTTAGAATTTAAAAAGTAAAAAATATGGGTTGTTATTATTGTGGTTATAATATTGTTATGTCGATGTTGTTGTTTTAATGCTGTTGTTGTTGTTCTATGTAAGTAAGAGTCCGCCCGACTCTACTTCTTCGGCTCATCCGCCGGCACCTCGCACTCGTCCTCGTAGCTCGTACACCTATTTGGGTTGCTTTTGCAAAATAAAGGCTCGGTACACCAATGGTTGATGAGACCACGGTTGCCCTCAACTTTGCCGATATTTTGCAGCCACAACAAAAGAAAAGAACCAGCCGAAGGATGGTTTTTGTTACGGCAAAATTTACCGTAACAACGTTGTGTCGTATATGATTACAGGCAAGCTCTTGATGTACGACTGATCGATTTATGCTGAATGATGGTAGCAGCGGGTGGAGATTTCGTTGATGAAATGTAGGTATAGAGAAAGTTTGCAAGTAAGGTGGTCTTCTCTTGACTGGATTTTGATTTTCTCTTTTTTCTGGCGTATAGTTTCGGTGCATGCGTTTGGATGCTTGCGCAGCTCAGTTTTTTATTTTTTAATGATGAGTTATGGTAAAGAGGAGCGCATAAAGGCTCACTTGATCGGTGATCGCATTAATTAATCGATTTATGGATTTGATTAATTATTGCAAATAATGAATAATTTTGTGTAGATTGATGTTTTAATCGATCCGGCTCGAAGGACCAATGTTTGGGGTAGATTCCAACCAAATTAAAGATGTGGTTCCGAAAAAATTAAACCACCAAGTCAATTCGGTTCACAAGTATGTACAGGTTTTATTAGAGCAGAAGTACGTCTTACCAGCTTGGGGGTTATTATAAAAGAGAGCGATTCGGTCTTACAGGAAATGATGAGTACCAACTTTACAACTTAAAGATTACAATGGATGAAATAGAGAGAATTTAAGAGTGGCTTAGTCGCCATCTAGTGATTATTTAAAGTTAGTAATTGGTATAAAATACTTAAGCAGCATTCAGATTTGACTTAAACAGTATTCCTCAGATTGAAAACTGGGGTCCTCAAGATCTATATGCAATACTTCGCAGGAATCATTCACCATTGAAACATCGCAAAGCAGCGCGTCGACTTCATGCACTCGTGAAAGTGCATCAGGCACAACGTTCTGAGTTCCTTTACGATGCTCGATGGAAGAGTCAAAACCTTGAAGTTTTAAGCTCCATCTAGCCAACCGTCCGCTTAAATCTTTTTGACTCATTAACCACTTCAAGCTCGAATGGTCGGTCACAATCCTAAAAGGATGCCCCTCGACATGAGCTCGAAACTTTTGAACTCCCATAACAGCAGCCAAACACTCACGTTCAGTCACGCTGTAGTTGCGCTGAGCCTTACTGAGTTTTTGCGAATGGTAGCAAATGGGCCGTTCATTTCCGTCGTTGTCTATTTGTGCAAGCACACAGCCAATACCTGTGTTGGACGCGTCACATAATATCAAAAACTCCTTTGAAAAATCCGCATTCACCAGCAATGGAGCTGATGTAAGCGCAGTTTTCAATTTAATAAAAGAATCCCTAGCTTCCTCTGAAAATATGAACTTTTTACCTTTTTTGAGCAGGTCGGTCAAAGGACTGGCCAGAGTTGCGAAGTCCTTGACAAATCTTCGATACCAACCCGTCATTCCTAAAAAGCGTCGAACCTGTTTAGCTGAGGTTGGTTCAGGAAAATCTGAAATAGCCGTCAACTTTCACACATCCGTTTTAAGACAGCCGTCGCCAACAATATACCTCAAATACTTCAACTCTTTGAAACAGAATTTAGACTTTTGGATATTGATAGTTAGACCCGCCTCCTTCAATCGACTCGCAAGTATCCTCAGCTGCTCCAAATGCTCATCAAAAGTACTCGATATGACCAACAAGTCATCCAAGTACGGAAAGATCTTCTCTCTCAACTGATGAGGTATTACCTTATCGATTAACCTGACCAAACGCTGTGGCGCATTGCAAAGACCAAAGGGCATGACTGTGAACTGCATTAGAGGCATTCCGGGCACCGTAAACGCCGTCTTCTCCCTTGAAGATTTCTCCAGTGGAATCTGCCAAAACGCATCCTTCAGATCCACGCTTGAAATGAACCGAGTATCTGAAAGACGAGATAGCAATCCTCCTATATGAGCCAGTGGATACGCATCCTTTTTAGTTTTCGCATTGACTTTCCTATAGTCTATGCACAAGCGATTTTTGCCTGGCTTACGCACCAGAACTACAGGAGAGCTCCATGCACTATTGCTCTCTTCTATAACTCCGAGCTTAACCATGCGATCCATTTCCTCATATATGAGTTTCTGCACTGCTGGAGAAATCGGATAATGACGTTGTTTTATGGGCTCAGCTTCTCCTGTATCAATGGTATGCATTTCCAATGTCGTCTTCCCTAAACCTTGAATGGCACTGAAAGGAAACAGATTAATGACATCTTTGAGACACTTGGACTATTGTTGAGTCAGTATGTGAGCATTTGGATCAGGTTCTGGAACTGTTGTCGGTAAAGACACTTCCGAAATCAATTGAGGTGCAATGTCAAACGCCCTCCAAAAATCAATTTCTAGACAAAGTCTTTGTTGCAATGTTGGTACGATATATAGGGGAATTTTTTTCGTCATCCCTTTGTACGAAACATCAACATAGATTTTGCCTACTATGGCTTGATGTTTGCCATCAGCTGTCTTAACACCGGAAGTGAGTTTATTGTAATGTTGGCCATGTCTCTGAAGAAACTCATAACCATCCATGCCTAGGCAACTTATACTAGCTCCACTGTCCAATAAGCCCAAAAGCGGTTCGTCAAAGATTTTGACAGTAGCATAGGGCCGCGGATCGTCGGAGCAGCATAAGGTGGTGGCTTCAATTGCCTTGTATGTCTGTTTCTTCTGTAATGGAACCCGTGTTCCTCCCTCTTCAACCTTTCGCTACCCTTCACGCTCTTAGGTCTACAGGACCCTAAGAACGATCCAGGTTGCAGGCTGAAAAGGGGATCCAGGCTACGACTGCGGCATGCTTGCTTTTGCATAGCTCGTCGGTGGTGTGGGTTGTTGCAGTCGCAGCTCTGGACAGTGTTACATATAACATGCCATCTATTTTTTTTTTACAGTTCCAAAATAATGGAACCCGAAGATGAATACGAGGGGAAGGGCATGTTACCGAAGGGAGAAAGCGGGAAATCTACTCTATATCTCAACTCCCACCCGTCCTCATATCATACTCACCATGACCTAGATTTAAAATTTTAAACACACATGTTCATTAAGAACAAATACAAAAAAAAATGTTCAAAACAAAGTCATTATTTTAATTATGAAATACAAAAAAAAATAACAACCTTTCTGTTGGTTGTTATTTTTTTTATTATTTCATAATTAAAATAATGAACAACAATTAACAAAAATATTAATTAATTAAAACAAAAATATTTAAATAATTAATAATACTTAATTTTAAATACGTATATACGTAAATATTTTCCTTATATTATAATACAAAAATTAATACCTTAATCCAGGTGCACCAAGATGTGGAACACAAAAAAAAATCACAAACAATAAAAAATATTATAAAGGAATAAACGAGAACACTGAATTAAATTTAAAAATTTTTTGTTTGTTTCTTGATAACTTTTTTTTTTATTTTCTTGGTTTCTTCTTTTTTTCTATTCTTGATTTGTTCTTCTCATTTTAATTTTTTTTTCTTCTTCTTATTTCTTCACAATTCTTTAATGTTCACACATAGTTTTTTTTTATGTAAACATAAACTTCTCTTTGTTTAATTTTGTTGATTTTTTTTTATACATGTATATATATCTATTGTCACAAATTCTGTTTTGCTATCGAGGGGGAGGTTATAATCTCCGTAGTCAGGATTTGATTAGGATCTCTATGCACCGAACATAGACTTATAAACTGGAACTCACAACTTTTTGATTTTAATTTAAGTAAAACTCAACTTAAAATAATTTTAAAAACCACTGTTCCACTCTCTTAAATGTTTTATGTCAATTTTGTCATGTTTTTTGTTTATTTTATGTTAATTATTTATGTGTGCTGTGTTATTTGTTATAGTTTCGTTATTTGCCTACTAACAACTAACACCACACTAAGTGATGAGCCGGTGGTATAACACAGTTCCTGTGTTGGCAAACCATTGGTCGTAAAATGTGCTTGCTATAAGCAAATACGACCAATTCTGATAGTGTGTAAAAAAAAAAAAAACAGTTTTAAGTTGGATTGTTTTTATCTTTTATTTTTATTTCACAATTTTTTTAATTGTCTTTAATTCATTTTGAGTTTCTTTATTATTTTTTTTTTTGCACAATTTTAATTATATTTATATATAGGTACCATTATACCGTTTGTATTTATATAAAGGTACTATTGTACGAACTGTTTCTATTGAACTCCAATCTTTAACTGACTTAAAATTTTTTGTTCAGTCTCAGTGTAGTGTATAGCATATGTGTGTAAAGTATGCTGTATGAATAATGTTGATGTGGGTATGTGTTCTATGAATAGTATTATGTGATAAGTAATGTTATGTACTGTACGTTTAGTTTAGTTTTGTTTTGTTTTCGCAGATCCTCACATCCTCAACTCGTCGTTGCTCCAGCCATAAATGGGATCGGTTCTGGTTCGTTGGACAGTAACCACTTCTTTTTCTTCTTGGCGTCTGCAATGCTTACAGTCTTGCTTACATGGTCTCCGAGATAGTGGATCAGCATTTGAGTGAAGCTTCCCCTTCCGCTGTTGAATTTCATAATCGTACGTCTGCAGCCTCTCAATCCATCTCGTCCCTTGACCCTCTGGATTCTTGAAATTCAAAAGCCAGTTTAGTGCTCCATGGTCGGTTCGGAGAAGAAACTTCTGTCCATACAGATACTTATGGAAGTGCTTTGTTGCCAAAATCAATGCAAGAAGTTCTTTTCTGGTCACACAATAGTTTCTTTCCGACTTCGAGAGTACCTTGCTGTAATAGGCAACCACCTTTTCTTCGCCATCATGTACCTGTGACAATACAGCACCAATCCCGACATTGCTGGCATCAGCATCAATGATGAACGGTTTTCCTGGAGTCGGGTAGGTCAGCACTGGTGCATTACACAAGCGTTGCTTGAGCTCTTGAAAGCTGCGCCTGCACTCACCTGACCATTTAAACTGCTTTCCCTTTTCCGTTAGCTGATGTAGACTCTTTGCGATCTCAGCAAAGTTCTACCGCCTATAGTAGGTGGCTAGACCCAGAAAGCTTCGGTGTTGGTTTTTGTCCTGTGGTGTTGGCCTATTCTTCACGGTGTCAACCTTATCAGGATCCGTCTTAACTCCTTGGGATGAGATGATATGTCCCAGGTATTTCACTTCGGTTTTGAAGAGTGAACACTTTTCTGGATTGAGCTTGAGGTGGGCTTCTCGAAGTCTTTGAAACACTGTTCTCAGATTTGTACAATGTTCGTCAAATGTTTTCCCGTATACGATGACGTCATCCAAATAGACCAGGCAAGATTTCCAAGTAAGTCCTTGCAGGACGCATTCCATAAGGCGCTCAAAAGTCGCTGGAGCATTGCACAGTCCAAAAGGCATCACTTTGAACTGCCACAATCCGTTTCCTGTCGAGAACGCTGTCTTCTCTTTGTCTTCAGGATGGATTTCTACTTGCCAGTATCCACTTTCCAGGTCCAAAGTTGAGAACCCTTGTGCTCCTTACATTGCGTCCGGAGTATCACTGATCCTAGGCAGAGGGTAGCTATCCTTCTTGGTCACATCATTCAACCTTCGATAGTCTATGCAAAAGCGGGTTGATCCGTCTTTCTTCTTTACCAGGACCACTGGAGACGCCCAAGGGCTTTTAGAGTTTTCGATCAGACCCTCTTCTTTCATGGTGGTTATCAGTTTTTCAACCTCACCTTGTTTGGCTAGTGGAAGGCGTCTTGCAGGTTGACGGATCGGCTTTGCATCCCCGGTGTTGATTCGATGTTGAACCAGTTGTGTTCTGCCATATTTCACTTGCGATGATGAAAAGATGTCTGCAAATTCTTCGAGGAGACCTTCTGCAGTTCTTCGTTGTTGGTGGCCAAGATAAGATGTTTTGCGAATGTTCGTCTTTATGGAGTTCAGCTCTTCGGACTTCACGGTTCTTCTTCGTTGATCCTTGTTATCGCTGATACAGATTCGCATTGTCCGACAATCTCACCCTTTCGTAGCTTAACTTCATACGGCTTGATGTTCAGTATTCGTACGGGAACCATGTTCTTTACAGGTCTCACAAGAGTCTTCCCAATGGTGACGTTTTGGGAAGACTTTACAGATGCTGGTTCGACCATGAGGTATCGATGGCTGCCAGGCTTACCCTTCAATTTCGTCCACACGAATACTTCTGAAGAAGCAGGCAAAGTGAGATCTTCTTTGATGACGGTTTTCAAAGATAACGAGGTCTCATACGAGTGAATCCCATAGATCATCGGAATCTCGATGTTTCGATATTTCAGGACTTGGTTCCCGATGTCCAATATCACTCCGTGATCTTTCATGAAATCGACGCCGACAATACACTCGTCGCATATATCTGCTACCAGGAACAGGTGAGGGAATTCCAAATCCGCCATCCGGATCTTAAGACGTACCTCACAATAAACTTTTGCGGCTTCTCCAGTTGCAGTCCTTAGACGATAGCTGTTGGTGTTATGGAGCCATGTCTTCTTAACAAGGTCCTGCCGTACAATGGACGCCGTGGAAACGGTGTCGATGGTAGCCACACATTTGTTGCCGTTTATATTTGCTTCTACGGTCAGGCTCTTGTTGTCACGTTTCGTTTGAGAAACCTGGATGGTGTTTCTGGGGCCATCGATACCAGAAACCAGCTTCTGCCCCTCGAAGTTGGTTCTTATTCGTTTCCCGGGTTGGAAACAGCTTGTTGAGTAAGTTCTGTTTCCACAGTGTTGACATGAGGTTCGTCTTCGCGGTAATCTGCGCTGTCGTTGAAGATGCCCAGTCTTGTTGCAGTTCCAGCATCGTGCTGGTCCGTCTTGCTGACTCCTTTCCAGAGTAGCCTTCTGACAAGAGCATTCTTGGACTTCCAATTCACTCACGCGATGCACGTTTTGGGAAGCTTGTTCTGCGGCTTCTATTGTCAGAGCGAAAGCCAATGCTTCTGGTAGTGTTTGCTTTCCGGCAGTGCGAATAACCTTTGGAGATTTATATCGCCCACAGCTCTCACAAAGGCTTCAACAGCAAGTTGATTTATTATCTCGTTGCCAGCTGTTGGATATGCCAGTTGAACCAATCGCTTGATATCTGCCTGAAGCTGCTGCAGAGTTTCACCTCTTTTCTGTGCTCTATTGTTAAGCTGAACTCGGAAGACTTCTGTCATATGGTTATCCCCTTTGAAGTCACCATTCTTCTCTGCTGGAATGGTTTGTTGCAGTTCAGCAGCTGTTCCGCTTAAGGCAAGCGAAAGAGCAGTGTATTTTTCGTCATTGTCGCAGCCGTTCGTTTACGCTGCTGCTTTTAATTGTTTCTTGTAGATTGACCATGGAATCTGACCATCAAAGCTTGGAGGATTCACCTCTCTCTTTCTTGAGCACTCACCAGAAGGTTCTCGAGCTTTCAACTTTCGCACTTTTTCTAGTTCGCTTGTAATGGTTTCGATCTGTTCGTCTATTTTCTCGAAACGTGCATTAGTCGTTGAATTTTGTTTTTCGACACGCTCATCGAGAGTATCGATTTTGTCTTCGGAGTCCGCAAACCTGCCTTCTAGAAGATTTTTCTGTTCATCAAACCGATCTCGAACGTCATACCTTTGAGCTTGTAGTTGTTCCAGAACATCATTCTTTTGTGTTTCCAGTTGTTTGAGAACATTCTTTCGATTCTCTGCAAATTTCGCTAGAAGAAGTGTCATCATGTTAGATAAGGCAGTTGCATTGACCTCTTCCGCTTTTGCTTCCACTTCGAAAGCAAACGTATCTGGGTCTTCATTTTGCTGTTCCAGATATTCCTGTAGCCGTTTAACGAGTTCGTTTTTAACTCCTACCCCACTTAAGCCACGATTGCTTAGTTCGGCCCTTAGCTCAAAGACAGTTAAGTCTTTCACAACTTTACTCATTTTTTTTTTATGTTGAACTTCACTATTTCACGCAAAATAATGTTATCACTGTTCACTGTTTTATTCTCAATAAGTTTTAATCACACTTCTGACACCAATGTAATATTCGGCTTGGTCCGACAATTAAAACTTATTCACTTTTCAAATAAAACACAAATTCACTTTATTCAATTCACTCACAAACTTATTTATTCAACACTTTCAATTATTACTTTTCGAATCAGTATCTTACTTTATCGCAGTTCACAATCAACTATCTCCGCTTCGCTTCCAAATGGGGTATTTATAGGACTGAAATGGTTCTAGAAACTACTATGGTTCTTGGAGAAGGTGAATTTTTTGGAAGTTCTCCTCTTAACCACTAGATGTTACAAATACAAAAATACTGGGATTTTTGTAGGAGCTGAATGTTCTTAATGCTAAACAAAAGTTCTCCTCTTAATCACTAGGTGTTGCCCCTCATTTAAACTGTCCTACACAAGTGTTTACTACTACAATTAAACTTATTGCTACATACTTATTTCACTATAAAACGATATTAGAGTAATAGAGATAAAGAGTGTATTCACATTAAATATAAACAGAGATACAGAAAGATAGAGATAAATAAAGTGTATACACATTACAATATTATAAAATAATATGATACTATATTATAACATAATTTATAATATATCTACAAAAATATGGCCAACTGTGCAATGTGCAATAATATAGCTGACTATCTAATAGATTCCTAGATAGCCTACTTGGCTACCACAGAAAGAAGATGGGGCTTAGTACGGACGACATATGCAGAGGCTGCGGCGATGAGGATGAGCACGAAAACACGGCTCATTTCCTATGCCACTGTCCAGCACTCTGCCGTACTAGATCAAAATTCTTAGGCAACTATTTCTTCAATGAACTAGAACAGCTATACTCAACCTGCGGCCCGCGGGCCGCATGCGCCCTCGAGCTTATAAAAGTTGGCACGCGGCGTGGTTTAATAAATTCTTAAAATATCGAGTAACTGCAGAAAAACGTGAGAAAAATATATCCTTTTGAGTTTTCAAAATGGAAGCAACACTAGAACGTACAGCAGTGGAAAAGAAGAAATCGTGTGTCTTCAAAAAATTATTCTAAATGTCACTCCTTTCTACGCCAGGAAAGGTTTGAACAACTAAATGAAAAACAGATGTTGCTGAGTATTCCTTATTTTTCTTGCCATTGCGAAATTGAATTGGATAATTGGAATCATTTTATTCAAATTTTGAATGGACATCTTTTCGACGAAAACCGACTACTGCACTCCTACTGTGGACCTCAGTGCGGATTTTAAAGTTATCATTCCATCTCGAAAAGAGTGGGATGATGACTTAGTGACGAGAGGCTTCGGCATATCTATTTTCACTGACGCGACGGCTCAAAAATGGAGTGTGGGGCTGGTGCAGCAATTTTCTCTGAGTCTTTAAATTTCTCCAGGTCATCTTGGCTTCCTGACTTTGCTAGTGTCTTTCAGGCTGAACTACTCGCTATTAAGGAAGTATGCAAATTACTAAAACTAGATCCAAATCAAAACCGCAATACAGCTATCTTTTCGGACAGTTAGGCGACTATTCAAGCGATTTGCTCGTCCACATCATCCTCCAAATAAGTTCAACAATGCCGAAGTGAGCTAGCGGGCATGAACATTGGACTCAGGGTTACTCTTGTCTGGATTCCGGGTCAAAGTGGCTTTGAGGGCAATGAACGGGCTGACGAGCTGGCAAGGCAAGGATCAGCCCTTCATAGCTCACTCGCGGAAAGAGTCAACATTCCTCTTGGTGCTATGAAGGGCAAGATCTTCTCAATTTTTCTCGCTGAATCATCTCTAGAAGGATATGGCCCACCTACAATAAATCCTGCACTAATAACCTTATTTGCAGACCCAGGCAAGACATAGCCAGGGTCTTTGCAACATGCACCGGACACTGGCCTGTTGGTTAACACGCATCTTAGCTGGGCATTCCTCACAATATTTTCTGTCGTAGGTGTGGGGGCCAGCAAGAAAAGGAAACTGTTCTTCACTTTCTGTGTAAGTGTCCTGTCCTAGCCAAAACCAGAACCAAATCATTGGGAAAGTCCTTCTTCAATAACCTTAATGAGCTTTCCGAACTAAAGATCAGAGATTTGATCTCCTTTCTAAACGAAACGAAGTGGATTTGAGGCGTATTTTAAACTATTTATTTCAGTTCCTCTTCGAGCTTGAGATCGCCAGCTAGCGAACTAAAAACAAAAACTCAGAATTTTATATAATCCCTCTTTAAATTTTTTAGGTCAAATGAGTTTTTATGGTATCAAAACGGCGCAAGCCAGTGCTAATTGGGTCACCGAGCTAGACTGCTCGTTTCCGCCATTTCTACTACAACTACTATGCACATTAAAATGAGTATTATTATTTACGATAAAAAAATTCTTGTGGCCCGGGGTAGCGTTACAAAATTATCAATGTGGCCCATTAAAAAAAAGGTTGAGTATGGCTGAACTAGAAGAACTATCTGAACTCCCAGGCAGTCGCCTATTGAACTTTATCAAGTCCACCAAATGGCTCGATCAACCATAGAATTCATAGGTTAAATCATTTTTTGAGATGTTACAACACTTCAGGGTATCACAATGGATCTACATTGATCTAAGTGTGACGGTAACAAAATCAACTGTCAGCCCATATAACCTAACCTAACCTAACCATCTAATAGATTCTATTATGTGTAGTGGAAACTGTAAAAGAATATTTCATACACAATGTATTGACGCCCCATTTAGTACCATCAAGCTCTTCAACATGAAAAAATCATTTTACTATTTCTGCGATGAATGCGACCCTTTTGTATATAATAACTAGCTGACCCGGCAGACGTCGTCCTGCCTTGATTTGAAGAATTAAATGAAACTCCCGAAGGTTTCTGGGATGGTACAATGAATTTTCAGCTGTTGGCTCCATAGTCATTCCAATGAATTTCAAAAACTCCTTGACGGAGTTTCATTTAATTCTTCAAATCAAGGCAGGACGACGTCTGCCGGGTCAGCTAGTGCGCCACACGACTCATCTGTCAAATGAGCTACATATCAAACTTATATTTTCTGTAAGAGTTAGAGTCGCCTCTGGCCACCGATATGGCGCTAGTTGACATGTGTCAAAATTCCCTTAGCAAGTTAATGCTTCCATAGGCCGATTGGTGCGCCACAGTACTCATCTGTCAAATGAGCTATATATTAAACTTATATTCTCTGTAAAAGCTAGAGTCACCTCTGGCCGCCGATATGGCGCTAGTTGATAAATGCTTTGTATAAATAATCCTATAGTATTTCCACGCGCTTGAATTTTGTTACGCACTAAGCTGCCGTCAAATCGAAGAGGTGGCGCCACTTGTACTTTGCTGTCATTCTCTTTTTGCAGCCGACAGTCGCTCTCAGAGAATCAGATACAGATTTACTGAAAGAACAAGAACTAAGCAAAGGAAAGAGAGGGAACAGGGAATTTTTCTTGGTTGCAAATAAGAGAGTAGAATAAACAAAACGAATAATTTGCATTATGCAAACGCAAAAGCAATAAGAAAAGAGCAGCAAACACATGTTATTCAAATGTCTTTATGAATTTTATACATATGAAGGAAGTTTTTAAGGCTATTGATATCAGAGTATATCAAATTCAATAAAAAACGTTAAAAACAGAAAAAAAGTTCTAGTAGGAAAGAATAGTTAAAAAATGTTTGGTCTAGAAAAATTCGAAAGAAAGAAAGAGTTCGCAACAAATAGAGCTGCATGTGTACGATACATAAAATCGGAATTTCCCAAAATGCTGGTCTGACTGATGGTCTGTGCATGTGTTCTTGTTTTTTTTTTCTCACAATCTGAAAAGGAGTGGAGTGACCAAACTAATCTTTTTTAAGATCACTTTATTTTGTTTTTCAAGTAATTGCATTTTTTGCTAACGAACCCATATAAATAAATAAAAAATATGAATAATTTAATCTAGAATATAAATTAACTAATGTATGGGCTGTGATAACTTCTTAAGATATCATATATTACGATTTAAACTTCAATTATCAACCCTTGTAACATGTTTTATTTGATTGAATCAGGTCACACTTGAGGGTTGAAATTAACAAGTTTTTTATGGCATTTCTTAGGACGAATTTTCAAAGACGAAAGATGCTTGATACTTTGATAGCTGTCATGCCACTTGTTTTTTTGTAGTACTTATGTTTTGTCTCCTTCTCACTATAACACTTAGATTTACCGTCTATTTCCCAAGTATGTGAGACCAAAAATGTAACAAAAAATTATCCAAGTAGAGAGTGTCCTTACTCATTATTAGATATACTCTGATTGATATGCCTATGTTGCAGTATTTCATAATGTGTGCAAGAAAACCAATACAATTCTAATATTTTACTACAAGTAAAGGCCTGGCTATTCGATAGAATATTGAGGCTGCAGAAATTTGTTTTCAAATTGAACATTTGGATCATTTCTTGTTTTTGCACCTTTAATGCCATTGAATTTGAATACTAAAAAAATTTGTTTTGGAAGTACCTACAATCTGCTGTTTTGAAAATAGGTGTTGGCTTAGCTAAAGTATGAAACGGGTTAAAATGAACAAAGGACAATGACCATTTTTGGGCCCAGTGCGTACACACATAAGACAGGTATCAATAAAAAGGTGACGCTTAGCTGAATATATATTCCAAATAATTTCAAATTCGGTTTTGTAGTTTTCGAGATATTTGACCTTGAAGTTGATGTTTGTAGAATCACAAAAATGGCTTATTTTCAATATAAACGCCAATAACTTCTGACTCATGGATTTTACAGAAAAGATTTTGGTACCAAATGAAAGATCATAAAAATATCTTTCTTAGCAAATCAGTATTTTTTATATATATATAGTACATGATCATATACAAGGCTCCGATATTGTTTGAAAACATATTTTTAAGTTGCTTTTCAAATGCAGATATTTTGAAAATATCAGTAATGACATATATATTTTTATACATAGTTCTAATCCTTATTTCATAACCTTTAATTTGATATATAAATCAACTATAGTTTCTCACAAAAAAACCATCTTATTAAAAGAATTCTTCTGAAAACACAGATTTTTGTTTTCAAAGATATCATTCAGTGTGTTTTTGTCTCGAATATTTTTTATTTCCATATATACATATAAACATATATATTTATTTATTTATCGTTTTAATCCTTATTTCATAACCTTTAATTTGATATATAAATCAACTATAGTTTCTCACAAAAAAACCAACTTATTAAAAGAATTCTTCTGAAAATACAGATTTTTGTTTTCAAAGACAACATACTTACTTTTTCTTCATATTCTTTTTACATTTTTTTCTCCCAAAATAATCACATATTCTATTTAGAAAACTAAAATTCATTCAACGTTTATTTTAAGTCTAAATTTATTTTATTTTTTGTAAAAATATGGAATATATTTTATTTTACGTGTCTTCATCACCGTTTTCATCAATAAGAACACTATCTAAATATAAAGCTGGTGGTATCGTTATATTTGTACCATGTCCCAATTTATTCATAGCGGGTATATTCTGGACGTTATGGGTCCATATGCTGCAACGACATCGGATGCCAACATCATGAAAAGCATTTTTAGAGACGAAAACACCTATGCAAGACAATTCTTCAGACAGGACGATGTGTTCATCTTGGATAGAGGATTTAGAGATGCAGTTCCTTGCTTAGAATCCTATGGTTACAAGTGTCACATGCCTTAATCTGTGTTGGAAGGTAATTTTCAACTCACAATAGCACAAGCGAATAGGTCAAGATGCGTAACAATGGTTCGATGGGTCGTTGAAGTTGTAAACGGCCGATTTAAAAGAGATTTTAAGCTGTTTCGGCAGGACTTCATCAACTTAGCAGCGGGTCATTTAATGGATGATTTTAAAATTACAGCTGCGCTTCTTAATAAATTCCATCCATTGATAGAAGACAATTCTGATGCGAGCTCCTTGCTGGAGTTGGCATTAAATAAATTAAACACTCCAAATTCTTTGGGAGATTTTGTTAAAGAGCAAAATCTAAATAGAGCAAGGGCTATATTTCTTCGAATTAATGGGCAAATTCCAAGTCTTGACAACTTCCCGCTTCATAATTTAGAAGAGCTTCGAAAAATATCTTTGGGGAACTATCAAATAAAGCAAGCCCGCTCCTATTGTGGAGAACATTTTAAAGAAAATGGCGACTACATAATAGAAGTCTGCGAACGCCGTGAGGTGAGCGTATAAGCTTAGCTGACCCAAGCCTAGTTGGAAACAATTTTTTAATGAGGTTAAGAATCAAGTCGCGGCACATAAGTGGAAAAATCTATTTCACTTACATACTAGTGAGCAACGAGCCGAATGATGCAAACAGTTGCAATGCAATTAAGGCATATTATTGCAATTGTCTTGTTGGAATGCGAACCGTTGGGTGTTGCACACATGTAATGAGTATCTTATGGTACTTGGGTTATGCACGCCATGTTACAAATATAACGATACCACCAGCTATTTAGATAGTGTTCTTATTGATGAAAACGGTGATGAAGACACGTAAAATAAAATATATTCCATATTTTTACAAAAAATAAAATAAATTAAGACTTAAAATAAACGTTGAATGAATTTTAGTTTTCTAAATAGAATATGTGATTATTTTGGGAGAAAAAAATGTAAAAAGAATATGAAAAAAAAGTAAGTATGTTGTCTTTGAAAACAAAAAATCTGTATTTTAAGAAGAATTCTTTTAATAAGATGGTTTTTTTGTGAGAAACTATAGTTGATTTATATATCAAATTAAAGGTTATGAAATAAGGATTAGAACTATGTATAAAAATATATACGTCATCACTGATATTTTCAAAATATCTGCATTTGAAAAGCAACTTAAAAATATGTTTTCAAACAATATCGGAGCCTTGTATATGATCATGTACTATATATATATAAAAAATACTGATTTGCTAAGAAAGATATTTTTATGATCTTTCATTTGGTACCAAAATCTTTTCTGTAAAATCCATGAGTCAGAAGTTATTGGCGTTTATATTGAAAATAAGCCATTTTTGTGATTCTACAAACATCAACTTCAAGGTCAAATATCTCGAAAACTACAAAACCGAATTTGAAAATATTTGGAATATATATTCAGCTAAGCGTCACCTTTTTATTGATACCTGTCTTATGTGTGTACGCTCTGGGCCCAGACTTGTATGAAAAGTGGTCATTCTCCTTTTAATATTTTTGATAGATACCTACATTTATTCAGTTTCCAATCAATTGGACATTTTTTCAAGAGTGAAGAAATAGTAGGCATCTACACTTCACATAACTTTATTCGAGGTAAATACAGGTTCAGTATGTCTCATTTTAAAATTAAGAAAAAAACTTAAAAGAAAGTTTGAAACATTTTTTATTATTCAAAATCGTATTCTTTTCCACATTACCCAGGAGGTAGAATACCAAATGCGTTTTTTAAGGGTATCTATCCTCAGTAGGCATAATCCCTGTACATTATTGCTTACTTCTGGTAAATATTTGCCAATTTACAATTAAATAAAAAAAGTGGACAAGTGCGAGATAAACTCGCTCGAGGAGGGTTCCGTACTTGATTATCCGACCCTACTTTCTTTCAGTTTTGAAGGATTTTTTATGCAAGGATTAAGATTTGAAAAAAAAAACATTTTCTTGGAAAATAATTTGAATAGTCTTTCTGCCTATTTCCTTCAATGACTTCGAAACTGTGTATCTTAAAAATCTGGTAGCAGCATTTTCGGATCACTTCTATCTACTCTAGAAAATGTGAACCAAATTTAATTGCCATCAGCTTAGCAGATTCGAAGAAATCGCTTGTGAAAGACGAATGAACAGA
Organism: Sphaerophoria taeniata; assembly: GCA_943590905.1. NCBI lineage: Eukaryota > Metazoa > Arthropoda > Insecta > Diptera > Syrphidae > Sphaerophoria > Sphaerophoria taeniata. The sequence continues at coordinate 86,385,227 of OX016541.1, read as the reverse complement.
AAACGAACTGATCTTATAGGTTTTCGTTTTCACCTGTGTAAGAACCCTAAAAAGAAACAAAAAAAAAACGAAACACCACAGTAAGAAAGGAATAAGGAACTTTATTTTTTCTTCAGCAAATAAACAATTGATTTTATTGCAATATTCAAAAATAAAAATAAACTAATTATAACTCGAATAGGTTGTCTCTTCTTATATACCAAACAACAGTTTAACTTATAATAAAAATTAAGTCTCATTGTAATACAAATACAAAAAAAAAAAAAACACATCAAGAGCATCAGGCGACTACTCCACTATCCGGCTAACACCACACATGTATTGTCTTGTGACAAATGTCTTATATTTTAGATGAGGGCATACAAATTTTCAAAAATTATAATGGTATTCAAACTGTACTAGTTGAGTACATTAGGGCCTACCAGATTCGAAGAAATCGCTTGTGAAAGACGAAGAACAGAAAACGAAGTGATGTTATAAGGGTTTCGTTTACACTCTGTGTACGGAACCCTAAAAATTAACACAATCACAGAAAATAAATAAATATTTTTGTATTACTTACTATTATTGCAACTAAGGTATAGATATATAATATATAACATAAAAAATTTGCTTACCTACTCACAATTATAACAATTAAAAATGTAAATCACATGGATAATTTAACTTAAAGATATTTAATAGATAACTTATTACTAAGGTCCCTATTTTTATATTAAATAAAATAAATAGAGTGGCTCGACAGCTCTTGAAGAGCCAAGGCCTAAATGGCTTACTCTCAACAATTCTCTGAGTGCGTGTGAAGAATTGAGGGGACCTACAATTTAACGCCGATTCCGAACGGCTGAATTGAGAAGCACTTTTTCATGACAGATTGATACTCTTGGAAGATTTGTCAGTTCTTCGCAAGAGACAGTACCCGTGAAAGATGAAATAAGAACTTTATGGGCGCGAGTAGGACTCGAACCCACGACGTTCTGCTTAGGAGCCAACGCACTTAGCCGCTGAGCTACGGGAAACTGCTTATTTATATATTCTTGAGAGTAAATATGACCAGCCCAGTTAAAATGAATTGCAGAATTTTCTGCTTGTGCTCTTCACAGCAGCATGTTGCTTAACATTCCCTCATCTCCTGCCTAATGTCAGTCAATCAAGTTTTTATGATTTTTGGCTTTGTGTGGTACTTGAAAAAGTCAACTTTGAAAATTGTCTCAACTTTCCTTACAGTTTCTTTGAAAATAACCGAAGGAATTGTAAATTTCCCGAACTTGGACATAGTTGAGACAGTTTGTTAAGCTTGTTCACATTCCCTCACATTTTTCTCAATAAGGTACCTATTGAGAACAGATTTGGCAATTCAGTTTTTTTCACAAGTTAAGCTGCTGCAAGTCCGGCATAGTACAATGCCGCCGCATTCTGGAGCTTCTCTTGTGGAGAAGTGACTTGCAATATCTTGCGATGATGCTCTTCTCTGTCCTCGGCTTCGTGTACATCCTGTTCGTCATTGTCTTCTTCGTCTTCATGGCCAATGTTGTCCTCACCAAAAAATTAATTTTTTTTGGACACACATTCCACTCGATGCTCCATCATGTTCGCTGCTAGACTGTCAGTCGCGAAGTCTTCTAGCTTCTGTCCTTCGAGGTCCTTGGTTTTTTCTTAAACTAGCCATATCTAAAAAAAAAAAAAAAACTTTTGCGTCAGTATACTCGGAATATGCAGCCTAGTTTGTGGAACATGATCTCTTTGAAATTTCTCACAAACCTCCACGCTGACGGATTTTTTTCACAATAGCCCCTGTTTATACGGAGCATGGAAAACGTTTCCGGCAACGTCAGTGTTGATACGAAGGTACTCTTGTCCTTTTATTTTCTGGTGCTCCCACATTTCTTCGATTGCCCGAATGGTGTGGTAGAGTCCTTGAAAACAAGGTGGAACTTGTAAAGAACCACGGGAACGCCAAGTTTTGATCGATAACTTAGCATCGTGGAGAACAGTTAAGATGTTCGTTGAGGCAGAGAGGACTTCCTTATTTGGGTTCCTAGAAAACAGTTTTCCTGCATTAAGGCGATCAAACAAGTCGTTGATTCTACTAAAGAATGAAGCAGTGGCCTTGGCTCTCTTTTTTTCTTCAACGTCTTGGAACGCATTGAACGTGAACCTAATAGCTGTGTGAATTCCTACTGCTACGGAATGGCTTAGTACGTGGGTTGCATGCTTCACCGACAGCTTTTCACAATTATTCGGGTAAACGTGTTTTCTAATTAATTTACTTAAATTTCTAAACGAGGAACTTTTTAAGTCCATCTCATAACTTTCTCAAGAATTTTCCAGTCATCAACTTTGTCAAGAATGTTAATTTGGTTACTCAAGAGAATATTCCTAACACTCTTAAACATAATATGTGGATATGAATAGTCAAAAAATAGAAATACTTTCTAATTTCTGACCTCCAACGTCAGGGTCCGTTTGATTGTTCCATAAGCAAGTTATATGCTCTTATATTCGCGGGGCCTCGGTAGCAGCAAGTTCCAACAACTTCCAGTCAACAATCGTTGACACTCTGCACTATAGACACTATCATTTTGACAGCATGGCACCCTTTAGAGATCCTACGAAACAACAAATGGTCTGTTTCCAATTGTTATTGAGCACCAGATTGTGCTCAGAGAAGGCAACTTAAAATAAGGGTCTCACAAAAATCTGGGGACAAAATTTTTTCTTCTTTACACCATGGAGCATTGGTCTTGTGAAGGAATTGGGATGATATGAACATCTTTTGTTCCTCACTTAAATCATCCATGTTATTTTCCAAGAATTGTTTCTTCCCGTACAAAGGGTCAGTTTTGATTCTCTTCGGGGTGTCCAAAATACTTCTTGGAATAAAATATCTTTTTTTACCTTGCTTTGGTTCGGGCGCCTTACATATATGAATACTCCATACATTGGGCCAAAAGTTAATAATTAAATGCTAACTTTTTGTATAGGTATAGGTATAAATGATGCTATCAATGAAACTATGAAAGTTCTACCCTTTCAACCTTATCTGATCTGTAGCTTTTTGTAGCTTTTCAAAAAAAAAAATTCGATTAATTAATTAAAAAAATATACAGTAGGTACATTTCCATTTTTTTTTTTTTCAAAACCAATATAATGTATTATGTTTAAATATTTCAACTTCAATACATTTCTTAAAACAAAAAATGAATACTCCCAAACTTCCCGATCGCATAATTCAGAAATCCAGAAATCCAAAACAAATTGAATGCACTTGACCTGGGATAATTACAAAATCAGTTCATTGTCCTTTATTCTCCTAAAAATTTGAAATATCGCAACGTTTTTAAACACTACGCTACAAATTATAAGTTCGATAATAGAAATTTAGAATGTGTTAGAACACACACGCATAACAATAACGCATACCTACATAGATTTTGTTCTTCGTTTCCTTGTTTAGGACATCCCCATCAACCAGCATTTCGGCAACATGATAAAACGACGACAAGCTTGCCACCTTGCTGAATCACGTTGCTTTTTTTATTTTTTTTTTTTTTTGTTCAAAGAAACTGAATAAGACACATTTATCAAGTTCAAATAATTTCTTTGTACAAAAAACAGTACAATATCACATACCAAAATAAAACAATTCCCATTGAAAATATTTGCTATCCTTTAAACATTCCTTGAAAATAAAAACAAAAATATTAAACCATTCAAATTCTGTTGCCAATGTGGCAATCATAAAATGATATTCCGTACTTTTTTGTTCTCTTTTCTTCTATTCGAATAATCCTCACCCACACACAAAAAAATACACCATCCTGTCATATATTTAAATTTTCAAACATGCATACTGTAAAAAAAAACGATCCAATGTCCAATCCCATCTCACCGTCCCACCAACCACCATCCACCACCAATAGACATTGACATGACATTGAGTTATTTAGTATCAAATTGACACTTAAGAGTTAAGAGTACATTCTGCGAAAGAGCTACAGTGCAGAGGACTCAGAGAATGTTCTCAAAAATATACTGAAATTGTCTGCAAATGCAGAAGTAAAAAAAGCCAAAAGAGCTAATTTTTAAACTGCCACACGTATCGCCTCGATCGAATCGTCAGCGTGCGGGTACTATAGGATTATATATACAAAGGATAAATGTCGTAATTCCTTTGTATATATAATCCTATAGTATTTCCACGCTGACGATTCGATCGAGGCGACACGAGTGGCAAGTAAAAAATTAGCTCTTTTGGCTTTTCTTACGTCTGCATATGCTGACAATTTCTGTATATTTTTGAGAACATTCTCTGAGTCCTCTGCACGGTAGCTCTTTCGTAGAATGTACTTTTAACTCTTAAGTGTCAATTTGATACTAAATAACTTTATGTCAATAGTCAATGTCTATTAGTGGTGGTTGCTGGGACGGTGAGATGGGATTGGACATTGGATCGTTTTTTCTTACAGTATGTAAGTTAGTATTTTACAACCGCGTTTGGATAAAAAAAATTATTTTTTATTTTTTAAAACAACTATACTTTATTGATATATAATTTTGTTGAGATATAGGTTTTATAAAATGTTGAAATCGGTAGTACAATTTTAATATCGAACCGTCGCGGTTGGAGCTGTATTTCAGACTGCTAATATAATTTTTGGTTCGGATTGAAATAAGCTTGGGAAGCATGAGATAGATAAGGTCCAGATATGGGACCACCAAAGAATATACAAATGCTGGATTGCATTTGGTTTTGAGTTGCAGTCGCAACGAAATTATCTTCAATAAACAAATGCTGGATTGCATTTGATATTGTATTGCGTTAGCAACGAAGTTATTGAAAGATAAGATACCAATTCTTAAATAAACAAATGCTGGATTGCATTTGATATTGCATTGTCTTTGCAATGAAGTTATTGCAAGATAAGACACGAATGCTGAATTGCATTTAGTTGAGTTGCATTTGCAACGAAATTATCTTTCGGTACGAAAGCGAAATGCTTTTGTTCCTGTGGGATTTCAAATGTTCCATAAGATTAACATTTGTTGTGGGTAGCATAACTTCCCCCTCTGTTAAACTGAATCGTCCCGATTCAGCTGAATTTGTAAGACCCGTATTTTTTCGGACATTGCGGAAAGTATTTCTTCTCGTTTTTTTGAAATATTGTCATGCTTCCGCCGCTTGTACAAAGTAAATGTTTTATACGTAATGTATATTACTAGTATAGAGGTACATAAAATTGTAGTTGTAGACGTTTTGGGGCTATTCGAAATATGTGTAAAAATTTTGTTCATAAGATTAATATTTTTAAATTTTAATTCGTTGTTATATGATAAAATGTATTCAATTATTTCATAATCTTTAAAATGATAATTTTTTACAAATTCTATTATTTTCCCAGTGGGATTGTAGTAACATTCATTATTAATAGTTACATTTATTTCAAAAGTTACTAAAAAAGTTCCATTCAAAAGTTTATTGTTTACAATATTTGTTCCAGAAATAATTATAGCTCCATCTTTAACAATGTCAATATTTTTATTAATTTCCTTAATTTTAGTACAATTTGTTTTTATTCTGTTTAAAATATTTGTAAAACAGGTTTTATTTAAATTGAGCTTACAATAATTATTGTTCAATTCATTTTTACAATTTTGTGAATTGAAATATGTGTCATTACATTTCAAAATCTTATCATCTATTATTAATTTTCCATCGTTTTGTGCAATGGCTCTAGCTTCATAAAGAGAACATTCATTTAAAATTATGGGATAACGTATATATAAAATTATCAAGTCGTTTCTTTGCAAAATTTTGAAACTGGAAACGTCTAATAGGTCAACTAATGTAACGGATTTGTGTTCATGCCGAATTATATCTTTCAATTCCTCCATATGTAGAACATTGGTATTCAGAATGTCTGCTTTGGCAAGAACAATAGTTTGAAGAATATTTTGCAAATCTCTAGTTGCGAGCCGTAGTCTTTGTTTTCTTATGACTTTTTCGACTGAAGATTTTGCACCTATTATGTCATTGATGAGGTTTGAGAGCTTTTTAATTTCTTTAAAAATTTCGGTATTTGTTACGAATTGAATATTGTTGTTTTCTATTAAGTCATTAACTTTATTTGATATAGTAAGGAAATCGTCATGGTCAGGTGTACCCGCTATCCATTTCCATAGTGTTCCTATTTCGTTAATACCTCTTTTAACCTTGTTTGTTTTTTTATTTATTTTTAAATGATAAATAATTGATTCTATAAGTGAAAGTTCAGATTCGAGTTCGAGTTGTTCCTCTTGTGTGTAAAAGACTTTTTTCTTGTTTTTGTCTAGAAGTTTTCCTTTTTCGTCAGTCAATATGTTTTCATAGTATGAAATGTTGAAAACATGAAAAATTTCGCCATAGTCCTTATAGACAAGGGCATCGTCATTTTTAATTAGTGCGTAGTCGTCATTGGTGTAATCTATTATTTCTGATATGACAAAGCATTTAACAAGGACGACGTGTAGAAATATCTTGCTGTAAGAATTATTGAAAACTGTTATATTGGGGATATTCTATCTATAGTTTTTAATGAGTTATAAATTATTTAATATTATCCTTGTGAACTTTTCTATCTCTACTGTTGATGACAACATTTCTTTTGTTGTCTTGTTTAACTATTTGTTTTTTATATCTGTGCTTTAGTTTATTCCTTTCACCAAAATTCTTTTCGAATATTTTTTCGCCTGGTTGGAAGGATTTTTGTACCCGTTTTTTATTATGCGTTTTTAACATACTACTTTGTATAGCTAATAGTTTATTATGTAAATTCTTATGATCTATTTTATTATATAATACGTCGACTGGTCTAAGGTCGGTTGATGAATGAATAGATTTATTATATTCTTGAGTTGCTCTTAAAATAATTTCTAAATCGCTAATTAATTGAAACTCCTCCTTAATACATCTTGCTATTTCAATTAAAGTAGAGTGAACACGCTCTACCTGACCATTTGTGGTACTGTGGTGAGGATCGCAATAAAAAGTTTCAATATTTTGTCTCATCATAAATGATTTAAATTGGGCAGATGTAAAACTAGGTTCATTGTCTAGCGTTATATGCTTAGCAAATGGAAAAACTTGAAGAAGTTCCAGAACTTTTTCTTCAATGTCGGACTTATCATCTATAAATTTTATAGTTAAGTACTTTGAGTACGCGTCGATACACGTTAAAAATTTCAGTTTTTGTGCGTAAAAAACGTCTATATGTAGGTTTTCTCCTTCACTGGTAGGGATAGGAGCTTGACCGATATGAATTTTCTTTGGGTGTCTATTATATTTATGTTTATTGCAAATTTCACAATTTCGTGAGAATTCCTTGAATTCTTTAGACATATTTGGCCAATAATAAAATTTATTTACTTGTTTAATATTTTCTTTGAAATTACGATGTGCCCTATTATGGGTTTGTTCAATAATCATGGCTTGATCGTCCTTATTTGTTATATCTGTAACAAAATGTGGGGTGTAGAAAAATTTAATGTTAAAAGTTGATAGGAGAGGTCCCTTTATATGGTAAAGGTCTTCAGGTGTACAGTGGATTGCTGTAACAAGATTTGGTTTTAAGTATTCTTTTAGAATAGTTATTAAATTTTCTACATTATCGAATTCTATGAGATGTCTTGTATTTGTAAAGACTTTTATTGATTCATGAATAGTTGTAAAGCCTTTATGGAGAATAAGAATTTGTTGTTTAAATTGGTTCAAGGGTTTTCTTGTTTCAGGAATTGTGGTTGTATCGAGACTTTCGGCAGAGTGCATTGTGCTTGCTATTTCTTCATTGTTTTCTTCTGCTTCGTCAAGATTATCAGACTCAGAGTCAAATTCAGAGTCTGCATCGGAAATATTATGTAGTGTTATCCTTGATAATGCGTCAGCAACCTTATTGGTTGTGCCAGGTTTATATTGTATTTTGGGTGAGAATTCTTCAATGAAGGCATGCCATCTTTTCATTTTGGCATTAGGGTTATTGGGCGAAACGGCAAACGATAAGGGCTGGTGATCCGTTAGAATCAACAAGTTAGAAACGCCGTAAAGGTAGTTTCTCAAAGTTTTTAATGCCCAAACTATTGCAAATAGCTCTTTTTCATTTGTAGCATAGTTGCGTTCGGTTGAATTAAGTGTCTTCGAAATGAAGGTTATAGGATTCCCTTCTTGAGACAATACGGCACCAATAGCTATATTGGACGCGTCGGTTGTTAAAGTAAATTGCTTTTTATAATCAGGTTGAACTAATTGTATATGATTTGATAAAGCTTTTTTAAGATTGTTAAAAGAGTCTATTTCAGACGTGTTAAACGTTATTTTAACTTTTTTTGACATGTGTTTCGATGTCCTACCATTTTCTCCTGATAAAAGTTTAGTGAGTGGCTTAGCTTTAGTGGCGTAATTTTCTACGAATTTTCTATAATAACCAGTTACACCTAAGAATCCTCTTAGTTCACGTAGGTTTGTAGGGATTGGATAATTTTCAATCACATCCACTTTCTTGGGATCGGTCTTGATGACATTGTAGGCTACAATATAGCCTAAAAATTCGATTTCTGTTTCAAAGAATTTAGACTTTTCAAGCGATATCTTCATATGAGCATTTTTAAGTATATCAACGATAGTTTTTAAATTTTCAAAATGTGTATCTATATCTTCGGAAAACACGATAATGTCATCCATATATACATGACATATTTTACCAATGTAGTTTCTTAAAATGTCGTCCATTGCTCTCTGAAATATTCGAGGGGCATTTTTTAAACCGAAAGGTAGACGTAAGAATTCATATTTCCCGTTATTAATAGAGAACGCGGTTTTCTCAATATCGTTTGGATCCATTAAAATTTGATGAAAACCTGATTCTAGATCGATGGTTGAAAAATATTTTGACCTGCCTAAATTTGACAATATGATACTTGTTTCTGGTATGGGGTATGTGTCTTCTATGGTATGATTATTTATTTTTTTATAATCCACTACCATTCGCATTTTTCGAGTTCCGTCTGCGTTAAAACCTTTTTTATTTACTATCCAAATAGGAGAATTGTAAGGTCCTACACTTTTCCTTATTATCCCTTCTTTAAGCAATCTCTTTATTTCGTTATTCACGAAATCATTACAAGAGTGAGGGTAAGGGTACTGACGGCTCCATATAGGAGTATCTGTTTCCATACGAATTCTTGCGCGAACATCAGTTCGAAAAGGCAAGCTAGTGTTTATGCCGGAGTGGCTTCTTAATATTATTTCAGTTATGAATTCCCTTAATTGTGATTTATTTTCTTCACATACTTCAGGGTGTGTCATAAAATTGTTCTTGTGTTCCTCCTCAGAGAATACACTAAGTGCTGAATCACAGGTTGCATTAGCAATCGATTCTAGATATTTTTCAATCTTTTCGTTTTGAGACCCTATATGGGTAAGGTTCCTTTCCAAGGTGGTTTTTTTGTTTTGTATTTCGTTTGTTTCATTATTCGAAATATTCCTTTCCAAGGCGGTATTTTTGGTTATTTTATTTATTTCTTTATTAGAAATGTTCCTTTCCAAGGCGGTATTTTTGGTTATTTCGTTATTAGAAATGTTCCTTTCCAAGGCGGTAATTGTATCATCAATTATTTTTTCTTTTTTGTCTGCATATTGTAAAAAACCTTCTTTTAGGTTAATAATTGCATTGATTTTTTTTAATAGATTAAAACCTATCAAGAGATCGGAATCTAAATTGTCGATCTCATAGAAAATTTGATCAATGCCAAAGATTTGGCAAATGTGGTAATATTTTATAATGGAAAATCCATTTACAGTCTTTACTCTCTTATAAGTTGTTAGTTCTTTTTTATTGGGAAAAACACCGGTTTTGATATAACATGCGGTGGCCCCAGAATCTATTAAAATTTTTAGAACTTTTCTTGTGTCTCTATCGACTTTGAACAAGTAGGGCAGTCCGATTGCCCCGTTTCTTCTAAAAAATGATTCTCTGTAATATTATTTACTCTTTGTGCTTTAGATTGGGGTTGGTTTGACTGCGTACTATTTTTATTTCGTTTTTGGAAATTTCTTTTTTGTCCTGACTGGGACTGGTTTGGATTACCTCCGGAATTATTTTGAGTCTTTTTAAAACTCGTTGACTGGTTATACATTTGAATGGAAGTATCAACATCCATTGGTTCCGGTTCTTGATGATTCGCATCAGATTGGACAGGGTTTCGGTTAGATTCCCGTTTGGGATATCTAAGCGTGTTATTATTTTGATATGTTTTTTGATTTTGAGTAATATTTGTACTTTTATTATTATAATTCTTGTTTTTATTATTATTAATATTGTTATTTTTGTGGGAATAAAACATTTCTGTAAAAAGGGCTCTTTGCTCATTGGATTCTAATTCCTGGGCTTTAGCCAAAGCGTTCGGAAGATCTACAGGGGACATTGAATGAATTATATTTGATAATGGAGGATTTAATCCTGTAATAAACACACGCAGTGCGTATGCTCTATTCTTTGTGTTTAGTTCTTTTGTCACCGTATTGTTTGTTCCGTGTGTCATTATTGTTTTGTTTATAAGCAAGGTTAATTTTTTGTTAACCGCATTATAGAAGTCTATTACTGACATATTGCCCTGACGGAGAACACTAAGTTCTTCTTCTACATGTGTATTGGTCGTCTGTCAGAGTAGGCAAAGTCTAAACGAGCTATTATAGCTTCGAAATTTAGTACTGTGCCATGGTTTGTAAGAACGTCATTGGCAAAATGAGTAATTTTATTTCGTAGTATAGTAAGTGCCGCGAAATATTTTCTGCTGCCTTGTTTGTATAGTGACATGCAGTTGTAAGCAGCTTCTCGCCAACTTACATATTGGTTTTGTTTTCCAGAAAAGTCTGGAAGAGATTTTATAACGTCAAGAGTTTCGTCGCATTTAATTGATTCGTCAATTTTTTGTGTTTCGTACTCAACAATTTGTGAGTCTTTTGTTTCTAGCTCTTGTTTGAGCCTTTGAATTTCACTGACTAAAGGTGCCGTGGAGTTGGCTATTAGTTGAGTTATTAACTCGACTGTCAGTTCGTTCGGCATGGTGGAACACGAAAGATTTAGTTCGGATAAATTTTTAATCAAAGAATCCAGATTAGACTTTCTTCTTTATTCCACTTTAACTTAATTTAAAATTTTATATATACTTTTTGTATGAAATTTTAATTCTTTACTAGAAATAACACTCACTTAATTTAAAATTTTATGTATATTTTTTGTAAGAAATTTTAATTCTTTACTAGAAATAACACTCACTTAATTTAAAATTTTATTTATATTTGAATTACATATTTTAATACTAAAACTTAAACTTACAGAAGCATACTGGATTCTTCCAATTTGAGGGTTTTTTGTCTTCTTTGAGTTCTTCTTCGAGTTCTTCTTCGAGTTCTTCTTCGAGTGTGGTTTGAGTTTTCTCTTCTTGTTGGTTTATATTTTTTTATTTATTTTAGAGAGTCAATTGTTGGTTTATATTTTTTATTTATTTTAAAGAGTCAATAATTTGATATTTTTGTATCAAATATATTATTTAATCAGATACACTGCACTGGTAAAACAGATTAACTAAAGTCACTGGATTGATCGACCCGAAATCAGATGTTCTCTTTTTTTTAATTTTTATTTATATATATACTTTAACAAGTACGCTGTACTGGTACGAGTTAATTTAAAAAAATATTAGAGACTGATTTTATCGAGGGTACTGCATATTAATTTTTTGTGTTAATATGACCACGTTGGGCGCCAGTTAGTATTTTACAACCGCGTTTGGACAAAAAAATTTATTTTTTATTTTTTAAAACAACTATACTTTATTGATATATAATTTTGTTGAGATATAGGTTTTATAAAATGTTGAAATCGGTAGTACAATTTTAATATCGAACCGTCGCGGTTGGAGCTGTATTTCAGACTGCTAATATAATTTTTGGTTCGGATTGAAATAAGCTTGGGAAGCATGAGATAGATAAGGTCCAGATATGGGACCACCAAAGAATATACAAATGCTGGATTGCATTTGGTTTTGAGTTGCAGTCGCAACGAAATTATCTTCAATAAACAAATGCTGGATTGCATTTGATATTGTATTGCGTTAGCAACGAAGTTATTGAAAGATAAGATACCAATTCTTAAATAAACAAATGCTGGATTGCATTTGATATTGCATTGTCTTTGCAATGAAGTTATTGCAAGATAAGACACGAATGCTGAATTGCATTTAGTTGAGTTGCATTTGCAACGAAATTATCTTTCGGTACGAAAGCGAAATGCTTTTTTTCCTGTGGGATTTCAAATGTTCCATAAGATTAACATTTGTTGTGGGTAGCATAACTTGTATGTTTGAAAATTGAAATATATGACAGGACGGTGTATTTTTTTGTATGTGGGTAAGGGCTATTTGAATAGAAGAAAAGAGAATAAAAAAGGACGGAATATCATTTTATGATTGCCACATTGGCAACAGAATTTGAATGGTTTAATGTTTTTGTTTTTATTTTCAAGGAATGTTTAAAGGATAGGAAATATTTTCAATCGGAATTGTTTTGTTTTGGTACGTGATATTGTACTGCTTTTTTGTACAAAGAAATTATTTGAACTTTATAAATGGTTCTCATTCAGTTTCTTTGAACAAAAAAAAAAACAAAGTGATTCAGCAAGGTGGCAAGCTTGTCGTCGTTTTATCATGTTGCCGAAATGCTGGCTGATGTCCTAAACGAAAAACAAGAACGAAGAACAAAATCTATGTAGGTATGCGTTATTGTTATAGTTGTGTGTTCTAACACATTCTAAATTTCTATTATCGAACTTATAATTTGTAGCGTAGTGTTAAAAACGTTGCGATATTTCAAATTTTTAGGAGAATGAAGGACAATGAACTGATTTTGTTATTGTCCCAGGTCAAGTGCATTGAATTTGTTTTGGATTTCTGGATTTTTGAATTATGCGATCGGGAAGTTTGTGCCTATTCATTTTTTGTATTAAGAAATGTATTTAAGTTGAAATGTTTAAACATAATACATAATATTGGTTTTGAAAAAAAAATGGTAATATTGCAAAAATTTGAAATAAAAAAAAAGAATTTGAATAGTTTCATAAGTCTACAGATAAGATAAGGTAGAAAGGATAGAACTTTTATAGTTTTGTAGATAGCATCATATATACCTATACCTATACAAAAAGTTAGCATTTAATATTAACTCTTGGCCCAATGTATATGAAATATGTCATATGATTGGGTGTTGCGAGGCAAGAGGAGGGGAGCCTTGGGAAAATCTGAAAAGTCAGATTTGGAAGAGGAAGGAAGCTAGGAATGGGATACTAGGGTAGGAAACGGAAAGAATGCTAAGTTCCGGGGACGCGGCCTGCTTGCGATGCACGGCGTCAGCTCGTCGGACGGGGGGGATCTTGCCCCCGAAAACTTAACCTCACCTGCAAACAAATACATATATCAGGCCTGAACACAAAAGGGAAAAAGGACTAAGAACTGACGGACGGACTATCTTCACGTCAGAGGCACTGCTAGTGTTAGTGCAGTGAGGCCATTACCCACCCTACCATAGGAATCTTCGGCCATTTTTAGATTCCCCCAAGATGGCTGATGGTCGGCTTCAGCTTACCACATCCTCACCTGTCAAAAACTTCGGCCACTTTGGACACCCCTATGAAAATCTCCTCAGTTCATGTCGCTAGTTAAAGCAACAACAAAAACATAGAATTAAATTCAAGACCAGTTTTATTTAATATCTAAGTTCACATTATTCCTAATCTCTCTTTCTTCCAATTTGATTAATTTAGATACTAAAAAAAAGAGATCAATTTTCCCAAGAAAGATTGAATAAAAAACTAAATTGTTTGGTCTGGGGCACCCTGTATGGTGCTTCCATAAAAAAACCTAATTCCAAAAAAACTAGCCGCGTTCAATGAATAAACCTATCCCAAAGAGCTCTCTGATGGTTTGGTTAAGGGCATACAAAAATAGCACTACGATTCGACAAACAAAAAAAAAACAATTGGGAAAATAAGACCTTACAAAAAAAACTGATAAACTGACTAACAAAACTGAATAATGAATAACAAAAAAAAAAAAATAAATAAATAAATAATGATAATAAATAATATAAATATATAACTTAATACTAAAAGACAAACACAAACACAAAGTAATTTTATGATTTTTTTTTATATTTTTCTTTAAAAACCTGACCGTGGTGCTTTTATGGGCGCAAAATTGAACGCACCCACCGGTTTCGGTTGTTTTGGTAGTCGCGGTGTGGGGTCTCTGCGGTCTTACTTCGACGTCTCTCTCGTTGCTATGTGGCTGCTTACTGAGGATTTGGCTAACCTCGAAATTTTAGGCTAACCTCCAAAATTTCAGCAACTTTGCTACCACACAAAAAAAAGTTTTTTGGCGGCCCAATTATGGGTCCGCCTGTAGCCGTGAAATGAAATGCTTCCTTTAAAAAAAACACAAAAAAAAAACACTACATTAGGCTACAACTATCAACTACCTACGGTTTTGCCACTCACCACTGGTTTTAGTGTTGCTTTTCTTTTTGCTTTCTTTTTCCTTGTCACTGTTCTTTGTTTCTTCCTTGTTGTTTTTGGTTTTCGATATTTCGTTTATTTGTCTATAATTTGTGAATATGTTGTTTTCTTTTTTTTTATTATTTTTTTTTTTTATGTTCAAGGTTCACTTTTTATTTCGCTCTTAAATGTTTCTGTCTTTTTATTTATTTTTTATTTTAGTTTTAGAGAGGAAGAAAAAATCTCGCACCGCACTTCACAATTTGCCAACTTAACCTTTTCTTGTTTTCTTTTCCCGCCCCATGCATCTGTCAGAAAGACACTCATCACTATCCCCGATCACCGAAAGTGATCTCTGATCTTAAGGGCCCTAACCCACCCAGGTTCTGAGCAGACTAGTTTGGGTTCTTTTCAAGTTAAGCTTTAAACAAAATAATTGGAAGAGAGAAAATATTAGCAAATAAGGGTATTACGGCTATCCCAGACGTACAAAAAGGCAAACAAAATATAAAAACACCATTCTTAAACATTTATTACATAATTACACACAAACCAAAACACTTCAGGCAAACCCACCACCAAACATACCCCAAGAACTAACTTCACTATCTCTAAAATGATATCCTACGACAGCCAACGATACACAAAACACTATCAACAATTGAAAGATCTACCTCCGATGTGTTTCTCTGTATGTGGGACCACTAGTACTATCAAAATCGTGTTTTCCCTTTTTTTCTTCTAAGTCAATGCTAAGAAAAACTGTCAAAGCTAATTAAACTTTAAAAAAAATGGCTATGTTTCCAGCTCACAAGATGGTGCTGAAAAAGGATTGCCATCTTGTCTCTCCTATTTAAAAAAAAGTAAACATACTAGGTAAACATCAAACTGGCTGTCAAATTAAGTTAATGTTTCTTTTTCAATTTACAATTTTTTATTTCTTTTCTTGTTTGTTTTCTAGGGGTGAAATCCGGCCTTCGTAACAAAATGTTCGGATTTTTTGAATAGATTCAGACAAATACGAACACAAAAGAAGGTCGGTGCTGTTTTGAATTGGTGGCTAGTGGGGAGCTACCCACGTTACAGCCGGGCACAGATAGTATAAAACAAACAACATGAAATTAAGTACAACATAAACATGCATTTAAAAAGTATAAATAAAACTTTATTCTAATATCACAGTAGCAACTTAAAGTTATATCACAGATTTATATTGTCAAGACTTGGTCTCGACAGTATAATATCGGTAAAATATCACAGTAGGAAATAATTAAACTAATATCACAGATAATAAAAGTTGTAAATATCACAGTTTGAGCTAAATAAATTAGTATCACAGTTCATAAATTATATTAAGGGAGTAAATATCACAGGCGTAAATGTATAAATAAAATAAATAAATGTAATACGTTAAAATGAAATAAATAACATTAAAATAACACAGCATGCAATAAATAAATAAATTAACACAAATAACTACAGTAAGCAATGAGAAATATATGTATATATCACAAATTTGGAATCGCGACTTTATTGTTTTAAGTCTTTGGCGTGGAAAATTCCGATTCGTCTTCCCTTTAAATTTTCCACTTCGTACATTTGATTCCCAACGGTCTTAAGTATTCGGCATTTTATATACTTCGGACTCAATTTCGAGGACAGATACTTCGACGAATCACTCAAGACGAAGTTCCTTCTGTATATTTCTTGTCCGGGGAAATACTGGACCGTCTTCGTACGAACGTTGTACGTTTTTGCCGATTTTTCATTGGCTTTCAAAATGTTAGCGCGAATTTGGTTCCTTATGCACTGCAATCGACTTTGCCGGGGAAGAGTTAACAACTCGCTGTCATCCATCGCGTTCAACTTTTTAGCTAATTCATAACTGCTACCGTGCATCATCATATTGGTACCGAATAAGGCATACAACAGTCAACATACAGTTTTTCAAAAGGACGATCACTACAGTAAGACGTAACAATAGGAGGACGAGATAATTGATTAGACGCCTTACACTGTTTACATATACTACAATTAAACACATAATCACGAACATGCACAGTCATATTGGGCCAGTAAAAATATTGCCTAATCCTGTTTAATGTTTTTGCAATGCCGCCATGAGCGGCGGCGTTAGGGGGATCATGGGCCCTACTAATGATGCCTTCTGTGAGTTCGAACGGAACCCACAGAAGCCACGCGTGCTCATGCATCGCTTCATCTCCTACTTTCTTAAGCGCTTTTTTATAAACGAAGCCATCTACTACCTTCAGATCAGGCAATTCTTCCTGGTGATCGCCTATCGTCCGAACCAAGTCCGCATACTCGTCGGATTTGAATTCCGCCGACTCCAAGTCAATCATCGGAGCAACGTCTTCAAGAACCAAAGAATCTACGTGTACCCGAGAAAGAGTATCCGGTACTACGTTCTGACTGCCTTTACGGTGCTGTATGTCGAAGGCATAGGACTGCAGTAGCAGACTCCACCTGGCGAGTTTACCGCTCAGGTCTTTCATGCCCATTAGCCATTGAAGGCTGGAATGGTCAGTAATGACACTGAAGTCCATCCCCTCGACATACGGCCTGAATTTCTTCACAGCCATCACTGCCGCCATACACTCCTTCTCAGTGACACTGTAGTTTCTCTGGCTCTTATTAAATTTTTGGGAGAAATAAGCTATCGGGACTTCGTTATCTTCCTCGTTCTTTTGGAACAGTACCGCACCGATTCCCGCGTCCGACGCATCACATTGGATATAAAATCTTCTTGTGAAGTCCGGGCACGAAAGAACCGGCGCTGAGGTCAACGCTTTCTTCAGACCTTCAAATGCCTTCAGCGCTTCGTCCGACATAACGAACTTTTCACTCCTCTTTTTCAACATATCCGTCAAAGGAGCAGTCAGGGTCGAGAACTCTTTTATGAAGTTACGATACCACCCTGCTAAACCAAGTAGCCGCCGCATCTGCCTTGGGGATTTGGGAGTGGGAAAATCCACTATCGCCTCCACCTTAGCAGGATCCGTCTTAAGCTTCCCACCACCAACTATGAAGCCCAAATATTTTAACTCCTTGAAGCAAAACTTTGATTTCTTCATGTTGATGGTAAGATTAGCTCTGCGTAAGCAGTCAGCTACCTCGTTCAACAAAGCAATATGCGTCTCGAAATCAGGCGCCATGATAAGCAGATCGTCAAGATACACGAAAACACGCTCCCGGAGTCGTGCAGGAATCACCTTGTCCATCAACTGACTCAACCGCTGGGCTGCATTACACAATCCAAACGGCATCACAGTGAATTGGTACAAGGGTCTTCCCGGTACCGCAAAAGCAGTCTTTTCCCTACTCCGTTTTTCCAGCGGTATTTGCCAAAATGCTTCTTTTAGATCGATACTACTCATGTAGATCGCATCCGGTAGTCGACTGGTGAGTCCCTTGATATGGGGGAGAGGGTTAGCGTTCTTCTTCGTCAGTGAGTTCACCTTGCGAGAATCCAGACACAGTCTGTTCTTGCCGGGCTTTCGCAAGAGAACCACTGGCGAACACCACGGGCTTTCACTCTCCTCGATAACCCCAAGACTCAACATTCGATCTAGCTCTTCGTACAGAATGGCTTGTATCGCTGGGGAAACAGGGTAGTGACGCTGCTTCACCGGAAGTGCATCTCCTGTATCAATGACGTGCTCCATGAGCGACGTCTTTCCTAGACCATGTCGTTCAAAACATAAAAACCTCTCTCTGGCTGCATCTAATCTGGCCTGTTGATCAGAGTTCAACTGATGGGCATTGAAAGAATCTGATTGTTCGTCAACCGTGATGCTACTAATGAGGTTTGGAGCTAATTGGAATAGTTTCCAAAAGTCCACCCCAAGGTAGATCTCCTGATCCAAACTTGGAACGAGAAAGAAAGTCATTCCTTCCGCTTTTCCCTTATATTTAATTTTAACGTCGACTTTGCCCACGATTGACTGACTTTTTCCGTCAGCGGTCTTCACTCCGGAAGAGAAGGGGGTTACAGGACAGCCGAGTTCGTGGACAAACTGCATACAGTTTTTCCCGAGTATGCTCACACTAGCTCCACTGTCCAACAAACCTAACACCTCCTTTCCCTCCATCTGGATCCGAGCATACGGCCGAGGATCCGAATTCAAATTGACCACCGAGGAAGAAATCCTGATCCTGACTTCTTTTCTTAACCTGTATCTTTCTCTGGCCTTTAAAATTCTATTTGACACAAAACACAAAGACGAATTAAAAATACGTGCCCTCGCTTCCTCATATTCCCTTATCCTTATGTGAAGGGGTTTTAAAATCTTCAAATTTTTCTCTTCTTTTCTATTTTCTGTATTTTCCCCCGCCTTACTTTCTTGTTCTCTTTTTAATGTATTTTTGTTTATTTTAAATAAAGAAAAGAGAATTTTTAAATTTAAAAAATAACAATTTATTTAAACTTTTAATTGCAAACAAATAATAGAATTTTTTATAAAACAAGATCGCGACGCGTTTCAGAACTTTTGTTCCATCATCGGGCTGGGCTACTGCTTACTAAACTTTTGTTGTTGTTTTGCTGTTGTTCATCTTTCTGTTGTGTTGTTGTTGTCGGATTTCTATTGTTTTTAGTGTGGGAGCTTTTGGAAAGCTTTCTTTTTTCTTTTTCTCATTTCTTTTTCTTTTTTGTTATGGATTTTAAAGCTGTGTCAAATAATATGTTCTGTTTTATTGTTAATTTGTCATTTAGTATTCTGTCTTGTTCTATTTTATTGGCTTTGTATATTTCAAATTTTTCTAAAGTGTCTAGTGTTTTCCCTTTTTTGCATATTTGTAATATTTTAAGGTTATGTTCAAAATTTGTGTAGTTATGGTTGTTTTCTATTAGGTGTAATGCATATGTTGATCTGGTGTTTGGTTTTGGTTTGTGTTCCGAGAATCTTACGTGAAAAGATCTTCCTGTTTGTCCTATGTAATACTTGTTACAATCGTCGCATGTTATTTTATAAACGCCAGTTGATGTTTTTTTGTTATTGTTGTTATTTTTTGGTCGGAGAAATTTGAATATATTGTTATTTGTTTTGTATGAAATTGTGAAGTTTTGCTTTTTGAATTCGTTATGGATAGTGTGTGGAAGCCAGTTGGTGTATGTTATTGATGTGTAGTTTGCTGTTTCAATTTTGTTGCTTGTATCATTAGGTTTGTTTATTTTCTTCCGTCTTTTGTTGATCAATTGGTCGATCATATCTGTAGTGTATCCATTTCTTAGGGCTATGTGTTTAATCGTGTTAATTTCATCGTCATAATTTTGTTTGCTCATTGGGATGTTGAGAAGTCTATTTATAAAGGCGTTGTATGCTGCGAGCTTTTGCGATCTTGGGTGGTGGGAGTCATTATGGATGGTGGTGTCTGTTGTTGTTGGTTTCCTGTAGATGCTGTATTCCAGTTTATTGTTATGTTTTTTTATGGTGACGTCAAGGAAATTGATTGATTTGTTTTGTTCATTTTCGACAGTGAATTTTATTTGTTGATTTATTTTGTTTATATATTTATTAAATATGTCTATTTGTACCATTAAAGATTATGAAGGTGTCATCAACATATCTGCTGTAGAACGTTATTTGTTTATGTAATGGGTTGAGGTTAGATAAGATGTATTTGTTTTCGAAATGGTTTAAATATATATCAGCTAGAAGTCCACTTAATGGTGATCCCATTGCGAGTCCTTCTTTTTGTATATATGTCTGGTTGTTGAATGTAAAGTAATTTTGTTTGTGTATAATTTGTAGCAAATTGATTATTTCGTTTATTTGTTCTATTGTTATTTTGGCTGTGTTTATAAGGTTTTCTTTTATTATATTTATTGTTTCCGTTACTGGGATGTAAGTGTACATATTCATTACATCAAATGAGATTAACTTGTGTTGTGGTAAAATGTGTATGGTTTTTGTTTTTTCGATGAGTTCAATGCTATTTTTTATACTTTGATTATTTTTTATAGTTATGTTTGTTTTTATGATTTTTTGTAGTTCTTTTGCAATTTTGTAGCATGGTGCAGTTTTATAATTGATGAGTGGTCTTATTGGGGTGTCTTCTTTATGTATTTTAGGTAGTCCTGTGAACTGTGGTGCTTTTGCGTTTGTTTGTTTGAATTTGTGCTTTATTGAATTTTGTAATAGGTTGTCACTTTGGTTTATTGCATTGTTTATTTCTTTAACGTAGTTTTTAGTAGGGTCATTCGGGAGTTTTTCAATATTGTTGTTTTCGATGAAGCTGATGGATTTGTCTGTGTATTCTTGTTGTTTTAAAATTACTATTGTGTTTCCTTTGTCTGCTTTTGTGATTATTGCTTGTTGGTCTGTTAGTTTTTGATTGATGTTTTTTAGATTAATTAGATATTGTTTATGTTTATTGATTATGCGTTTGGCAAAAGCACCACAATTCACAGGACTACCTAAAATACATAAAGAAGACACCCCAATAAGACCACTCATCAATTATAAAACTGCACCATGCTACAAAATTGCAAAAGAACTACAAAAAATCATAAAAACAAACATAACTATAAAAAATAATCAAAGTATAAAAAATAGCATTGAACTCATCGAAAAAACAAAAACCATACACATTTTACCACAACACAAGTTAATCTCATTTGATGTAATGAATATGTACACTAACATCCCAGTAACGGAAACAATAAATATAATAAAAGAAAACCTTATAAACACAGCCAAAATAACAATAGAACAAATAAACGAAATAATCAATTTGCTACAAATTATACACAAACAAAATTACTTTACATTCAACAACCAGACATATATACAAAAAGAAGGACTCGCAATGGGATCACCATTAAGTGGACTTCTAGCTGATATATATTTAAACCATTTCGAAAACAAATACATCTTATCTAACCTCAACCCATTACATAAACAAATAACGTTCTACAGCAGATATGTTGATGACACCTTCATAATCTTTAATGGTACAAATAGACAAATAGACATATTTAATAAATATATAAACAAAATAAATCAACAAATAAAATTCACTGTCGAAAATGAACAAAACAAATCAATCAATTTCCTTGACGTCACCATAAAAAACATAACAATAAACTGGAATACAGCATCTACAGGAAACCAACAACAACAGACACCACCATCCATAATGACTCCCACCACCCAAGATCGCAAAAGCTCGCAGCATACAACGCCTTTATAAATAGACTTCTCAACATCCCAATGAGCAAACAAAATTATGACGATGAAATTAACACGATTAAACACATAGCCCTAAGAAATGGATACACTACAGATATGATCGACCAATTGATCAACAAAAGACGGAAGAAAATAAACAAACCTAATGATACAAGCAACAAAATTGAAACAGCAAACTACACATTAATAACATACACCAACTGGCTTCCACACACTATCCATAACGAATTCAAAAAGCAAAACTTCACAATTTCATACAAAACAAATAACAATATATTCAAATTTCTCCGACCAAAAAATAACAACAATAACAAAAAAACATCAACTGGCGTTTATAAAATAACATGCGACGATTGTAACAAGTATTACATAGGACAAACAGGAAGATCTTTTCACGAAAGATTCTCGGAACACAAACCAAAACCAAACACCAGATCAACATATGCATTACACCTAATAGAAAACAACCATAACTACACAAATTTTGAACATAACCTTAAAATATTACAAATATGCAAAAAAGGGAAAACACTAGACACTTTAGAAGAATTTGAAATATACAAAGCCAATAAAATAGAACAAGACAGAATACTAAATGACAAATTAACAATAAAACAGAACATATTATTTGACACAGCTTTAAAATCCATAACAAAAAAGAAAAAGAAATGAGAAAAAGAAAAAAGAAAGCTTTCCAAAAGCTCCCACACTAAAAACAATAGAAATCCGACAACAACAACACAACAGAAAGATGAACAACAGCAAAACAACAACAAAAGTTTAGTAAGCAGTAGCCCAGCCCGATGATGGAACAAAAGTTCTGAAACGCGTCGCGATCTTGTTTTATAAAAAATTCTATTATTTGTTTGCAATTAAAAGTTTAAATAAATTGTTATTTTTTAAATTTAAAAATTCTCTTTTCTTTATTTAAAATAAACAAAAATACATGAAATAGCAAACATGGAGACAAATAACATATCATCTGTATTCTCTTTTTAATATTGTTAGCTTCTTCTCTAGCTCTGGGTTCACTTCCCTAGTTAGCACCTCAGTTTCCTCCTCTACTGGGGATTCTATTGAACTCCTGAACGCGAGGTCCCCAGACACTTCACGTTCTTGGCCCCGTTTCCCGAAAGACACTTGGGACAGCATGGAGTCTTCACCCCCTCCAACCCGCAACGGTAGCAAAACAAGTTTCGCACCTCGGCTTCGCAATCGAAGTATGTATGGCCCTGCACCCTGCAGTTCCAACACACCAGAGTGGACGCGTTAGCATATTTCCTGGGAGGTACACTTGCACGCGCAGTTCCGAATTGGTACGCTGCAACTTGCTCGTCGGAAGGATCCTCAATGGGATCGTCGAACTCTAGCTCGTTAGCAGCATACTTCGGATAAGGTTTTGTCGTCTGCCGCGGCACTTCTCTCCTCGGAAATGCTGCTTCCGCTTCCATACAAGCCGTCCTAAGCTGATCCAAGGAGAAGATCTGCTGAGGATACACCAGCTTACCTATCCTTTCATTGAGGTTACGCTTGAGCATCCTCACCATCTCTACTTCCGGGATTTGGACCCTCAACTGGAACCTCATCTTGTTGATGGCCCCAAAGAACTCCTCGCTGCTTTCCCAAGAACTCTGCCTACGATCCATTAGGTCTCGGAGGATTTCGTAGTCGGACCGCGTATTACGATACCGCCTAAGAAATGCCTCCTTGAGCCTGGGCCAGTCTGGTCTTGGACAGTCTCGTTGAAACTGCCAGAACCACTCGTAGGCTGAATCCTTGTGGAGCAGGTGGAAGTCCCTCAAGACCTCAATCCATGGGCAACCATACTGCCTCTGGAGAGTCTCCAGCCGAAAGACAAAATCCTCCGCAGTCATCGTCGAAGTAACCCCGTCAAATTTAACACCCCACTTGTCGACGTGAATAGGTGGTCTAACCGTCGACTGTGGAACCGGACTCGGATACATCGGCCAATCATACGGACCTGGATTGCCATATGGATGTCTTGGTTCCATAGGCGGTCCGGAGTAATGCAACTCGTGTGTAGTTGACTGATGGTTCCGAGTCCCGTTTGGAGCCCCAACAAAGTCGTTGTGTCTCCGACGATGTTGCGGATTTATCGGGACGAACGCATTTCTCCCTGGATGAGCCGGAACGCCTTGAGGCTCTCGTGATGGACCTGCCAGAACAGGGTCATCCGAGGGACGGACCTGCCTCGGCACCGCACCGGTTGAAGAAAATGCTGCCGGACCTAAATTTAAACTTTCAAAGAACCCGCTTAGTTGGTCCTTTATTTCTCTCTGAAGGGTGGCCGAAATATCGGCCTTCAACGCTTGGCGGCAGGACTCCATGCCATCCTCAAGCGTCTCTTTAACATACATCTTCAATTCGGGCGTTATTATTTCTTTTTCCATTCGAGGAGGAAACTGAGCTAAACTGTCTAATATTCTTCTGTACCCCCCCTGGGTTGGGTCTGAAGTGGGTCGCCCCTGGATCCCAGGCCTTACGGTGCGGTTGAGTGAGGGGTCTCCCCCAACGGCTCCCATACCACTAAATTCGCAATGAGAAGGCGTCGTAAGAGATTCCCCACTCTCCTTAACGTTATCTCCTGGGATCCCTGAGCTACCCACTGGGACCAAAGATTCGGATCGAGCCCGATGATCGGAGACGAGGGGTGAGTGCATCACTCGATGTCGGCTGGCAGTGTCAAAATTTTGAGTGGCGGACCTTGTCAGCCTGCGTGATTCGTTGATCTCGGCGTCCCTAATCAACTTGTTGATGCGGTCTTCCTCTTGTTTATTAGAGTACGCCATATTACACGGATATCAACCAAAATAAAAATAAGCAAAAGAACAGCGGAAACTTTTAAAAGTGTGGTGAGGGGCAAAAGCAATTAAAAAACCTAACAAATGAATATAAAAACGAACGAAAACCTACACCAAAAGTATATAAATAAGAATGTAAATGAAAAAAGTGTATATATAAAAGCAAATAAATATAAACAAAACCCGACACCAAAATAAATAAATATAATAAAAAAACAAATGTATAAATAAATAAATATGTTAATAAATAAATATATAAATAAATAAATAAATGATTAATAAATCTATAAACAAAAAAACAAGTTAATAAATAAATAAATAATTAAATGACAAAAAAGTATATAATTAACTAACACCTAACAAATAAATAAGTAATAAATAAATAAATATGTAACACTTAAATATAATTAATAAATAAACAGTACTAACAAATAAACCTAACACAAAAGTCCTAACACTAACAAAATATTTCCTAATTCCTAATAAACTAAAGCTTAAAATGATTTTTCGTTTATCGAAAAAACCCTAAACTAATTATATTTATTAGAAATTATTATTATTTTTTTTTGTCTTAGATTTTTGTCTATCCAAAAATCTATTAAGATAAAAAAAAGAGATTAACAAAAAAACAAAGGTAAATACAAAAAAACTAACACTAACAAATCTTCAAAAAGTATTTTCTTTTTCCATAAGCATACGGGGTGCTTACAGTGGCTTTCTGTTGTTTCAGGTGAGAATGTGAGAGCCTACTCACGACCATCTCTATAAAAAAGGACGTCAGACGGACTTACGGACCCCTCTGACGTAAAGATAATTTAAGGAAATTAAAAACACTAACAAAATACACTACAATGTTTCCCTCATCGTTCCCGCAATTCCAGACTGTCTCAAGGACCTTGCTGGAAGACCTGAAACGATGAGGTTAACGAAAACAAAAAATATTGGCGTGGAGCAACGATGTCCGACGTGAAGTCAAACACGGACACCACAACCAAGAAATGAAGACACACTAATGGAATTGAAAAGTAAAATTAAGAAATAGAAAAGATAAATAAATAGAAAGGATGGGGAAAAGGATGCACAAAACAAATAGTGAAGGCTGCCGCCGCTACAGGACTCCGAAAGATCACGTCGCAATACACCTAGGTACGTCAGAGACCTTCCTGGTGCAGACTTACGTGTCTTTCAAAGGCCTCCAACAGCCACAGACAAACACTTACACACATGAACCGCAGTCACTGTGAATTTTCAAAGACTCGTCACAATTTATCTAGGTCCGCCTTTGGCCTTCCTGATAAAGACTTACGAGTTTTAAAAATTCACAGTAAGTTTGGTTCGAACTTACACGACATAAAAAAAACTGAAACTATGACAAAAATTTCAAGCGAAACTGCTCAAAACGTTGGGCGCCAATTTGTTGCGAGGCAAGAGGAGGGGAGCCTTGGGAAAATCTGAAAAGTCAGATTTGGAAGAGGAAGGAAGCTAGGAATGGGATACTAGGGTAGGAAACGGAAAGAATGCTAAGTTCCGGGGACGCGGCCTGCTTGCGATGCACGGCGTCAGCTCGTCGGACGGGGGGGATCTTGCCCCCGAAAACTTAACCTCACCTGCAAACAAATACATATATCAGGCCTGAACACAAAAGGGAAAAAGGACTAAGAACTGACGGACGGACTATCTTCACGTCAGAGGCACTGCTGGTGTTAGTGCAGTGAGGCCATTACCCACCCTACCATAGGAATCTTCGGCCATTTTTAGATTCCCCCAAGATGGCTGATGGTCGGCTTCAGCTTACCACATCCTCACCTGTCAAAAACTTCGGCCACTTTGGACACCCCTATGAAAATCTCCTCAGTTCATGTCGCTAGTTAAAGCAACAACAAAAACATAGAATTAAATTCAAGACCAGTTTTATTTAATATCTAAGTTCACATTATTCCTAATCTCTCTTTCTTCCAATTTGATTAATTTAGATACTAAAAAAAAGAGATCAATTTTCCCAAGAAAGATTGAATAAAAAAACTAAATTGTTTGGTCTGGGGCACTCTGTATGGTGCTTCCATAAAAAAACCTAATTCCAAAAAAACTAGCCGCGTTCAATGAATAAACCTATCCCAAAGAGCTCTCTGATGGTTTGGTTAAGGGCATACAAAAATAGCACTACGATTCGACAAAAAAAAAAACAATTGGGAAAATAAGACCTTACAAAAAAACTGATAAACTGACTAACAAAACTGAATAATGAATAACAAAAAAAAAAAAAAAATAAATAATGATAATAAATAATATAAATATATAACTTAATACTAAAAGACAAACACAAACACAAAGTAATTTTATGATTTTTTTTATATTTTTCTTTAAAAACCTGACCGTGGTGCTTTTATGGGCGCAAAATTGAACGCACCCACCGGTTTCGGTTGTTTTGGTAGTCGCGGTGTGGGGTCTCTGCGGCACTGATCTCTATAATACACTGGATAGTGGATTCCATACAAATTATAACACTTTTCTTGACTCCTATTGATTTTGACATGGTACTCTTACACTTGTGCATCTCTTTCTATATAAACCGAAAAAGTGAGACAGAGTGAAGTGATGTTCAACAAAAAAAGTGACTGATCTCCTTTGTCTATATCTCTGATCTATATTATCTCTATCTCTATTATAGATATCAGTGTTGGGGAAGTGTTATATTTTGGTATAACTGTTATACCTGGATGGTACCTTTACACTTATAACAGTCTTCTATGGGAGTCAAACTTTTTGCTCCTATCCACTATCCAGTTATAATAGAGATCAGTGCTCTGCGGTCTTACTTCGACGTCTCTCTCGTTGCTTTGTGGCTGCTTACTGAGGATTTGGCTAACCTCGAAATTTTAGGCTAACCTCCAAAATTTCAGCAACTTTGCTACCACACAAAAAAAAGTTTCTTGGCGGCCCAATTATGGGTCCGCCTGTAGCCGTGAAATGAAATGCTTCCTTTAAAAAAAACACAAAAAAAAAACACTACATTAGGCTACAACTATCAACTACCTACGGTTTTGCCACTCACCACTGGTTTTAGTGTTGCTTTTCTTTTTGCTTTCTTTTTCCTTGTCACTGTTCTTTGTTTCTTCCTTGTTGTTTTTGGTTTTCGATATTTCGTTTATTTGTTTATAATTTGTGAATATTGTTAACCTAACACCGAACCGAATTAAGGACGTGCATCTTTTTCACGAACTCGGGAAGACGCCCTTCCTAGTCAGATGCACAAAGAGAACTGAACCCTATATGCCTGCCACATCCACCGAGCTGCGATATGCAGTCCTGCACTATTACTAAGACAACTAACGAACAGGAGGGATTTCCCTGTTCGCGATCATTTGATGCTTTTTATTTTTGTCGGTTAACATTCGGCCATCCGACACTTCACTGTCCTCAGTGATCAGTCGGAACTTACCAACTCATGTAACTTTTAACTGTATCTGTTATACAATTTGTTTTTAGCACAAAGTTCACCAATATTACTGATCACACAGATCACTCAAGCCACACAGGCTACTCAAAACACACACACGTTCAGGCCACACAGGCCACACAGATCATATAGATCATTCAAGCCACACAGGCCACTCAGATCACACAGATCTCTCAAGCCACACAGGCTACACCGATCACTTAGATCGCTCAGGCCAACATGCCACTCAGATCACACAGATCTCTCAAGCCACACAGGCTACTTAGATCACTTAGATCACTCAGGCCACGCAGGCCACTCTGATCACATAGATAATTTAGATCGCTCTGATCGCACAGATCACACAGATCTCTCAGATTGCTCTGATCACACAGATCACGTAGCCCACATAGTACAAGAAACCGATCAGATCATTTAGACCACACGGGGCACACAGATCTCTCAGTGAAAATAAAACGTAAAATCTTCTGTAGTGTCTATTATTCAATCTCCTTACACACAGTTTATATTGGAATCCTCACACAGTTTACCTTAGAATTTCACACAGAATACCTTTGAATCTCACACAGTATACCTTAGAATTTCACACAGAATCTTTGGGCATCTTCACACAGTTCTTGCGTCAACATTGCCACAATCACGAAGATTTGGGTTCCACACAGCAACCTCCAACAATTTCTCTCACACCATTACTCTTGTTGATTCAAATTAAGTGATAATCACAGTATCACACTCCAAAACCAAAACCAAATGCTCTATGTTTGAAACTCTTCCTTCAACCAAAAACGAATAACAAAGTAGTCAAGATTTATTTGGCACTTTTATTATAAAATTTTTTTTTTTTGACAATACAATTTCAATTCATCTTCAATTTATTTGTCATAGGAAAATAAAATTAACAGCAAAAAGAAAAGACGAAAATTCACACAGAAAATTAAAAATAAATACATAAATAAAAGGATTATAAAATCAATCAACAGACGTTGGACTCAACATCCGTATCATCAATTTGTTCCCAATCAAAATCTTTGAGTTGCCCGAAGGGTTTAAGATGATCAGCCGAGTGAACGGACGAATATGGTTTTTGTGAATTTTGCAATTCTTCTGAGTCCGCGACGAGATACCGATCATTTGAAAGTACCTTTTTGATCTCGAATGGACCTTTATATCGTGGTAGCAGTTTTTTTGACTGTCCGGTAGATCCATGTTCCGCGCGAATAAGGACAAAATCTCCTTCTTCATAAACATTCGGTTTACGATGCTTTTCGTTGAACTTAGTGGCTTGTGCTGTTTGTTGAGTTATTATTCTTATGTTTGCTTCTTCTCGTAATTTGCTGAGAGGAATGTTTTCTTCGTCTTCACTGTCGTCTTCCTGTAACGCTATACTCAAATAATTTGAAAGAATATTTTTTGGCTTAAATGCAAAAAGCAGTTCCTGTGGTGTCTGATTGGTGATTCTGTGTTTTAAGCTATTCATTCCCCATTGGATGGCAGAAATATGTTCTTCCCAGTCTCTTCCATCCGGACGTTTGGTCATTGATGAGAGTGCAACTCCAACCGTACGGAAGTACCGTTCTATCTGACCGTTTGCACGAGGTGTTCGAACAGCGTTGAGAATATGGCGGATAGAATTTTCAACACAGTATGTCTTGAAGGCCTTTGAAGTGAAAGCTGTCCCACGGTCACTTACTATTTGGACAGGTGACCCAAAGAATTGGGAAAGCTCGTTAAGGGACCTTATTACGGCAGTCGTGTT
Source organism: Sphaerophoria taeniata (assembly GCA_943590905.1). Classification (NCBI taxonomy): domain Eukaryota; kingdom Metazoa; phylum Arthropoda; class Insecta; order Diptera; family Syrphidae; genus Sphaerophoria; species Sphaerophoria taeniata. The sequence goes on along the minus strand of OX016541.1, from coordinate 86,355,399 downwards.
AGTTGTTTTTACTGGACGCAAGGCCAGAAATTTTGTAAAACTATAATACCTAGTATGTAGCAATTACCTCTTGTACTTTTTGGAAATGGTCCCAGGTGGTCGATGTGTATCGTGTAAAACGGTATGGGGGTCTTATGAATCGGATGTATATGAAATCTGGTTTCGTCTTTGCTAGGTTTGTTATAAAGACACGGGATGCAGCTGTTAATGTATTTGTTGACTACTGATCTCATTTTCGGAAACCAGTATCTCTTCTTCACCTCCTCCAGTGTTCTATCAAGACCACAATGACCAATATCGTCATGCGATGATTTAATTACCCTCCATCTCACGCCCTTTGGCACTGCAAATTTAAGTCCGTCCGTTGTCTTTTTGAATACTCGTCCTTTTTGGAGAGTGTAATCTTTCTCGGTCTGTTTTTGCTTTGGACCGGAACTACTACTGCAATCAGTAAATATTTTGAAAGGCTTTCCGAGTAGGTAGTATTTGAATCTTTCTAAACTTTCTACTACTACCAGTGTCTCTAGTTCGTAGCTGTGGTATTTTTTCTCTAGATCAGTTGTAGCGCGACTAAAAAAAGCTATAGCCCGTTTTGTACCAAACTCGTCCAGCTGCAAAAGCACACCTGCCAAACCTTGGGCACAAGCATCTGTATGAAGCTCGTGTTTCATTTCGGGGTTGTATACTGTAAGTGTAGGACTATTACACAACTTTTCTTTAAGACAATCGAAAGCTTCTTGCTGTTCAGTACTCCATTGGAACGGGACTCCTTTTCTAAGTAAAAGGTTCAAGGGCGCGGCTATTTTTGCGTATTTTTCTACAAAACGCCTGAAGTATCCCGAGAGCCCTAAGAGTTGTTTTATTTGTCTCGCATCGGTTGGAATTGGGAATGACTTTACTGCGTCAATTTTGATCCGACCAGGTTTTATACCTTCTGCGTTGATTTCATGTCCGAGATACAGAATTGAGCTTGCGAAAAAATTACATTTTTGCACATTAAGTGTAAGGTTGAATTCGGAGAGTACTTTCAGGAGTTCTTCCAAAAGATTTAAGAGCGAACCTATGTTTTCGGCAAAGATAACTATATCGTCCATGTAGACTAAAATGTTTTTTGAATTTACACGTTGTACGACCATGCTCATCAACCTCAGGAAGATAAATGGGGCATTTGTAAGCCCAAAGGGAACGCGATTGAACTCATATTGACCTTGAGGTGTAACGAACGCGGTATAATGTTTGGATTCTTCTTCAAGAGGGATCTGATAGTATCCACTCATTAAATCAAGTATTATAAACACACGCGCGTTTATTATGGAATTTAACTGTTCTTCCACATTTGGACTTGGAAAATTTTCACGTATCGTGTTAGAATTTAACTATCTATAGTCAACGCACATTCGGTAAGTATTATTTTTCTTTTTTACCAAGAGAGCTGGACTGGCAAATTCGGAGGAAGACTCTCTAATAATGTCATTTTCTAAAAGTTCATTTATAATTGAATTTAAATGTTCCAGCTCTTGATACGCGATACGATATGGTTTATATCGGACAATTTTATCTTCTTTCAACCTTATATTCATTTTCACTTTATTTGTTTGCCCTAACTCAGATAGGTTGATGGCCACACAGTTTCTATATTTATTTAATATGCTCAAAAGTAATGTCTTATCATTTTCACTGAAAGTGGAGTTTCCTACCGAAATGTCGCTCATAGTTAAATTTGGTCGCGGAAAAGCGCATTTTTCCGAGACTGAAAGAGTACGTCAGGCTTCACTGTTTGGGTTTTTGACCTCCCAGCTACCCAACCTTTTAATAAGACACACTGCAGGAGAATCCAAGAAGTTTCGGCCCAAAATAATAGGGGTAGTTTGGACATCGTCGTCAACAACTAAAAGTTCAATTTCTAGCTGCACATCACCAACCTTCACATTTTTTAATATTTTGCCGAGGGCTTTGACGAAGCCATTGCCAAAACCTTGCAAATTAATTGAAGAGGGTTGAATCTCCCAACTATACTTAAGAACTTCGTTAATTTTTATGGTGGTGGCCTCACTTCCTAAGTCTAAGAAAGCTGGAATTGAATGTCCATCAATTAGGGCTTATTTAAGAAGTCCATTTTCGGCTGATTTGAGAATACATCGCATATTTCGAACTGGTTGGTGCGATGGTGTAGTTCCAAATTTTGTTAAGGGAACAGAGTTTTGTTTGGGACAATTTCTTGCAAAGTGTCCTTCACTACGACAATTATAACATATTTTACTATCGGGACGCTTGTAAGAGTTATTTGTTTTGAAAGGTATTGATCTATCGGGACGCTGATAAGAGTTATTTGTTTTGAAAGGTATTGATCTATCGGGACGCTGATAAGGTATTGATTTTTGTAAATTATTTTTCCAACCTTTTTCATTTGTCCTTGATGAGAATTTGTTTCTGGTATTCTCTTGTTGGTTAATACCTTCGTACGCCTTGGCTTTATTTAAAAGTTGTTTGATTGTGACACATTCGGACGCGGTGAGGATATTAACCACTGATCTCTATATTATAGAGATCAGTGATATTAACTAGTCGTCGGTCACTGAGCCCGGAAATTATATACTTTATTGTTGTAAAGTCATTTATTTTTCCTTTTGCAAGAGCAATTACACTATACACATAATTTTCAAATGATTCGTCATCGGTTTTACGTCGCGACATCAATTTAACGTGAATTTCCGACTCGTCATGGTGATCTGGGAAAGCGTCTTTTATTCCCTCTTTGAAAAGAGCCCACGTCGCGAACCTCGTTCCGTTACTAATAAACCATTTCCGAGCAGCTTCCTCTAAGCGAAGGGAAGCGTAAAATAATTAACTGTTCGTCCCAAGAGTAAATTTGTTTTATATTTTCGACCGTTTCTATCCACTGGTTCACACCATAACCAGTGGCACGTTTCGACGGGTCGAACAGCGGTATTAATTTTTTTATTTCGTCTGCTCCAAAACGAACTGGAGTTGGAGAAACAGACCTAACGCTTTCCCGTGAACAACATTGGCTTTCGCGTTCAATGAGTTCCTTTTCGCGGCGTAAGAGCTCATTTTCTCTTTTCAATATCTCAATTTCTGATAGCAAACTATTTTCATTTCGCCTATTGCGACTCATCATTGTATATTTTTTTATTATGTATCGTAAATGTCACTCGACCGCACAATTCAAAAAAAATCAGTTTGTAGTTCTAACTATGTATTATATTTTGTTATAAATGTCACTGCACCGCAAAATTCAAATTTTCGTAACTCTAACACACAACTTCTACTGATCTCTTCTAAGGAAAGAATAAGTACTTTCAAATGAGTACGAAATATTTATACCAAGGCAGCAATTAATGCCGTGTATATACCACTCCATGCTCCGAATGACAGGCAAATGCACCCAATACTGAAAGAGATGTCCATTAACGACACTCCAGTATGCACACAGCAATCGATCCAAAAAAAAATACAAGATGCTCAGCAAAAACAAAACAAACAATGTCCTATCATAAAATAAAAGGATTTATATCCAAAACAAACAATTCCTTAATTGTACGCAAAAATATTTTTTGAGTCCCTGTCTGCACACAGCAATTGGAAGAAAAAAAAACTTGAACAAAAAAAGAAGGGTCAAGTCATAAAACAAGAGGATTGCTTTTTTATTGCCTCAACACCACAACGGTACGAAAAGACGATGTTTTATGAGTCCATGCAGCACACAGCAATCGGACAAAAAAAAATAAAAACAATCGAGGATCAACAAAACAAAAAGCCAAAAGGAATGAAAATATTTTCTTCCTGACAGTGCGCACAAATGATGTTTTATGATGTCTCTTTGAAAAACAGACAGTGACGGTTGCGTACATGATGATATGCAGCCACCCTAAAACACTATCTTTCAAATGAGGAGCACCAGCCATCAGCACACAGCCTAGCAAGGGATTAGACCGAAAAAGACCGTAACTGTAGTCCTTGCTTTTATGACTACCTACGCTTTAACCCACATAAAATGATTCCTACAAAATAGGAAATACAAATAATAGCATAATGATTTTATGGCCCTTTGGACCAATTGTAAAAAAAGGATCGAATAAAATAAACATGCTGTATAGTTACCATCCCTTTTCTTTTGTTTTTTGTTTTTCTGGTACACTTTTTTTTGTTCCTCGCACACACTTCACTTCACAGAGTCATTTATTTAGTGATCGTACAATGATCATGATCGTATAAGCGATGAAACAAATTATGCTTATCGTTATCACGTTAACACCAAGCACTATACTATTCACACTCAGTTTTTGTTTTTTGAGTAGGACTATTTTGGCGTCCGAATCGCACTTCTGATTTGTTAACCTAACACCGAACCGAATTAAGGACGTGCATCTTTTTCACGAACTCGGGAAGACGCCCTTCCTAGTCAGATGCACAAAGAGAACTGAACCCTATATGCCTGCCACATCCACCGAGCTGCGATATGCAGTCCTGCACTATTACTAAGACAACTAACGAACAGGAGGGATTTCCCTGTTCGCGATCATTTGATGCTTTTTATTTTTGTCGGTTAACAATATGTTGTTTTCTTTTTTTTTATTATTTTTTTTTTATGTTCAAGGTTCACTTTTTATTTCGCTCTTAAATGTTTTTGTCTTTTTATTTATTTTTAATTTTAGTTTTAGAGAGGAAGAAAAAATCTCGCACCGCACTTCACAATTTGCCAACTTAACCTTTTCTTGTTTTCTTTTCCCGGCCCATGCCGACATCTGTCAGAAAGACACTCATCACTATCCCCGATCACCGAAAGTGATCTCTGATCTTAAGGGCCCTAACCCACCCAGGTTCTGAGCAGACTAGTTTGGGTTCTTTTCAAGTTAAGTTTTAAACAAAATAATTGGAAGAGAGAAAATATTAGCAAATAAGGGTATTACGGCTATCCCAGACGTACAAAAATGCAAACAAAATATAAAAACACCATTCTTAAACATTTATTACATAATTACACACAAACCAAAACACTTCAGGCAAACCCACCACCAAACATACCCCAAGAACTAACTTCACTATCTCTAAAATGCTACGACAGCCAACGATACACAAAACACGATCAACAATTGAAAGATCTACCTCCGATGTGTTTCTCTGTATGTGGGACCACTAGTACTATCAAAATCGTGTTTTCCCTTTTTTCTTCTAAGTCAATGCTAAGAAAAACTGTCAAAGCTAATTAAACTTAAAAAAAATGGCTATGTTTCCAGCTCACAAGATGGCGCTGAAAAAGGATTGCCATCTTGTCTCTCCTATTTAAAAAAAAGTAAACATACTAGGTAAACATCAAACTGGCTGTCAAATTAAGTTAATGTTTCTTTTTCAATTTACAATTTTTTATTTCTTTTCTCGTTTGTTTTCTAGGGGTGAAATCCGGCCTTCGTAACATGGGAGTATTAATATATGTAGGGTGCCCGAACCAAAGCAATGTAAAAAAGATGTTTTATTCCAAGAAGTATTTTGGACACCCCAAAGAGGATCAAAAGTAATCCTTTGTGCGGGAAGAAACAATTCTTGGAAAATAACATGGATAATTTAAGTGAGGAAGAAAAGACGTTCATAGGATCCCAATTCCTTCACAAGACCAATGCTCCATGGTGTAAAGAAGAAACAAATTTTATAAGTCCCCAGTTACTTGTGAGAATCCCTTTTTTAATAACAATTGGAAACAGACCATTTGTTATTTCGTAGGATCTCTAAAGGGTGCCATGCTGTCAAAATGATAGTGTCTACATCAGTGCAGAGTGTCAACGATTGTAGACTGGAAGTTGTTGGAGAATTGTTGTGTGGGAGAATTGTTGTGACCTTGATATGAATAACTCAAGAACTGAACAACTTTACAACCTAAAATAAAACAATAATTGCTTTGAAATTTAAATCTGTTCATTCTAAAATATTCGTTTTTGTTTTTCATATAATTTCAATACCATAAGACTGATGAAACAGTATTTTAATTCAAATTAATTTTCATTGTTCTTTGCATTTTTAAGTATTCTTTTTGTTAATATTATTGCATTAAATAAATGTTATTAATTATTAAATATCGAATTCCTTATTGAGACTACAATAGCCCCCAAAGGTCTAGCTACGCCACTGTTATTTTCGAAGAAACTGTAAGGAAAGTTGAGACAATTTTAAAAGCTGGCTTTTCCAAGTACCACACAAAGCCAAAAATCATGAAAACTTGGTTGACTGACATTAGGCAGGAAATGAGGGAATGTTTAGCAAACATGCTGCTGTGAAGAGCATAAGGAGAAAATTCTGCGATTCATTTTAATTGGGCTGGTCATATTTACTCTCAAGAATACAAATAAGGACCTTATTAATAGGTCATCTAGTAAACATCTTCCATGTGATTTACATTTTTAATTGTTAAAATAGTACGGAAGCAAATTTTTTATGTTACATATTATATATCTATACCTTAGTTGCAATAATAAGTAAGTAATACAAAAATATTTATTTATTTTCTGTGATTGTGTCAATTTTTTAATTGTAAATTGGCATATATGTACCTAAAGTAAGCAATTATGTACAGGGATTATGCCTAATGAGGATACCCTTAAAAAAACGCATTTGGTATTCTACCTCCTGGGTAATGTGGAAAAGAATACGATTTTGAATAGTAAAAAATGTTTCAAACATTCTATTAAGACTGGGTTTCCTTTTTTCTTGAACTCCGAGCTCGTGTAAAAGCATGCACTGGTGTTAGTGAATATTTCCCTTTCTCTTTTTTTTTATTTCCGTCTCATATAGCCACTTGAATTGAAATTTCTAGTTTTCTATTTCTAGTTTTTGTATTTTTCTCTGCTCACTCAGAATTCAGTTAGCGATGTGTAAGAAATGAGATTCGCTTACGAAGGTCCACAAAATAGGGATGAAAAAAGAGGTATTTTCGCATGTATCTATTTACTATGTGAAATTGTAAACAGTGGTGTGGACATACACAAAAATGCATCTACATTCTACATACGTATTATCTTATGTGCACTTAGAGTAGGAGTAGCATTCATGAATTCTTGTTTTTCTTTTTTCTTCGCAAATTTTGTAATTCGGGATTATGATGGTTTTGGAATTGTTTCTTTTTTTGGGTTCCTGACGAACGATTTTAATTTTTCTTTGGTTTCATCTTTATATTTATCTATAAAGAGACGTAGGTACTTTTTGACAAGCTATGAAAAATTAAAAAAGTTTAAGACGACATTTTGATCAAACATGATTATACGATGATAGAAAAATCAAAAAAGTAATTGCCTCAATTCTGTCTTTCCTTGGGAATTTAGGCAAAAGTTACCCGATTGTCTTCAACTGAGTTTGTTTCTTTAGCCGATTTGGGTTACGGACGGTTGGGAGATTATTTGGCTTTTTTTTTAAATAGGCAAAAAATTACTCAAACTATAACATTTTTTTTTTATTTTTCCCAAATGCATTGGGGTTTATTTCTTCAAGGTTTCAAGGAATATAATATAATATAATAAAATTTATTTTTCAAAACCTACCTACGAAAGTAATAATATTATGAAGAAAAATGATTCCAAAATCAAAAATTATTTTTTTGTACCTTTACCTTTATGTACTAAAGCAAAATAAAATCAATCTTTTTTTATACAAAAACAAAACAAGATTAGACATTAGATTGAATTTTATAATTCTTATAATTCTAAAACAAAGATCTCAAAGAAAGAACCATAATTCAAATCATCGGCAAAAACAAAACCCTTTACATAATCCTAAGAAATGGCACACACCACCACGAAAAACAATCGTTTCTTCATTGCGTAGGTAACAGGTTTGTTCTTCTTCTAAAAGGATATTACGATCCCACCAGCATAGAGAAACGAGAGGAAAAAATGTCATTGCTACAAAAAAACAGAAGCAAAACAAAAAACAAAAAAGAAACAAAACCCTTTGTTTGAAGTGATTTGGATTCTTTTGAATTGAAATTGAAGTACTGGTTCGATAATGATTTATGAGAAAAGAATCATTGAATGTAAAGACGTGCGCTTTGTTATATTACAAAAATTCTTCTGATTTATTTCATAGTTTTCTGTTTTGACAATATTGATAGAGAAAATTACAAAAAAAAAAAAAAATAATTATTGAACAAAGTAGAAATTAATCACAGTAGATATTCTTATTCAAATTCAACATTCTCCCGGCAATGACAACATAGTTGTTATTAAAAATAATTCTTTAAATTAACTGGAATATTACGTTAAAATTTAAATAATTGATATTAAACTGATTCAAAGTGAAAAGATTATAGTTATTAATGGAATAATGGAAAATAAAAGAGATTTGATGATGTGTATGATGTAGCTGCTTGTCGCTGCCCGCATAGGAGCATAAGTGACTAAAAACAATCTCGCATGGCAAACTATACGGCATCTTGAGGCTTAGTAGGGGTTGGTATCAAAGCGAGTTTTACTATTGGCCTTTTGATAACACCAGTAGGTGTTTTGATAGTAACAACTCGAATAAGACCGTTGCTTCCCCGATGTAATAAAATGACACGACCCATGGGCCAGTGACCAACTGGAAAACGATCATCTTTGATGATTACTAAATCATTTTCTTTGATGTTGGGTTGCTTAGTCTGCCATTTTGTTCGAATTTGCATGCTGGACAAGATATTTTCTTTGAATCGTTTCCAAAAATGTTGAACCATTTGTTCCATTAATTGATGACGTTTGATTGGGTTTAACTCTGAGGGTGGTTGAGGTCGTGATAATAGAGTACTTCCTATGAGGAAGTGGCCTGGTGTTATTGCTGTGAAGTCATTTGCGTTCTCCGTGATTGGAGAAATCGGACGTGAATTGAGCACAGCTTCAATGCGAGCCAAAACCGTTATAAATTCTTCGAAGGTGAGTTTGGCATTTCCAATGACTCTTGATAAATGAAACTTCATTATTTTAACAGCTGCTTCGGCCAATCCATTAAAATGAGGTGCTCCAGGTGGGCTAAAGTGCCATTGAATTTGACGATTTGCTAGAGCTGGTATAATTTCCTTATCGATTGATTGAAGAAATTCGTTGTAGAGTCGTTGATTATCGTTGTTGGCACCAACAAAATTAGTACCGCAATCGCTGAATACATCATGACAAAATCCACGACGGGCAATAAATCGGTCAAACGCATGTAGAAATGTCTGTGTGGTAAGATCACCAGCTGCTTCTAAATGAACAGCTTTTGTAGTCATGCAAGTGAAAACAGCGACGTACCCTTTGTATGATGATTGACCACGACCTTTGGAAGCGCGAATGTCATATGGACCTGCGTAGTCAACGATGGTAGATGCAAACGGTCGGGAATTAATATTAACACGCGCCGTGGGTAAGGCAGCCATTTGTTGTTGTAATAAAACTGGACGCGCTTTGAAACAAACAACACACTTGCGGATGAAATTACGTGCGAAGTTGCGCACATCAAGAATCCAGTAAACTTGTCGAATTTGATTGACCGTTACTTGGGGACCACCGTGCAATGTAAGACGATGATAATAATCCGTGATCAATGTTGCAATATAATTTTTCGAAGGTAAAATGATAGGAAATTTTTCCTCAAATGACATGAATGCGTTTTGTAAACGACCATTGACACGAAGAATATTCTTGTCATCGACGAATGGGTTGAGTCGATACAATTTGCTGGTTTTTTCGATTGGCTTTCCATCATGAATTGTTTTGAGTTCAGATGAGAATTCATTTGATTGAATCCAGCGAATGATTGAATATTCACTTTCTTGAATCTCAGCGACGGTAAGTGGAGCGACTTGTTGAATGTGCTGTTTCGTTGGAATTCTAAGCAATGAAATCGATAATCGTGGCAGTTGAAGCTCAATGCGAGCGCGAACTATTTGAACAAAACGAATGGCATATGCAACGGCACGGCGAAGACGATTGAAATTTGAAAAACGATGCATGAGTGTGTTGACACTGAACACTCCTTTGATGTTGAGGTTAATTGATTTAAAACTTGATCGAAGTTCATTACGATCATCTCCATGATGCTCGAACGATGAAATTGGCCAGTCAGATTGAGGTAATGAAAGAAATTGTGGTCCATGCCACCACAACGATGAATGACGCAATTCGGTGACGGTTAATCCACGGCTGTTGAGATCAGCAGGATTCTCATGCGTGCGGACATGGTTCCATTGTTCAATTTCAGTCGACGACAGAATTTTATGAATTCGATTACAAACAAATACCGCCCAACGATTTGGATCTCCTCGAATCCATGATAAAACGACACTGGAATCGGTCCAAATAAAAACATCATTTAATGTGAGTCGCAACGATCTTTTTACTAATTCAAGTAGTTTAACGGCTAAAACAGCACCACACAATTCGGCACGAGGTGTTGTTAATGGCTTTCGCATTGGTGTCAGTTTGCTTTTAGCAATAATCAAATTAACATGGATTTGATCTTTTGAATCTATGGTTCGGAGATAAATTGATGTAGCATATGCTTTATTGGAACTATCGCAAAAAACATGCAGCTGACTTTCTCTGTTAGTTGATGACAAGTGTGTCCAACGAGGAATTTCGATTTCTTTGATAAATTGAAGTTCATCGATAGTTTGTTCCCATTCAGATTGAAGTTCGGTAGATGTAACGATGTCATCCCAATCAAATTTACTCTGCCATAACTTATTTAAAAATATCTTTTTCTTGGTGACAAATGGATTGAGCCACCCAAGTGGGTCAAATAGACGAGCGACTGTTGAGGAAACGTTGCGTTTGGTGAGTCGTTTATCGGTGGGAAAGTTAATAGAAAATGTGAATACATCTCTGATGCTTGACCATCCCAAACCGAGTGCTTTGATGCCGTCTTCGGCGTTGAATAAACACTTCGTATTTTGATCGTGATATTCTATGGGAATTTGTTGAAGAATTTCAGTCGAATTACTAGCCCATTTACGGAGTTCAAAACCGGCACTTCGAAGCACTTGAATTAGTGTTTGAATCATTTTTATGGCGTTTTCGACAGTCTCGCTACCGGTAGTGACGTCATCCACATAAGTTTCAAGTTTTAGTGCGGTGTAAACGGCTGGTGAAATTGCTTTGACTTGTTCAGCTACCATATGAATGGTTTTGATTGCCTGATAGGGTGATGATGCAATGCCGAATGTGACTGTTTGAAGAGCATATGTCTGAATGCCCGAATGATCATCATCTTGCCACAAAACGTACTGATAGTGACTGTCATCAGGATGTATATCGATGCAACGGTACATTTTTTGTATATCGGCGATGAAAACATACTTGTGCAAGCGCCAGTTCAGAATAATTGAAACCAAATCGGCTTGTAAGGCGGGGCCGGTAGTCAAAATATCATTTAATGATTTTCCGTTTGTCGATTTAGCTGAGCCATCAAACACTTGTCGGAGTTTTGTAGTGAGACTCGTTTCTTTAAGAACGGCATGGTGAGGCAAATAGAAATGTTTGCCACTAATCTCATGAACTGGTTTAACTTGATTGAGCTCTTTGTATTCGTTGAAGACTTTGAAATATTCTTCCTTGAATTTTTCATCGCGAGCGAAACGGCGTTGTAAAGATTGAAAACGTTTAAGTGCCATTTCGTATGAGTCACCCAATTGAATGGAAGGATCGAAATATGACTTAAATGGTAAACGTACCATGAATTTTCCATTTGATTGACGAGTGGTCGTTTCTTCGTAAAATTTCTCTGTCCATTCATCCTCCTGAGACATGGTTTTTACTGTCGGTATTTCCTCGAGTTCATGGAATCTTGACAAATATTCACCAATTTGCATTGTGGAGATGTGATGGCAATCAAGCAATGGGAATGTGAGAACATGATTTTGTTGAAATACTTCTCCAAATAATATCCATCCCAAAGTTGTATATTGAGCGACAGGCTCACCGAATTCGCCTTTGCGTAGACCTTCCTCAATAATTCGACCATAGACATCACCAGCTAATAACAAATCTATTTGTCCAGGAGTTGCATAGTGCGGGTCAGCGAGCGGCAAATTGTTAAGATGAGGCCATGATTTAACTGCAACTGATTGCAAAGGTAATTCGGATGTAATCGATGGAAGAACAGCAAATTTGGAAGTAAAATTAAAACTGGGATTGACAACCGAATGAATGTTGAGAATCAATCCCTTGTCGGCGATTTTGTATTGAGTTTCGCCCATGGGACGATAACCGATGCAGAATGGAATGAATCCTAATTTTAATCTTTGAGCAGCACGATCTGTAATAATTGATTGTTGTGAACCTTTGTCGACTAATGCTTTGTATATGGATTTACCAGGTAATATCAAGAATGGTTTTCTGCTTGGTTTGACAGTTTTTTGACAGTTTTTTACATTGGTTTGTAATGTGTGTTCTCTGCTTGCTTGCTTGAAAACCATTCTTGATAGTACTAGGTAATTCCATATACAAAGGACTAATGCTCGAAGTCGTATGAGTTGGCCACATGAGTCAAGCACATTTACAATTGCAGTGGCAAGAAGAACCGTCGAATTAGTGTTCACCAAATTGTTTGAGACAATTTGCGGATTAAGAGTCGGTGCATGGTTAAATTGAGATGAAGTTGTTGCAACGTTTGGGTTTGGAAATGAAGCTGCATTCGATGATAAATTTGATCTGTTAAAGTGCAATAACGAATGATGTTTACCACCGCACGTGAAACATGTATTTTTACTAATGCATTGCGCTGAAGTCGAATGACCGAGGCAATTGAAACACAATTTCAGTTGAGCTGCGAAATCTTTACGTTCAAATGGTGACCATTGCAAGAATTGTTGGCACTTACGCAGAACGTGAGGGCCTTTGCACTTTTCGATCGGACAAACAATTGATTTTTTTGAAATATGGAAATTTCGCACTTCTTTTCGACCGTGCGATTTATTAGATGAGTTACCTTTTTGATAATGTGACGACGATGACTTCGTCTCGATATTGTTTATTGTGTGAGCAGCAGCATCAACAATGAGGAATGTCGATTTGAGAAAATCAAGCAATTGTTGAAGCTTAGCAACCTTCTTTGGTTCTTTTCGATGTTTTTCGAATTCAAGACGTGTAATTGGCGATAGTTTTTCGAGTAGATGAAATGCAAAAAATTCAGAATTTTCTTCTGTATGGAATTTAAGGTTCTTCAACTGGAATATGCATGCCCGTACAGAATCATGTAACGATTTCAATTCGGCAGCGGTTTCGCGTTGAGTGTATGTCGGCAAATTCATAAATTTCTTCATGAAGGCATTAAACAAAACTTGATCATTGCTGTAGCGATCTTTCAAATCTTCCATTGCTTCGTCATACGTTTCGTCCGTAACATCCAAATGAGCGATGGATGAGGTCACGTTTGCAGTTAGAAATGATTTGAGATACACGAATTTTTGATGCTTCGATAGTTTTGAATTATTGTGGATTGATTGAAATGATGCATAAAACGTCGGCCATTCGGTAGGCTCACCATCAAATTTTTCGATTTTAAATTCAGGTGGCCTGAATGAGCTATCAGTGTGGACCTCACGTATAATCGTATTAGTGGAATCGTTAGTAGAAGGAGTTGATGGTGTGGCATTCGAATGTATGATTGTTGCGTGACGATCAGGGTGGAATTTGTCGAATGCTGTTTCAATATGATCTAAAGCATCCGCATGCTCGGATTGAAAATGACCAAAAATATCATTTTTGAAGTAGGCATCGTCGCGGGATAACTTTAAGCGAACCAACTTTCGATGATTTGCGTTGAAAGTCTGCAGATTTTGTGCAATTCGATTGAGACGCGTCATAAATAACCCTTTAGACCTTCGACTTGGGCCATCTTTGTTGAAATTTGGGACTTCTTTGCGCAACTGTTCGAGCAAATCAAGTTGTTCGGCCACTAACTGCTCTTGTTCAGGTGGCATATGGATGACTGAGGAGTCTTTCTCGTCATCGGACATGTTTACTTAAGTTTGCCAAACGAAAAAGTTTAAAGTCACTTACCTCTAAAATTCTTGATGATTCTGGTCTCAAAAAAGCTGCTTTTCCCTCTGATTGGTGTGCTTGTGTGACGATGACTCCAGCAACGATGTGAGACACAATTGATGATGTCCTTGAAGATTTTCACACGATGAAAGTGTATGAAATCAAGCGGCGATATTTGAGGTTACAGCTTATATGCGGTACAAAATGGTTGATGTTACGTAATTGCGAAATTTGCAGAAAACTATTTTAATTGATACGAAATAGTAATCCGGCTCGAAGGACCAATGTTTGAAGTGATTTGGATTCTTTTGAATTGAAATTGAAGTACTGGTTCGATAATGATTTATGAGAAAAGAATCATTGAATGTAAAGACGTGCGCTTTGTTATATTACAAAAATTCTTCTGATTTATTTCATAGTTTTCTGTTTTGACAATATTGATAGAGAAAATTACAAAAAAAAAAAAATTAATTATTGAACAAAGTAGAAATTAATCACAGTAGATATTCTTATTCAAATTCAACACCCTTTACGTCATAATAATAAGAAATGGCAGAAACCACCCCGAAAAAAAAGATCGTTTCCTCATTGCGTAACAGGTATTTTACTTCTCAAGCCATTGCACTTGACTCATTTACAAAAAATACTCGCATTCGCATATTCGAAATGAATGCATGCAAATATGACAAATATAGGGAGGTACTCAAAACAACGTTTTCATCAAATACCTACAAAGTACATAGTAAGTGATCACAATTATTGCCTATCTATATGTCTGCATATCATAAACATTCCAGAAGTATAAAAAATGAATTTCCATTCTCAAACGAGTTCTATGAGAACGTTTGGTATGAGGAATTTTTTCTCTATCCTATGAAAAAAAAACGAAGAAGAAGAGAATGAAATATAAAAGAACGCCACCTAGTTCAATTCGTTTGAACTGAGTACCTTAGTGTGTGTGAGCAAACGCGATATTCCTTGTAAAAATGTAAAAAAATTACCCATTTTCGAATATTAATATAAAATAAACGGGTAATCGTAAAATTATTTTAGTTTCTGATTTCTATATAAAAAATATGATAAAAAATTAAAAAAATATATTTGAAAATATTGTTTGCTGCATTCTCCTCATAATTGATACACAAATATTGACTTTTTTAAATGCATTTTTAAATATGTTTTAATTTTTTTCTTTTTTTTTCTAAAAACGTTACTGAGTCGAAAAGATATTCAATTTTCATAAAAAAATACTTTTGTTGTTGAGTAAAAATAAATGGGGCTGGAATCTTGTTCACCGCAGAATATTCTAAGAAAAACATGCAATTTTTTACTTTGCACTTAAAAAAAATTTAGTAAAATAATTTATAAAAAAATTAAAAAATTAATGTGATATTATGTACATTTTGACAGTATAAAAAACATATTTTCAATTTTTTATCTTTATTACTTTAGAAATTATTCCAAATAAATCACACCTACTTTTGCTAAATTTTGCCCATTTTTCGTGTTTTCGTTAATTTTTTTTGACGAAACTGGACAAAATATTTAAAAAAAAGCCACGTCACTGAACCGTGAGACATTTAAAGAATAGATAAAAAATATAAAAAGAATAAAAAATTAATTTTTAAGGCAACAAAACTGTTCCACCGCAAACGTCTCCAAAAATTTCATAATTTTTCGTTATGCATGACCCTTTTGGGATGAAATACATTTTTCATATTTTTTTTTAGCTTATTAACTTCTTAGCTTATTAAATGTATAATCTTTAGTCGTTGATTTCATTTAAATATTCGGAATATTTTGGGAGCTACACAGTTTTGCGCAAAACACCAACGAAATTTTCAATGGGAAACCCAGCCTTAAGTTTTTTTCTTAAATTTGAAATGAGAGATCATCATAGAGTTTTTTCGAATACTGAACCTGTATTTACCTCGAATAAAGTTATGTGAAGGGTAGCGGTAGATGCCTACTGCTTCAATTTCTTCACTTAAGCGTGATTTACACGATATGGATTTTCCATATGGATTGTCACTTTTTATTTCCAAATGTATTTTCATATGTATGTCAAATTGGATTTTGTTTGTAAAATCAGAAAAGCATTTAGACGATTTGGATTTTTCGTTTGTAGTTTCAAAACATTTTTTTCGTCCAAAACACCTAAAATGTGTTATATTATTATATTTTTTTATGAAAAAATACAAAATAACATAACAACTCACCTCTTTCGCGTTCTCCATGTTTAAATATAAACTTTTTTTGTCGTTTAAAAAATCCGATTTCGTCTGTATTAGTGTATAGGTATACAGATGAAATTTAGAAACAGTTCTAAATGAAAAAATTCCATATGGAAATTCCATCTGTATTTCGATATGGATTCTTAATACGTTTACACGATTTGTATAATTTTCCATATGGAAAAAGTGACAGTCCATATGAAAAATTCATATCGTATAAAGCACGCTTTAGAGTCGATTTTTCAATCATCGAACAGAAGTAAAAATAACAAACTGGCAAATAAACTTATCTGAGTATTCATCGGTCGAATAAATAAGAGCGTTTTTCGTCAGATAAAGTATATCTGACGATTGAAAAATCCAATATTTTGTTATTTGTCGAATAAACATTATCTGCTTGTTTATCTGACAATTGAAAAATCGGCTCTTAATAAAGTTTACTAACCAGAGGTACATGACTCTTGAAAAAATAAAAAAAATGTGTGGCTATAATTACAATTCATTGAAAACTGAATAAATGTATGTACCTATCAATAATATTAAAGTTTACTCATTTAAACCCGTTTCATACTTTAGCTAAGCCAACACCTTTTTTCAAAACAGCAGGTTGTAGGTACTTTCAAAAAAAATTTTTTTAGTAGGTATTCAAATTCAATGACATTAAAGGTGCAAAAACAAGATATGATCCAGATATTCAATTTGAAAACAAATTTCTGCAGCGTAAATATTCTATCGAATAGCCAGGCCTTTGCTTGTAGTTAAATATTAAACATGTATTGGTTTTCTTGCACACATTATGAAATCCTACAACAAGGGACATCAATCAGAATATATCTAATAATGATAATGAGCAAGGTTACTCTCCGCGTGGTTCATTTTTGTGTACATTTTTGGTCTCACATACTTGGAAAATAGACGTTACAGTGAGAAGGAGATAAAACATAAGGAATACAAAAAAACAAGTGGCATGCATGACAGCTATCAAGCATCTTTCGCTTTTGAAAATTCGTCCTTAAAAATGCCATAAAAACTTGTTCATTTCAACCCTCAATTAGTGTGACCCACTGATCTCTATTATAACTGGATAGTGGATAGGAGCAAAAAGTTTGACTCCCATAGAAGACTGTTATAATTGTAAAGGTACCATCCAGGTATAACAGTTATACCAACATATAACACTTCCCCACCACTGATATCTATAATAGAGATAGAGATAATAGAGATCAGAGATATAGACAAAGGAGATCAGTCACTTTTTTTGTTGAACATCACTTCACTCTGTCTCACTTTTTCGGTTTATATAGAAAGAGATGCACAAGTGAAAGAGTACCATGTCAAAATCAATAGGAGTCAAGAAAAGTGTTATAATTTGTATGGAATCCACTATCCAGTGTATAGGGCTTTTTCCCTTTCGACAGCGCATAAATTTCGATCAATTTCAACTGTCAAATATTAGGTCGTGGAGGGCAAACAATGGCGGGATTTCATACAATTTGAATTTTTTTTGTTATTTTTCTAAATATTTCAATAATTAATGCATCTAAAAAAGATTTTTTATTCAGGAAATGAAGATTTAAGTATACGCAAGGGATTGGATGCAAAAAGAAGGAAGTTGGACACCAAAAACCAAAAACACAGCACTAAGGAGGCAATTTTTTGTACATTTTAACACAAACAACAAACAAAGAAGATAAAATAGTAAACTTTCAACTTAAATAAATTATAAATTTTCATTAATTTTACAGGAAAAGGTATGTTTTATGTTCCTTGTTTCATCAATTTCGACCCAATTGAAGTTGTGTGCCCTCCACGACGACAAGACGTCATCTCGTTTGACGTTTCCCGCCGGTACTCTATTATAGAGATCAGTGGTGTGACCTGATTCAATCAAATAAAATATGTTACAAGGGTTGATAATTGAAGTTTAAATCGTAATATATATCTTAAGAAGTTATCCCAGCCCATATATTAGTTAATTTATATTCTAGATTAAATTATTTATATTTTTTATTCATTTAAATGGCTTTGTTAGCAAAAAAAAGCAATTACTTGAAATACAAAATAAAGTGATCTTAAAATAGATAAGTCAGGGCACTCCACTCCTTTTCAGATTGTGAGGAAAAAAAACAAGAACACATCCACAGACCATCAGGCAGACCAGCATTTTGGGAAATTCCAATTTTATGTATCGTATCGTACACAAGCAGCGCTTGCTTTATTTGTTGTGAACTCTCTCTTTCTTTCGAGTTTTTCTGGACCTAAAATATTAGAACTATTCTTTCCACCTAAAACTTTTTTTCTGTTTAGCGTTTTTTGTTGTATTAGATATGATCTGATCTGATATCAATTGCGCCTTAAGAGTTAAGAACTTCCTTTATAGGTATAATTTCATAAAGGCATTTGAATAACATGAGTTTGCTGCCTCTTTTGTTATTGCCTTTGCCTTCCTTTTACTCTCTGTCATCATTCGTTTTGTTTATCCTACTCTCTTATTTGCAACCAAGAAAAGTTCCATGTTCCCTCTCTTTCCTTTGCTTAGTTCTTTTTCTTTCTGTAAATCTGATTCTCTGAGAGCGACTGTCGGCTGCAAAAAGAGAATGACAGCAAAGTACAAGTGGCGCCACCCATTCGATTTGACGGCAAGTCACAGCGTAACAAAATTCGAGCGCGTGGAAATACTATAGGATTATATATACAAAGGTAATTCTCTTAGCAAGTTAGTGCTTCCATAGACCGATTGGTGCACCACAGGACTCATCTGTCAAATGACCTATATATTAAACTTATATACTCTGTAAGAGCTATTCTCGCCTCTGGCTACCGGTATGGCGCTAGTTGACATGTGTCAAAATTCTCTTAGTAAGTTAGTGCTTCCATAGGCCCATTGGTGCGCCACAGTAGATACTCATCTGTCAAATGAGCTATATATTAAACTTATATTCTCTGTAGGAGCTAGGGTCACCTCTGGCCACCGGTATGGCGCTATAAACAAAACAAATCAAATTCCACTGAATTAAGATGCAATTAAGTTTTAAATGCAAAAATGAATTTATTGAACAATAGGCGTTTTTCTTTTTTAGCACGGAGCGGGAATCGAACTGTCAAAAAAGATCGGCATTTTTTTTTAGCTCGGGGCGCTCGGAGCGCTCGATCTGTGTTACTTTTTTAGAACCGAACAAGCTCGGGGCTGACTCGACTTGCTCGGTCAAAAATGATCGAGCAGATAGAGCAGAATAAAGAGCGTTGAGTTTTTGACGGACGAAAAAAAAAACAAACAAACAAAACAAAAGAAATGGCAGGCGAAGCTGGTTGCTCGTCCAGTGATGGTAAATAATATTTTGAATTTAGAATTTAGAATTTAGAAGCTGAAGTGACAACCAAAAATTAATTATGACAGTTCAGTGCTCAATTGTGTTTCTCAAATAGTTCTGAGCGCTCAGGTCGCGCTCGACTCGACACTCGCTCGATTCGCTCGAGCCCCGCTCTTTGCCCCGCTCGGTGCTAAAAAAGAAAAACGCCTAATATTTCCATTTCGTTGTTTTGAATTTTTGTTCATCAGTTTGTGAACATAAAATATTTTTAAAGTGGCATCACTTTCGGACCAGAATTCGCTGTATATCCGCTATCTTGGATATTGTTGGACAATTCGAACTTGACAATCTTCGGGAGTATATTACCTTTGGTACTTGTATCATGGGTTTCCCTTCTTTATCTAGTCTGTGGCTTGTGTAATCTATTTTTGTGGTATTTTTGTTCGTGTAATTACGCATGTATTCTCATGTAATCAGAATCAGCTGCGTATATGTATGCACACATGTACGTAAGTGTACATTTAATGCAGAAACACAATCACGCTTTAGGCAGACGCTTCGTTGCGTTACGTTGAGAAATCCTCAAAGCGCGCTTCTGTCAGAATGACAAACAGCTGATTGAAATCTTCTATCTGTCGTCAAAAAAACATTCAATTTTTAAATTTCAAAGCATGTCAAAGAGTTAAAGAGGAAAATAAAATAAATAAATAAAATGGAAAATAGGATTGAAAAAGCGGAAAAAATTATTTAGATAGCCAAATTAAGCTGTGCCGCTTATTTGGCGTATTTGGCATATTGCGAAAAAGAAGAGAACGATGAAACTCATTCCGAGAGAAGATGGTGGGTCCGAGAGCTGAACCTAAGTCGGGATACAAAAGGATTTTTTGCGACAAACTTTCAACAAATGAAAGATAAGGACCCGGAGCAATTTTTCAAAATAACACGGATGTCATCAGCAGCTACATTTGAAGTTTTTGAATCGCTTGTGGAAGCCCATTTAGAAAAGAGTTCTATGAGGATGCCAATACAACCCAAAGCCCGATTGTTCCTGACTTTGTTGTAAATTCTCTCACATAATTATTTTCTTCTTTTATTAATAAAAAGTTATATTTTCTGTTGATACTTATCGCAGGGCTGTCCAAAACAAGTATTGGCTTGGATGTTCCTAATGGGCTATTCCACAACCACAACCTTAGACGGTGGCATAAGATAAGCTCGAATCAAAGGGTCAGTGGAGCATTCAGCTGCGATACTTCGTTGTCGAGGGCTGTCCGTGAAATGAACCTCACTTTGCTGGCTTCATTTAGATTTGGTATTTGGGGCAATCGTGCTGCATGCCAAATGATGCTCTGCAACTATCACAATGCACTGGGCGATGCGCGCACATCCATTCGAATCGATCCAAGTTCGAAAAGGAATACGTTCGCAATGCCAAATGCTGCACCATCCTCGGCAATATCAGGAAGAACGATACATCAGCCGATGCTATTTATGTTCGTTGATTGTGGCTCGACTACAGTGACAATCTAGAAAAAGATATTTTGCACTTTGAATGTGCTCTGCAACTCGATCCGGACCATACAAAGGCTACGCTATAGCGGAGAAGTGTATCGTGTCGAGGCTACCACCAAAACGGTATCAAAATGAAATCATAAATAAAACATTTTATTTTATTTTGGTATTTTATTTCCAACGTTATTTTAATAAAATAATCTTTAAAAAACAAGAAGCAGCGACGCATTTCTTGATGTTGGCTATGTCGATTCATTTGAAGTCTTCATGGGTGAAAATTCGTGTCAGGGCGAGTTTTTGGGCGGCTTGTTTTTCATTTAGCAGTCTTACTTCCTTCGGAAGCTTTTGTTTCTTTTGTTTGGTATCGACTGTTGGCTTTTCAGATTTCACTTCTTCATCCGCCGATTCTTCTTCATCTTCTCCAGAATCCTCTACGTCCTCCTCATCGTCTTCATAATCATCCTCATTATCTCCCTCGTCCTCATCCTCATCGTCGCTTTCGTCAATATCGTCTTCCGAGTTCGGCTCCTCCTCGGAATCCGAATCTTCGTCATCATCGCCCAAATCGATAGTCTTGGATTTCTTTAGCAACGACTCAGCTCCAGGAACACTCTCATGCGCCTGAATCTTTCCGTACTCTTTGATTTTTGTCTACGCTTGAGCTTCTGTCTGTCGACGTTGGGCGTTCTCACGAGCCTCGGCCATGCGTCGTTTCTCCTCCTCATCCTCTCTGATTCGGACATTATCTTGATGTGCCTGCAGGAAGGCATCCTTGAACGTACAGCATCCACCGTGAAGAGCTTATGATGGCGATGTCTGAATTCGGGATCCCGAACAATCTGATCCAACTGTGCCGCATGACGCTGAACAATACACAGTGCAGTGTGCAAATGGGTAACAGCTCGTCCAAGTTGTTTCAAACATGTACAGGATTAAGACAAAGAGATGCTGTCATGTGATTTCTTCAACATAGTCCTTGAGCAGATAGTGCGTAAGGCAGGTTTGAGCACAGAAAACACTATCTTCAACAAATCCACACAGCTCCGAGGCTATGCGGACGACATTGACATCATATATGTTGATCCCAGAGAACAGTGCCTAAGGCCAGACGATTGAAGAACAGACGAAGGAATGAAATAACTATTGTGTTAGGTTAGGTTACAGTGGCTGCGGATTCAGAATCCACACACTTAGGCCAAAAGGAAAGGCCCATTGTGATACCATGAATCTAGAGAATTACTTCTTACTAGTCGAACCATTTTGAGCTTTTTATAAAGCGAAGAAGATATTTGATATCCTTATTAGCTAGTTCACTGGGGTTATCATAAAAGTACTCTCCCAGATGAAGTTTGCGTCTTAGTGAAAGAGCAGGGCAAGTGCAGAGAAGGTGAGAGATTGTTTCCTCTTCTTCCTCATCCATACAGCTCCTGCAGAAGTCATTTGAGGCTACACCAAGTCGTATTGCGTGTCTGCCTATAAGACAGTGTCCCGTAAGGACACCTATCAGGGAGCTAATATGAAGTCTGCTTTGAGATAACAAGTCTTTAGAGCGCTTTAAGTCCAGTTAAGGCCATATGAGTTTCGTAGCTGCGCACGTTGGTAAATTGTGCCACCTATAGTTTGTTCTAGTTAAAGCTGCTTCTTTTAGCAAAAGTTTACATGTAGCTATCGGTATACCTATCTTCTCCCTTTCAGGTGAAATAGGTATGACGGTTCCATTTTTAGCGAGTTCATCGGCTCTACAATTTCCTTCGATGTCTCTGTGACCCGGCACCCAACAGAGGTGAATGTTAAATTGCTGCGCCATCTCCATCAGAGACGATCGGCAATCGAGGGCCGTTTGAGATTTGGTTGAGACACGATCGAGAGATTTAATAGCAGCCTGACTGTCAGAGAAGATGCGGATATCAGAAGTTGATATCACGTTTTCTCTTAGCCAGGAGAGAACCTCTTTGATCGCTAAGATTTCCGCTTGGAAGACGCTACAATGATTGGGAAGGCGGAATGAGATGCTTAGATTAAGCTTTTCTGAGTACACACCACTACCAACTCTATCACTTGTCTTGGATCCATCTGTATAAAAATGAATGCCTTTGTCATCCAGAAGTTTTTTGTCTTCCCATTCTTCTCTGGATGGAATGGATATCTGGAAGTTTTTACCAAATTGTGGTTTTGGAATGGTGTAGTCTATGTACTTTGGTATAGAACCGAAAGAGTTCAAAATGATGGAGTGTCCCACATTATTGTTGGTCCATTGAGATGAGGCGTTGAGTCTTATAGCTGTACTCGCTGCCACTTGTTTGCTAAAAATGTCGAGGGGTGCCAGATGGAGGAGAGTGTCTAACGCTGCTGAGGGTGTGGTTCTCAAAGCCCCGCTTATGCAGAGACAAGCAGTGCGTTGGACTCTGCTGAGTTTGTCGCAGTAAGTGACTTTCTCCAGTGCAGTCCACCATACTGCAACCCCGTACATGAGAATTGGTCGAATGACCGATGTGTATAGCCAATAGGTTATGCGAGGTTGAAAACCCCATTTGCTTCCTATGGCTTTCTTGCAAGAGAAAAGAGCTACTGTGGCTTTCTTAACTCTTTCCTGAATATTAGGTTTCCAACTTAATTTTTTGTCTAATATCAGACCAAGATATTTGGCTTCATTGGTAAAAATCAGTGGTTCACCTTTTATTGAAGGGGGTACAATTACTGGGATCTTGTATTACCGTGTAAAAAGGACAAGGTCTGTTTTTTGAGGATTAATACTAAGTTCACAACGATCAGCCCATCTAGTGAGCATATTAAGTGCGTTTTGGAGGAGGTCTCTCAGTGTATTAGGATGTTTTCCTGTGACGGCGATAGCAACATCATCGGCATACGCAATCACTCTGTAGCCTTCCCTCTCGAGGGATTTTAGCAATTCGTTAACTACTATGTTCCACAGGAGAGGGGACAGAACACCACCTTGCGGAGTGCCTCTACTGACAGACCTTTTCGTACAAAAATCCCCCATCTCAGAGTTGATGATCCTGCTATTAAGCATTAGATTGATCAGCTCACAGAGTGAGTATTCGACGTTTAGGGTCGTCATAGCAGAAGTGATAGCAGATGTGTCAACGTTGTTGAAAGCACCTTCAATATCCAAGAAGGCAACCATAGTATACTCCTTTTGCTCTAGGGAGTATTCGATAGTTCTTACCAGAGTATGCAAGGCTGTTTCTACCGATTTCCCTTTGCAGTAAGCATGCTGAGACATCGATAGTCCCTTATCAATGCTATTACGTATATGGATATCAATCAATCGTTCCAGCGTTTTGAGAATGAAAGATGATAGACTAATAGGTCTTAGATCTTTAGGGTTGACATGCGAGCATTTGCCCGCCTTGGGAATGAAAACTACTTTTACCTCTCTCCATCGCTGAGGTATATAGGCCAGATCTAGACAACTTTTGAACATCATCTCAATGATGGGCAGAGTTATATCGATGGTGTGTTGTAGCTCAGCTGGTATGATTTGATCTGGACCTGGAGATTTATAAGGTTTGAAGCTATTCAGAGCCCATGTCAATTTTTCTTTTGTGACAAGACCTTGAGGAAAAGTTAAGTTAATACCCGATCCGCAAAAATCCTTGATCGAACCCTCCTAGTGGGTGCCGGGCGGACAATGTCACCACAGTTTAGGTCTGTAGGTGTCAGACGGTGACAGCTAAGGTTAGATTGGATCGCTGTGTGGTTCTGACTTTATTTATAGCACAACTCACAGAAATCCTCTCTCACCATAGATGCAAGGTTCCTAGTTTCAGTGGTGGTGTGAGCTAGTAAATCCGTGCCCAAGAATTGAAGGTTGAGGGAAAAATCAACCATGAACGAGCTCAGCCGGAGGCCTGTGGTGGGTAACGGCTTTTGTTGTCCTATACCTTCCCTCGGTAATCGGCTCTGCCGAGGGTGACCTTTTTTCCGACCTACTCGTAGGAATCTAATAGAAATCCTCAATTATGTCCTTGTCCAATAAATGTTTAACTTTTCCATCCATCGAGTTCGAGGATGAACTCCTGGCATCTAGTCAGGAAACCATTGTAGGTAGCTCAGGGGAAGCTAGAGGCGCTAGCACCTCTGAGCAGGCTGCACCAAGAGGTAACACAGGAGAGAGTAGTACTCCTGTGCTTCAGCAACCCTCACAAAAACCACCCACTATAACGCCCGCACCTTCTGGTAGCAAAGCTCGCCAAAGCAATGCTACCAAATCGAAAAAACATTCCCCCGGTGATCAACTCCGACTTCGGTTCCGGAAGGCTACTTTCATCCTTGGCAAGATTGCCGAGAATGAAAAAGCCGGAAAGATCCACGAGCATGATGCCGCTGATAAACTGAGATATCAGAAAGTTGTTGATGAATTCAACAAAAGGGAGAAGGGTGCAACTACAACGCCAAGCCTTGAAAAGACCACCAAGAGGAATAGGTCTCTCGAGGAGGAGAAGCCACCTCAAAAGAGAACCAAACTTGGTGGCAGCAATAAGAAGGACATTCCGAGAGCGACAGCACAACCGCGCGCTTTGAGTGAGGTCGTCAGAGACAACCTCCAAGTGGCGATTGTAGATGAGCTTTCCACTGACAATAGAGCTCTACTGTCGGTGTGGAACTCCATCGAGGCCAAGCTCTCGGAATTAGTATTCCAATTTACCATTTCGGCGAAGGAGGGTCCCTACCCAAGCTTTGACTCCGGCGAAATGCTCAGGGGTTATAAAGTTATAAGGTGTGCGGACGAGTTTTCTAGGGATTTCCTTGGCAAAGGAGTTGCTAAGATTAGCAACGACTGGGAGGGCTTGAAGCTCAAGCTAATCCCAGCCAAGGATGTGCCTAGGAAACCATTGGCTCGCATCTTATTGCCGCTCATGAGCATCAAGCCTACAGGAGCAGAGCTAATCCGGAGCCTCCAGCGACTTAATCCGCGGATTCCGATGGATGACTGGGCTGTCGTCAAAACGGAAGAACCGCGCAAGAACAGTGCGGTTTATCTCCTAAGGATCTGCGAGGCAAGCCAAAGAGCCCTAGAAGAGGTTGAGTGCAAATTGCACTTTGGCATTAAAACCGTCAACGTCAAAATTTTGCAGAGCCAGGAAGTTGGCCCCACCCTATGTGAGGAAAACGTCGCGTCAGACGTCACAGAGCGGGTAAGAGGCCCCGACGCGGAGCCGGATCCTGGTCCTGCAGCTCCTTCTAATTAAAAAACGACCAGCTACGGGCGATCCAGGTTAACCTGAAGCACTCAAAATGTGCTACGGATAACCTGAAGGTTTTTCTCAGAGAGGAAAACATAGATGTCTCGCTGGTCCAAGAGCCATGGGTCAACGGCCTCGCGGTAAGAGGCCTCAATGTTAATCAATACGACCTTTTCTACAAGCCCGACAACCAGAATCAAGGTAAGCCTAGAACTTGCATTTTAGCTAAAAAACACTTAAAAGTTTTTCTGTGTCCAAATTTTAGCACCTCTGATTTAACAGTGGTTAGGTTAGAGGGTAGACAAGCGGAGGGCTTGATTCTAGCCTCTTCGTACATGGCGCATGATAGGGAGTCACCGCCTGAGGAAGTGCGATTACTAGCGGCAGAGGCAAAGACAAGTAAGACAAGCCTACTCATAGGAAGTGATGCCAATGCCAGGCACTCAATCTGGAGTAGCTCAGAAATTAATGACCGAGGTGAGTCTCTTTTTAATTATTTTATTGAAAGCAACATGACTATATGTAACGGGGGTAACACTCCTACTTTTGTCTTTCCGAGTACGGATAACACAGAAGGGTGGGAAGATGTTTTGGATGTTACTTTTGTCAACAATCAAGGTAAACTCTCCATCGAAAATTGGAGAGTATCTCTCGTTAATTCCTTCTCTGATCATAGATATATTTTATTTGATCTTAAATTTGAGATGGAATCTCCTTCCCCTTATAGAAATCCCAGAAGAATTGACTGGAAGAAATTTAGTCAAACCTTTAGCTCAAAGCTACGTAATATAACGAACTCGAGTTGCGAGTCAGTTACAGATCTTGAGTTAGAGATATCAAACTTCGAGGACTCTATAAACACCGCCTTCAAGGTCTCTTGTCCGATAAGATACAGCAAGAAAACCTTTCCACCTTGGTGGAATGATGACCTATCTAATCTGAGGAAAATTACAAGAACCATTTTTAACATCTGCTATAAGCATAAATTTTACCAGCCTTATAAGGACTGCTTGAGAATATACAAGCGTTCTATAGCTCAGGCCAAAAAACAGGGATGGCAAGAGTACTGTCAGTCCATCGAAAATATCAAAGATTCGGCCAGGCTAAGTAGGGTTTTATCGAAAGAACATTCGAACCCCTCATTCCTAAAAAAACCAGATGGAAGCTGGACAGCATCTCCAATGGAGACATTAGAGCTACTAAGGAATGTACACTTTCCAGGTTGTGTAGAAGAACCACCCGAATCTAATCCGACTTTCAACCTGCCAACCTCCATAGAGCAGGTTAATGCCCTTATAACTAGAGAAAATATAGTCTGGGCTATTAAAACTTTCTCGCCATACAAATCTCCCGATGGAATACTGCCTATAATGCTGCAAAACCAGCTTGAATTAGTAGTACCACGGCTTGAGAGTATCTTTAAGGGTTGCCTCTCACTAAACCATGTCCCCACGTCTTGGAGACAGGTAAGAGTGGTTTTCTTACCTAAAATTGGTAAAAGAGGGCATGAATCTGCGAAAGATTACAGACCTATAAGCCTTACATCCTTTCTACTCAAAACACTGGAGAGAATCGTAGAATCTCACATAAGGAGCGGTTTGAGTAGTTGTCCCCTATCTAAGTCACAGCATGCCTACATGAGGGGTAGATCCACAGAGACTGCCCTTCATGAGGTAGTGAGAACGATAGAAAACACGATCCATTTCAAGGAATATACTTTAGCTACCTTCTTAGATGTGGAAGGAGCTTTCAATAACGTCCTAACTGAATCCATCGCAAAATCACTTGCAGACTTTGGTGTTGAGGACTACATCAAGAGGTGGATAATATCCATGCTAAGTAACAGAAGGATTCAATCAAAGTTAGGATATTCAATGTGTACCAAATATGCCAGCAGAGGAACACCCCAAGGGGGTGTGCTGTCTCCTCTTTTATGGCTTCTGGTCATGAACAACATTCTCGTGAAACTCGAGAGTAGTGGAGTGAAAGCGGTTGCGTACGCCGATGATTTGGTTATTCTAGTTTCAGGAAAATTTCCAAGTGTGATCAGCGAAATCACTAATGCGGCTTTGAAGAAAGTAAGCACCTGGGCCGCGAGCTGCGGACTAGGTGTTAACAACAACAAAACTGAGTTGATGCTTTTCACCACCAAAATCAAAGTACCACCCTTCACTCTACCTCGGTTAAACGGTCAATCACTAACACTGTCTTCCAGTGCCAAATACCTGGGCGTAATACTAGACACCAAATTAACCTGGAAGCTCAACATTGAAGAACGGGTGAGAAAGGCGTGCGTAGCCTTCTACGCCTGTAACAAAACCTTCGGCAAGAAATGGGGCCTCCAGTCAAAAATGATCAAGTGGACGTACACAGCGGTTGTTAGACCGATACTTGTTTACGGATCCATTGTCTGGTGGCCCGCTCTCAGCAAAGCCTACATAGTAAACAAGCTTACAAAGGTGCAGAGAAATGCTTGAGTAGGGATATCAGGGGCAATCAGGTCCTGCCCAACAGATGCACTTAACGTCATCTTGGACCTTCTTCCGATTGACCTCTTTATTAAATATCAGGTGTCCTGCAGTATCTTGAGACTCAAAGAAATAGGCTGCTGGAAAACCAGACCCTTCGGGCACTGCAACCAAACCAACCTGATTCCATCAGACATCCTATCTACAACCACCGATTACTGCATTCCTACCCTAAACACCTCAAAGAAGTTAAGAGTCTTGTTCCCGTCAAGAAATGACTGGGAGGAAGGCGATGTGACGGAAGACTTCGACACAACTATCTTCACGGACGGTTCAAAGATGGAATGCGGTGTAGGTGCGGGTGTCTTCTGTGAATCTCTTAATATTTCAAAATCCTATAGACTTCCCGATTTTGCTAGTGTATTCCAGGCAGAATTGCTAGCGATAAGGGAAGCTTGTATAGCCCTTAAAAACATCCGACATAACCAAAATGTAGCTATACTGACAGACAGTCAGGCAGCTATTAAAGCCATAGATTCAGCTTTATCATCTTCTAAATTGGTCCAGCAATGTAAAGACGCCCTCAAGGAATTAGATTTGAGCGTCACTCTAATCTGGATACCGGGCCATAGGGGCTATGAGGGAAATGAGAAGGCTGATGAGCTAGCTAGGCAAGGATCAGCCCTTCACAACTCACTGGCAGTGAGAGTATATGCTCCGCTTGGAGTCGTGAAGGGTTATATCCTGACCAAATATACATCAGAAGCAAATCATAGGTGGAATAGTTTAACGAGTTGCGTTATATCCAGGAAAATCTGGCCCGCCTATAACAAACCAAAATCAATCAATCTAATTTCCAAACCAAGGCATGACATAGCCAGGATTGTTGCTACCTGCACAGGGCATTGGCCCATAGGGGAGCACGCGGCTAAATTGGGTATACCATATAACTCCTTCTGCCGTAGTTGTGAGGACCAGGATGAAAAGGAAACGGTCCCACACTTTCTCTGCCACTGCCCGGCCTTGGCTAGGAAAAGAGCACTCCACTTAGGTAAAGAATTCTTCAACGGTATTGAAGAACTCGCAGAATTCAAGATCAAGGACATGATCTCATACCTTAATAACACAAACTGGCTTTAACGCCCCCCCCTTATCTCTCCTAAAACTAGATGGCACTATGAGATAATAGGCTGTAGTGTAGGGAGATCAATACTTCTTTATATAGAGGATTGTGCGAAATATACATCCTTCCTAATCCATCCTTAAATCTTTTTTTTTTTTTTAGAACCTCATGAGGTATGGTATCAAAACGGCGCACTCAGCGCTAATTGTGTCCTACACGGAAGTGGGACAGCCATTTCTACCTACCTACCTACCTAATACCCGATCCAGGACGGTTTATTGTATTAACGGATTTGGAGCTATCTGGGAAGTGGGTATCTAATAGCAGGTTTAGCGTTTCTTCGCAAGAGTTAGTCCATGTACCATCTGAGTTTTTGAGACAACTAGGCATGGTTGGATTTGTCGAGAGAATCTTCCTTAGCCGCGATGCCTCCGAGGACTCTTCTATTGACCTACAGAAGGATCTCCATGAGGATCTTTTGGCTATTCTCAATTCTTGTTTATACTTTTTGAGGGATTCCTTATAGGACTCCCAATCTTGGAGGTGTCTAGACTTTTTTGCACGGTTAAAAAGCCTTCTACAACCTTTCCTGAGTATTTCTAGTTCAGCAGCCCACCAATGTGGTTTTCTCTTTCCTCGCACTGTAGTGAGGGGACAGGCAGTTTCCATAGCTTTATTGAGGGCTGCTGTAAGCTCATCAACTTTTTTATCGAGTTCAAGAGCGCATAAGGGAGGATCATTAAGTTCTGGTTTAATCAGACTTTTCAGAGTTGTCCTATATTTTGGCCAATCTGTTTTCCTATAATTCCGGAAAGGGATCGGTTTTGGGGACTCTTCACTTAGAGTGAATTGGATGTACCTATGATCGGAGAACGAGTGCTCCTTTGATACTCTCCAATTCAATACTTTATTCGAGAGATGCAACGAGACAAGAGTGATATCTAAAACTTCTTGTCGATTTTTAGTAACAAAGGTTGGTTCATTACCAACGTTACTTACTACCAGATTAGTTGTTAAGATGTAATCAAAAAGAGACTCACCTCTGTCATTTATATCGGTACTACCCCACGTAGTATGGTGCGCATTGGCGTCACAACCGATAATTATGTTGGTTTTGAGTATTGTTGATTCAGCGACCGTCTTCTCCAGAGTGGTACCAGGCAGTGGGCCCTGGTGGTCGTGGCCCAAATACGCTGATACCAGCCAGTAGGTATGGTTGTCTATTACCATACTGGCTGTGGTGACGTCTTCATCACTGAAATTAGGGAGTAAAAATACATTTAGACTACGTTTTACTAGTACTTGGGTTACCTTCCGTTACATATAAGACGCAGTAGCCAGGAGTTCTCAATCCTCGAACCAGGGATTTCACAATCCAGGGCTCTTGGATGAGGACGACATCTTCCCCAGTTTTTGACAGGCGGAGAAGAAGGGAGGCCGAAGCCTTAATAGAGTGTTGGAGATTAATCTGTGCTATTTGCAGCATTTTGGCTACAACTAGGCAGATCAACCTCCACCACTGTTAGATCCAGTTCATCCAGATCGGACGAAGAGGAACCTAGCAGTTCATCTTCTTCCTCACTGGAGAGAACTTTGTTAGATGAGTCATCAGTCTCCATTAGGGATAAACTTTTGACGTTTTTGGAAGAAGACTGTGCCGCGACAGAAGAGGGCCCTGGTACAACATCATCCCCATCCAAGGATGGGAAAGTGATGATAGCACTGGGACCCCCCACGTCTGGCGACACAGCTTCTGAGTGTAGGGAAGAAGATTGCGCCGCGACAGAAGAGGGCCCAGGTACACCATCGTCCACATCCATGGATGGAAAGGTGATAGTAGTACCAAGACCCCCTACGTCTTGCGACACAGCTTCTAAAGTGGGTTGTGGAGGCTTGCATAAAGCGTCTACCTCATCTTTTTTGTATATTCGGAGAGTAATCGTCTCGAACCCGTATCTTATCACTCCCTTGTCTCGCACCAGAGAGGCCGCAGAGTCCTTATTGATAACGATAATCGCACTTCGATAAAGACCCTTCGGCTCCTCCAGTTTCGCGATCTTCCAGTCGTGACAGGAGAGGTCCGGGTTGCTAAGCCTGATCATCTCATGGATGTCTTCAGGACATGCAGGCTCAATTGGGATCCAAGCACGAGCTCTCGGCCTGCAAGGAATATCTTCCTTTGCAACAACCTCGAGTTTTGCGCCTGGCCAAACTTCGCCCAGCATACCGACAGCAAGCGTATATAGATCGCGCGACCTCTGATCGTTACAAACGATGAGTTTGACATGACCTTGATGCCAACCCCCATCGCTTGTTACAGGTGGTGGACCCGGATGCTCTCGCATGACTTTGAGAAAGCCAGCCGAGAGCTTCAGTTTCACCATCTGCCAACGGTCAGAGGTAATCGCGCCATCAATATTGCTTCTATCAATGACCGCAACCACGTTTTTGTTGTGTTCCTTAAGCACATCACTAAAAGGCTTAGTGAGAGGTACTTTAGGAATTTTGGGAGTGCTGGTGTTCTGCACTTTGGGTTTCTTAGGGATGGGAGTGGACTCCTCCAGAGACCTTTGTCGCTTTGACGTGGAGTCGCAGCTGGTCTTAGATTTGGCTAAAATGGATTTAGCCCACTCAATCTTCTTGCTATGGATGGGATTACTACCATCCCCCAATGTTGCACCAGGGGATTTTAGCAATCTCATCGCATAGCGGCGCTGCTTATAAAGGACCCTAGGTTGGATGGCTGTCTTCGTAGTGGAGGCAGGGTCGTTATTCCCGACGCTGCTAACACCACGGAGACTACCACTAGGACCATCCTGGAGAGGTTTACTCTCTTTGGTAGTGGAACTACCGACATGAGGAGGCGCTTTCGCCAGGGATACCTCCTGTACCTCACTAGAAGCTGGGCAATGACTTGGCACGGACCCCTCTCCTATGTTTGGCACAGGATTAACGACAGCCGACATTATCGCCGAACTGTCGCCCGGTGTAGATACAACCTGTACCACACTCGAAGTTGGGCAGTGACATGTCACAATCCCTTCTCCTGTGTGCGGCACAGGTGTAACGACAGCCGACGTTGCCACCAAACTGCCGCCCGGTGTAGCTGTAATACCGGTACCGGTTTGATTTTTTTGGTTTTGTTTTTGTTTTTGTTTGTTTTGTTTGTTTTTTTTTCATTTGGGTTCCCACGAGTAGGCGAAGTAAAAGGGGGGGTCCGTCTGTGCAGAGATTCGCTTACACAGATAAGGCTAGCTAATCCGGAGGTCGCCTGGTATCCGAATACTCCGTTAGTGACTGAGCTATTTTTAGAAATTGGGCCCTCAGCCTGCCTGATCATCGGCACGGGTCGTATAACACCTTGAATCCAGCCCAATTTGGGAAGTTGAAGGGGAGGATATGATTTGGAAAAGGAGAGACGAACAGCAATTAAGCCATAAGCGTCCCAGGAAGGAAACAAGGTACTGACAGAAGTGATACACTATACAGTCAGGGGATAAGGAGACATCAGCCAGTGTAATGCACAAAGCCGATGGAAGAGGGGATAAGGATCGGGAAGGGGAGGGGCGAGCGACCTTTGGTTTCAGGACTCTTCTGGAGAAATAATTCCCGAGAATCATTGACCTTACTCAGCTTCTACAACTCGACAAGTTCGACGCTCAGGTAGAAGAACTATTGTGTTAAGTTTTATTGTGAAACATCAGTGGATAATATTTCCGAACGCCAACCAAAATACGACAAAAGAAAAAAATATGGAATTATAACTCTACTTTTTACGTCCACCTCTCTCCTTGATCTGCAGGTAAACTGTGGTTCCGTTCAACAAATTGTAAAAAGCAATCGAGTTGCTGTCCTTGAAAAACATTCCCTGAAATGAAAAAAATTAATCAAACACATTGTCGCTCTCCACCAACACCCCGGTTCTCGTACCTCATACAGAATCTTCTACTTAGCCGGCGGCATTCCAGTTTCATCTTGAATCTTCGACTTCAAACTCGAAACGGTGTCGGTCAGAGCCAAGGACATTGCAATAGTTGGGCCATTCAGTTTCCACTCGGACTTGTCGCTTATATTCGGAACTTGAATTTGAATCGTAACTGGACTCTGTAAAAGATCAAGAGTTCACAATCAGCAACTCAAACTAGATCACAAGTCCACTCACCTTATGCATGCTGATGAATTGTGCTTCGGGGATAAGATGATCTTCAAATCGGAGCTTCTTATTCGGCGGCTCCTCCTCAACGGGCATTGGAATCGGAATCATCATGCTGCTCTGATCCATGACCGGAGGAGCGGGAGCGATTTGTGGACCTCCCGGCTGCATCGATGGCATGTAATTGACTTGAAATGGTGGAGCTACTCAAATGAAAAGAATTAAAACAAAAATTCCTCAAAAAATAGATTAAAAAAAAATAAACCTACGCATCATTGGCGGTGGACGCATTTGCATCATCATCTGGCAGGAGGCCCTTCACCTTGTGAATCTGATGAATTTGGCCCTCGAGTGTGATATTGGCTCGAGCAGCTCTAGTCGCTGCTTCAACGGAAGACGTATGGCCATCCCAAGTCACACGGTCGTCCTTCTTGGTTTCTTCCTCGCCCAGTTTCTTACCAATGACGGTCTCCTCATCGCCCACACCGAAAATATCGGTACGACGCTCGGCCAACTGTTTCAAACTGGCCTCAATGGCAGTGCCAGCAGCGAACACTGTGTCCTGGTTGATCTTGTTCACAGTGTGCTTGTCACGCTGCTCCACCCAGCGAGGATCGAGCAGACCAATACGCATGTGCTCGGCCACTTTGGAAGCCGGAATTCGCTCTACGGTGATTGGAGAAATGAGGAATTCATCGGCTGCAGCCGGTTTGACGGGCTTCTGCGACTGTTTGGGGTCGTATTTCTTGACAACGACTTTGTCGTGCGTTGGCGGCACCATCAGTGTGACTGGTGGCTGCATTTTGGAGACAACAGCAGGTGCCTCTTCATCGCTGGACGCTTCGTCCATGTCCTGCACCTGGTTGTTGTCTTTCTTTGAATGGGTTTGGGAGAACATTGGCGTCTTGTGATGAATGCCGATGCGATTTTCCATTTGCGAGAGCTTGACAGTGGGAGCGATATCGTGGGAGTCATCGTCGTCGGACTCAATTTGCATTTCGATGTCGCCATCGTCTTCCATCAAACGTTCTTCCATGAGGACTCGGGCACCGACTTCTTCGGAAGTGGTTGGTGGCGGAAAGTTACCCGTTTCGAAGGGCTGGTAGTCGACCGTTTCGACAACAACGAAGTCGTGCCAGTCAATCTGAGCATAGGCCACTAGAAAAAAAAGACATTAAGGTAAGTTAACGATTAAGACCGAACGCCTTACCTCTTTTCCTCTCGATTTTTTCCTCTTCCCGACGTCTTTGGATTTCTTGATGTCGCTGCCAGTTAGCTCGGTACTTGACCTGGTCCAGGAACAAGTTCATACTTGTTCGGTTCGGAGCACTCTCAATTTTCAACTTGGACATCAGATCCTTGGGTGGAATGAGGATCTTTGTATATTGTTCGAGAAGCTTGGTGAAATATTGAAATAGCGAGTGCTGCGGACGCAAGAAATCAAACTGAAAGTTCCTCTGTTCGCGGTTCATCAGGTTAGTGAGAAATTGACGTCCGTTCCTGGCCACAAATTGAGCAGTTAACTTCACGATGTCCCTGCAAAACCATCAGATATAGCAAACACGGTTTCAATGAAAGGCAAAATCTTACAAATCCAAAGCAGAAATTGACGGTGGATCAGCAATGAACTCGAACTCTACGGGCGGTTCTTTGGGAATTAATTGCTGTTCGGCGACTTGTTTGAGGAGTTCCTGCTGTTTTTGTTGGGCAGCTGTTGTCACCGACAGCTGCTTTAGACCCGGAACCAAATTCTATCCGGCTTCTGTAAAGAAAAATCTAACATGCGGGTACTTCTTTCATGATTTGCGAAGTCTTACCTTTTCCTTCCCTAAACTCATTCACCTTGTGCCGATAGTAGGCATGATACGGATCGCCAGGACTCAAGAAATTAAACTTCGGATTACCGAGCTCGTTTTGACGAATTCTAGCCTCGAATTCGGGGCCATTTCTTGCAACGAAACTTTCAGTTTTGTCGACGATATCCATTTTAATGTTTTGATAGGAAATATAACTTTTTTCATGTCAGTGCAAGGAAAATGCTGAAAATAAAAAGATTGCATGTTTGTTTGTAAAAAGGATACTCCTAACCTCCGGCGGAGGATAAATGATGCCGATGATTGGACCAGATAAAGTTTTCTGTGACGATTGGTTATCTTCATCCGGTTGTTTGGAAACACCTTCGGTGTCTAGCAGAAATTATACCTTATACAAAATCTTCGCTGTACTAGCAACTCTCCTTTCAGCAATACGCCTTTCTTTTAGGAACAGGGGGGGTATCAGCTGGAATTTGAAGAGCAAACGAAGAACTCACTTTAGATATTTTCGAGAAACAGCCGCCAAGGCGACTTCAGGAAACTG
The DNA here is from genome assembly GCA_943590905.1 of Sphaerophoria taeniata. Classification (NCBI taxonomy): domain Eukaryota; kingdom Metazoa; phylum Arthropoda; class Insecta; order Diptera; family Syrphidae; genus Sphaerophoria; species Sphaerophoria taeniata. The sequence continues at coordinate 86,319,033 of OX016541.1, read as the reverse complement.
GCCATTCAAAACAGCAGTTCCGGAAAATGCAGGGGCTGGTTTCTGGAAAGATGGCATCTTCATATAAAATAGATAAACTATAACTGAATGGAATTGAAATTAAACTTACCATCAGTCGTGGTTTTCCATGTTCTTCATCAATATATTTGGCAATTTGCAAAGATTCACTTTCTGACACATATTGCAGCCAATTGAAAACAATTGTCGCGCGGCTCTTGTTTTGGTGGTTTGTAAATAATCTCGGTATGTGTGTTTCAATTTTTTTTTTCTTTTGCACCAATTATCTGAAGTGTTCAATCCAACACCGCCGCCGCCGTCGTCTTCGTTGTTTTAACCTTCTTCATCATCGACGTTTGCATTGGGCTCGTCTAGAAACTATTTTATGACCAAGAAAACGAAAAGTTTTTGAAAGCTTTCTTAAAAAATCGAATCATTACATACCCTTGCATCATTTCGTTCTTGTGAAAATTGATAGAAGAACAAAACCACATTCTTGTTCTTGCAATTCGCCAAGGAGATTTCATGAAACTGGCCATTCAAAACAGCAGTTCCGGAAAATGCAAGGGCTGGTTTCTGGAAAGATGGTATCTTCATATAAAATTGATAAATTAAAACTGAATTGAATTGAAATTAAACTTACCATCAGTCTTGAATATCCATATTCTTCACAAATTCATTCACCAATTCAATTCAGACTGAAAAATCACAAACAATTTATTTATTTAAACGTCAGAAAGCGCGCAAAAGTTCAACCAAGTTGAACATTTTTTTGACAGATGGTGGCTTCTTTACGTTTTCTTACGTTTCCTTACGTTTGTCAAAAAAAGCGTACGTAGGAAAAGCGTCATTGTGTGAGGTTACACAGATTTCCTATAGTTGAACTTTTCGCAGTTGTCAAAATCGACGGCAAAGCGTGATTGTGTTTCTGCTTTTAAAGCGTGGCCCGTCAATTTGCCTAGCTTCGCGGCAAAACACCTTGGGAGGTTTTCTCTCTGTATCTGCTCTGTGGTCAATATATCGAATGAAAATATCGATAAATCAACGAAATTATCGATAACAATTTATAGGTACCCAATTCCTGTTTGCGTTTTTCTCGCACGTAATTCAATAAAAATTAGTTTTTCCAACTCATTAACCATCCCGGGTTTATGCACAACAACTTTTCCAAAGATTATTACATGATCAAATGCGTAGTTTATGAGTCTATAGGTAGTATACATACAAACATTCATTTTTATATATATAGACTAGCTGACCCGGCAGACGTCGTCCTGCCTTGATTTGAAGAATTAAATGAAACTCCGTCAAGGAGTTTTTGAAATTCATTGGAATGACTATGGAGCCAACAGCTGAAAATTCATTGTACCATCCCAGAAACCTTCGGGAGTTTCATTTAATTCTTCAAATCAAGGCAGGACGACGTCTGCCGGGTCAGCTAGTTTTTATATATATAGATGTAATGTGTTTACACTTTATTTATCTCTATCGCTCTGTATCTCTTTTTATATTTAATGTACATACTACTCTTACTCTCTTTACTTACTCTTTATCTCTATTACTCTAATATCGTTCTATAGTGAAATAAGTATGTAGCAATAAGTTTGGGTGCTTTCATAAATGCATGGTTGCTTTGTTTACATGCGATCAATTGCAATTATATTAACGTCACACAAAATACTTGCGCATGTTTTACACTGCATTTATGAACACTTTTTTATGATTTGCGTCATGTGTCAAAAGACACCCTTTTTACAGAAAGAAATTCAGATTGCATGTGAGTTTTTATAGTTGCACATTTGCGCTGCAAATATTTGCTTTTTGCTTTTACGAACATCTGACATTTATCATTTGCATAATGATATGACTTTCGCAACCATGCATTTATGAAAGCACCCTTTAATTGTAGTAGTAAACACTTGTGTAGGACAGTTAAAATGAGGGGCAACACATAGTGATTAAGAGAGAACTTTTGTTTAGCATTCAGCTCTTACAAAAATCCCAATATTTTTAGCATCTAGTGGTTAAGGGGAGAACTTCTCGGACATTCAGCTTCTCCAAGAACCAATATAGTAGTTTATAGAACCAACCATTTGTCTTATATAAATAGCCCGTTTGGCAGCGAAGCGAATAGTTGATTTTGAACTGCGATAAAGAAAAGAACACTGTGTTTGAAAAGTTATAATTGAAAGTGTTGAATAAATAAGTTTGTGAGTGATTTGAATAAAGTGAAAAAAAAATTGAAAGTGTTGAATTTGAATAAAGTGAATTTGTGTTTTATTTAAAAAGTGAATAAGTTTTAATTGTCGGACTAAGCCGAATATTACATTGGTGTCAGAAGTGGGATTAAAACTTATTGAGTAAAAAACAGTGGACAGTGATTACATTATATTGTGTGAAATAGTGAAGTTAAAAAATGAGTAAAGTTGTGAAAGACTTAACTGTCCTTGAGCTAAAGGCCGAACTAAGCAAACGTTGCTAAAGTGAAACAGGAGTTAAAAACGAACTCGTAAAACGGCTACAGGAATATCTGGAACAACAAAATGAAAACCCAGATACATTTGCTTTCGATGTGGAAGCAAAATCGGAAGAGGTAAATGCAACTGCCGACTGTTGCGAGGCAAGAAGAGGGGGGCCTTAGGATTTTGTGAGAGGAAGGATTTAGGAAGAGGAAGGAAGTAGGAAAAGGAATAGATGGCATAGGAGGGGTTGGAATGTTAAGTTCCGAGGACGTGGCCTGCTAGCGATGCTCTTGCTTAGCTCGTCGGACGGGGGGAATCTTGCCCCCGAAACTTAACCTCACCTGCAAGTAAAAACACAGATCAAGCCAAAAAAAACTCATTACATAAAACCAAAATAACGGTCGGACTAGACCAGCGGACGGACTATTGTCACGTCAGGGCGCTGCAGATGGTTTCGCAGCGAGGCCATACCCACCCAACCGTAGGAATCCGTGGCCTTGTTTGGATTCCCCCAAAAGGAGAAGTGGATGATCGGTTTCAGATCATACCACCATCACCGAAGTCTTCGGCTACCCTCCGCACCCCTGAAAATTAACGGCTCAAGTCCTCATGTTTCTATTGAAACAAAGACAAACGACAATATTTATCATTAAGCAACTTCTGCCAAAACAACATGTATTTGATTCTAGTAAAGTTCACATTTAATTTATTCTAACAAAAAAAAAATCAACCAAAAAGTGACGTCGGAACTAAGGTTTTCTTGGAGTACCTCCTTTGGGTACTAACTACTAATTAAACAAAACAAACCCTGCCTCAATTGAGCTCGATGGAGGTGGCGTATAATATAGGGCTGTTCTTTGGCCCTTATGACACTTAAGCCTGAACGAAACAAAAAGAAAAACCCGGTTCCTGAACCTTACAGTCTTAATTTAACCAAAAAAGGTATGACTTATCTCTAGTCTTAAAGTAAAGAAATGAGTACGGTGGAAATACAGTAGTGAAAAAAAAGACGACACAACACACAAATGAGATTTAACAGACATATAATTGATTCGATTCATCCAATTAAAAGAAATTCAATTAAAAGATATATTTTTTGTTGGTTTTGGGTTGGTTTTCATAAAAACTTGTTTGCTTTTTTTGCGGCGGCTCTCGAGTCCAAGGGGAGAACGCTGCTCCGACGGCCAGCACAATGGCTTTTCGTTTGCGGCTCCTTGTTCTTTTCTTATTGCCAAATTTTTATTAATGCGGCGGCCCAGGATATCTGACGATTTTGCTAGTGGGCCGCCGAAGTGCTTCCTAAAGTACAAAATTCGGGAATAAATCGCTGAACACACTTAACCCTTATCAAAAATTCACCACTTTTCGAGAATTGAATTGAGGCCCAAGTCCACACCGGACTGTAGCACCACCTCAAGTAAGTAAGTAATTAGACGGATTGCGATCTCGCACAATTTTCCCTGCCTTGAATGTTTTCGGGATATGGGAGCCGGATAGGTACGTATTCCCCGCCAAAATTACTCCTGCAGTCGGGAATTAAACACATTTACACCTCACAGACGAAAAATAATACAAAAATTCCGGTACTGACCTTTTTTTTTCTTTTTTTTTCTTTTCTTTTTTTCCTTCTTAACTTTTTCTTATTCTACACTTTTCTTTTCTTTTCTCAATTTTTTTCTCAGATTTTAGTTAAATTTTTAGATTTGCTCGCCACCGGAAAGATTTCGTCACAAATAGGTTATCTATTCTGATCATAGGCCAGAGATCAGCGTGGAGAGACAAGGAACGAGACCACGAGGAAATCTCATTTTGCTGACGTGGACCAATCCGCATGTCAAAAGGTGAAGTGAGCACTAGTTCGCCAATAATCCCCAACAGATAGAGCCCCCCCCCCCCTCCCCCCGAGAACATGATGATGACGTTCAGCACGTACCAGGCGAATACCTTTTTTTCAATCAACAATTTTTTCTTTGAACTACCGGGTACTTTCAAGATTGGTTTTCTGTTTGTTTTGACAGTTCGTTGACAGAAGCAAGCAGAGAAAACACCATACAAACTTATGAAAAACAAACTGCTTCTGTGAACATTCTTAGGATGACACCACCATCGTTTTCCATCTTGAAACCAATGAATGACCCCAAATTAGGCCTCGTGCGATTTCAATTAAAAATGGGTTAAAACTTGACGTTTGGTTAAATTTTGACACTCCACATTATTTGACTAGCTGCTGAGCAGGTTAAACTATGACAGTAGTGGTTAAAAATTCATCCATTTTTATTTTTTTTTTTAACCCCAATTCATCCAATTTGCACCCGGCCTTAATCATTATTAAACTAAAACGTCGCAGAATTGCATGCCTAAACAATTTATTTCCTCTAAAGGCTCCAAATAGGAGGTTTGTCAGGTAGGTGTCAGGATGGCGCTGCGATCAATTGTCATTGATTCAAATCCCAAAGGAAATTGATTTGTTCGGTCTCAGAGCAATCTTTTTTTCTTATTCAGCTTCTTTTCTTTCTTCTTCTACTACTCTATGGCAACAAGACGAAAACAGAATTGACTCAAAAACGAAAACAAAGCTCGCATGTTGCATCGTCCCATGCAATTTTCTTTTTGGGTGAAAGAAATAACAAAAAAAAGGATTTTGAGGAACGTGGACTGGACCCTGATAAAGAGGCCGAAGCAAGGATCCGACGCGACACGACTTATATAACATGATGTCACTTCTTCTAGCCAAATTCGAGAGGAATGTTCTGGAGCAACTACAAACACAAAAGAATGATGTTGTCGAACAACTAAAAGCTCAAAGAAAAGATGTGCGGGAGCAACTACAAACACAAAAGAATGATGTTGTCGAACAACTACAAGCTCAAAGAAATGATGTTCGGGAGCAACTACAAACTCAAAGAAACGAGCAAAAGAACGAACAAGAGAATGTTCTCAAACAACTTGAAGCTCAAAGAAACCTATTAGAAGGCAAGTTTGCGGACTTTGAAAACAAAATCAATACTCTCGATGAGCGCGTTGAAAATCAAAATTCAACGACTAATGCACGTTTAGAGAAAATGGACGAACAAATCGAAACCATCACCAATGAACTAGTGCGAAAGATGAAAGCTCAAGAATCTTCTGGCGAGTGCTCAAGGAAGAGAGAAGTGAATCCTCCAAGCTTTGATGGTCAGATACCGTGGTCAATCCACAAGAAACAGTTTGAAGCAGCAGCGTCAACAAACGGCTGGGACGATGACGAAAAATACATTGCTCTTACGCTTGCCTTGAGAGGAGCAGCTGCTGAACTGCTACAAACCATCCCAGCAGAGAAGAACGGTGACTTCAAAGTTCTGGTAAACGCAATCGAACAGCGGTTTGGGGATAGCCACATGACAGAAGTCTTCCGAGTTCAACTAAACAACAGGGCACAGAAAAAAGGTGAAACCCTGCAGCAGCTTCAGGCAGATATCGAGCGATTGGTTCAACTGGCATACCCAACAGCTGGCAACGAGATAATAAATCAACTTGCTGTTGAAGCCTTTGTGAGAGCTGTAGGCGATGAAATCTCCAAAGGGCTATTCGCACTGCCGGAAAGCAAACACTGCCAGAAGCATTGGCTTTCGCTCTAACAATGGAAGCCGCAGAACAAGCTTCCCAAAACGTGCATCGCGTGAGAGAATTGGAAGTCCAAGAATGCTCTTGTCAGAAGACTCCTCTGGAAAGGAGTCAGCGAGACGGGCCAGCACGATGCTGGAACTGCAACAAGACTGGGCATCTTCAACGACAGTGCAGATTACCGCGAAGACGAACCTCATGTCAACACTGTGGAAACAGAACTTACTCAACAAGCTGTTTCCAACCCGGGAAACGAATAGGAACCAACTTCGTGGGGCAGAAGCTGGTTTCTGGTATCGATGGCCCCAGAAACACCATCCAGGTTTTTTATTTATTCAATACGTTAAATTCTAACGGTTACATAAAAAATTTACAAACTAATTTAAAAATAAGAAAAAAAAAACAAGTTTAAATTAAGTTACCAACTTCATGAAATAACAATATAAAATCTTGATTTGAAATTGAACTTTCTTATATTATCATCGTTTGAATCAATTAAGTCATAATTTTTATTATAAACATTAATAAGAAGATTAACAGGGCTATTCAATTCGTAGTTTGACCTACTAAATGAGTTACAAAGTGGTAACTGTCTTCTTAGAGAATAGTTACTAATGTTGATATTTAAATGAGAAAGAATCGTTGAAGCTGAAATTGAACCATTTATAACACCAACAGTAAAACAAAATTGCAAATAAGCTCTATGACTAGATAAAGTCGGAAGGTTAATAAGTTTAAGACGGTCAGTATATGGTGGTAAGTTATATCTATCGGGCCAATAAAAAAACCGAAGACAAAATCTCAGGAACCTTCTTTGGACAGACTAAAATAGACCTTACAAACGAGACATATAGGGATTTAAGAACATATGGGTCATGAAATTCACGTCCAAATCTTTTAATGAAGCCGAGAGTCATGTTAGTTTTATTAATTACATAGTCAAAGTGGTAACTAAAAGAAAGTTTAGAGTCTAATACTACACCAAGATCGGAAAAACAAGAAACTTTACAAAGAGTAGACAAATTTAATAAATAAGAATAGTCAATAACATTTTTCTTACGAGTAAGACACATAGCTTTACATTTATCAATATTTAAGACAAGACCATTATTATTGCATTAATACCATTACCATTCCCCAAATCTATTGAGATCTTCTTGTAGAAGATCAGAGTCATTTACTGAAGTACTTAATTCTTCGAAAAAATTTCACGTCATCAGCATAAATAAGAGACATAGGCGCAAAATTAGAGTGCGCTAATGAACAATTTTAGTTTGATACTAGCTTAAAATGACGTTTGAGTCATGTCTGAAACGTCATTTTAAGCTAGTATCACACTAAAGTTGTTCATTAGCGGACTATAATTTTGCGCCATAGAATTTACCAACACAGAAAGAAGATCATTAATAAATAACACAAATAATAGAGGACCAAGATGGCTACCTTGCGGAACACCAGAGTTAACTTTGAAAATTTTAGAGCGTTCATTTTTAAAGATAACACTATACAGTCTATCATGGAGGTGAGAGGAAAGCCATTTGATAAATCGCTCATTAAACCGAATCACACTTAATTTATTCAAAAGAACATTATGATTTAGTTTGTCAAAGGCTTTAGAAAAGTCAGTAAAAATACAGTCAACTTGTCCTTTCTTTTCAAATGCGTCAATACAGTATGTCGTAAATTGAAGTAAATTTGTCACAGTAGATTTTTTTTTAACAAAGCCATGTTGGTTTTCACATGTAATAGACGAACAATGAAATGACAGCGTATCACAAATAATTTATTCAAATAATTTTGGTATAGAGGACAGTTTGGCTACAGGTCTATAATTAGTCACTTGATTTTTCATACCTTTCTTATAAATCGGAATTAAGAATGAACTCTTCCAAAGTGTTGGGAATACAGAACAGCTAAGGGATTTGTTAAAAACCACAAACAAGGGATATGACATATATATTGCACATTTCTTTAATATAAAAGATGGCAAACCATCAGGACCCGGACATAAACAATCATCTACATTTTCAATGTACTTAAGTATACTAGCCTCTGAAATTGTAAAATCTATCGAATTTAGATGTGAAAACCCATTTACGTTAAATTTTTGCTAGAATTATTGTTATTATTAATATCGTGCGTGGAAACACTACCAAATGCACCTTGGAAAAATTCGGCAAACATGCATGCAATTTCTCCAGGCAAACGGCTGACCGAATTCTTATAAGTCAAGTTAGTTGGGTACACATCCGATTTCCTCTTACAATTAACATACTTCCAAAATTCACGGGGATTAGACTTGAGATTATGTTCAATTTGAGATAATAGTTCAGTCACTTTAGAAAAAAAAGGGTCAATCTCGGAATTTGAGATAATAAGCTGGAAACTCGTATACAGCTTTATGTTGGTGTTCTAAAAGTTGTCTCAAAAGTCTCATATTATCTCGTGTCTGCGTCGTAAGTTATTCGCGGTCAAATGTCATGAAAATCGGTTTTTCGCAATTATCTCTTTTTCTATGGTTCCAATTAGACATCTGCAACGAGTGGCTTGAAACTACGTCCAAGTCGTTCTGTATTTTTTCAAATACACTATTCGCTGTACTCACTGCTTGAAATTCAAATCAAATGAATCATTTCCTGATATCAAAACAATAGAATAGTGTATTTGTTCGAAACGAATACACCACTTGATTTTTTTCTCAAATGCATCGAATACAGCGAGTTTATATCGAACACACCGAATGCACCGAATACACCGAATCAAATTCAAAACACGCCAAGCAAACTAAGAATTGCTAAAGAATGAAAAGGTGAATAAAATAGAAAAGAAACAAAAAAGCAGTTGCCCATCACAAACTGAAGGAAATTTTTGGTATGGTTAAGAAAAGTTAAGAGCTTTCGAGATGTCTTAACCTTTAAACAAGGTACTCGACCATCAAGGTCAATAAAGAAAGTAGAAATGTCAGGCTCCAGGTCAGGCTCCATTTAAGCTACAAAACGAACAACGAACATTATTGATTCATATTTATGCAAGTCCTTGCACTCAGTGTGTTAATATCTGTGCTGTTTGTATATTTTGTATTTTTCCCAATTCGTTCAATAAGTCAAACTAAGGCAGTGTTCGAATTCAGTTAAAAATGGGTTAAAACTTGACGTTTTGTTAAATTTGGACACTTCGCATTGAATAAAATTATTAGACTAGCAGGTTAAAATATGAGTTATTATTATTATTATAAGCTTTTTATTTGCCATTTGAATTTCTTAAATTTATATATACAATTTTCGTTTTAACAATGTTTTTTTTTTTAAATAAATTTAAATTACAAACAAAGTCTGGTATTAACTTATTAATTATATTGAAAATTTTAATTTATTATATTGAAAATTGAGTAAGTAAGTATATAAACCTTTGATTGTTCTTTTCATGAAGATATATTTCTGGCGTAAGCCTCCCCCAATGTTGCCCATAATTCTCTGTCCTTAGCTTCATTATACCAATTTTGTCTGTAGTCCGATAAATCATCAGCCCATCTCTTCTTGGGTCTTCCAGGTCGTCTTTTTTCAGCTGGAGTCCATTTTGTGATTACTTTAGTCCATCTTTGTTCTTGAAGCCTTGAAATGTGTCCTGCCCAGCTCCATTTAAGCCTTCTTGTTCTTTCTACTACATCAATGATTTTTGTTTGTTGTCTTATATGCTCGTTTCGTATTTTTTGAATTTGTCTTATTTTTAGAATTTTCCTTTCCATTTTAGTTTGGCAAATCCTAAGTTTTTCTGTTAGATTTGAGGTTAATCCAAGTGCTTGAAAATATGAGTAGTGGTTAAAAATTCATCCATTTTTATTTTTTAAACACAATTCATCCAATTCGCACACGGCCTAAAAAGCGACACCAAACAGTGCGTATTTGATTCTATAAATACTCGGTGTATTCGCTGTATTCGGTGTTTTTTTAACTGTTAGGCTTGTTCTGTTCTATTTGATTCAAGCATTCAAGCTTTGGAGAGAAACCAAGCAGTGTATTCGTTCTACTATAAAGGGATCGAATGGTGTGCAGTGTTTGTTTTTAAGAATAGTGTATTCATTTTTAGTGTACACTACTTTCTATGCATGCAACAAACAGAATACACTGCAGTACTGTACTTGGTCAGTGACGGCAAATGAATTTATTCATGCAGACCTCTAGTTCCAATCATTTCAACACCTATTTAAAAATAAAGATAAGAAAATTTGCCACAACTTTTGTCTAAACTTTTTTTCTATACGCTCAACCCTTTTCGAGATAGAGGGCGGAGAGCACCCAGCGCTCAGGCATACACTGCGCTTCAACTGAATAAGCACACAAGTTTGTTGTCCATTTTCTCCTCACTTTGAACGTTAATGCATCATTTGATGATGCTAACCGATAGTCTATGATGTTGAGAAAACAGATCAAAAAGAATAATTTAAAAAGGACCACTAGTTTTTCCCTGGCTCTCATGCAAAGCTTTCCAGATTGAAAAACTCAGTTTTTTTTTTGCGTCAACTGAATAAGCACAACTTTTAAAAATGCAAATAAAATCAAACGGAAAGAAATGAACAAGATTTTCTTTAAATATTTTCTTTATTGGTTATTTCTAGTATTGGGTACTAACACCATCCGAAAAAACCGCGTTGTGCCGCATATCTTTCCAACTCACATCGAGTCTAGAAAAACTTAAACGAATATCTTTTCGTTGCTCGTTTAGTGGTGGTTTCTTTTGGAGTTGCAATCGTTTTAAATGACCTGAGCTGTTTGGTACTCTGTGGACTGTTGAAACACCTGCAGTTACACCAACTGTTTGTTTAATTGTTACCGCGGAGGTACATGAACTAGAAGCACATCTCAAAATTGCTCGTCGATCAATTTCGAATGTTGCCGTTTTTTAACCACCGTTCATGTTTTTCTCGTACAAACTTTTCTTTCTGAGGTACGAATAGACAACATCAAGACTCCGATCAATGTTGGTAGCTATAGCACGCACGGCCAGTCTTTATTCTTTTAACGAATCAATTTAAACTCGTCCGACACTATAACAGCTTCTGATCTAACCATATTTTTTTTTAAATTTTAATTAAACAGCTAAATGTCACCAAGAACACTTCAACTTTTGATTTGGTATACCAATCAGTTGAAAATCTTAGAACCAGTGAAGATAATGAGAGTGAAAGATCGTGTGCTTATCAGTTGACGCAAAAAAAAAAAAACTGAGTTTTTCAATCTGGAAAGCTTTGCATGAGAGCCAGGGAAAAACTAGTGGTCCTTTTTAAATTATTCTTTTTGATCTGTTTTCTCAACATCATAGACTATCGGTTAGCATCATCAAATGATGCATTAACGTTCAAAGTGAGGAGAAAATGGACAACAAACTTGTGTGCTTATTTAGTTGAAGCGCAGTGTATGCCTGAGCGCTGGGTGCTCTCCGCCCTCTATCTCGAAAAGGGTTGAGCGTATAGAAAAAAAGTTTAGACAAAAGTTGTGGCAAATTTTCTTATCTTTAATTTTCATATAGGTGTTGAAGTGATTGGAACCATAGAAAAAGAGATAATTGCGAAAAACCGATTTTCATGACATTTGACCGCGAATAACTTACGACGCGACGCAGACACGAGATAATATGAGACTTTTGAGACAACTTTTAGAACACCAAAATAAAGCTGTATACGAGTTTCTTGCTTATTATCTCAAATTCCGAAGTGAAACCCTAAAGTGACTGGACTATAAGTAATCTGAGTAAAGAAGATTCGTGTAGTTAATAAATTCGTCTCTATGAGTAATATATTCAATTTGAGCTTCGTTGTTCGAAGATCTATTCAATTTGATCCATGACTTGTTCCTTCTATTTTTAAGTGTTTTGACATGAGGATCAAACCACGGTGGAATAGAATTTAAGTCTCTTTTTCTTCTTAAAGGAATAGTTTGTAAAAAACAATCAAAAAGTACTTTATAGAAACTAAATACCATTTCATCTAGACTTACATTATTAAATAAAATATCCCAGTCAATATCACGAAGCAACCGAATGAGATCGGCAAAATTACATTTCCTAAAATTGAATTCATGCATATTCATACAATCAATAGTAGAGCTTATAATACTTAAACTTAAAGAGATGGATAGCGCAGGATGGTGACGATCTTCATCAACAAGTACTGTATCTGATGAAAGTACTAAGCAATCAGAATAATTATCATCCGAAAAGTATACGAGGTCAAGAATTTTGTCAAGTTGATTTCTAATTCCATTGATTTGACTGAGACCTATAGAAGCCATTCCATCAACCAAGAGAGATTCATTGGAAGAAGATATATTGCACGCAGAGAAGACATTACTATCCGGAAGTTTAGACCATTCAATATTCGGCAGATTACAGTAGCCAACAATCAATAATTCGTCTGAAGGTTCCAACATATCGTTTATAGAATCTAGGCAGTCGAAAAATCTGCTATATGTGTCATTATTTGATGATGGAGGAATGTAATAAGCGATGATGTACAAATAACCGGAAGTCAATTTCAATTTAACACACAAAATTTCCAAGTTTTGGTCCAAGAAACCGTTGACTAAATTACACAAAAGATGACGACGAACAGCAATCAACAAACCACCACCAACAGTGGCCAAATTAGAATCACTATGGCGATCACGGCAGTAAATTTCGTAAGTTTGGTCAAACAATTCTAAATCTGCTATTGATGAATTCAACCATGTTTCAGTCAGTATAAGTATATCATGGGGAATATAGTTTATATTTTTATAGACCTTGTTGGTCTTCGTCCTGAGGCCATTTACGTTTTGATAATAAATCAGTAATTTTTGTAGCTGCGTTGATTGTGGTATTGCATTGTCGATTGTCTTCGAAAAGGAAGAGTTTATTGGTTGTCTTCTTTTTAGGAATTCATGAAACACTATTCCATGTGGCCAAAATGAAATTGAATTCAAAAGGTGAAATACAGAATCTGGAACTTTAATTTTGAACGAAGAGTAGTTTTTGTGATTACGATGCAGCATTTTCTCGACTACTGTAGATTGAAGAGTACCAATTTTCGACATGATGTGGTTCTTGACATCCAAAGCATTTGTTGAAGGGTGAAGTTTTGAGATAAATACATCCTTAAACCTTCCACAGTTCTGAAGCCAGATTCCAGAGGAGATAAAGTGATCTCTTTTGATAAGGGAGCAGTGGACATAGAAAAAAGTGTTGGACTAGGAACTACAATTTGAGACGTTTTCGCTGATGATGATAATAATATTGAAGATTGTGGTGATGATGACGATAATGACGATGATGACGATGATGACAATTATGACGATGAAGATGATGACGACGATGATGATGATGAAGACGATGAAGTTGATGATGACGACGAAGACGATGATGATGATGATGACAATTGTGGAGATGAGTCAGGTAAAGGAGGAAGAAGACATGATGGAACACGCACACCATTGTTGAAATTAAAATCAGAAATGGAACGAGGAGGTATAAATCATTTAAATATAGATGGAGCTGGTTTCTTAGATTGTTGAATTTCAATCGGATTGTCAAGTTCTTCGGATGTACGTTTGTTCGATGTGAGAGATTGTTCGTAGTGAGAACATGAGTTTTTATATTTTGCCTTACTCCTTGTTTGTATGGTACTGTCTTGAGGCTTGGTGCTTAAATTATCAATTCTTGATGAGAGTTGAATTAATTGGGTGTTTAAGTTTTCCAGTTGACTCGTATTTTTAATTACATCTCGAGCTATGTTAGTATGAACAAACGGGTCGCAATCTTCACAGAAGAAATAGAATGACTTGTTTTTGTCAAATAATTTTATGGTGCTAAATGGTGCATCAATGCATTTTATGTGGAAACAACTTTGGCAGTTACCGAAACACATAATGGAATCAATCATGTAGTCAGATACATTATTACAAGAAGCACACTTGGCCATGATAAGATTGATTTTTAAAAATTATTTGTTTAAGTAAACATTTTTGGTAAAATTTGAAATGTTGATTCTTAGGGCCAGTTGTACAAATTGAAGGTTAACCCACGGATCAGCTGAACTCGAGTTAACTCTTGAACCAGGTTCAACTTTGAATGGGTTGTACAGTTGTAAATCAAAAGAGAGTCAGCTGAACCGCAGTTCAGGTCTATTTACATGAAAATTTAAGTATATATAATATATATACCTAATGTCACCGTCAGTTGTCAAATCAAATAGAATTGTGTCGATGGATTAAGATCAAGGAAAAACAAAAATGTAGGAGAAAAAATCTACTTTTCTTTATCTCCAAAATGGTACCAACCAAGAACTGATTTTTTAAACAGTTTTTTTTTTAAATATCTCTAATTTGTTATAAAAATTGAGTCTTAAATTGATCAACTATTCCTTTTTTTTAAGATACGTCCAAAATCTACCAGGAAACGACCAATGCTGTGATTGTGGTTCTCGTAATGATGTCACATGGATAAGTTTAAATTTTTGGGTGCTCGTATGCATTCAGTGTTCGGGCGTACATCGAGATCTGGGCGTGCATCATTCAAGAATACAGAGCTTAACATTAGACAACCTAACAACAGCGAATTTATTAATTGCTCGTGCAATGGGCAATAATACACTAAACGAAATTATGGAAGCCACACTGGGAAGAGGAAAACTAACGCCAGACAGCACAATGTAAGATTTACAAATTTACTAAAAAACAATATCCTAATCAAATGTTGAATTATAGGGAACAACGCTTTGACTTCATTCGCGCCAAATATGTCGCCAAGCGTTATGTAATGCGAACTTGTGCCGATGACAATGACCTTCGCTGTGATCTCGAACAAGCCATCGTAAATGCTGACATGAGTCAGCTTCTGCAAATTTGGGCTGAAGGAGCCGATCTGACATGTTGTTTACCATCATCGGATGATGGTGAGACAGCTCTGCACTTGGCCATTTTACGCGAAATGGGCTCGACATTGCATATAGTTGATTTCCTCATACAAAATATGCCACCAAAGGGCCTTAATAAGGCAACAAATCCCCCAGATGTCATAGACATGACTGGAAAAAATATCGCTTTACACTTGTGTGCTCTGCACGATCGACGTGAATGTTTGAAACTTCTGTTACGATCTGGAGCTGATTATGAACTTAAGAACTCGCAAAATAAAACTCCTTTAGAAATTGCCAAAGAAATGGGTCACAATGCGTGCCAGGAATTGGTAAAGAATTTTTATGGAATTGTTGCATATTCGATTTGTTAAAACCTTTGTTTTTTGTAGATTGAATGTGCCATTAGAAGAGAGAAAAGCGCTTTTGATCACATCAACACCGATTGGAATCTACCAAACGATGATGGTTCGACAAACTTCTCTAACGACGATACGGTCATTGATGAGCGCGTATGTTTGCATTCAATCAAACTCAAATGAAAATTTGTAATTCCTGTTCTTGTTTTTTCCAGAAATCACGTTCTCGACCGCCAAGTTTTGCAGGCGGAGATTCGCCCATCTTGCGTTCGCGTTCCTCGACATGTGATTCAATACAAAGTGGTTCTGGAGAGAGAGTGAGAGAGTGAATCGTTAAGATCAACTATTAAGTTAGCTCTAAGTTTTTTAACGAAAAAACAAATTCAAAAAATAACACCAAGTTTAAATCTAATTGAAAAATCTTTAGTTTATCCATAAGGGTGAGTCAAAGTTTATTCAAAATATTCCGTAAAAACTAAGAAAAAGGAACAAAACGAATCAAATACAAAATGTCTATACACCGTTCACCAAAATCGTCATCCGTCCACCTGACTGGCACTCCCGCGCAGTCAAAGCGCGGACTGACACACACTTCGCCCCTATTCCCTCCACAAAAACAGAGGATTGTATCAGAGGAGCCAGCTGGTAATATGACCACAAATGAGCTTAAAATTCTCATCCGCGACACGGTTGTCATGGCAATAGACGAGAAGTTGAAGGATCTGGCTACAAAATCAGACCTAGAAGGAATCGGCCTACAACTTAAAACGTTGCACCAAAATAACACCCAGCTACAAAATCAGCTATGTGCAATGCAATCGCGCTGTCTGTCGCTTGAACAACAAGTTGAGCGTTTAACAAGCAAGGCAAATGAAAAAAAAACGTAGTCATCCATCTACCGCTACATGATGAGACGGCACCAATAGAGAAAGCAAAGTCTCTTTGTTTGGATCTGCTTGAAACCCAAAACACCGCAATAATTGCAACAGCTAGAGAACTAAGATCTACGAGACCGAATGTTGGTAATGTTGTTGTCGAGCTTCAAAACAAGGAGCTTGTTGGACGGCTATTACAAGCGGCAAACAGGAAGCGTGGAAGTGGTGTTTCCATGCACAAGGATTACACTTTCGTGGCTCGGCAGAGGAGGAGGCGCATGGTGGAAACTAAGAATAAAGTTGCAGCCAGACACACGAACTTGAAGCTCCAAATAAGAGGCGAAAAACTAATAATAAATGAGAAATATACTTTTTTCATAAACGAAAACAAAATCACATGTGAAGAAGACGGAGGATTGACATATCTGAACCAGTTGCTAGATGACAGAAATGACAACACAGAAATGTCAAACTATGATGCAAACGCAGATACAGCTTCGTACAGCGGCTCAAGTAAGCCGGGAGATGAACGCATTCAGCGTTTTTAATTGTAATGCCGTCAGCCAAGTAGAAGCAAAAACTAACGTTAGAAATAATAGTCCAGTCAATGAACGAAAAAAATTGCCTTCACCTCAAAAAAATCCAACAGTTTTGAAACTTGGCACACTTACTAAGGGATGTCTGGTGATGACCCAAAAAAAAGTCCCCAAGAATCCGACGTGAGCTCTAGCGGCAGTTAAGAGAAACATACGGTTTTTTCAGTTTTTCACGTTTATCTCAAAAACTATTTGTCGTATCAAAAAATTTTGTTCTACAAAATTAAAGCTCATTAAATTTTATAAAAAAAGCTCTTAAAAACTTTTTCGTATCTCTTATAGTTTATAAAATAACTCTAGCGGCAGTGAAGAGAAACATACGGTTTTTTCGGTTTTTCGAGTTTATCTTGAAAACTATTTGTCGTATCAAAAAATAATCTTCTACAAAATTAAAGCTTGTTAAATTTCCGAAAGAAAAAAAAATTAGGTTATAAATAACTCGACCCACATTGACGGAAAACAAGTAATTTTTTCATGCTTATCTTGGAAATGGTTTCTCGTATTAGTCCAGACAATAAACAATAAACATTCGCATAGAGCTGAAAATTGGTACAGAGCATTAGAACACCGATTAAAGTAAAATGTCAAAAGTCCCCAAAAATCCCATGCGTGCATAAGAAATTATTCAAGGTCAAATGTCGAAAATGTTGGTTTTTCATGCATATCTTTGAAACGGGGGAAGCTATCAAAAAAAGTATATCAAAGGCTTGTACGTCTTGTAATTCTCTAAAAAAGAAATTATGACACTTTTTTTCCTACGAGCAAGCGTTTAGAAAATATTGCGATTTTAAAATGTGTCAAATGTCGAAAATAATGGTTTTTTGCGTATTACTCTTAAACGGTGAGTCCGATTGAAAAAAATTCTATGAAAAACTTGTAGATTATGTGGTTTTCTATATAAAAACATTTTTTTTTGTTTAAAGCTGTCAGAAAAAAAACATAATTTGGTCAAAACTCAAAATTTCGATTTTTTTATAATTAGCTCCTAAGCCCTGTACAAAATTCACATAGATCTGAAAATTGGTACAGAGCATAAGGACATCTCTCTATATAAGATGTCAAAAGTCCCCAAAAATCCCATGTGTGCATAAGAAATTATTCAAGGTTAAATGTCGAATATGTTGTTTATTTATATTTAACTCTGCAGATTTAATACAATATTTTCTAAACGCTTGCTCGTAGGAAAAAAAGTGTCATAATTTCTTTTTTAGAGAATTACAAGACGTACAAGCCTTTGATATACTTTTTTTGATAGCTTCCCCCGTTTCAAAGATATGCATGAAAAACCAACATTTTCGACATTTGACCTTGAATAATTTCTTATGCACACATGGGATTTTTGGGGCTTTTGACATTTTACTTTAGTCGGTGTTCTAATGCTCTGTACCAATTTTCAGCTCTATGCGAATGTTTATTGTTTATTGTCTGGACTAATACGAGAAACCATTTCCAAGATAAGCATGAAAAAATTACTTGTTTTCCTTCAATGTGGGTGGAGTTATTTATAACCTAATTTTTTTTTCTTTCGGAAATTTAACAAGCTTTAATTTTGTAGAAGATTATTTTTTGATACGACAAATAGTTTTCAAGATAAACCCGAAAAACCGAAAAAAACGTATGTTTCTCTTCACTGCCGCTAGAGTTATTTTATAAACTATAAGAGATACGAAAAAGTTTATAAGAGCTTTTTTTTATAAAATTTAATGAGCTTTAATTTTGTAGAACAAAATTTTTTGATACGACAAATAGTTTTTGAGATAAACGTGAAAAACTGAAAAAAACCGTATGTTTCTCTTAACTGCCGCTAGAGCTCACGTCGGATTCTTGGGGACTTTTTTTTGGGTCATCACCAGACATCCCTTAGTAAGTGTGCCAAGTTTCAAAACTGTTGGATTTTTTTTTGAGGTGAAAACCTTTATTGACTGGACTATAAGAGTCACCTTTAGTTTATTTTATATTTATATATTATAAATGAAACTGTATGCTCACTCACTGACTCATTGGGTGATAATCAACCCACAGCTTCAGGGTTAAATGATAATAAAAATTTGACTTTACCATTAGATAGGTGTTGATATGAAACCGCCCACTAAGATGAGGAATTTTGAATTTCCCATTATTTTACAAGATATAGGGATTTTTGTTGAAAAAAAATGTTTTCTATTCCCATTAAACTAGATGTGATAGAAAATTTTTGACTTCGTACTCTGGTAGATAAATGTATATAATGAAAATTTGTAGTACATTTTATATTTCTAAAAAATCGTTTTCTATTTTTTAGGAATTTTTTTTCGAAAAAGTTGCATAAAAAAGGGGTATTTTTGAGGATTTTTCAAGGCTTTCGTTTAGCCTTTATTGCAATAAAATTTATATCTACAGGTTAAGTGAGTCAAAAATTTTCAATATTTTTGGTCGAGGACATTTTTTCGCGAACCGTTTGGCAGATTTTGTGCATTTTTCAAAAACTGGTATTTTCTAAATGTGGTGGTTTCAGTTTTTTCGACTTTTCGACAAGAAACAAGTGGTCTAAAAATATTTTTCGACATAAAGATTTTAGATCGGTTTGTAGTCTATCGAATGGTTGAAATTTTTTTGAAAAAAGTTGACATTTTCAAAAGTCAAAAGGCAAAAGGACATTTCTTATTTGGCGTTTTTAACATACCCAAAAATGGGAAATTATTTTTTTCAAATACTTCTGGTGGCACTAGAGTTTTGAAATTTACACCACATATAGGTCTTGGTATAACTGATTTTTAAAAATTTTGTTCGACCTTGACCAATGTCATGCAAAAGAGTTTTTAACATTTAATGATGTTAGTTTCAATAGCAAATAACTCTGAAATTTGAAACAATAATAAAATAAAATTTACATACTGAGCGTCTACACAAACAGACCTTTCCAACGACATATCAAACTTGACTGTACTCCATCCCGACCCCGCGCAACAACGAAAAGAGTTTTATAAAAAACTCAATCAAAATCTAATTGACCTGTGTTGACGACGACCACCCACCAGTGGAGAACGGGAACAATTTATCAAATCGAAAAAAATTCACGCTGCGGGTGTATAAAATTGCTCACAACTTTTGTTATAGGTGTCGGATTGTCAAGTTTGAGGTGTCAAACTTTTCGTCACATTTCAGGCTTCCAGGTTATGTAATTTTTTTTTACGGGTTGAGGTTCAAAGTCATTGAGAAAAACGTGAAAAATAATTTTGAACGGCTAAATGGGATGGAAATTTTCAAAAAATCAAATGAAGATGTACTACGTATTTGTTGGTTATAATGTTTTCTATAACATTAATATTGGTTTTATACAGGTTTAACCCACAGAAATACCCGTTTGGCAATGAAATTTGATTGTAATGAACCGTTTTTACGCAACAAAATATGGGAATTTATTTTTATTAAATATTTCTGGTGGTACTAGAATATTGAAATTTTCACCACATATAGGTCTTGGTATAACTGATTTTTAAAAATTTTGTTCGACCTTGACCAATGTCATGCAAAAGAGTTTTTAACATTTAATGATGTTAGTTTCAATAGCAAATAACTCTGAAATTTGAAACAATAATAAAATAAAATTTACATACTGAGCGTCTACACAAACAGACCTTTCCAACGACATATCAAACTTGACTGTACTCCATCCCGACCCCGCGCAACAACGAAAAGAGTTTTATAAAAAACTCAATCAAAATCTAATTGACCTGTGTTGACGACGACCACCCACCAGTGGAGAACGGGAACAATTTATCAAATCGAAAAAAATTCACGCTGCGGGTGTATAAAATTGCTCATAACTTTTGTTATAGGTGTCGGATTGTCAAGTTTGAGGTGTCAAACTTTTCGTCACATTTCAGGCTTCCAGGTTATGTAATTTTTTTTACGGGTTGAGGTTCAAAGTCATTGAGAAAAACGTGAAAAATAATTTTGAACGGCTAAATGGGATGGAAATTTTCAAAAAATCAAATGAAGATGTACTACGTATTTGTTGGTTATAATGTTTTCTATAACATTAATATTGGTTTTATACAGGTTTAACCCACAGAAATACCCGTTTGGCAATGAAATTTGATTGTAATGAACCGTTTTTACGCAACAAAATATGGGAATTTATTTTTATTAAATATTTCTGGTGGTACTAGAATATTGAAATTTTCACCACATATAGATATTGGTATAACTGATTTTTAAAAATTTTGTTCGACCTTGACCAATGTCATGCAAAAGAGTTTTTAACATTTAATGATGTTAGTTTCAATAGCAAATAACTCTGAAATTTGAAACAATAATAAAATAAAATTTACATACTGAGCGTCTACACAAACAGACCTTTCCAACGACATATCAAACTTGACTGTACCCCATCCCGACCCCGCGCAACAACGAAAAGAGTTTTATAAAAAACTCAATCAAAATCTAATTGACCTGTGTTGACGACAACCACCAATCGTTTATCAATTCGACGAAAATTGATGCTTCGGGTGAATAAAATTGCCTTCAAAATAGGTGTCGGATTGTCAAGTTTAAAGTGTCAAAATTTTCGTCACATGCATGTTTTCATGTTATGCAATAATTATTTTTTATTTTTACACGTTCATAGTCCAAGTTGTTGTGAAAATGATGAAAATGAATGGAAATTTAAAAAAATACCTTGCAAAAATGTTATAAGTATTTGTTGTTATAGACGTCCTTTTCAAAATTCTTACGAGGTTGACACCGATTTAAACAGTATTTTATTATATTTTTCATTCGATTTAAATTTTTTCGGTTTCTAAATAAAACTCGCGATTGAATAACAATTGTTATAATTTGTGTTTTAATTTGTAGATGTTTAATATTTAGGTAAATAGATAATGGTCTATTACCGATGAGACAATTATCTACACCTGAATATACATACCTAATAGAAACAGAAATTTGTAAGTCCAATTTTATCTATATAATATATCTATAAATTTTTTTAAAAACTCTCAATAATACCGTTCAAAACTTGCTCTAAAACTTTCCTATAATCTAATTTGGTAAACAATGATATATCATTTACAAAAATCGTTTCAGTAGTTTAGGCGTTTGGCGTGTTTAATAAATGGTACAAACAAACATACTGTAATATTCGGCTTGGTCGGCTTGGTCCGACAATTAAAACTTATTCACTTTTTAAATAAAACACAAATTCACTTTATTCAAATCACTCACAAACTTATTTATTCAACACTTTCAATTATAACTTTTCAAACACAGTGTACTTTACTTATCACAGTTCACAATCAACTAATTCGCCTCGCCACCAAACGGCTATTTATATCAAAAATGATGGGTTCTAGAAACTACTATTGGTTCCTATTAGTTCTTGGGGAAGCTGAATGTTCGAGAGAAAATACTGGGATTTTTGTAGGGGCTAACGTTCTTAATGCTAAACAAAAAGTTTCTCTTAATCTTAATTAATTATTGCCCCTCACGAGTGTTTACTACTACAATTAAACGATATTAAGTAAAGAGAGTATGTACATTAAATAAACAAGAGATACAGAGTAAGTAAAGAGAGTAATGAAAAGTGTGTACATTAAATATAGAAAGAGATACAGAGTAAGTAAAGAGAGTAAGAAAAGTGTGTACATTAAATATAGAAAGAGATACAGAGAGTAAGAGATAATAAAGTATACACATTAGTATTAGACATTACAATAGAAGGAGATACAGAGCGTATGAGATAAATAAAGTGTATACACATTACATTGCCCCCTCCTTAGGATTGATCGTCCCGAACAAATCCATCATCTTCATCACCACTGTAGCGATGTAGTCGGTCGCGATGTACGACTTTAAGTTTACCTCTGACTCCTTTTTGTATCCGGTACACGACGTCGTTGATTTTGCTAATCACTGTATATGGACCTTCCCAGTCCCGTTGAAGTTTCGGTGACAACCCTTTTTGTCGATGGGGATTGTAAAGCCACACTCGATCTCCTGCTTGGAACTCTGTTGTTGTCGCTCGTATATCGTAGCGTGTCTTCATTCGGTCACTGAACATCTTTATTTTTGACCTAGTATCGTCGTGGATCTGAAGGAGTCTTTCTCTGAGGTCATCCAAGTAGTCATCCTCGGCTTGCGGTTCCGACGTGGGACATCCAAATTTAATTTCACTCGGCAATCTGATGTTCCTTCCCATCAAAATCTCAGACGGTGTATGGCCAGTTGAGCTATGTCTTGCACTTCGATACGCCATCAAAAATAGTGGAATGTGTCGGTCCCAATCTCGCTGGTTGTCGTCCACAACTTTGCAAAGATGTTCCTTAAGGGTTCGGTTGAACCGTTCGACCATGCCATCAGATTGTGGGTGGAGTGGTGTTGTTCTTGTCTTCTTGATGTGAAGAAGCCCACAAACTTCCTGGAATATGTTTGATTCAAAATTCCTTCCTTGGTCGGAATGCAGTTCTAATGGAACACCGAATCTGCTCACCCAGTTGAACACAATTTGGTCTGCGACTGTTTTGGCTTCTTGATTCGGAATGGCGTATGCTTCAGGCCACTTGCTGAAGTAATCCATGACGACCAGAATATAACGATTTCCATTATTTGTTTCCGGAAATGGACCCGCCACGTCTATTGCAATCCTTTCAAAGGGTGATCCGACATTATACTGCTGCATTTGGCTGTGATTCTTTTTGTTCGGGCCTTTGGTGGCAGCACAGGTATCACATTTTCGGCACCACCTCTCGACATCTTCCCTTGCATGTAGCCAATAGAATCGTTGTCGAACCTTTTCTAGCGTCTTGTTTACTCCTAGATGGCCTCCCGAAACTCCATCATGCATCTCTCGCAGAACGTCCACAATCTTCGATCTCGGCAAGACTAGCTGCATTACATAGGACTTTCCATCTGCTGATTCCCATTTACGTCGAAGGACACCTTCTTGGACATGCAATGAGTCCCACTGTGCCCAATAGGCCTTTAGAGCCGGACTTCTGTCGGAGATATCAGCCCATTCTGGTTTTTCCTGGTGTTCCTTGCATGCGAGGATGGGTTCAATATCTGGGTCCTCTTGTTGAGCCTTCCTCAACTCGTCGTTGCTCCAGCCATAAATGGGATCGGTTCTGGTTCGTAGGACAGTGACCACTTCTTTTTCTTCTTGGCGTCTGCAATGCTTACAGTCTTGCTTACATGGTCTCCGAGACAGTGCATCAGCATTTGAGTGAAGCTTCCCCTTCCGATGTTGAATTTCATAATCGTACGTCTGCAGCCTCTCAATCCATCTCGCCACTTGACCCTCTGGATTCTTGAAATTCAAAAGCCAGTTTAGTGCTCCATGGTCGGTTCGGAGAAGAAACTTCTGTCCATAGAGATACTTATGGAAGTGCTTTGTTGCCAAAATCAGTGCAAGAAGTTCTCTTCTGGTCACACAATAGTTTCTTTCCGACTTCGAGAGTACCTTGCTGTAATAGGCAACCACCTTTTCTTCGCCATCATGTACCTGTGACAATACAGCACCAATCCCGACATTGCTGGCATCAGCGTCAATGATGAACGGTTTTCCGGGAGTCGGATAGGTCAGCACTGGTGCATTACACAAGCGTTGCTTGAGCTCTTGAAAGCTGCGCTCGCACTCACCTGACCATTTAAACTGCTTTCCCTTTTCCGTTAGCTGATGTAGACTCTTGGCGATCTCAGCAAAGTTTTTGACGAAGCGCCTATAGTAGGTGGCTAGACCCAGAAAGCTTCGGAGTTGGTGTTTGTCCTGTGGTGTTGGCCAATTCTTCACGGTGTCAACCTTATCAGGATCCGTCTTAACTCCTTGGGATGAGATGATATGTCCCAGGTATTTCACTTCGGTTTTGAAGAGTGAACACTTTTCTGGATTGAGCTTGAGGTGGGCTTCTCGAAGTCTTTGAAACACGGCTCTCAGATTTGTGCAATGTTCGTCAAATGTTTTCCCGTATACGATGACGTCATCCAAATAGACCAGGCAAGACTTCCATGTGAGTCCTTGCAGGACACATTCCATAAGGCGCTCAAAAGTCGCTGGAGCATTGCACAGTCCAAAAGGCATCACTTTGAACTGCCACAGTCCGTTTCCTGTCGAGAACGCTGTCTTCTCTTTGTCTTCAGGATGGATTTCTACTTGCCAGTATCCACTTTTCAAGTCCAACGTTGAGAACCATTGTGCTCCTTCCATTGCGTCCAGAGTATCACTGATCCTAGGCAGAGGGTAGCTATCCTTCTTGGTCACATCATTCAACCTTCGATAGTCTACGCAAAAGCGGGTTGATCCGTCTTTCTTCTTTACCAGGACCACTGGAGACGCCCAAGGGCTTTTAGAGTTTTCGATCAGACCCTCTTCTTTCATGGTGGTTATCAGTTCTTCAACCTCACCTTGTTTGGCTAGTGGAAGGCGTCTTGCAGGTTGACGGATCGGCTTTGCATCCCCGGTGTTGATTCGATGTTGAACCAGTTGTGTTCTGCCATATTTCCCTTGCGATGACGAAAAGATGTCTGCAAATTCTTCGAGGAGACCTTCTGCAGTTCTTCGTTGTTGGTGACCAAGATTTGATGACTTGAGAATGTTGGTCTTTATGGAGCTCAGCTCTCCGGACTTAGAGGTTTGCCTTGACTCTTCTTCATTGATTCTTGTTATCGCTGATACAGATTCGCATTGTCCGACAATCTCACCTTTTCTAAGCTTAACTTCGTACGGCTTGATGTTCAGTATTCGTACGGGAACCATGTTATTTACAGGTCTCACAAGAGTCTTCCCAATGGTGACGTTTTGGGAGGACTTTACAGATGCTGGTTCGACCATGAGGTATCGATGGCTTCCAGGCTTACCCTTCAATTTCGTCCACACGAATACTTCTGAAGAAGCAGGCAAAGTCAGATCTTCTTTAATGACGGTTTTCACAGATAGCGAGGTCTCATACGAGTGAATCCCATAGATCATCGGAATCTCGATGTTTCGATATTTCAGGACTTGGTTCCCGATGTCCAATATCACTCCGTGATCTTTCATGAAATCGACGCCGACAATGCACTCGTCGCATATATCTGCTACCAGGAACAGGTGAGAGAATTCCAGCTCTGCCATCCGGATCTTAAGACGTACCTCACCATAGACTTTTGCGGCTTCTCCAGTTGCAGTCCTTAGACGATAGCTATTGGTGTTGTGGAGCCATGTCTTCTTAACGAGGTCCTGCCGTACAATGGACGCCGTGGCACCGGTGTCGATGGTAGCCACACATTTGTTGCCGTTTATACTTGCTTCCACGGTCAGGCTCTTGTTGTCACGTTTCGTTTGAGAAACCTGGATGGTGTTTCTGTAGCTATCGGTACTAGAAGCCAGCTTCTGTCCCTCGAAGTTGGTGGGGTGAGAAACAACTTGGGAAGCAACATTGTTGTAGATGTAACTTTGACCAGTTGACATATTTCTGTGTTCACAGTGTTGGCATGCGGTTCCTCTTCGCGGTGATCTGCACTGTCGTTGAAGATGCCCGGTCTTGTTGCAGTTCCAGCATCGTGCTTGTCCGTCTCGCTGACTCCTTTCCAGAGTAGCCTTCTGACAAGAGCATTCTTGGACTTCCAATTCTCTCACGCGATGCACGTTTTGGGAAGCTTGTTCTGCGGCTTCCATTGTTAGAGCGAAAGCCAATGCTTCTGGTAGTGTTTGCTTTCCGGCAGTGCGAATAGCCCTTTGGAGTTTTATATCGCCCACAGCTCTCACAAAGGCTTCAACAGCAAGTTGATTTATTATCTCGTTGCCAGCTGTTGGGTATGCCAGGTGAACCAATCGCTCGATATCTGCCTGAAGCTGCTGCAGAGTTTCACCTCTTTTCTGTGCCCTGTTGTTTAGTTGAACTCGGAAGACTTCTGGCATGTGGCTATCCCCAAACCGCTGTTCGATTGCGTTTACCAGAACTTTGAAGTCACCGTTCTTCTCTGCTGGGATGGTTTGTAGCAGTTCAGCAGCTGCTCCTCTCAAGGCAAGCGTAAGAGCAATGTATTTTTCATCATCGTCCCAGCCATTTGTTAACGCTGCTGCTTCAAACTGTTTCTTGTAGATTGACCACGGTATCTGACCATCAAAGCTTGGAGGATTCACTTCTCTCTTCCTTGAGCACTCACCAGAAGGTTCTCGAGCTTTCATCTTTCGCACTTTTTCCAGTTCCTTTGTGATGATATCGATTTGTTCGTCGATTTTCTCGATACGTGCATTTTGTTTTCCAACGCACTCGTCGAGAGTATTGATTTTCTCTTCGAAGTCCGCAAACCTGCCTTCTAGAAGATTTTTCTGTTCATCAAAACGCTCTAGAACATCATTCTTTTGTGTTTCCAGTTGTTTGAGGACATTCTCTTGCTCGGTCTTCTGCTCGTTTCTTTGAGTTTCTAGTTGCTCCAGAACATTCTTGTTTTGAGTTTCTAATTGCTTGAGGACATTCTCTTGCTCGTTCTTCTGCTCGTTTCTTTGAGTTTCTAGTTGCTCCAGAACATTCTTGTTTTGAGTTTCTAGTTGCTCCCGAACATTCTTCTCGAATTTGGCTAGAAGAAGTGACATCATGTTAGATAAGTCGGCATTTGCATTTACCTCTTCCGATTTTGCTTCCACTTCGAAAGCAAATGTATCTGGATTTTCATTTTGTTGTTCCAGATATTCCTGTAGCCGTTTTACGAGTTCGTTTTTAATTCCTGCCCCACTTAAGCCACGTTTGCTTAATTCGGCCTTTAGCTCAGCGACAGTTAAGTCTTTCAAATTTTTACTCATTTTTTTTTTTTTGTTTTTTTTTTTTTAACTTCACTATTTCACACAAAATAGTTTAATCACTGTTCACTGTTTTATTCTCAATAAGTTTTAATCCCTTATTCTGACACCAATGTAATATTCGGCTTGGTCCGACAATTAAAACTTATTCACTTTTTAAATAAAACACAAATTCACTTTATTCAAATCACTCACAAACTTATTTATTCAACACTTTCAATTATAACTTTTCAAACACAGTGTACTTTACTTATCACAGTTCACAATCAACTAATTCGCCTCGCCACCAAACGGCTATTTATATCAAAAATGATGGGTTCTAGAAACTACTATTGGTTCCTATTAGTTCTTGGGGAAGCTGAATGTTCGAGAGAAAATACTGGGATTTTTGTAGGGGCTAACGTTCTTAATGCTAAACAAAAAGTTTCTCTTAATCTTAATTAATTATTGCCCCTCACGAGTGTTTACTACTACAATTAAACGATATTAAGTAAAGAGAGTATGTACATTAAATAAACAAGAGATACAGAGTAAGTAAAGAGAGTAATGAAAAGTGTGTACATTAAATATAGAAAGAGATACAGAGTAAGTAAAGAGAGTAAGAAAAGTGTGTACATTAAATATAGAAAGAGATACAGAGAGTAAGAGATAATAAAGTATACACATTAGTATTAGACATTACAATAGAAGGAGATACAGAGCGTATGAGATAAATAAAGTGTATACACATTACAATACCATCGAAACACATAATCTCCTTACGCAGCCACTAAAAAGAATGATTATAGAATTCTAAAATAGTTATTTAAAATTGAATGTACTAAAAAAATATATAATTATTTTTGTTTTTAATTTTTGAATAGTGCCAGCTCTAGAAAAAAAAAACAGTGCAAACATTGTGTTATAAGTGTAAATTTATTGTTTAGAAAAACTGGAATATCGTTCCAGGAAGCTAAGAATTAGTACTGAAGTTCGTGAAATTATTTTTACAACGTGGGTGTTTTGGTGCGCGATTTATTAATTTTATATAATATTTAAATTCGTTAAAGAAATCCATTGACATACCGTAGTGCGACACTGGATATATATATATGTATGTAATATAGTTAGATATATGTATATAATACAGTCGTGTGTCAGCGGGCAAATATACTAGTATAATATTATACGAAGTAAAAATTTTATCATTTAATGTAGCAGGCTTAGCCAACAAACTTTTATTTTATGATTTTTTCCAATTTGTTAATAATGTAATGTGTATACACTTTATTCATCTCATACGCTCTGTATCTCCTTCTATTGTAATGTCTAATGTGTATACTTTATTATCTCTTACGCTCTGTATCTCTTTCTATATTTAATGTACACTCTTTTCTTACTCTCTTTACTTACTCCTTATCTCTATAACTCTAATATCGTTTAATTGTAGTAGTAAACACTTGTGAGGGGCAATACCTAGTGATTAAGAGAAACTTTTTGTTTAGCATTAAGAACGTTAGCCCCTACAAAAAGAAATCCCAGTATTTTGGAGAGCTTCTGGAACATTCAAGCTTCTCCAAGAACCAATATAGTAGTTTCTAGAACCAAGTATTTTTGTTATATAAATAGCCCATTTGGCGGCGAAGCGATAGTTGATTGTGAACTGAGATAAAGTGAAGATACTGTGTTTGCAAAGTTATAATTGAAAGTGTTGAATAAATAAGTTTGTGAGTGATTTGAATAAAGTGAATTTGTGTTTTATTTAAAAAGTGAATAAGTTTTAATTGTCGGACCAAGCCGAATATTACATTGGTGTCAGAAGTGGGATTAAAACTTATTGAGAATAAAACAGTGAACAGTGATTAAACTATTTTGTGTGAAATAGTGAAATTAAAAATTAAAAAAAAAAATATGAGTAAAGTTTTGAAAGACTTAACTGTCCCTGAGCTAAAGGCCGAACTTAGCAAACGTGGCTTAAGTGGGGCAGGATATAAAAACGAACTCGTAAAACGGCTACAGGAATATCTGGAAGAACAAAATGAAGACCCAGATGCGTTTGCTTTCGAAGTGGAATCAAAATTGGAAGAGGTAAATGCAAATGCCGACTTATCTAACATGATGTCACTTCTTCGATGCCAAATTCGAGAAGAATGTTCTGGAGCAACTACAAACACAAAAGAATGATGTTGTCGAACAACTACAAACTCAAAGAAATGAGCAGAAGAACGAGCAAGAGAACGTACTCCGACAACTAGAAGCTCAAAGAAATGATGTTCGGGAGCAACTAGAAACTCAAAACAAGAATGTTCTGGAGCAACTAGAAACTCAGAGAAACGAGCAAAAGAAGGAGCAAGATAATGTTCTCAAACAACTGGAAGTTCAAAGGAATGATGTTCTAGAGCGTTTTGATGAACAGAAAAATCTTCTAGAAGGCAGGTTTGCGTACTTCGAAGAGAAAATCAATACTCTCGACGAGCGCGTCGAAAAACAAAATGCACGTATCGAGAAAATCGACGAACAAATCGATACCATCACAAACGAACTAGAAAAAGTGCGAAAGATGAAAGCTCGAGAACCTTCTGGTGAGTGCTCAAGAAAGAGAGAAGTGACTCCTCCAAGCTTTGATGGTCAGATTCCGTGGTCAATCCACAAGAAACAGTTTGAAGCAGCAGCGTTAACGAACGGCTGGGACGATGACGAAAAATACATTGCTCTTACGCTTGTCTTAAGAGGAGCAGCTGCTGAACTGCTACAAACCATCCCAGCAGAGAAGAGTGGTGACTTCAAAGTTCTGGTAAACGCCATTGAACAGCGGTTTGGGGATAGCCACATGACAGAAGTCTTCCGAGGTCAGCTTAACAATAGAGCACAGAAAAGAGGTGAAACTCTGCAGCAGCATCAGGCAGATATCGAGCGACTGGTTCACCTGGCATATCCAACAGCTGGCAACGAGATAATAAATCAACTTGCTGTTGAAGCCTTTGTGAGAGCTGTGGGCGATATAAATCTCCAAAGGGCTATTCGCACTGCCGGAAAGCAAACACTTCCAGAAGCATTGGCTTTCGCTCTAACAATGGAAGCCGCAGAACAAGCTTCCCAAAACGTGCATCGCGTGAGAGAATTGGAAGTCCAAGAATGCTCTTGTCAGAAGGCTACTCTGGAAAGGAGTCAGCGAGACGGACCAGCACGATGCTGGAACTGCAACAAGACCGGGCATCTTCAACGACAGTGCAGATTACCGCGAAGAGGAACCGCATGCCAACACTGTTGTTGCAATTTTTCCACGACGCACGACGACCCGACTCAGATTTATATTATTATTCGATATTGGATTTCCGATCCAATATCGAAAACGATTAAAAGTAATTTTGTAAATTAATTTAAGAAAAACAAAACGAAATGCACACAACCGATGTGCCGCGAAATGGAAATTTAATGTCAAGCAAAAGAGAAATGTCAGGTCGTATGACGTTTTGTGATGGAAGAATCCAACAAGGCAGCAATACAAGTGCTGCCACACCGGTAGCTCAATTAAGGGGTGGGTTCAATGAAATAATTTTGATCGAGGTGATCAAATAAAATTGATATCAAATGATATCGAAACTAGTTAATTAAAAATTGAAGTACAGGAGGAGCGTACTCAATTTCGAAAGTGGGCGCCAGGAAACTTTTTCGATGGAAGTTTGCCAAAACCAAAGACGATAGAAAACCTGAAAATATCTTCAAAATTATTAATGAAATGACACAATTTAAGGAAGTTAGATGAATTTATTGCCTGGAAAACCTTGGCTGTCGCCTGGATTAAAAACCAAGATCTTTTCGACAGAAAAAGAAAGAAAGTAACAATAGAACTTTCTGAGACTGACAGAGGGCCAATTCTCGAAAGTTTTAAGATGATTAACGCAAGCAAAAGTAAATCAAGACAGATTTTGTGTCCAGGGACACGAAAAGAAAGAATACACAAGGTAGCAAAAGCAAGCAAAAGACAAAAAAAAACACAATCTAATCAAACCAATAAAATACTAAGCTTTTTCTTCTTAAGTTTCCAAATCCGAAAATTAAAAAGTCTCCTCCTCTTATAAAAATGTTTCAAAATTTCTCCCAGAACAAAGAAACAAAATATCCAAAATGGCTTCTAGAATTTTCTTCCACACGTCTACACGTTTTCAGATCCTTTCTCAAGGAGAACGAGAAAACTTGCAAAAATATGGTGGCTGAAGCTTTTCCGGTCACTTGGCCCTAAGGCCTACCCACTCTGACCTTTAGCGTGGTGAAGTTCTGTCTCGGTCCTGCACTTTACTCCATCCATAAGACTGGGGTGTGCGACAGAGAAACCATGAAGCATTCATCGCACGCGGTCTCGTACGAAGAGTGATACGATCACTCCGCAACCATTGGAAGAAGCCCCATTCCGTCAATTCTCTTACGAGTGGAGAGAATCCGAGAAGCGCTTAACCGAGCCATTAGATTTGTCAATTTAAGGAGGACACATTTTAAGAAGAATTGAAAATTTAAGGAATCGATTCGAATCGAACCACCATCGCGAAAATCCTAAAGAGAAGTTGGCATTGTATAATCTTTCTTACGTGTTTGGAACTATTTATGTTGGGCACTCGGCCATACTAATTTTACGTTGGCGTGATTACAGTTCACACATCGTTGGGCATGGGTTATTTCTTCATGCCTTTTCCAATCAATCCAAGGATAAGTTTATTGTATATTTGTATCTGTGGACCGCCCGTCACACAATTCATTGCTGTTGACCACCTGTTGCACACTTTTATTAGTGGAACCTGTTGGGAATACGTTCCTAAAATCCTAGAAGAGCAGGTCACTGGCTGATGGCCCAGGCTTCAACTGAACTCTTCGAGAATCTTAGGGTCGCAAAAGAAACTGATTAGTCCCGGGAGAGATGAAACTTGTTGTGGTAAATTTTACCGCAACAAATCCCACCCTTACCTCCTAGGAAATGTGCTTGCCTTTGGTTAAAACCTTAGGTAACACATTTCCAAAGACGGTCCCGTAAAAAAAAATCCATCAGAAAACGAAAAAAAAGCAATGAATCTTATGTTTTAAAGAGAAGGAAAAGCAAAAGCAAAAAAAACAACAAAAAGTAAACTACTTTAATCATTAAACGTTTCGGATGCATGGGTAAACGGCTTTAAATCTTTTACATGCCAAGTTCCGCGATCTTTACCGTTACTATCCTTTAAGTAACAGCAGCGATGAACGAAACAATGAATATTCTGCATGTCAAATTTGTCTCTCGTCAAATAAAGGAGAGAATAATGAGAGCTAATTATGAAAAGAAACCAAAATTGAAAACTTCTGAGATCAGTAGCAATGCTTTGGAAGAGAATATATACATCAACGAGAGTTTAACATACAGCACACGCCAACTACTGAAAACAGCAGCAGCAATTAAAAGGTCTAAGAATTATAAATTTCTGTGGACAAGGAATGGGATTGTTTATATGCGTAAAAAAGAGGGGGATAATTTCATTAAAATATTAAATTCTCTTGATTTTACTAAATTGTAATGTGTTCTTTTAATACTTTAAACCTCCATGTAAACAATCCATCCTTCCACAATAATATGCGTGCTTGTGATAATGATATAGATGTAAAATTTAAAGAATCTTTTTGCATTCACCAAAACATTTGTAGTCTAAGAAAAAATTTTATAAATTTATTAGTTCATATCCAATCTCTTGATAGATTGCCTTTGGTTATAGTTGTGAGTGAAATCTGGATTTTTGAAAATGAAATTGATATGTATAATATTGATGGCTACACTATTTATGCCAAATGTAATGAGGCTTACTCTGCTGGTGGCATTGCAGTTTACTTTAAAAATGATATTGTGTGTGATCATTCAAAAATTGAATTTGTTAGTGCGGATATAATGAAAATCAACTTTTCATATGAAAATAATTGTTATGCACTTATTTGCATTTACAGATTGCAGTTTTTTAGCAAAAGTGATTTTATTGAAGAATTTCACGATGTTTTGAATATTACCAGGGATACAAATTTAATTGTCATTGGTGACATAAATATTGATATCTTGAAGGTAAATGATATTGATACTGATAATTATATGTTTTTGATGTCTTCTTTTGGGTTAAAAAGTCTAGTCAATGTTCCCACTCGTGTAACAACCACAAGCTCAAGCTGCATTGATCATATTTTTATACGCATTAACAAAAATAACAAAACAAAATTTTTGAGTGAAGTTTTTGATTATAATATAACTGATCATCGTCTATGCTCTTTAAATGTTCTTGTAAATAATACTTTACCGCAAACAGAATTACAAAGCATAAAATATGTAACTGATTTCAGTTTATTGCGTGATAAATTAAGGTTTGAATTCTGGGATTCAGTTTTTTCAAAAAGCGATCCTTCTGAAGCGTATGATCAATTTATTATAATCTTAAAAAAACATATTGACAATTCTAAAAAACGCGTAAAAAACACAAGTAGAACTAAATTCCTGAAACCCTGGATGACATCACATTTGTTAAAGCAAATTAAACTCAAGAACAGCATTGCTATTAAGTGCAAAAAACATCCACTTAACTCAAGTTTAAAAAAATATTATTCTAAACTATGCAAACGAGTAAAAACGCAAACCAGTAGTTCCCGTGATTCCTATTATACAAACCGCTTAATTCGATATCGGGGTAGTACGAAAAATGAATGGCAGGTTGTTAACTCTATTTTAGGTAAGCAATTAAGATCAAATGAGATTTCGAATATTATTTCAAATAATGTTATTATTTCCAACCCGCTCATAATAGCAAGCAATTTTAACGATTATTTTGTTAACATTACCGAGACCTTGAAACTCAATGTACTTCATCACTCAAACTGCAACTGCATAATTTCAGATATTTTAAAAAGGGATAAAGTTGAAATGAATAGTTTTTGCTTTAAAGAATTCTCACCTGATGAAATACATAAATTAATCCAAAGTATGCAAAATAAGAATTCTTGTACAAGTGATGGTATATCTTTGTCCTCTTGAAAAAAATATCTTGGGAATTAGTAGATGTTGTGTGTCATATTTTCAATTTAAGTATTAAACTTGGAAAATTCCCCAAATCACTTAAAATTGCTGAAGTTGTTCCAATTTTTAAAAAGGGGAACCGCAAAAATATAGCAGATTACAGGCCAATCTCGTTACTTTCCACGTTTTCAAAAATTTTTGAAAAACTTGTAAAGGCACGAATGATTTCTTTTCTAGAAAAAATAAAATTTTTTTCCGAAGATCAATTCGGCTTCCGTGCAGGTAAAAGTACGGAAGACGCAATCTTAAAAGTGTCTTGTGAACTATTCAAGGCCATTAATGATAGTCAGTCTACAATGGCATTGTTCATAGACATGACAAAGGCGTTTGACATGGTCGACCACGAAATTCTCTTAAGTAAGCTGTATAATGCTGGATTTAGAGGTCTAATATATGAATGGTTAAAGTCGTATCTGATTGGAAGGGAGCAACGAGTTCTAGTTAACGGAGTTTCAAGTAATTTGCAAACGTTGAAAAATGGTGTGCCCCAGGGATCTGTATTGGGTCCATTACTTTTTTTAATTTACATTAACTCTCTTTTCTATCAAGATTTTTCTGGAAACCGAAGTGCTTTTGCAGATGATATAGCTTTTACCTACAACGAACCTACATACTTTCAATGTGTTGCCACCATAAATAAGGACCTACAATTGCTGAGAGCCTGGTTTGCATATCATAAATTAATTATAAGTGATAAAACCAAGTTAATGTGCTTTAAACTTTCTGATGATTTTCCTAAGGATTTTGAGTTGTTTTTCCACTCCCACCAGTGTCAGAAGTTTGTTTTACCCCTGCATCACTGTGGTAGACGCAACTTCTTAGAGCACACCCAGTGCCCTTCAAGCTGTTTTAAAATTGAGCGAGTTGACTCTTTTAAGTACTTAGGAGTTATTTTTGATTACAACCTTAACTGGAAAGTTCATGTGCAGTCATTAAAAACTTACATGCATCTTATTACTCGAAAGATTTATTTGCTGAGACCATTTTGCTCTAACAAAGTTTTGACTATGATTTATCACGGACTTGCTCAATCCAAATTACAATACGGTTAAGTAAGTTGGGGAGGTGCCTATATGAACACTTTTGCATCCCTTTTGGTGGCTCAAAAGCATATAATTCGTATCATTTGCAATAAAAACAAACGTACAGCTAGCTGGCCTCTTTTCTGTGAATTGAAAATACTACCATTGCGCCATCTCTATATATTTAAGGTCTTAAAAGAGTTCTATAAACAAAGCGGTAATATTCCAAGCAGAAATTCATCGATATACAATCTACGAGTTAATAGCTTAGCACTTGTCAACACTCCTTTGCCACACAAAACACGTTTTATTACATTTTATTTAATGACCTCGAGAATAATTTTCAATAATCTTCCAATCTCAATCAGAACTACCAACAACTTTAATTCTTTTTTAAGAAAAATCAAAGACTGGCTTTTCACTATAGACCTAAGCAATATTGAACTTATTTATAAAGTAAAAAATTAATCCGCAAAAAGATTCTTTATCTTAGTCTTTTAACTTTCATCTTCATTTATTGTTCTTTTATATAATATACAAATTTGCAGTATTTAATCTTTTTAAAGTAATTCAGCTTATATTTGATCACTGATTAAATGATAAATTTTGCTCAAAGAAAAACTGTAAGTACCCCACGTCAGTTTTTTCTTATAGTTTGAAAATAGTTTTTGCTGGTCATTCACCACTAACAACACAGTTGTTAAAGAATGGCTATTCTTTATTCTATTAACACTTTAATTTTCCAATTGTTTTATATTGTTAAATTTAGCATATAAGTGAAAATTTGAATAAAATAAAATCTAAATCTAAATCTTAATCTAAATCTTAAGACGTATGTCCAAGGTGACACACGCTTCGCAACAACAAACGGACCGACAAACTTCGGTGCTAGCTTGGCAGCATAGTAATTCGCGGCATCCGAAAGAGTAAAGTTTCTCCGTCATACAAGTTCGCCGGGGTGATATTGAACATCACGCCGTCGAAGATTGTAGGCGTCAGCAGCGCGCTTAGATGCTGCTTCCAATTTTTTCCCTATATCATTCCTAAGCTTTCGGAAAAGTTCCCTGATCCCGTCCGGATCCTCAACGTCCTCCGAATTACCACTAACTGATGGTACTTCCTGACCCGAAGTTACCATATCCCTCCCGAAATTCGCATAGTATGGGGACACCCCTAAGACCTCGTGTTGTGATGTGCGAATTGCACATGCCACTTTACTCAATTGAGCATCCCAAACCCTGTGGTTTTCACCCACATATGCCCTCAACGTTGTTTTAAGGATCTGATTGATCCTCTCCGCAGGATTCGCCTGCGGGTGATAATGGGCTGTAAATTTTAAGAGTGACCCGTACGCCTGGCAAAGCGTTTTCAACTCCTTGGATCGGAATTGGGGACCGTTGTCACATACGGTCACCTTTGGTATGCCAAAAAGTAAGAAGACATTGTCTTCGAGTTCCCTACAAATGGCTTTCGCCGTAGCCGACCTCAACGCAAACAGTAGTGGAAACTTAGTGAAGTAATCCACTACCGTGAGAATATAAGTAAAACCCCTACTCGATTTTGGAAGTGGGCCTACCAAATCTATACAAATCATCTCCCAAGGTGATTTGATTCCTACCCTCTCCGTCATTAACCCAGCTGGCCTTTCATTAATCGGCTTTACCTGTTGGCAAACTTGACAACTCCTAACGTACCTAGTAATATCGGCCCTCATTTTTGGCCAGTAAAACTTTGCCGCTATCCTGGCGAAAGTTTTCCTAACACCCATGTGTCCTGCTAAAGGACTATCATGGTTCTCCTGCAAAATCCCTAACCTATCCTTTTTCCCTATCACTCTCTTCCATTCCTGATTATCCTGATGAACTACGATGTGATTAGCCTTCACGAGTTTGAACAACTGACCTTGTTCAACTCTCCAGGCCGGAAACCTAAGTGGATTTGAATTGACTTGTGAGATCATTTTGGCCACCCAAGCGTCTAAAACCTCTTCCGAGATACCACCCAACTGTGGCACTCCTCGAGAGAGCATATCCGGAACCACATGCTCTTTCCCCTTGCGGTGAACGATCTCAAAGTCAAACTGTTGAAGCCTAATGGCCCAGCGAGCCAACCTACCCTTTAGATTGCTTAGCCATATTAAGGAGTAATGATCGGTCACGACAGTAAATCGAACTCCTTCGAGATACGGTCGCAACTTCTCAATAGCCCAAAGTACAGCT
Source organism: Sphaerophoria taeniata (assembly GCA_943590905.1). Lineage (NCBI taxonomy): Eukaryota > Metazoa > Arthropoda > Insecta > Diptera > Syrphidae > Sphaerophoria > Sphaerophoria taeniata. The sequence continues at coordinate 86,281,209 of OX016541.1, read as the reverse complement.
AAGCATTCCTTCTCTGTTGTGCTATAATTTCTCTCATTCCTATTTAAGGACCTACTAAGGTAACAGACAACCTTCTCCCCCTCCTCAAAGTTCTGCGAAAGAACTGCACCGATGCCGTAATCTGATGCGTCTGTTTGAACGACGAAGGGTCGCTTAAAATCTGGGCAAGTGAGTATAGGTGCTGTCACCAAACACTCCTTTGCCTTCCTAAAACTATCCTCACATTCTATTGTCCAATTGAACTTCCTATTCTTTTTTAACAAATCTGACAATGGCCGAAGTAATTCAGCGAAGTTCGGTACAAAACGACGGTACCAAGAAACTGTCCCTATAAAACTCCTTACTTCTTTAACATTCCTCGGTGCTGGAATCCTAACCATACTCTCTACTTTTTCGGGATCGACATGCAACCCATTCCGATCCACGATGTACCCTAAAAACTTTAGCGAGGGCATGCAGAAGTTGCATTTCTCCCTGCTGACCTTAAGTCCTGCATCACACAACCGTTTCATCACCTCACTCAGAACTTCGAGATGTTTCTCAAAAGATTCAGAGATAATGATGATGTCGTCTAAATAGACGAAAACGAATGGCTCGAGATCGGCACCCAAAACCGTGTCGATAAATCTCTGCCAAGTCGCCGGTGAGTTATGAAGACCGAAAGGCATCCTCCTAAACTGAAATAATCCCCGCCCAGGTACGGTAAAGGCAGTATAAGGCTTAGATTCCTCTTCCATAGGTATCTGCCAGTAAGCTGACTTGATATCTAGGGAAGACAAAAACCTAGCACCACGAAGCCTATCCAAAATTGAACTAATATACGGTAGGGGATACGCATCCCTATCCGTATTCCTATTCAGCTTCCTATAATCCACACAGAATCTATAGGAGCCATCTTTCTTTTTAACCAAGAGTATTGGAGATGACCAAGCACTTGTCGATCTCTCAATAACTCCTGCCTCTAACATCTCGTTAAGTTCCCTATCTATATGTTCCTGCATTGCCGGGGAAACCGGATAATACCTTTGTTTTATCGGTTCCGACGACGTCCTAATTTTGTGCTCAACTAGTGTTGTGCACCCTAAGCCCTCAGGCATTTTCCTAAAGGATTCCTCTACTAATGACTCTAAAGTCCTTATTTCCCTATCACTCAACTCTGATCTTTCCATAAAGGAATGTACCGAAACAGCACTAGCCTGTTCGGAGAAAGTCCACTCACGTGACCTAAGATCCGGGACAATACCCGACAGCGCCCAAAAATCTGCGCCTAGGATCACGGTATGTGGCAGAGTTGGTATTACCAAGCAATCAACAAGGATTGCCCTATCCTCAACTACAACTGGAAGAGAGATTGCTCCTAACACTTCGACACTTGACCCATCTGCCAAACACACGCAGTGGATAGTGTCCTTCTTCAAAGTAAGCCCTAAATTACTGAGTATTTTCCAAGAGTCCCTACCTATTATGGTTCTAGAAGCTCCTGAATCTAATAAACCTAAAAAGCTAGAACCATAAATGCTAACTGTTAAAAATGGTCTCCTATCATTACCGTTTGCCTCCAAAGTAAACCCTAAATGAACCCTACTAACCAGCTGGTTTCCAGCAGGCGAAACCCCTAACGTCTTCGAACTTCTCGCCCTGCTGCCGCAGAAGTCCGATTCCCATTTCCCGAGCAATTCCTATAATCTGGTCTTTTGACCCCTAACGTCCCACAACCATAGCAACGCCTAGGAGCGGAACACCTATCTGCATAATGGCCTATTCCATTGCAGTTAAAGCACCTAATATTCGAAGTGGAACGCGGTTGGTTCGATGATTGGGCCTGACGAGGGGTTCCGTTGTTCTCCGCAACAACCGAAACCGAAGGAATATCAACACCCACGTATGCTAGATCCGGTTCTAGCAACGACCTATTCTGCCTAACACTTGGTGGTGGAACATACGCATCCACGTTGGCCCTAACTGCCTCTAAGCTCCTACCTAATGCTACCAGATCAGACACACAAGTTGGTTTCGCCAAACCAAGCTGCGTTTGATAAAAGGGTGTCAGATTCCTCTGAATCATCGACAACCTTCTACCTTCCGAAATGGGCTCTGTCAACCTACCAAACAAATTCTGCATCGTCGCGACATAGACGCCGCCGATGGATTCATCCTTGCCTTGTGTCCGACGCCTAATCTCTTCCAAAAGTTGATCATCATAGTTCGGTGGTAAGAACTCGAGTTTCAACTCTTTCACGAGTTCCTGCCACGAACCGATCGAAACCCTAACGGCCCTAAACCAAATCAGAGCTTTCCCTACAAAAAGCTCTACCGCTGACTTAAAAAGTTGGGTTTCCGAAACCCCCCTAGCCTGTCGCATTTCTTCAACCATCTCTAGGAATGCGTTCACTGAGGCACCACAGCGCTCTCCAGTAAACTTAAAATCCCATTTTGCGATGTTGTGGAACCGGTCCGATTCCACAAAAATCCTTTCTCCTATGGAATTATCCCTGTTACTCCTCTCCTACGCGTGTTGATGGACCGGCAGCAGTACTCATCGATCCGCTCTAATTTGCTGAGTCACCTGAACGCTGACTCTCGTTTTCTTTGTCCCTAGAACTCTTTTCTTTCCTACTATCTTCCTCTTCCTCATCATCTCTATCTAGTGCTGACATAGCCACTACTACCTTATTCAAGAAAAGTTTGGCTTTATCCTGGCCTTCGTTTTCCGGAATGCTCCTATTTAACCTACGTAAACACCATTCTACCTTCGTTAAAATCTTTAAATAGTCATCTGAAGTTTCCGACTTCGGTGGATTTTCTAAAAGTTTCCCTATCTCTATCAGTTTCTTCTCAACTGCCACCGCATCCTGTTCGAAAGTGAAAGGATACGATTCAGCCACAAAGGAACTCCTACGCTCTAATTTTAATGTTGCTCTAAGCATTTTTCGCATATCCTCAACTGTCCCTACTGTTAACCCGCGACATTCAATTTCGTAGCTTAATTCCTCTAGCGACAACCTATTAATTTGGCTAGTATCCATATATAAAATTAAAAAAAATATATATAAATTCTCAAATTCAAAAAAGAAAAAAAGGAACACCCTGTATTTTTAAATTAATAAATTTGATTGAAATTCAAACACTACAAAATATCGAATAAAAAAAACAATAGTGAAAATGTCTCAAAATACTAAAAAAAAACAAGTTTAGAAATTATAATTTAAAAATACAAGTGGCAACCCTGTCAATGCAGTTGCAACTTCTAATAAAATCAAATTTAGAAGCTATAAATTCGTAAAATCAAAACAAAAAAAATTTTTTTTTTTATTAACGAAATTTTTAAAATATTTGAGGAGTTGTCAAAGTGGCAACCCTGTTAAAGCAATTCCAAACTCAAAAAAGATTTAAGTATATGCAAAATCGTTTTAAAAAGAAAAAAATTCCAAAAACAAAATTTTTAAAATATTTAAGGAGTTGTAAGAGTGGCAACCCTGGTAACGTAATTCTAGATTTTAATAAAATAAAATATATATCAAATCGTATACTCAAATATTTTTCCAAAAACAAAATTTAAAATATTTGAGGAGTTGTCAAAGTGGCAACCCTGAGAATGTGAATATAATTTCTAATAAATATAATGCAACCTGGCAGTAAGAGTGAGACAGCAATATTTCACTGCTCACAAAATGGTCGACAAACTAATGAAACATATCAAAAACCAAAATTGAAATTATGTTTCAATATATGAAGGAAATTTAGGCAAAGCCAGATGAAATCAAAAGGTTACAATTACAAAAAGGAAGAAAGAAAAAAAAACTCACTTTGTTTTCTACCGCAATTCACAAAACCACCAACTGAGTGACAATTTTCCTTCCTTCTTTGTTTTCAAGGTTGTTTTATTCCCTTGGGACTCTTGTGCCCATCAATCTCACGAACTTTTACCTAAATAAAAACAACATCAAGCCAGTAAAAGGTTCTCTCCCAAAAGATTTTAAAAAAAAATATCAAAATGTCACTATCACTAAAATACTTCACAATTAAGAGGCAAATTTTTAGGTTATCCACCCGGTGTATGACGTTTCCAGAATACTCCTTAAAACTTTCACCACCTTTGTCGTAGAACACCACGCACCTAAAGGAATTAAGAAAAAAAAACACCAAGTAAATATTTCTTAAAAAAATAATTCTCTGAATAACATTCACTTCCCTAAAAAAATGCAACACAAAACACAAAAGAAATTACCAGAACAACGAAGACGAAGCCCCACGTTGGGCGCCAATTGTTGCAATTTTTCCACGACGCACGACGACCCGACTCAGATTTATATTATTATTCGATATTGGATTTCCGATCCAATATCGAAAACGATTAAAAGTAATTTTGTAAATTAATTTAAGAAAAACAAAACGAAATGCACACAACCGATGTGCCGCGAAATGGAAATTTAATGTCAAGCAAAAGAGAAATGTCAGGTCGTATGACGTTTTGTGATGGAAGAATCCAACAAGGCAGCAATACAAGTGCTGCCACACCGGTAGCTCAATTAAGGGGGGTTCAATGAAATAATTTTGATCGAAGTGATCAATTAAAATTGATATCAAATGATATCGAAACTAGTTAATTAAAAATTGAAGTACAGGAGCGTACTCAATTTCGAAAGTGGGCGCCAGGAAACTTTTTCGATGGAAGTTTGCCAAAACCAAAGACGATAGAAAACCTGAAAATATCTTCAAAATTATTAATGAAATGACACAATTTAAGGAAGTTAGATGAATTTATTGCCTGGAAAACCTTGGCTGTCGCCTGGATTAAAAACCAAGATCTTTTCGACAGAAAAAGAAAGAAAGTAACAATAGAACTTTCTGAGACTGACAGAGGGCCAATTCTCGAAAGTTTTAAGATGATTAACGCAAGCAAAAGTAAATCAAGACAGATTTTGTGTCCAGGGACACGAAAAGAAAGAATACACAAGGTAGCAAAAGCAAGCAAAAGACAAAAAAAAAACACCATCTAATCAAACCAATAAAATACTTAGCTTTTTCTTCTTAAGTTTCCAAATCCGAAAATTAAAAAGTCTCCTCCTCTTATAAAAATGTTTCAATGACAGAAGTTTCTTCTCCGAACCGACCATGGAGCACTAAACTGGCTTTTGAATTTCAAGAATCCAGAGGGTCAAGTGGAGAGATGGATTGAGAGGCTGCAGACGTACGATTATGAAATTCAACATCGGAAGGGGAAGCTTCGCTCAAATGCTGATGCACTGTCTCGGAGACCATGTAAGCAAGACTGTAAGCATTGCAGACGCCAAGAAGAAAAATAAGTGGTCACTGTCCTACGAACCAGAACCGATCCCATTTATGGCTGGAACAACGATGAGTTGAGGAAGGCTCAACAAGAGGACCCAGATATTGAACCCATCCTCGCATGCAAGGAACACCAGGAAAAACCAGAATGGGCTGATATCTCCGACAGAAGTCCGGCTCTAAAGGCCTATTGGGCACAGTGGGACTCATTGCATGTCCAAGAGGGTGTCCTTCGACGTAAATGGGAATCAGCAGATGGAAAGTCTTATGTAATGCAGCTAGTCTTACCGAGATCAAAGATTATGGACGTTCTGCGAGAGATGCATGATGGAGTTTCGGGAGGCCATCTAGGAGTAAACAAGACGCTAGAAAAGGTTCGACAACGATTCTATTGGCTACATGCAAGGGAAGATGTCGAGAAGTGGTGCCGAAAATGTGATACCTGTGCTGCCACCAAAGGCCCGAACAAAAAGAATCACAGCCAAATGCAGCAGTATAATGTCGGATCACCCTTTGAAAGGATTGCAGTAGACGTGGCATGTCCATTTCCGGAAACAAATAATGGAAATCGTTATATTCTGGTCGTCATATGGATTACTTCAGCAAGTGGCCTGAAGCATACGCCATTCCGAATCAAGAAGCCAAAACAGTCGCAGACCAAATTGTGTTCAACTGGGTGAGCAGATTCGGTGTTCCATTGAAACTGCATTCCGACCAGGGAAGAAATTTTGAATCAAACATATTCCAGGAAGTTTGTGGGCTTCTTCACATCAAGAAGACAAGAACAACACCACTCCACCCACAATCTGATGGCATGGTCGAACGGTTCAACCGAACCCTTAAGGAACATCTTTGCAAAGTTGTGGACGACAACCAGCGAGATTGGGATCGACACATTCCACTGTTTTTGATGGCGTATCGAAGTGCAAGACATAGCTCAACTGGCCATACACCGTCGGAGATTTTGATGGGAAGGAACATCAGACTGCCGAGCGAAATAAAATTTAGATGTCCCACGTCGGAACCGCAAGCGGAGGATGACTACATGGATGACCTCAGAGAAAGACTCCTTCAGATCCACGACGATACCAGGTTAAAAATAAAGATGTACAGTGACCGAATGAAGACACGCTACGATATACGAGCGACAACAACAGAGTTCCAAGCAGGAGATCGAGTGTGGCTTTACAATCCCCATCGACAAAAAGGGTTGTCACCGAAACTTCAACGGGACTGGGAAAGTCCATATACAGTGATTAACAAAATCAACGACGTCGTGTACCGGATACAAAAAGGAGTCAGAGGTAAACTCAAAGTCGTACATCGCAACCGACTATATCGCTACAGTGGTGATGAGAATGATGGATTTGTTCGGGACGATCAATCCTAAGGAGGGGGCAATGTAATGTGTATACACTTTGTTCATCTCATACGCTCTGTATCTCCTTCTATTGTAATGTCTAATGTGTATACTTTATTATCTCTTACGCTCTGTATCTCTTTCTATATTTAATGTACACTCTTTTCTTACTCTCTTTACTTACTCCTTATCTCTATAACTCTAATATCGTTTAATTGTAGTAGTAAACACTTGTGAGGGGCAATACCTATTGATTAAGAGAAACTTTTTGTTTAGCATTAAGAACGTTAGCCCCTACAAAAAGTAATCCCAGTATTTTGGAGAGCTTCTGGAACATTCAAGCTTCTCCAAGAACCAATATAGTAGTTTCTAGAACCAAGTATTTTTGTTATATAAATAGCCCGTTTGGCGGCGGCGAAGCGATAGTTGATTGTGAACTGAGATAAAGTAAAGATATTGTGTTTGCAAAGTTATAATTGAAAGTGTTGAACAAATAAGTTTGTGAGTGATTTGAATAAAGTGAATTTGTGTTTTATTTAAAAAGTCAATAAGTTTTAATTGTCGGACCAAGCCGAATATTACAATAACTACGATATCTTTTTTGTATATGAAACTTTTGTAGAAAACGATTTAGAAAGATTTGAATATTTATTTAAAAACTATGAATTGTTGTGGATATTAGCAGAAAGAACGTCAACACACGGTAGAGCTAGTGGAGGTTGTTTGTACGGAATTAAAACGGAAGTGAGAAAAATATGGGGTAGCAACACTGATCTCTATTATAACTGGATAGTGGATAGGAGCAAAACGTTTGACTCCCATAGAAGACTGTTATAATTGTAAAGGTACCATCCAGGTATAACAGTTACACCAAAATATAACACTTCCCCACCACTGATATCTATAATAGAGATAGAGATAATAGAGATCAGAGATATAGACAAAGGAGATCAGTCACTTTTTTTGTTGAACATCACTTCACTCTGTCTTACTTTTTCGGTTTATATAGAAAGAGATGCACAAGTGTAAGAGTACCATGTCAAAATCAATAGGAGTCAAGAAAAGTGTTATAATTTGTATGGAATCCACTATCCAGTGTATTATAGAGATCAGTGGGTAGCAACTTCTTAAAACAATATAAAAGAGACATCGTAGAAATCCCCACAGAAAAAGGAAAGATATTTGTAGTACCAGTTTACATCAATTGCAATAAATGGATGAATGACTTCACAACACTGATCTCTATTATAACTGGATAGTGGATAGGAGCAAAAAGTTTGACTCCCATAGAAGACTGTTATAAGTGTAAAGGTACCATCCAGGTATAACAGTTATACCAAAATATAACACTTCCCCAACACTGATATCTATAATAGAGATAGAGATAATATAGATCAGAGATATAGACAAAGGAGATCAGTCACTTTTTTTGTTGAACATCACTTCACTCTGTCTCACTTTTTCGGTTTATATAGAAAGAGATGCACAAGTGTAAGAGTACCATGTCAAAATCAATAGGAGTCAAGAAAAGTGTTATAATTTGTATGGAATCCACTATCCAGTGTATTATAGAGATCAGTGCTTCACAACCTTGCAAAACTTCTTGCTGGATTTCGACAGAGATAATCTTATGCTAGCAGGCGACTTCAATGGAAGAGTGGGTAATACACAAATTCTAAACATAGAAACTGAAGAAGCACCAGATTCAATATTAGAAAACAGAACCTCAAAAGATGACAAAATAGATGCAAATGGAAAAAAGATTGCTGAAATGTGTGACAGCTTGGGACTTACAATCCTAAACGGTCGGACTAAGGGTGACGAGGAAGGACACTTAACATTCATGAGGGGGACAGCATGCTCAACCATAGATTTATATATTCGCAAGAGGACTAGGACTACAAAATATTTCGGACTTTACAACAAAAGATCACACTCTATCAGACCACCTACCAATTTCCGTTGACTTAAAAATCAGCTCCAACCGATGCAGATCAGACGTGGAAAAAAGTACACTACTTCCAAAATTACAATGGAACGAAAGAAAAAAGGAAAGATATAAACTCAACCTAGACCATGAACTTAGCATAGTGACACACAGTAGCACTGACCCAATAAAAAACATAGATACTCTGACAAGCTGTATTATCAAAGCTGCTGGAAGTCAAAACAGACCAAAATGTAAATGGAAACAACCCTGGTACGACTGGGAGTGCGAATCAGCAAGAAAAAAATCGTTCCAATGTCTCAGACAGGCTAGAAAAAATGGAACTAATCACTTAAAACTGAAATATCAAGAAGCAAACAAAGCCTATAAGAATATATGTATAACGAAACAAAAAAACTACACTCTACAATTAGCGTCGAGCCTTAGTAATGCCAAGGATAGTAAAGCCTTCTGGAACATAGCAAAAACCCTAAATAAACAGCATAACGGATTCACCATAAAAGTAGATGCCCCAATTCTGGCTGAATACTTTCAAAATCTTTTGAATAGAGAACTAAATAGCAACCATATCCATTACGTAGAACCATTTCTAACCAACGATATCTTAGACCAACAAATCACCCAGCTACAAGTATACAGGTTCATTGATCGCTGTACCGAAAATAGAGCGCCAGGAGAGGACCGGATTCCTTACGAATTCTTCAAAAATGCAACGAACTCCTTTCGGGAAGAGCTAACAAGAAGTTTCAACTGGATTTACGACTCCGGTGAAGTGCCAAAAAGCTTCAGTAAGAATATCATATTCCCTATACTGAAGAAAGGAAATCCAACGGACCCAAGCAACTACCGAGGTATATCTTTTCTTAACGCAATTACGAAGATGTTTACAGGAGTTTTATTGGAACAACTCACCAGGTGGGTAGATGAAAATAACCTACTAAGCGAATACCAAGCCGGATTTCGAAAGGGTTACTCCACAGTAGACAATATTTTCATCCTGACAAGCATTGCACGATCATATCTAGAAAACGGAAAAAAACTTTATACCTTCTTTGTAGACTTCAAAGCTGCGTTCGACACCATTGATAGAAAAGCATTATTCTTCAAACTCTCAAATCTAGGACTATCTACAAAGATGCTTAAAATACTGAAACAGCTTTACCACGAAAAGGTCTGGGGTGGTAATATATTATCAGAATGGTTTCAGGTGACGTGAAATAACGCCCAACGAAATAAAACCGAATTTGAAATTCGGCCTTATTTCCATTTCAAAAATGAAACTACCCCAATTCGGCTTTAATTCTTAGGTCAGTTGGAAATTGCGCCAAAAAAAATTTGGAAATAAGGCCAAAATTTTCAAAACAAGTTTTTCAGCTTTTTTGCAATCTTAAAAAAGAATTCAAGCCGAATAATTCTTTGAAAAAAAAGCTGAATTCCTTGCAAAAAATTTTTGTACACCCAAGGATATATTTGAACATATGGCCAAATGACATCTTCAAATCATTTTTTTTTTCTTACAAAAAAAAGAACTTCAAATATTCTTTTTTAAGTGAAAAAATATTCCTATATAACGAAGAAATTATAATTAAGAAAAGAATTTAAACTAAACAAACGTTCATGTAATCAACATTAATGAAGTAAGTATAAGTACATTAACATGTATTTCAACTCTAAACACATTTGATGTTTTATACAATTTCTCTGCAAATTTTGCGTTGTTATTTTACATGAGTTTATCTATTGAAAAAATTATGAATTCCAAAGATAGATTTTAAATTATTTACTTGATATGAAATTTAAATTAAGAGAAAAATAATCGTCATTCGCGTAGCGGAAATTTTTTTTTGCCCCAGAGAGAATTAATTTGGGGAGTGAAAATAAAAAATTCGCGCGAATTTTTTTATTTTCACACCCCAAATTGATTCTCTCTGGGGCAAAAAAAATTTTCCGCTACGCGAATTTTTTTTCACACCCCAAGTTGATTCTCACTAGGGCAAAACATTTTTTTCCGCTCGGTACGCCTTGCGCGATTGACAATTATATTTCTCTCCATTCAAATTTTTATCAAGTACCTAAATAAATTAAGGTCTTTTCTTGTAAATTCAAAATGTTTTCTATATCGACCATTTATTCCAAAAAGTAGCAAGTAAATATGGCCACCTGACTCTTACAATGTTAATTATTGCCATCATTTATTAGTTTGACATTAGAAAAGTTAAAAATGGCCATATGTTCAAATATGGAAATATGACTGTTTCACATATGACACGCACACGGCACCAATTAAACACATAAGTAAACAAGGTTTTTCAGTTGACATACATTACATAAGGAATTATTGTTCCTACGTAACAAAAGAAAAAGGATGTAGATTTATGAAACAATACTTTGCATTGCAAGCTCCCGATCAGATGTCAAGGGGATAAAGCTACCAGGCCATTGCAAAGGGGCCAATTTGGCGAATCAGAAAATTCGCACGAATTCTTGTATAAGCAAAAAAAGTTTAAGTGTTGACAAATATTTTAACAGGAGTTTATATAAATTTAAAAACGAAATAAGACCAAAATGGCCTAGTTTCGTTTTAGCAAATGAAATAAAGCCAATTGCAAATTTGGTATTTTGGTCTCATTTCGTTGGGCGTTATTTCACGTCACCATGGTTTCATACAGAAACAGGAGTTAAACAAGGTTGTCTCCTTAGTCCAATTCTTTTTTCTCTCTTTCTGGATGACCTTAGCGTACACCTACCAGGAGGTATACCTTACGCGGAAACTAAGATCAAAGTTCTGATGTACGCAGATGATTTAGTCATATTAGCTGATAATACAAATACATTGCAACTAATGATTAACAAACTCCAGACTTATTGTGACATATGGAACTTAAAATTAAACACTAGTAAATCAAAAATCTTGATTTTCCGTAATGGAAGCGGACGGTATGCGAGTAACGAGAAATGGTACTGGGGACTGTGATGCTTAATTTACTCAGGCTGGGGTATACTCGCCGGAGTCCAGGGTTTCTCTGAGGAAAGCACGAAAACTCAGAATAATAGAAAACACCAAATTCTCTCCAATTAAATCTTAACTCTTTTATTGCAACGATTCGACTTAGACTATAATGTACATATGAATTCTTATATATATACTCTTAAAATTATGCTTACGAATAGGCTAGTGCCACGGCCTCAAGGGGAGGGGGACTCTCAGAAGGAGAAACTAAAATAACCTATCGCCACAGCCTCGAAGTGAGGGGGATTCTCAGAAGGAGGTAATTGCCACGGCCTCGAAGTGAGGGGGATTCTCGGAAGGAGGGAAAACTTATCTATTGCCACGGCCTCGAAGTAAGGGGGATTCTCGGAAGGAGGGGAAACTATAACCTATCGCTTCGGCCTCGAAGTGAGGGGGATTCTCAGAAGGAGGTAATTGCCACGGCCTCGAAGTGAGGGGGATTCTCGGAAGGAGGGAAAATCTATTCTATAGCCACGGCCTCGAAGTGAGGGGGATTCTCGGAAGGAGGGAAACTAAATTCAATACAACCTCGACCAATATTTAATATCCAAAAATAAGACAATACTAATTGCCCTATGCACCATCAACTATTGCTATTCAATTATCGGCGGTGGGAGAACAAACCAAAATGTTTCTCGAATTACATGATAATCTTAGCATCTACTTAACAACTATTGGGTAAAAACTAAATGTGAATTGTATAATCACAGAATTAAAAGTACACAAGAACATACATAATAGGTAGTCTCTGATGCTATTTACGTTGATGTGATGCATAGTCCGGGCGGTAAAGCTGCTGATGATTTTATAGTCCGGGTGGTGCGGTTGATTATTTTTATGATAGTCCGGGTGCACGGAGTTGTATTTTTCCAAGATTGTTCATTGTGTAGTCCGGGCGATACGGTTGATTATTTTTATAGTAGTTCGGGCGGTACGGTTGATTATTTCTTATAATAGTCCGGGTTGGTCGGCGTTTAAGGCGTAAAGTGTGACGCTTCGTTACACACCCCCCTTTCTTAACGAGACGAGAACCTTCTCGTCTGTATGTCTCCTGGGAAAAAGAAAAGAAAGGGACGGTTAATAAAGTATGGAATAAACCAGGAAATTTCTTGAATATAAATTAAATTTAATTCCTATAAAAATAATTCAAAAATAGTTCATATTTATCGTTTATAATTGATCGTTTTTGGACGTTAATACTCTTTTTATGATAGCGTCCAAGTCTTAGAGTGGCTTTGGAACCGTTGCGGTTCATCATGACGGTGACAGGTCCCCACGGTCGGTTAATGGTGAACCTGCGCCGAGGAATGTCGCTCGATCGTAAGAAGATTAATTCAAAGGGATCGAAGAGTATTAGTGTCGGACGGTAGGGAACGTTTGGATTTATCTCGGTATGTCTCGGTTTATTTGACGAGGGCATATCTGGTTCTGGTCGGCAAATTTCTCGTTGTCTTAAAATTTGTTTCGGGTTTCCAGTCGATGGTGGCGGCGGTGGCGGTGGTTTGTCGCAGGATAAGGCTCTTGGAGGAATAGCGTTGTTTGGCGACAATAGTACGTCTCTTTTGGCGTTACTGGTAATTCCTGCTGAGATGGCTGGAGGTTCTCCGCCTGGTAGTGGAGGTTTTGTTTTCAAACAGATTTCCTCACCTACTTGGTGTTGGCGGCGAACTTTGGTCATCTTGCTGTCGGTCGGAAACTCTATCTTTAAACGGATTGGTAGTTTTGCGGGGTCGCACAGTGGCCCGTTTAGGCAAGGAACGTGGGAAAAATCATTTTTCGCGTGATTTTATTTTGAAAAAGTAAAAATCACATTTTGTTTAGAATTGTTTAAAGTGTAAGAATCCAAAAACAAAAAAATATTAGATGAACGGTTTGGCTTGCGGAGCCGATCAAAGTCAGAAAATATTAAAAAAAAAATATATATATATATTTTTTTTTGTTGCACTTCGAACTTGAATATTAGAAAAACGGTGCAAGTAAATCCATTTATTTTTTTTTTTGTTGAAAAGTTTGACATTATTTTAATCAAATTTTGGAAAAAAAATGCATCTTTTTTTTAATGAAAAAAAAAATCACTTTTTGCACCTATTTTTGAATTTTAACTTGGCTCATATAAAAAACATCAAAACCCGTCAAACCAAACTAAGTGAGGGATGAATGCCCACATATTCCTTAACATGTCCTCAAAAACTCAGCTGCGTAAAGTTGCATAAAGCCGAGTTATGTCAATTTAATTGGTTCAAGTCAGTGATTATTCATTTTTTTTTAGTTTTTTTCATATGAAAAGAATATAATTAATCTTTTTGTCGCAACCTTTATTTTGGATTTGCATGACTTAATTTAGGTATTTAAATAAGTGCAATGAGTGGAATAGCTAAAAAAAATGTATGGTTTGGGGATTACCTATTTCTAAAATAATAATGATAAAAAAAAACAATGATGATTCCTGCCATTATTTTTTCTATAACATTTGTTGTGCACAGGTATTTATTTTTGACAGATTACTGTATTTGGATTAAGAATTAATACATATAAGGGTTACAGGTAGATTACAGGTAGCCGAAAAAAAGGATTTTAATCGAAGGGTTATTTATATGGAATTAAATATTTATTCTTATTAGGGTTACAGGTAGTGAAATTAACAGGATTAGGTACGCAAATAATTTTACTATGCAAACTAATCTAAGTACCTATAATTGGAAGCCTCATTGGAAAGACAAAAAAATGAGGATTAAGTATAGCTGTTGATATAAAAAGAATTATCACCAAAATTAAATAATTAAAATTAAAACTCAAAAGAAGTTTAATGCACAGGATGAAAGAGATATTACGGACGAACATAACTACGAGTATGGGATTCCTCCATTGCATGCTAGAATTAGGTGCATGGAATTCATTTTGAAACTTAGCTATACGATTGCTAAAGAAGGAGAGGATAGCTCTATTGGAATCAAAGAGTTAGAAAAAAAGAGGAAGCAGGATATTCAAAAGCGTTTCAATGAAGAACTTGGACTTGATTTGGATAAACCTAAGCCTGGGTTTGGAAATACCAATGATGGCAATACTTCCAGGCGATTCTTTGAACAACCGGATGCAGCTGCCCGAATGACTGGAGTCAATGAAGAAATTATTAAAAGGCTTCAAATAATACTTAATGTCTTAAACTGTCGAGAAAAAGTTAATACAGTAAAATTTGGGGAGTATACAAGAGAAACAAAAGTGTTGTTAAGACAACTTTATCCAGAAAAACAACTCACTCCTACTCTTCATAAAATTTTGTTTCATAGTCAAAATATTATGAAGTATCAGTCACTTCCACTTGGGGAATTATCAGAAGAAGCTCAGGAATGCAAAAATAAGGACTACAAAAGATACAGGTATCAAAATACAAGCAAGGTTTCAAGAATTCGGCAAAATGAAGACCTGTTTACTATGCTAGCAATCTCATCAGATCCACTTATTTCTTCCAAAAGGCATGCTAGAAATCAAAAAGAACTGAAAGCACACTACTCCCCAGAAATGTTAGATCTATTAGATTCAACATTGAATTTAGATGATAGTTTTCAAGAAATAATATAAGTAAATTATTAAGAATAAAACAAGATAAAAATCTAACGTTTATGCTTTATTTTTCTCCATATTCGTACTTTTAAAACACTTTTTTCTAATTTGAGGGTTGTTTTTTTCATTGAAATATTGAAATTATGGTTATTTTCAGTTAAATTGAAACACCCTGTTTGATTTTGTATGTAAATATTGATGGTTTGATTGGTTGCATATCAAAAATTATAAAACTTAAAAACTTTAACTTAAAAAAAAAAAATTCTTTTTCTTTTATGACTATTCAATTGTTATTTTTTGTTCTTTTTCCTGCTATACTAAAACTAATTGTTCTCTAATCATTCACAAAAACAAATTTTTCGCCATTATGGATACATTTTTAACAATTTTTATGACATTGAAAAAACTTCCAACTTTGGGACTTAATTCTGAAACACCCTGTGAACATATTTTGTTAAAATTTTCACGAAACATAGCTTTGGAAATTCCCTGCTAAATAAAAAAAAAAAAATTGAAGCGATATCTTTTTTCGTTTAGGAGCTATGATTTTTGCAAGGTAAAAAGTGAAAACGGGCCACTGTGGGTCGCTCGTGCTGGTGCTCGGGAGGGTTCGGGTGGTCGGGACTGGCATGGCCACTCGTCAGCTAGCAGCTGGCGTAACTCGGCCGTTGTGTTCTTTTTTCGGTTTTCGGTGATCTATCTTTTGCGATGTCTTCTCGATGACGGTCGGACTCAATCTGACAGTGCTGGGTGTGTTGCGGTTTGTACGTCGGTTAATACTGCTGGAACAAACTTCTCTGGTACGTCCGCTCGGCTCGGATACTGGCTTCAGAGTCAGTGCTTGACTGGCTGATGCTAACTCTCCTGAGTCTCTGGTGGAGCCTTCAATCAGGGCGGCGGAAACGGGCTTGCTACTTTTTATAGCGAATGATGATTCTGGTCTGGTCTCAAGATAAGATACTGCTCGGCGATTGTTAACACTTGCAGGCTGGCTTAGTTTATGTCCGTCGGCGGGACTTCCGTTGATAAAAAGTTGTAAGTTCATTTGTCGCATCAAAGCCGTTCCCAAGATGGCGTCCTCGGTTAGAGTAGGTAGGTAGGTTACCTCTCCGGTTAGCTCCTTGTCCCACACGAAGAATGTGAATTGGTTCAAGTCAGTGATTATTCATTTTTTTTTTAGTTTTTTTCATATGAAAAGAATATAATTAATCTTTTTGTCGCAACCTTTATTTTGGATTTGCATGACTTAATTTAGGTATTTAAATAAGTGCAATGAGTGGAATAGCTAAAAAAATGTATGGTTTGTGGATTACCTATTTCTAAAATAATAATAAAAAAAAAAAACAATGATGATTCCTGCCATTATTTTTTCTATAACATTTGTTGTGCACAGGTATTTATTTTTGACAGATTACTGTATTTGGATTAAGAATTAATACATATAAGGGTTACAGGTAGATTACAGGTAGCCGAAAAAAAGGATTTTAATCGAAGGGTTATTTATATGGAATTAAATATTTATTCTTATTAGGGTTACAGGTAGTGAAATTAACAGGATTAGTTACGCAAATAATTTTACTATGCAAACTAATCTAAGTACCTATAATTGGAAGCCTCATTGGAAAGACAAAAAAATGAGGATTAAGTATAGCTGTTGATATAAAAAGAATTATCACCAAAATTAAATAATTAAAATTAAAACTCAAAAGAAGTTTAATGCACAGGATGAAAGAGATATTACGGACGAACATAACTACGAGTATGGGATTCCTCCATTGCATGCTAGAATTAGGTGCATGGAATTCATTTTGAAACTTAGCTATACGATTGCTAAAGAAGGAGAGGATAGCTCTATTGGAATCAAAGAGTTAGAAAAAAAGAGGAAGCAGGATATTCAAAAGCGTTTCAATGAAGAACTTGGACTTGATGTGGATAAACCTAAGCCTGGGTTTGGAAATACCAATGATGGCAATACTTCCAGGCGATTCTTTGAACAACCGGATGCAGCTGCCCGAATGACTGGAGTCAATGAAGAAATTATTAAAAGGCTTCAAATAATACTTAATGTCTTAAACTGTCGAGAAAAAGTTAATACAGTAAAATTTGGGGAGTATACAAGAGAAACAAAAGTGTTGTTAAGACAACTTTATCCAGAAAAACAACTCACTCCTACTCTTCATAAAATTTTGTTTCATAGTCAAAATATTATGAAGTATCAGTCACTTCCACTTGGGGAATTATCAGAAGAAGCTCAGGAATGCAAAAATAAGGACTACAAAAGATACAGGTATCAAAATACAAGCAAGGTTTCAAGAATTCGGCAAAATGAAGACCTGTTTACTATGCTAGCAATCTCATCAGATCCACTTATTTCTTCCAAAAGGCATGCTAGAAATCAAAAAGAACTGAAAGCACACTACTCCCCAGAAATGTTAGATCTATTAGATTCAACATTGAATTTAGATGATAGTTTTCAAGAAATAATATAAGTAAATTATTAAGAATAAAACAAGATAAAAATCTAACGTTTATGCTTTATTTTTCTCCATATTCGTACTTTTAAAACACTTTTTTCTAATTTGAGGGTTGTTTTTTTCATTGAAATATTGAAATTATGGTTATTTTCAGTTAAATTGAAACACCCTGTTTGATTTTGTATGTAAATATTGATGGTTTGATTGGTTGCATATCAAAAATTATAAAACTTAAAAACTTTAACTTAAAAAAAAAAAAATTCTTTTTCTTTTATGACTATTCAATTGTTATTTTTTGTTCTTTTTCCTGCTATACTAAAACTAATTGTTCTCTAATCATTCACAAAAACAAATTTTTCGCCATTATGGATACATTTTTAACAATTTTTATGACATTGAAAAAACTTCCAACTTTGGGACTTAATTCTGAAACACCCTGTGAACATATTTTGTTAAAATTTTCACGAAACATAGCTTTGGAAATTCCCTGCTAAATAAAAAAAAAAAAAATTGAAGCGATATCTTTTTTCGTTTAGGAGCTATGATTTTTGCAAGGTAAAAAGTGAAAACGGGCCACTGTGGGTCGCTCGTGCTGGTGCTCGGGAGGGTTCGGGTGGTCGGGACTGGCATGGCCACTAGTCAGCTAGCAGCTGGCGTAACTCGGCCGTTGTGTTTTTTTTCGGTTTTCGGTGATCTATCTTTTGCGATGTCTTCTCGATGACGGTCGGACTCAATCTGACAGTGCTGGGTGTGTTGCGGTTTGTACGTCGGTTAATACTGCTGGAACAAACTTCTCTGGTACGTCCGCTCGGCTCGGATACTGGCTTCAGAGTCAGTGCTTGACTGGCTGATGCTAACTCTCCTGAGTCTCTGGTGGAGCCTTCAATCAGGGCGGCGGAAACGGGCTTGCTACTTTTTATAGCGAATGATGATTCTGGTCTGGTCTCAAGATAAGATACTGCTCGGCGATTGTTAACACTTGCAGGCTGGCTTAGTTTATGTCCGTCGGCGGGACTTCCGTTGATAAAAAGTTGTAAGTTCATTTGTCGCATCAAAGCCGTTCCCAAGATGGCGTCCTCGGTTAGAGTAGGTAGGTAGGTTACCTCTCCGGTTAGCTCCCTGTCCCACACGAAGAATGTGAAGGTGTAATTTTCTGTGGTCATTACCCGATATCCATTGGCCATATACACCGGTCGTTGTTCGTATCGCACAGGGTAGCCCATTTCTATAAGCTGCTGCCTTAGTTCGGGGCCTATGAACGTTTTTGTCGACCCAGTGTCGGCGAGGGCTTGATAAGTCTGGTTTTCTACGGTAATCGGCATGAAGTAGCGGGGGTCTTGGTCGGTTGGCGAGTAGATAACGGCTGAATGGGTTCGGTGGCACTGGCAATCCTTGGTCAGCTTACCATCTTCACCGCAGAATGAGCAGAAGAGGCGGTAGAGTCGGTGGCAGGTCTCTTTACGGTGGCCCCTCTGCTTACAGTTCCAGCAGTGAGTTTCCCTGTTGTAAGGGATGTTCATTTGTGGACCACGCGGAATCGATTGCGCAAGCGGCATAGTTGAAACAGTTGGCCGACTGTTTCGTTCCTCATTCTTTATCGCCTCGAACTCCTCCGCCATAGTCTGCAACTCGTCTAACGTTTCGAAGTCTCGGCGTCTAATGTAGAGTCTGTACTCTGGCCGCATGCTGTAAAAAATCCGGTCTATACTGTCGTTGACTCTGATGCGAGGATGCTGGCGAATGAGATACTGGACGGCTAAGAGATAATCTTTAGCTCGTTCGCGAGGGCCTTGGCGTCGGCGTAAGATCTCGTCCTCAAGTTTTTGGAGGTACCGGCTCGGCAAAAATTGGCGTATGAAAGCCTCTCGAAAATCGTCCCACCTAGAGAAATTCTCGCTTTTAATACGTAGCCACTCCAACGCGGTGCCTCGGAAAAGTTCAGGAAGGGTTCTCAGCATGTCGTCCAGTGGAATGTTATAACAGTGAGTCAGTTCAGTCACCCTTTCGAGAAACTCCAAGGGGTTCCCTGAAGAATCGAATCGCAGGTTCCACTTGCGGACGGTATTCGTGACCTCAGCTTCATAACTCAAGGTGAGTCGATTCGGGGAGTGGGTTTGCGTCGCGGGGTGGAACTGACTCGGTCCTGTATAAAATGCAGAATACTGCTGGGTCTGCGATACGGGGTTGAAGCGGCTTGGCTCCGTATGGAATGCGGCATACTGGTCGGGCAGCGGTACGGGTTTGAACTGGGCTGGCCCTGTGTAAGATGTGGCATACTGCTGTCTAGCATGCTCCGGTGGTTTGTTCGTGTTGATGTAATTATGGGTTGGCGATGGGGCTTGGGCTGGTTGAACTGGTTTTTGTTGGGTACTCCCAAAAGGGTGTAACGGCGGAACGGTGATCGTGGTCTGGGTGAATAGAGGAGTTTTTACTCTTTCTTTATCGGTTTCCTCGGACGCTTTGTCCATCTCATTAGCGACGTCACTGGCTTCATCGGATAAAGCGTCAAGCCTTTTTTCTGCGATGCTTTCCCAGTGTTCGCACAAGTTCTGGGTGGACGCGTGTGCTCGGACTTGCTTCAGGTGTTGGCTTAGACGTTGCCTGAGGACCTGCCCTGTAGTGTCCAGGTTTCGGGTAGCTAACATATCCACTAACTCGGTTTTTTTCATTAAGTAGATGAAGCCCAGATTTCTGAAGGGATTTCCTTCGTTAAGCGGCGGTTGTTCTGGCGGTGGTTGGTCTGGCGGTGATTGGTCTAGCGGTGGTCGGTCTGACTCAGACATCTCGTGGCGGGTTAAGTCGGATGTTTGATGAGAAGAGTGCTGATTGGAGTTCGGTAACGGTGGAATCTTTCGAAGATTCTCGGTCGGACGGCGGCGGTGAGAATTCGGTTGAATCTTCTTGAGGTCCCTGCTCGGGCGCCAATTTGTGATGCTTAATTAACTCAGGCTGGGGTATACTCGCCGAAGTCCAGGGTTTCTCTGAGGAAAGCACGAAAACTCAGAATAATAGAAAACACCAAATTCTCTCCAATTAGATCTTAACTCTTTTATTGCAACGATTCGACTTAGACTATAATGTACATATGAATTCTTATATGTATATATACTCTTAAAATTATGCTTACGAATAGGCTAGTGCCACGGCCTCAAGGGGAGGGGGACTCTCAGAAGGAGAAACTAAAATAACCTATCGCCACAGCCTCGAAGTGAGGGGGATTCTCAGAAGGAGGTAATTGCCACGGCCTCGAAGTGAGGGGGATTCTCGGAAGGAGGGAAAACTTATCTATTGCCACGGCCTCGAAGTAAGGGGGATTCTCGGAAGGAGGGGAAACTATAACCTATCGCTTCGGCCTCGAAGTGAGGGGGATTCTCAGAAGGAGGTAATTGCCACGGCCTCGAAGTGAGGGGGATTCTCGGAAGGAGGGAAAATCTATTCTATAGCCACGGCCTCGAAGTGAGGGGGATTCTCGGAAGGAGGGAAACTAAATTCAATACAACCTCGACCAATATTTAATATCCAAAAATAAGACAATACTAATTGCCCTATGCACCATCAACTGTTGCTATTCAATTATCGGCGGTGGGAGAACAAACCAAAATGTTTCTCGAATTACATGATAATCTTAGCATCTACTTAACAACTATTGGGTAAAAACTAAATGTGAATTGTATAATCACAGAATTAAAAGTACACAAGAACATATATAATAGGTAGTCTCTGATGCTATTTACGTTGATGTGATGCATAGTCCGGGCGGTAAAGCTGCTGATGATTTTATAGTCCGGGCGGTGCGGTTGATTATTTTTATGATAGTCCGGGTGCACGGAGTTGTATTTTTCCAAGATTGTTCATTGTGTAGTCCGGGCGGTACGGTTGATTATTTTTATAGTAGTTCGGGCGGTACGGTTGATTATTTCTTATAATAGTCCGGGTTGGTCGGCGTTTAAGGCGTAAAGTGTGACGCTTCGTTACAGGACATGAAGAATTGGAGAAAGTCAAAGAGTATAAGTATCTGGGCGTCCTGCTAACCCCTCGAATTTCTTTCAAGTCTCACTTGGAAGGAAAGTTGAAGGAGGCAAAAAGAGCAATTTACTGCACCTGGAGTAAAATTTTCAAAAAGGATAATATTGTGGCAAGTGCCAAATTTAGAATATTCGAAGCAGTTGTCCGTGCAATCATGTGTTATGCAACTCAAGTATGGGGAATATGGCAATTCGAAGAAGTAGAAAAACTCCAAAGATACTTTATCAAAAAAATGTTCAGGCTTCCAGTTAACACACCTAACTATATACTGCACACAGAAACCGGACTACCAACAATGTTCACATATACCCTAAAACTCCATCTGGACTACATGAAGAAGGTGATGAACCAACCGGCACATCGCCTCACATTTATAATTGCTTCGCATCTGCAAAACTGCAACAAACAATGCTTTTACGAAAAGACTAAGCTTTGCAGAGAACATAATGTCATTGAAGAAACAAATGGACAGTGGTTAATACAGGAACTCATTTCAAAAGTTGACTCCGCCCAATTTGCAAGCTTCCGCGACCAAATCCAAGACAGCCAAATGAGATTGACGTATAAGCATCTCCAACATGATCTAGGACCTAACAATTACTTCCATGACGATCTAAGTGTAGATAAGATATCAACAATCTGTAAGACCAGAAGTGAACTCCTGCCGTTAAACTATAAACCATACATAACTGACTCTGATTCAACATGCACGCTATGCAACCTCAGACAAATAGAAGACACACAACATTTCATCGCAATATGCCCAGTGCTGAAAACAATAATTAAAATACAGGTCTGGGGGAAATCTATGCTACAAACGAATGAACTTATGGAAATACTAAACGGAGAAAACTGGAACCTGCTCTACAATTACGTCAAAACGGCACTCAAGTACAGACAACAAATAATAAACGAATACTTTTAATAAAAAACTTTTTTTAAATTAGATATATTATCAAATTTTCAAGAAAAAAAAAAACTCTCTTTTCGGCTGACGGCACAACGCCAATTGCACTACTGTGAAATATGTAATATGTTTAAGAAAGAAAAAACAAAGACAAATAAAATTCACTACTTACTACTACATAGTGGTTCTAGTCCAATTTCCAACTGTCCGAATCGACAATTCCAGTTGCCAACAGCAACTGTACCTTTTAACCAGGCTGGAACAAGCCCAAAACAACATATTCCAATGGGGCAATATCTGGCTGGTGGAGGTGGTTCAAGTCCTGGTTCAAATTGGAAATGTATCTAATGTAAAGTGCTTAGTTTGTATCACTCATTTATTTATCAGCGAGGGAATTAAAACACGACCTTTTTCTTTGAATGATCTTTATTCACTTCAACAAACAAATCTTAAAAATCTTAATCTTAAAACCAAAGCTATGATTCCACATTCATACATTTGTGGAGTCAGCATAATTATTGATGGGAAGAAAATCAAGGTGACGGACATCACTCGTCACTTGATATAGGTGCATTCCTTCCACGATAAGCAATGCACATCGTTCATTGTGTATCGTGGGAAGATTATGGTGTGATGATGTGCACGATGGCACATTGCGGCGTATCAAGTGACGAGTGGAATTCGTCGCTTGACACGCGCATAAATCGTGTGCACATAAACACACTACACCTCCCTTTTTAAAGAAATAACGTAATTAAATGGAGTTATTTTAATTGTACATAAATCTTAATGAAAGAAATATATTTTTATTTCATATACTTTAGATAATAGGACATTTTTGTTCAGCATTATTTATCTGACTATCATTTACTTATATATATTTTTTTTACTTACAGCAATTATTCTTTTAACATATGTATATATAAAAAAAAAATCGAAATATGTATGCTTAACATGAAGTTTATACAAGGATAGAAAAATTAAAAAATTATGTTAAAAAGAAACAAATTGGTTGTTTATATATATTTTTTTTTGTGTTAGAAAAGGCTGATCAGACCGATTCCATGAAAACTCTTAAGTATTATATATTTTTAACCTATTCTTATGAACTTTCTGTTTCTTATTTTTATTTGTTTTTATAACTATGTTGTTATTGTTTTCTATTTCTATGACCTCAAAGGGGCCTAAATAAACTGGTTCCAGTTTATGACCTGTTTCGTTTCTTAGCATAACCTTATCTCCTAACTTTAAATCGAGACTAACTATTTTTTTATCATAATAAACTTTATTTCTAGCTTTATGTACTTCTAATAGTATTTTAGCTCTCTTATATGCTTTTTCTAATCTAAATTTTACTTCCTTAGCGTAGTCATCTACATTATATAAAGGATCTATCCTATCTATTGTATTAAACTTTGTTGGTAAGTTACTTTGCTTACCATAAACAAGTTCGTATGGACAATAATTATGTGCCATAGAGGGTGTCGTGTTGAAACAGTAAACGAAGAATGGAAGCCAAACATCCCAATCTGTTTTGTCAACGGATATATAAGAACGAATATATTCGTTAAAAGTTCTATGGCTCCTTTCTATTGTTCCAACGGTTTGGTGGTGATGTGCTGTAGACGTTATATTGTCTACTTTTAAATATTTGCACAAGTCATTTATAATAGAATTTTTGTATTCTGTTCCCATGTCCGTAATGAACGTCTTCATTGGACCGTACTTCAGAATAAAAGATTCGAATATTGCTTTTGCAATTGTTTTTGCGTTTTTATTCGCAACTGGGATGGCAACTAAATATTTTGTAAGGTCACAAATTAAAGTGACTGCATATTCATTGCCATTCTCTGATCGAGGTAAAGGACCAATTGTATCAACTATTACCTTGTCAAAAGCATATGTGGGTGTATCTGTTTTTATCAGGTGTGTTTTTGTATGTGTCGTTGTTTTCGACGTCAGGCATTTGTGGCATTTTTTTATGTGTTCTTTAATATGACGTGTCATATTTTTCCAATAAAAATGTCTTTTTATTTTTGCTAGCGTTTTAGTTATGCCTGTATGACCTCCTGTAATTGGATCGTCATGGTACGTAAACAGTATTGCTTTTTGATCTTTTTCATTTTTTGTATGGGTCACCGGCTTGAGTAGCGCTACTCGTAATGATTTTAATATTTTGTTGCCCATTTTTTTGAAAGATTCAATTGAAATTAATTCAAATATCTTTTCGCACGGTGCCACTTTGAGTTTTTTGATTTTTAATATACCGGCTTCTGTTTCGAGCCTTTGGAAGAACTGACCTAAGTCCAGAGTTCCATTGGTATATAAATCTTTAACTACAATTCTTGCTATAATTTTGTTCCCACGTTTAAATAAACATAAGGAATCCGTTATTCGCAAGGTCACTACTTTTCGTACTTCGTCATTAAAAATGACTTCAAATACTTTGGGCTTAGAAGCAATGTCAAGAGATTGCTTATGCAGATCTACTTGTTTTTCTCCTGCGCAGAATTTTTTCTGTTTACTTTGGTGCCTGGTAGTGACTTTCAGGACTTTAGCTTGTAGGTCTTTGAGCTCGGATATTGTTATCCTAGACAGGGCATCTGCCACAAAATTGTCTTTTCCCTTTAGGTATTCAACTGTGAAGTCATATTCTTCTAATTCTAGCCTCATGCGTGTTAATTTTGAGCTTGGGTTTGTCATGGAGAATAAATACGTGAGTGGTCTGTGATCTGTTTTCACTATGAAGTGTTTGCCATATATATATGGTCGAAAATGTGTAATTGCCCAGTGAATGGCTGTGAGCTCTTGCTCTGTTGTGCTTTTATTACTTTCACCTTTTGTGAATGAACGTGATGCATATGCTATTGGGAGTTGAATTCCGTTATGGTTTTGGGTTAGAACCGCTCCACATGCTTGTTTACTTGCATCAGTTATTATGCAAAATTCTTTTTTAAAATCTGGGCATTGTAATAGGGTTGGCTCAACTAATTTATTTTTCAAATATTGAAATGCTTTTTGACAATCATCTGTCCACTCAAAAGGAATATTCTTTTTACATAATCTCGTTATGTGCCGTGAATAGTCAGCGAAATTTTTAATGAATCGTCTGTAATAGTTGCAGAATGCAACGAATCGTCTAGCGCTATCCGCGTCGTGTGGGACTGGATAATTTTTGATGACGTCATATTTTTTGTCATCTGGCAATACTCCTTTATCAGTGCATTTATGACCCAGGAAGGTCACTTCATGCATGAAAAATGAACATTTTTGTGGATGCAACTTTAAATTGTATTTTCTACAAGTGTTGAAAACATTTTTTAGATTTTTAAGCATATGTTTTTCTGAACAGCCTATAACCATAAGGTCGTCCATGTAGAGAAATGCTTGTGAAGGTTCAAGTCCAGAGAATGCTATGGTCATCATTCTCTGGAATGAATTTGGAGCTATTTTTAAACCAAAAGGTAGTCGCGTAAAACGATATGAGCCATTGTTTGTTGAAAAAGACGTTAAATTTCTGGAACTTTCTTCTAGTTCTATTTGGTGAAAACCTGACATTAAATCGAGACATGAAAAGTATTTAGCTCGACCCAATTGGTCTAGGATGTCATCAATCCTTGGGAGTGGAAATTTATCAGATAAAAGTTTTTTATTTAATTGACGATAGTCGATTACTAATCGCCATTTTTTCTCTTCGGAACCCGGTAGGGCTTTCTTGGGGACTAGTAAAAGTGGGCTATTATATTCAGATACAGATGGTTCGACTATTTTGTCGTTTATTAATTTATTTACTTGTTTTTGAATTTCTTCAACATGACTGTGAGGACTCCGGTAGTTTTTAATATATACTGGTTCGCTATCTTTCAATCACAAGTTTTGCTTATAAAAATT
The DNA here is from genome assembly GCA_943590905.1 of Sphaerophoria taeniata. Taxonomy (NCBI): domain Eukaryota; kingdom Metazoa; phylum Arthropoda; class Insecta; order Diptera; family Syrphidae; genus Sphaerophoria; species Sphaerophoria taeniata. The sequence goes on along the minus strand of OX016541.1, from coordinate 86,254,743 downwards.
ATTTGTAGTTATTGATTCGGTTTCTAATCCGAATACATGACTGAATTCGGTGCATATTTCTGTTAATTGTTTTTTGAATTGGGGCGGAAAATTTTTCTTTAGTTGATTAAGGACTGCTTCTGTTCTATTATTTTGATTAGTGTGAACCACATCATAGTTTGAAAGTGGTTCATATTTTAAATTACTTAAGCTGGCCAGTTGGTCAGTATCAGTTGTATTTAGTAGACGGACTAATGCAAATTGTGATGTTGCTATTGTATTTGCAACATAGATGCCAGGTTTTATTTCTTGGTTGGGAATAAAAATAAAGTCTTCTGTGGTTTTTATTTCAGTTTTTCTTATTACTTGTGATCTTGCTGGTAGAAGGAGTGAATTTTTACCAGAACTGTATGTTATTGGGACATAAATCGGAAAATTTAAATTGTTGGGTCTTATTATAAACCAATCTTCATTTGATTTGAAGTCTAATTGGCAGTTAAATTGTTTTATAAAATCTATGCCTATGATTCCATCACATGGTATTGCAAAATTTGAATCAACTATATGGAAATTGTGTGGAATGATGTATTTATCTGTTTGAAGCTCTATCAAGGCCAGACCTTGGGATTTTATTATTCCCTGGCCTATTCCTTGGATACTTATAATCTTGTCATTTTGGATGTTTTGATAAACATCAGAATCTTCTTTTAAGAGTGAAATATCTGCACCTGTGTCTATAAGGAATGTAAGTTTTTGTTTAGTAAATACATTCATAAATGACACGAAAACGTTGAGATCAAATTTGATAGCATGAACCTTTGTATTTATATGTTGTTTCCTAAAGGGTCTTGGGAGTTTTCCGAGTTACTTTGAGTAACTCGAACATTATTTCGGTTGTTATTATTGTGGCCACGATACGAGTTACCACGGCCTCTTGGGTTGCCTCTAAAGTTGCCTCTATATCGGCCATTTCCCCTGTTATTGTATTGGTTGTTGCCATTATTGTGATAATTACCTCTTACATGGTGTGAGGTACTTTTATCAAGGGCTGAGGTAAGCTCGCCGGTCTTCCCAGGGTTTATATTAAAGTGTACCAGAACTTTAATTTTGGTCAATAATTCTTTATTATTTCTTATTTTGCTTAACAATTGCTTATTGTTTAATTATAATAAATTCAGTTTAAGCCTATATAATCGTTTTGCTACGGCGTCGCAGATCCTCTTCTGTGTATGTTGTTTCGCCTTCGGAAAGTTCCCTCGCTGTAGAGTTAGGTTAGGCTGGATGGTTGCGTGTTTATACCGGCTAGGTTCACTGGTGCGGGGATTGCCGTACACTATTGGGAGGAGTGACTCTTCGCTTGATTGCTGTGGACGAAATCAGAAAATCACGGACGAATCCGGTAAATCACGGGCGGACCCGGTAAATCACAGACGAAACTGGTAAATCACGGACGAATCCGGTAAATCACGGGCGAACCCGGTAAATCACAGACGAATCTGGTAAATCACGGACGGATCCGGTAAATCACGGGCGAACCCGGTAAATCACAGACGAATCTGGTAAATCACGGACGAATCCGGTAAATCACGGGCGGACCCGTAAATCACAGACGAATCTGGTAAATCACGGACGAATCCGGTAAATCACGGGCGGACCCGGTAAATCACAGACGAATCTGGTAAATCACGGACGAATCCGGTAAATCACGGGCGGACCCGGTAAATCACAGACGAATCTGGTAAATCACGGACGAATCCGGTAAATCACGGGCGGACCCGGTAAATCACAGACGAATCTGGTAAATCACGGACGAATCCGGTAAATCACGGGCGGACCCGGTAAATCACAGACGAATCTGGTAAATCACGGACGAATCCGGTAAATCACGGGCGGACCCGGTAAATCACAGACGGATCTGGTAAATCACGGACGAATCCGGTAAATCACGGGCGAACCCGGTAAATCACAGACGAATCTGGTAAATCACGGACGAATCCGGTAAATCACGGGCGAACCCGGTAAATCACAGACGAATCTGGTAAATCACGGACGAATCCGGTAAATCACGGGCGGACCCGGTAAATCACAGACGAATCTGGTAAATCACGGACGAATCCGGTAAATCACGGGCGGACCCGGTAAATCACAGACGAATCTGGTAAATCACGGACGGATCCGGTAAATCACGGGCGAACCCGGTAAATCACAGACGAATCTGGTAAATCACGGACGGATCCGGTAAATCACGGGCGAACCCGGTAAATCACAGACGAATCTGGTTATGGGTTAGTGACACGACCCCTTACCACTGGTGGGTGGAAGTCTATGTCGGGTTAGTTCAGTTTGTACCTGGAAAGTGGGTTTAATGACAAGACCCCTTACCACTGGTGGGGGGAAGTCTATGTCCGGTTAGTTCGGTTTTATCTGGTAAGCGTGTTAAATGACAAGACCCCTTACCACTGGTGGGGGGAAGTCTATGTCCGGTTAGTCGGTTTGATACTCACCACTGCTGGAGCAAACGTCTTGCTCGCTTCTGCTGCCTGGCTGCGACTGACTTTCCTTGTGCTGGCAGCCGGCTATTTATAGTCTGGCTGCTGTGCGATTTACCGTTTTGCTGTTGTTTGTTTGGGTAGCAACAGCATTGTTTCTGTTTGCTACGGTTAGCAACAGGCGGTGGGATGATGGTTGGATGTTCTTGCTAACAGTAAATGCATGAGGTGATTTGTTTCGATGTTGGTTGCTGGTTAGCAACTGCTTGTTGATTGTTTAGTTAGCAACAGCATTGTTGTTGTTTGCTGCGGTTAGCAACAGGCGGTGCGATGATTGTCGGATGATTCTTGCTAGCGGTAAATATATGAGGTGATTCGTGCTTGTCGGTTGTTGTAGGGAATTTGTAATGAGTCATTACAATCCATCCCCACTTCGGAGACGAGAACCTTCTCGTCTTTAAAATTAATACTCCATCTCTCTCATTTAATTTTTTTTTTTTGTATCCTTACCTAAAAATATTTAATTTTTTATATTTCAGACTTCAAAATAAAAAAAAATACCGTTCGGGGAAAAAAATTCTCTGCATGAAAATAAACTTAAAAAAAAATTAGTGTACGGTAGAAAGTAAACAATAAAGAAAAATAATTAACGGAAAAATTAAATTAAAAAAAAGAATTGACGGAAAACATTTTGGGTTTGTTTTTTGTTTTTTATTTTTTTGTACTGGCTTTTCCTAAATCATTCAGGGCTTAAAGTAAACCAATTCACGGTGACTGCCTGAACGGAGCTCTGCTTCACCCGGACGCCGAATTATGGCGGTAACCTGACCCCAGGGATTCTTGAAAATGAGGCGCTGCCTCCGGTATTTTCGGTTGTATAGTCCATGCCTCGTTATATTTATGTTATTGATGGGGTTATTAGGGGTATCGGGATTCGGTTTTATCATTTCCATGTCAGGACTAGAATTGCGGGACTCCGAGTCGTTTTCAAAGTGGGCGGCACGCAGCAGTGATGTGGGTGAGGTCAAAAATGTTGGAAGTGCAGGCCCTGGTTTTGGCGGTGGCGGCGGCGTCGTATATAACCCTTGTTGATCGACATTTCGTGACTGTGTCTTCAATTTTCGTGGAACGGTAGTTTTTGGCGGAGGTGTTGTCCATGGTTTTTGCGGAACAAGGGGTTTTGCTTCTATGGTCGGGATTGGGAGCTCATACTCTGCATCTCTCGCGATTTTGAGTTGTGGGACCTCTTTTCCATCTCGATCTATATGTTTGGTGTCCTTTCTGGTAGATTTACACATTGCAGTCATCAAAAGGCTTACATCTCCAGGACCAAAAAAAGGGGAAGCAATTTTCTCGCCTCCTATTGCTATCGAGGTATTAAGTTTCCGAAGAAAATCTATCCCTAATACCATCTCAACTGCAAGCTGGTCTACGAAGGTAACTTCTCCTTCCACGTGTCGGTTTTGTGCAATCACGGAGACCGTGTAGTGCTCATCAACTTGCACTGCTGCACCGTTAGCCATATGCAGTTTACTTTTTTGCAGTCTGCCCGGAGTATTATTCTGTTTGAGGATCTGTCTCACGTCTTCATTTATAAAGGATGCGGTGGCTCCAGTGTCTATTAATGCGGTGACGAGGTGTCCACAAAGCGTCACCGGGATGAAACACCGTGGGTCAGTACAGTTAACATTGTCTGTCGGTCCGGGGCTGGGTGGTTTTATTTCTTGTTCGGTTGCCGATGCTTCAACTTTGGTGTTTTTCGGGTGACGTTCCTTTCCAGGACGATGGATGTTGTTTCGGCTTGTTTTCACTGACTGGTGAGTTAACACGGATATTTGGTTAGAGTGACAGGGGCAGTCCCGAGTCATGCGCCCGTCCTGTCCACAGAAGGAACAGAAAAGCCGAAACGGGCGGCGACAGTTGGCTTTGTTATGTCCACGTTGCTTGCAGTTCCAACAGTGGGTAGCTCGGTCATAGGGCTCCGTATTTTGAGGCGGCCGGCGCACTATCTGGTGTTCTTGAGCTCCCATGTTGTTCCTAGGTGGGGGTCTGGGTGTCTGGTGCGCAGCGTTACGGTTTTCCTGGCATATGTATTCATATTCTTCGGCCAGTTCCATTAACTCCTCTAATGTATTAAAGTCTCGGCGGCGGACATAGAGGTGGTACTCGGGGCGTAATCGATCATAGATCTTATCTATGTTATTCGCACGCCATATCGTTGGATGTTGATGGATAAGGTATTGCATCGCTCGAATATAGTCTTTAGCCTTCTCCCTTGAACCCTGCCTTTTTCTGGAAATTTCCTCCTCCAATTTGTTAACATAACGTGCCGGGAGGAAATGGCGTAAGAATGCCTGTCTAAAGTTGAGCCAGTTTGCAAATTTGTGCCGGTTAATGCGATACCACTCTAAAGCTACATCTCGGAAGATTTCCGGAAGGGTCCTTATCACGCCATCGGCAGGAACCCGGTAACAATCGATGAGTTCTTCCATTCGCCTCATGAATTCTAGGGCGTTCCCGCTTCCGTCGAACTTGATTCCCCCTTTTCTTACGGTGTTCATCGTATCGGCTTCACTTTCCACTGAAAGTCCTGCTACGGTTACGCCGGTCGGTCGGTTATTGTTTACGGGCTGGGCCGTCGGCTGTGTTTTAGTGGAAGTTGATGGTATTACAGTAACCGTGGTGGCTGGGATACCATTTGGATAATAGAAAGGACTGTAGTTGGGGTGCTTTGTCATGCGGTCAAATGTGCTTATCGCATTGTATGCTTCCGTGGTCATCGTACTTATTGGAGGATACGAATAGTTTGGGATCGGGTAATAGAAGTCACGCACATCCGGCTGTCGGGACATCCTATCAAACTCTGCGGCTGCGTCTTCTTCGGTCTCCTCTTGGATGATTCGGTCTCCTTCGGTCTCCTCCTGACCGTTTCGATCCTTGTCGGTCTCCTCTTGGGCCTTTTGCTGGCTATTGTTCTGTCGGTTTGCGTTTTGTTGGCCGGCGTTTTGTTGGATGGCGTTTTGTTGGCTGGCGTTTAGTTCGGCGTACTCCCTGGCGATTACTGCCTTTCCCAATTCTTCGCATAAGTTTTGGGTTGACTTCCGAGTTCTAGCGGCTTTCAAGTGCGCGCTAAATCGGGCGCGGAGGGTATCTAGAGTACCCTCTGTATCTAGTTTGGTTTTCGCCATGTGTTCAATTATTTCCTTTTTGCTTAGGAGGTAGATTGCTCCAATGCTGGGAAAGATGTCGAATTCCTCTGATTCGGACATATTTGCTTTTCCTTGTTTCTGGTTGTTAGGATAACAAACTTGACTCGGAATCCTGATGTTGGGATGTTGATATCGGCGTCGGTAACGGTGGTAAATCGGTAGGTTTTTGGGTTGGATGCTGGGGTTCCTTCGGTTTTCGGTCGGTTTTTGATTTTAAATTAGCATCTAGATGACGGGTTCGGTAACTGTGTAGTTTTATCTAGATATTCGGTGCGGTGCGGTTTGTTGAATATTAATAGCTAGGTAACGGGTTCGGTTGCTGGCTGGATTTATCTAGCTATTCGGTACGGTCGGATTTCGGTCGGGTTACGGCGTTTTAATTTTGCATTCGTAGTTTGGATGCTCGGTTGATGAAATATTGATTTGTTGACCTTAAAGGTCCCTGCTCGGGCGCCAATTTGTGAGGTACTTTTATCAAGGGCTGAGGTAAGCTCGCCGGTCTTCCCAGGGTTTATATTAAAGTGTACCAGAACTTTAATTTTGGTCAATAATTCTTTATTATTTCTTATTTTGCTTAACAATTGCTTATTGTTTAATTATAATAAATTCAGTTTAAGCCTATATAATCGTTTTGCTACGGCGTCGCAGATCCTCTTCTGTGTATGTTGTTTCGCCTTCGGAAAGTTCCCTCGCTGTAGAGTTAGGTTAGGCTGGATGGTTGCGTGTTTATACCGGCTAGGTTCACTGGTGCGGGGATTGCCGTACACTATTGGGAGGAGTGACTCTTCGCTTGATTGCTGTGGACGAAATCAGAAAATCACGGACGAATCCGGTAAATCACGGGCGGAGCCGGTAAATCACAGACGAAACTGGTAAATCACGGACGAATCCGGTAAATCACGGGCGAACCCGGTAAATCACAGACGAATCTGGTAAATCACGGACGGATCCGGTAAATCACGGGCGAACCCGGTAAATCACAGACGAATCTGGTAAATCACGGACGAATCCGGTAAATCACGGGCGGACCCGGTAAATCACAGACGAATCTGGTAAATCACGGACGAATCCGGTAAATCACGGGCGGACCCGGTAAATCACAGACGAATCTGGTAAATCACGGACGAATCCGGTAAATCACGGGCGGACCCGGTAAATCACAGACGAATCTGGTAAATCACGGACGAATCCGGTAAATCACGGGCGGACCCGGTAAATCACAGACGAATCTGGTAAATCACGGACGAATCCGGTAAATCACGGGCGGACCCGGTAAATCACAGACGAATCTGGTAAATCACGGACGAATCCGGTAAATCACGGGCGGACCCGGTAAATCACAGACGGATCTGGTAAATCACGGACGAATCCGGTAAATCACGGGCGAACCCGGTAAATCACAGACGAATCTGGTAAATCACGGACGAATCCGGTAAATCACGGGCGAACCCGGTAAATCACAGACGAATCTGGTAAATCACGGACGAATCCGGTAAATCACGGGCGGACCCGGTAAATCACAGACGAATCTGGTAAATCACGGACGAATCCGGTAAATCACGGGCGGACCCGGTAAATCACAGACGAATCTGGTAAATCACGGACGGATCCGGTAAATCACGGGCGAACCCGGTAAATCACAGACGAATCTGGTAAATCACGGACGGATCCGGTAAATCACGGGCGAACCCGGTAAATCACAGACGAATCTGGTTATGGGTTAGTGACACGACCCCTTACCACTGGTGGGTGGAAGTCTATGTCGGGTTAGTTCAGTTTGTACCTGGAAAGTGGGTTTAATGACAAGACCCCTTACCACTGGTGGGGGGAAGTCTATGTCCGGTTAGTTCGGTTTTATCTGGTAAGCGTGTTAAATGACAAGACCCCTTACCACTGGTGGGGGGAAGTCTATGTCCGGTTAGTCGGTTTGATACTCACCACTGCTGGAGCAAACGTCTTGCTCGCTTCTGCTGCCTGGCTGCGACTGACTTTCCTTGTGCTGGCAGCCGGCTATTTATAGTCTGGCTGCTGTGCGATTTACCGTTTTGCTGTTGTTTGTTTGGGTAGCAACAGCATTGTTTCTGTTTGCTACGGTTAGCAACAGGCGGTGGGATGATGGTCGGATGTTCTTGCTAACAGTAAATGCATGAGGTGATTTGTTTCGATGTTGGTTGCTGGTTAGCAACTGCTTGTTGATTGTTTAGTTAGCAACAGCATTGTTGTTGTTTGCTGCGGTTAGCAACAGGCGGTGCGATGATTGTCGGATGATTCTTGCTAGCGGTAAATATATGAGGTGATTCGTGCTTGTCGGTTGTTGTAGGGAATTTGTAATGAGTCATTACAATGGTAATTTCCACGATTACCCCTGTTATTAGTTTGCCTGTAAAACAAGACAGTATTAGAATGTCCGGTTGCATCTGTGCAACTATTTACGAATTTGGACATGGCCTCATTCATATCGCTGAATGTGCCGGCCTGCATGATAAGTTTTACCTTATCGACAGAACAGTTTTGTGTCATAGCCTTTACAGCGAGCGTTGTGCTGTACTTAGAAGCTAGATCAGAAGATAAGCCATCGTTGATGTAGGCTCCTTCTAAAGATTTCGTCAATTTTTCTATTTCTTGGACATAGCGTAACGGATACAGTTATTGGCACCCCTAAGGAATTTTGAGATCCAAACGCGTGTATATCTCGTTTTTATGGAATCTAAAATACGTCAAATATACCAAATTGTAACTTGGAAAATTCTGTTTTCAAAAATATTTTTTTATTTTTATTTTGTTTTTATAAAGATGGTAAAAATGGTAAATTAAAAAAAGCTTACCAAAAATTACAATTATTGGCACCCGACCACAATCGTTGGCATCTTAATTATTTACAATTATTGGCACACTTGAAATCAAAAAATTTTTTATTTTTGTTAGCTTTTTTTATTCACTGTAGCTAAATACTCTTTTAAATAAAAATAAAAATATATTTTTAATTTAATTAAATTTAATAAATCATAGAAAAAATAAACATAAAAGAAAATTTTGTAGGAAGTACACATAAGATAATACAAGTTCAAATAATTTTCATTTAGTATTATGTGTTTTTGAAATAAAACTTAAAATCTATTTATTTTAATTTACAGAAAGAACAGACAAAAGCTGGAAAAATATCATGTTTAAGCATTTTTAAACATTTAATATGGTACTCCCTAATACATTTTGTGCATCTTATTCCACAATTTTCGGAGCCAATCGTGTTTGTCATAAAATTTGTACAACAAAAACACATCTGTCCACTGCAAATTTTATTTTCTCCGATTTCTTCTGGATTCAAAAACAAGTTCCTTACATGACTTCTAACCTTTGGTATGGTTTGAGAAATAACATTTTCCTGGCTGACTTCGTTGTAGATTTCAAGCAATATCTGTTTTTCGGGAGAGTTTTTGAGTAAGATCTGTCTTTTGGGAGAGTTTTCATTTGATATCTTTTTTTTGGAGAGGTTATTGTTTGTAAAAAAGCTTTTGGAGGAAGCATTTTTGCAATTTTATTTTTTTTTTCGGATTCCTTTGAATTTTTTTAGTTTTAACTTTATTAATCTTTTCGAGTTCCTTAGCTTTTTTCAGTTCAAGTCTTTGAACTTTTTTTTCTTCTTTTTGTTTTTCAAGTTGTTGCTTTTCTTCTTTTTTCTTTTTTTCTTCTTCGATCCATGTAACATTAGTGATAACGAAGCTTTTATTTTGTTTTTGGGGTTTGATACCTTTACGTAGTGGTGTTTCAGGCCAGTCTAATAAATCGCTCACATTAAGGACAGGGACATTATTATCGTTTGATATTATTTGTGTATCTGTATCGTTCGTATTTAAATTTTCGATTTCGTCTCCAACAAACAAAAAATCGTTGATCGCATTTATGTCTATTTCATCGATTATGTCCGAATCAAAGGGATCAGTTTGTGTAGCACTGTTAACAAATGTTTTTCTCTCTCCAACTCGCTTAAATTCATTGGTCTTGAAAAAATTGTAGAGCTCATGCATCTGTGCTAATTCATCGGTGTTTTCGCTATCCAAACTAAAACTTTCGAGCTGATCTATTTTCTGTCGTCCAATTATATTGCAAAAACTTTCAAATGCATCGTTTTGGTTCAAGTCGTATTGAAGGTTTTTGGAATAGCTGTATTTGGATCTGCCTAAACATTTAGAGAAATGAATGGCGTTCTTGTCCCAAGGAAACAGTCCGCAAGCCTTAAAACCATTAACAATGGTAGCTGGAGAAACACTTTTGTCAACAGCTTCTTTCAAAAGAGGAGCAAACTTCTCCTTCGTGAGATTTTCTCTGGGATTCTTCCGCCTCCAATCTGCTACTCCATTGTTCCAGGCGTTTTTCAGGGGTTTGAAAGCTGCAACATCTGCAGGTTGCAAAATGCGTGTAGAGTTGGGATAAAGAGCTATCGGGATAATGCCAAGTTTGACACATAGCTGGCTTACTTGGAGTGTAAGATGTGTGCTATGTCCATCAACAAAGAGTATTACTGGTAGTTTTATTTTTTCTTGAGTCAAAAAGGGGTAAAACACCTTTGAAATATATTCGTAGAATGTTTGTTTTGTCATCCAGCCGTTTTCACTTATTCCGCAGCCCCAGGTATCAGAAATGGTTTTGCGTATATCGTCCTTTAATCTCTTATAAGGATATATGATCATTGGAGGGCACATTGATCCCATTGCGTTGAATGAAAACATTACAGTTAAATTCAATTTGGCTTGGCCTCTATCAACTTCATAAATGTTTCTTGATCCTTTTGCAGCTAGAACGGATTTAGATTTAGGACACAGTAAAAAATTTGTTTCGTCCCCATTAAATATTCGGCTAGGATCTTCAAGGATTGAGAAAAAGTGGTTTTTGATCAAATAGTCCTGTATGGAGTCAAACCAGCCAAAAATATCTGTTACCGCCACATTTGCGCTTGCTGACGAAACTGGATCAACTGCTCTGAAAGTCAAAGTGGTATGACGCTTCAAAAAGGATCTAAACCATCCTTTTCCTGGTATTGCCTCACTACCAAATGGATGGTCTCTATTACTTTGCCTTAAAAATTCTTGGACAGCATAAATAACATCTTCTTTTCTTTTTGGAAACCCTTTCTCTTGTGAAACTTTAAGCCATTCAACAATAGTCGCTTCTTCTTCGTCAGTTAAGACCGTTGCGGGCCCAGGACGTGTTTTTATAAATTTTGAACTCAATCGGAATTGTAGAGTAGATCGTGGTATCTTGTAGTTCTTGGAAGCTGCTTTTTTAGTCATTTGTCCATTTTTTATGGCCAATAGAGCAGCTTGAACATCCTTTTCCTTGTAATTTTTATTTGTTCTTGGCATTTTTCAAACCTTAAAAAGTAACGTTTGTATGATATAGTTATTGGCAGTCTTAAAAGTATATTTATTGACAGTGCCAATAGTTGTAGTTCCATAGAACCAATTATTGGCACCCGGGTGCTGATAATCGGACCCCCAACTTATTTGGAACCAACTATTGGCACCTTTTTTATTATAAATTTAGCAATAATTTATACAAAAAGTGATTAAAAATGTAAAATTTATTTAGTTCTGATATGAAAAAACCTTACTTTAAAATAAAATAGACATATATTAATAGATAAATAAGTCTTACCAAATTGTTTGTCTTAACAGGAACACACACAATTTTGCAATAATTTTACTTTTTTAACACGTTTTCACAACTTCACTGACACACACTGAATGAAGAGTTAATTCGTTAAAACAAAAACGCACAATTGTGGGGAATAATTTGCAGTCTACGAAAAAAAAATACGTTGGCTTGCTAGGATGATAATTTTTATAAAAAATCGTTGATGAATGAACGGGTGCCAATAGCTGGTTCAATATAAGGGGGTGCCAATAATTGTATCCGTTACGCTATTGATTTGCTGTCTTATTTTTTTGTTGTAGATTTAGTAATTTCGCAGAAATTACATCTACTGAATCTCCTTTTACTTTTGCATTTAGATTTTCAACTATCTGAGCTATTGTTTGTTCATTGCTGATTAGATTCCTAGCATGGCCCTTTAGTTTGGTCTTTATAAGACTAACTGCTGATGCTTCATGTGCCCCTTTTAATGAATCAATAAGAAGCAGAGCATCTTTGAAGCTTTGTAAATTTTCTGCCTTTCCATCGAACTCGGGTAAGAGTGATGAGGCTAATTTAAGAAATTCTACTAAAGTTTGTGCCATTTCTTCATCAGTTTTTATAGTTTGTTTATGAGATTCATCCAGTGTTTCAATTTCACTGTCAGATTCTGTTCCTAATACTGGCTTTGATTCATCTAAACCCTCTACTTGATTTTCATTAAACTCAGCGTGAAACTCTAATTCATCTGGGACATGTATTTCAATATCCCGTTTAATGCTGATATTTTTTAGCTTACTGTTAAGTGTTTTTAAAAGCTTCCTACAATCTTTTTCGTGGTCAGCTGTCAATTTATCTTTGTATATGTTAAAAATATCGACAATACTATTGTAGTTGGATATTAGCGTTTTAATATGATTTTTAAGTGTATATCTATTTTTATTGTTGTATTTTTATTGATACATTTGTAAGACTTTTCGAAGTTGTCTTTGAAATTGTTTATTTTTCTAGCTAATATTTTCCATTCCATTTTAAATTTTATCTAAGTCGTTTGCACGGCTTATGTAGCGTTTTTTAAGTGTACGCTTATACAACAGATAAAATTTAAGAAACAAATTTACTGCCGTGAGGGCTACTAATAAAGAAATGAGCACAGTTTGTGTTTGTAAGTGTGGAGTTGTATCCATCACTTCGACAACATTTAACACATTTGCTGTGTTATCCTTTACTTTGGACGTTGTACCTCCCATTTTTAATTAATATTTAAAATTCATTAACTTTAATCACTTGAGCCGATACCGAGCAATGCCTTCTTATAATCTTTGTTGAATTTTTTTTCAGTTTTTTAGTGGAAACAATAAACAAGTTATTTAAATTTCTACATTTATTTAGTATATTTCTTCATAATAATAGTAATTAAAATAATGCTATATTTATATATAAAAATTATATTTTTTTTTTGTTCTTTAAAATTAAAAATAATACATAATTTATTTATATATTAATTATATACCTATCTTATATTTAACCCACATTTTTTTTTTGAAGAACCGATGTCAGGCTGCATTTATCCTCAATATGTTGTTAAATTTATTTATTTTCCATTTTGGTAGTGTTCGTTTTTTTAACAAGTTATTTCATATAATCATATTTTGTACTGATATTGTTTTTTTTTTTTTGGTTTTCATTCACTTTTTGTTTTTAATTTTTGCTTTGCTGGTCTTTCTTTTTTTTTTGCTTTTATAGTCACTTTTCAGTTTATTTTTGTTTATTGCATCGCAATTGTTTTTTTTTAACACTTTATTTTCACTCTGTTTTTGTTTATTATTATTTTTTTTTTTTACAATCTTTCCACCATCCTTTTCATCATCATGTACTTATATTTTGATTTGAAATAAAGTACGTACACCGGCAATTCCGGTGTGTTGTAAAACCTTGCTCTTCGAGCCCTTTTCTTTAGTAAACCAATTCGCGCACTTATGTTAGCCGCTTTTATGATTGATGGCTCTCCAATATATTCGTTTAAGCTGGTTTCGATTATATTAGTTTCTTGTTCATAATCCCAGCACACTTCTTTAAAACTGTTCAAAAACTGGTTTATTTGGCCCACGAATATATGCTGGTTTATCATTTTTGAAAAAAAATTAATATTACAAACAAGTATAATAAAAAAAACTTTTACTTTATCACTGTCACGGTCGCCATGTAAAGTGCTTAGTTTGTATCACTCATTTATTTATCAGCGAGGGAATTAAAACACGACCTTTTTCTTTGAATGATCTTTATTCACTTCAACAAACAAATCTTAAAAATCTTAATCTTAAAACCAAAGCTATGATTCCACATTCATACATTTGTGGAGTCAGCATAATTATTGATGGGAAGAAAATCAAGGTGACGGACATCACTCGTCACTTGATATAGGTGCATTCCTTCCACGATAAGCAATGCACATCGTTCATTGTGTATCGTGGGAAGATTATGGTGTGATGATGTGCACGATGGCACATTGCGGCTTATCAAGTGACGAGTGGAATTCGTCGCTTGACACGCGCATAAATCGTGTGCACATAAACACACTACACTAAATTTCTTATCATATACAAATAAATATATACAAAAAGCTATCTTACTTCCATTTAAAAATAAATACTTTATTTTCAAGAACTTCATATTAAATAAAAAATACGTTACCAAGTTTTTAATTCTACAAACTGCCATTCATCAATTTTATCTTTTGCATTTTTTTTATTGCCAATTCCTCTTTCAGGCATTCTATTTTAAGTTTAGCCTCTTCTTCTCTTAGTTCACCCAACCGATCTTCCCTCTTTATTTTTGAGTTATGCTCCTCAATTTTGTTACGGTGCCAGTTCGGCAGCATTCGCCGTGATGTCGATGTCGCCCTACTGCTCTTCGGAGGTGTCATATCTTTGATGGTTTCGGAACAATGTATAAAACGTCTTCCGGTGAATTATTGTCGCTGATTTCACTGAAAAATAAGCAAAACAGGTTGTAACGAAGCGTTACACTAAGCAACCATAACGCCAACAATCCCATCCAAAAAAAACCCACAGCCAAAAACAATCATCAATGCAATACACAAAACACCGCCGCAGCCATATAACAAACATCAAGTACAACAACCAACAACAACAACCGACAACCGCCATGCCAACACAATTCATCCACACACCACACTGAACACCGCTGCCGCCACCAACAATTTACCGAACGTCGCCGTCATCAACCAAAAAGCAAAGCAACAAAAATACAAATATTTTTCCACTTAACTAAATAAAAATTCACACCCAGTGTTTAATACAAATGTTATAAATAAAAGGTAAAAATAGACGACAATCCGAAGCTTGCTACCGAAGTAATTAAGGTTTATTGCCTTTAACACCAAAGTGCTTGTTTCCCTCGATATTCCCATTCGTGGGCTTGTTATAACATAGCGTGCTGTGCGATAACAAAAACCGTTTTTCCCTCGAACTCTTCAAGTGGTGGGCACTTTCTTCCGATTTTCCCTCGCACTCTTCAAGTCGTGGGCACTTTAACCGATTTTCTCTCGCACTCTTCAATTCGTGGGCACTTTGACCGATTTTCCCTCGCACTTACTAGTGAGTGGGCACTTATGTAGGTATTCATTAGGCTATTATGTATGTATACATCAGTATTATAATAATATTAGATTATAAGTATTACGAGTTATGAATTATTGTAAATAAAGAAAATAAATTGAAAACAAAATTTATTAAAGTCTTCTTATCAATCAAGTGGTTCGGATTTTTGCTCCTCTATATTCGAGTTTTGTGCTTCCTCGATACGACCCCTGGTTATCCGGCGAGCCTACCTCAGCCTTAGTAAAAGAAGCATCACAAGATTAATGAATGTTTGAGAAGAAAATAGTGGTTTGCATACTTTTCATCAAAGCTAAACTTTTCCTGAAGGAATTTGGATAGATCTTCAAGAATTGGCTGTGAATGCAAGGCAACAAACTGTTCACGGCAAATCTGAAAGCGAAACAATGGTTTTTTCAAAGGAATAAAAACAGATTAAGAAATTCAAATAGACCTTATTCATATCGGGAACGGTGCATACATGCGTCCAAAAGCAATCGGCACCGAAATGAATGTCAATCCCTGCCGTTCACTATGCTATAGGAACAACATACTTGCAGGATCAGGACAACGATGAATCTTGGTGATTTCCTGACAGCAGGAAAGTGTTTGCCATGGCTCATCTGACTTTGTCCACCACATTCTCCCAGTGAGTGGATTGTCCGCCGAATCGAGAATATCATCCATCACTTCCTCGGCATAGAGCAATCTCTCGCGAAGCGAGTCCCGTTTCTTCATGCCAGTCAAATTGATGCAATGCAATTTAAGCCAACTAAAACCATCTTCACCCATTGGCTGAGCTTGGTCGAATATAAGCATCGATCGAGCCAAATCAGAGCCAAGATGATTCAAATGTGGCGGAAGTGGATACACACGACCACGGAAGTACATGTTGTGAGGCAGCCAAAATACTTTATCGCGGTACTAATGAGAAGACAATTTTTTTGAAAGGTTTCGAATGAAATTGAATTCTCGATGGACTTACGTGATTTGCCAGAGACAAACGATAGAGCGTGTCACACTACAAACTAAACATTTCACCCTGTGGCGGTGGAGCATTTTCTCTTTGAAGAGCTTCGCCCGTTCGGCATTTGATAGACCGGAACCACGATCTGGCACTTTGTGTAGAGATGGCAGGGAGTTGGGCGGCTGTGGGACGTCAAGTTTATTGTTTCCACCGTTTTGGAAAACTTCAACTATGACATCGAGAATCTGTAAAGGGAGATTCGCTGTTTAGTTAAGTTTTTTTTCTTGAAAGGAGATTTCTTACATCTGTATTCACTCTCCATGGAATACTGGCTAGTTGGTTAAGGGAATCTAATGCTGGATAGAGATCTTGTGGGTTAGCATCGTTGATACGCTGCAATTGTTGCACTACCTTCAATCATAAACAAACAAATTAGTAAAAGCAAAATATGCGAGAGATCATGTAGAACTCTCTTGGTGAGGGAGCCGGATGAGTTCAGACTTGTTCAGTAGATAGCCGCCATTGTACGGAGTACTCCATGGCTGCGGTGGACACAACATTGGCACCAGATTTGAGTCGAATGTATATGTCTGCTGCCGCGATGCTCGTAGTAACCTTGCCAACACTGGATGAGGCTTCACCTCCTCCTTCATCAGTCTCCCTTGGTTCCTGAACAGTGTATAAAACGCTGGCATCAAATTCGATTGTTTATTCTTGCTTTTGGCCCTTAATATGTACGAATCGATTTTGATATCTCGCATAAGTATGTTGTAGAGAAACCGACTGTAGTGTATTAACATCATATTTTATGGAGCATGGATAAACATGCTCAACCTCAATACAATATAATGAGTAAGTATATTGAGTATATTGCTATCTCATCTCTTATCTCATCTATGATTGTCTCGTGTGCATGCTCTACTGGAAAGTAGGTCAGTTCTAATCTGACCAACACTACATTGGCGACGGGAATAAATTAGAATTCAAAAAAAAGTGCAAGTGCGAATAAATACTTAACGCGTTATAAATGTGGAATCGGGAATTAAAAACAAAAGAAAAAGAAAGAAATATAGAAAAAAAAGTGCAAAGTGCAAGTGCAAATGCAAGTGCAAATTCATACCTAACTGGAAAATGTAAAAAATTATTTAAAAAAAAAGAGTATACCAAAGTCAAGTTCAAGGTCAAATCAACATCGTAAAGAATAATTTAAAAAAAAAAGTGAAAACGGGAATTATTGAAAAAAAGCTAAGAATTACGATAGAAAAAAAGAGTGCAATTGTGAATTGAAACCAAACGGAAAAAAAAATCGAAAAATCGACTGGTGAGTTAGAAATTTAATAATTTAGTAAAAATAATTATAAATAACGGGGTTTGCGATAGATTAATTTAAATAAGATTTGCTTGGAAATGAACACATGATTTTCTTAAGAGATCATGTGGAATTAACTTTCTGGGTTCTGGGGATAGGATCTCTAAGAGCCCGTTCACACGATTCGGTATTTTCGCCGTATCGGATATTTTCCCGATTCGGTGTCTTTCGGTTGGAGTGTTCAGACGGTACGGTAATTTAACCGTACGCCGCCGTACTCAACCCTACACCGTACTCGGTTTTCAGTTGCGTTCGTATCGTATGTGCATCAAGACGTATGAAGATGGACTGGAATACATTCATAGTGATATACTGGTATCGCAAGTATCGTCAACAGCAACGGATTTCAAATCGAAGATTCTGGGTACATCCTATTGTGAGACAAAGGAATATTTTGGGGTCTTTTAATACGCTAATTTGTCAATTACGTCAGGACGAAACAAAATTTTATAATTATTTTCGAATGTCGATACCTACTTTCGATGATCTATTGAGAAGAGAAGAAATTAGTTTGACAAGGCAAGACATAACTATGAGAGCAAGCATCAGTCCAGAAGAAAAATTAGCCATCTGTTTAAGGTAAGTTATAAAGTTTTATTTGTGTACTTATTCATATTATGAAAATAATAACTTTTAACAAAATATAATAAGTAATAATAATAATAATATACTAATTTAATAATTATAATGATAATTAATATATTTAGCACTAAATTATATCAGCAAAGTCATATTCCTCGGACTCTTGACTTGTGGTTGACATTACTGAAACTGGTGCTAAAATCACACTTTCTGGGCTAGCTGTTGGTTGTTGTACGGTTATGTTCTGAAAATGTGGTAGAGGTTGTTGAGGCAATTGGGAGTAATTGGTTGACAGTACTGAAACTGGTGCTGAAATCACACTTTCTGGGCTAGCAGTTGGTTGGTGTACGGTTATGTTCTGGAAATGTGGTAGACGTTGTTGAGGCAGTTGGGAGTAATATTCATAATTTGGCCACGGATAATTATGTTGCATAGGAGTTGGTGTTTGTAAATTGTGTTGGTTGTTGTATGCAAATTGCGAGGTTTTCTTTTTAATATTTTGTAACAACGATATGACGACAGCTTGGAATTCTAAAGTTTGATCCTCATTAAGTGATGTCATGCTAGGCAGAAGGCCTTTGAAAAATGACAAATGACGATTTTCCTCGTTCCCTGGTGTCTGTATTTGGTGATCGATAAATTTTAACATTTTTGCATCCAATTCACGCAACGGATCTGACTTGCGCTTCTTTTGTGTACCAGAAACACTAGGTTGGTTAGCTGGTGCTTCATTAAAAAGGTTTTTTTCCCTCTCATCAGTTTGGTGTGATCCTTCGTTTTGCTCAATCGGACCATCCTCAGCGCTTTCTTGGGCAGTTGTTGAGTCCATAATTAAAAAAAAAAAACGCATTTGATTATGGTACAAATACAGTCTTGATGGCTTGGCAGAAGATCCAGATCTTTTTTCATCTTTTTGTTTTTTCATCGACTTCATCCATGAATCTCTTGTTTGGGTCCATTTTTTCAAAACGATTTTACCTTGTTTTAATGATTTAAATGTTAATTAAATGTGTATACAAATATACTTATTTATTTTTAATTTTTAATTTTTTATTTTTTCTCTTAGGTATTTAGCGTCTGGGTGTTCATTTAAAGATCTTCATTATTCCTATCGAATCGGTATTTCAACAATAAGCTACATTGTAAGAGAAGTAACATCAAATATATGGGCCAATCTACGTAACGAATTTATGCAATTACCAACTACATCTACGGCCTGGGAACAAATATCGAATGGTTTTCAATCAAGGGCCAATTTTCCACACTGTATTGGTGCTGTTGATGGAAAACACATAAGAGTAAAAAAGCCTTCAAATAGTGGATCGATGTATTTCAACTACAAGGACTATTTTTCAATTATATTATTAGCCGTCGTAGATTCGGAATACCGGTTTATATATGTGAGTGTCGGATCATATGGAAAAGACTGTGATTCTTCAATTTTCAAGGGAACAACATTTTGGAAAAAGTTGACAGAAAATGCATTGCACTTACCTTTACCAAGACCTTTAAGTGAACATTCAAACACAAATGTTCCTTTCGTGATTATTGGAGACGAAGGTTTTGCATTATATGACAATTTATTAAGACCTTATGGAGGGACACATTTAGATAAGGTTAAACGTGTATTTAACTATCGATCAACTAGAGCCAGGAGATATGTAGAATGCGCTTTTGGTATCCTGTCAAACAAATGGCGAATATTTCATAGACCTTTGGACGTAAATGTAGAAACAGCTATCTTGGTAGTAAAAGCATGCACAGTATTGCATAATTTTGTCAGACAAAAAGATGGATTTGATTTTCAAAGTGACCAGATAGAACCAGAAATAAACTGTTTTAATGATATATTAAACGCACAAACAATCAGAGGAGGCAGTTCTGCAAATTCAATCAGAGCAACATTTGCTGAATATTTTGTCTCTGAAGTTGGATCAGTTCCTTGGCAAGATGAAGCGATAGGATTTTAAATATACAAGTCATCTGTTATCTGTATGACTAAATTATTACAATCTATAATATTTTTATACTACGCAGTCAAGGAACATCAAAAACATACCTACATACGTCATATTAGATATTATCATTTTATTAGATAAACATACATATAAATTACATGATAATAAAATTAAAAACTATAATTACTTACCAAAATTTTGCCTTTCTTTTTGATCCAATTCTGGAAAGTCTTCATTCAAAATTGTACATACTTCCCTCCATGCCGATTCTTTTGCTGTCTTATCCTTATATGTATCAATTGTCTTATCCCACAATGCAGGTCTTGCTTCGACCAATGATATAAGTATATCCGTATTTATATCATCCATTTTATTTATATTTTCCGTTCACTTCACAATTTAATAACTAATTGTAATTAAATGTAATTAAATTATTAGCTTATACCACAGTAGCCCAGACGAAAAATTACGCACTTTCGGTCAAAATACCGAATCGTCTGAACGCACTGTATGTAAATACATTGCCACTATAAGCCGAATCGGTTTTTTTTGCCGTACTACCGAAAACGATTTGCAGTGACAAAACCGAATGACAAAATCGACCGAATCGGTGATTTTACCGTATACGGTTAAATGCCGTATCGTCTGAATATACTCATTTAAATTATATTGCCACTGGCTTATACGGCAAAATCGCTGATACGGCAAAACCACCGATTCGGCATCGTGTGAACGGGCTCTAAGCAATATCAGTTTTTAAATTGGTTCCGTTATTTAACTGTTCAACTGGAAAAAATGATGTTTGGTGCAAAAAGTTTTGCATTTCATTCAATTGAATTGATATAGAAAGTTTTACATAAGTTTGTGAAACATGAAAAATGTTCCATTCAATTGGAAAATTAAATTTTAAAAAAAGTATCATTTCATTAAATTGAAAAGAAAGTCAAAGTACTTTGGAAAGTAGTTTTCCATTCAATTGGAAGAGAAAAAAGAGACTTCAAATGAAGAGTGAAAAGAAAAAGAAAGAAAATTAGACTTCAAATGAAGTAACATGTATTAAAGTCAGAAAAGAGATTTCCATTCAATTGGAAAAGATTGAAAGAATAAGAAAAGAGGTTTCCATTCAATTGGAAAAGTATAAAATAATTTGTCAAAATCACAAAATTTTAAATTTTCAAAATATTTTAAAATAAATATTATTTTATTAAACGATTAAGGGCCAGTTCGTTCACAGTGAGTTAAATCTTCAATTTGTTTATCACAGATTCCTCTTAATCCATAATTAAGAACTTGTGATAATCAAAGAGTGTTTGTTCACTTTTTTTTCACCTTGATTAAGCCCGTATGATACTACATTTTTTTCTCTATTTTTTCACCATTAAAAATGAAACAAGAAAGAGTAAGCATTTTCTTACCTGATTTTTCTATAAGTACGAGTGTGTACTCACTACTTTTATAAATGGGAAATAATCAAAAAAAGTCATTAAAAATGTAACCCGAACTACATTTTTAATGAACTACTCTCTATTTTTTTGACACTTTTACATTAAAGTGTGCTCAGGAAATTCTTTTTGACGTATGTCTCCCTGTTTGTTGTTGTTCAGATATAATACTATCAAAATGTAAGCTTAAATAAATTCAAGTTTTGTTTTTTGTGCTATGAAATTGAATTAAAAAAAAGACCTTTCTTGCAGACGGTCTTTGTATATATCGAATACATGATGAAACCGTATTCGCAAACAAATCAACAGTCGATCAGAGAACAAATAATTATTATTACATATACCTACTTTCAAGGAGCCGTGCGTCGCGTCCGTCGTGTTGTAGAAAATGTTTTCGGGACGACTTGCACTTGGCCAACAGGTTCCAAGTCTTATTTGATCCTATTTATCGCGCTCTGATAGAAGCCATTCATGTTGTGTTGGCGTGCGTTTGCCTTCATTATATTTTACGAACAGAAATTGTAGAGTAAAGTTGGTTTTGACTAGATACATTCCAAATGATAAAATAGAAAAAAAATAATAGATACGAACTGGAACTACATTGATATAGGGCCTGAAAGAATTGAACTTGAAAGCGTTCCGAAAACACAAGAAACCCCTTGAAAAACTTTAATTTAATGCACTAATTCCAGAAATTTTTATTGGTTTAAAAATAACGGATTTTGACAACTAACAACACGCAAACTGTCAGAAGATTTCTTTCTCTTTCTTTATAAAAGAATGTTGTCTTTTTTTCTTTAAACTGACATTTTCATATTATTAATGCTAAAATAATGAAGAAAAAATGTAGTATCATACGGGCTTTAGCAAATCATGGTTTTTCCATAAATCATTCCATTTTCCAGTCTATCACTCAGTTTCATTGTCAAAACTTAATCAAGAATTAAGTTTGTAAGTTTCATTTTGTTGTCAATTGTTGTTTTTTTTTTTTTTTTTAATTCAGTACGTGTTTGCTTTATTTCGGAATTTCAAAATTCAAAACAAAACAATGAGAAAACTGGCAAATGGACGAATGATGTACTTCTTTTTTCCTGATAAGAAAATTAAATGTATCATATGCATATTTCTATAACGTTCATGAAATTGTGATCAAGTGGCCTGTTATCTTTTATGTATAAAAATGTTAAAACACTTCTTTTGTACCAGTGGAGTGTTTAGTACCAAATAAAGTTCAATAAAGCAAACAATAAAGTTATGGTGTGATAGTTATTTATTCTGGAACAAAGCTCCAACATCTACTTGTTTGGTTAAGCCTTCGGTAAATACATAGGTATCAACAGATTTGAAGTTTCCTATATAGTGTCTCTATCGTGTGTTATGAATAAGAATTTGAGGGTATAGCAGTGTTCTAAAACTGAACATTCTGTTTAGTTTTCATTTTAAGCATTAATGATTTCTGATAACATTCTTGCTTGCTTTGATGGATATCCACAATTCTATGAGGCTTGAATGAAAAGATAAGCAAATGTCATGTCAGTTGTCAGCACGTATGTAAATCAAGTATGAACAAACTGAATTATAGTACATCCTTGATTAAATTTCCTTAATCGAGCAAAATTGGATGATTAACAAAATCTCAAATTAAGTGCTCAAATCATGGATTTATTAATTACAGTTTTTGTGAACAAACGAATTCTAGGATTATCAACTGGAATAATCCTTGATTAAAGATGATCAAGCTTAAACGAACTGGCCCTAAGGGCCCTAAGTGCCAGTTCGTTCAAGCTTGATCATCTTTAATCAAGGATTATTCCAGTTGATAATCCTTGAATTCGTTTGTTCACAAAAACTGTAATTAATAAATCCATGATTTGAGCACTTAATTTGAGATTTCGTTAATCATCCAATTTTGTTCGATTAAGGCAATTTAATCAAGGATGTACTATAATTCAGTTTTTTCACACTTGATTTACGCATTGATATGATATTTGTACTGCTTCAATTACTTAATAACCCAAAAGTTATCATTTTTGAAAACTTGCCAAGAGCGCAAAGTTGTTCAAAACCCAGAATTTTTCAGAAGAAACCTTCTTAAATTTTTGTGTTAAGAGTACACAAAAATGACCAACATTAGCTAGAGGTTACGTGTACTGGCGTCTGACCGCTAATAGAGAAAGACATAGAAACTTCCATTTAGCAATGTTCAAGTTGTCAATCGGTTTCAAATACGCAAGATGTTAATAACAGCTGCACTTTGCAACATCATCCAGCACTACCTTAGATACAACAACTCAATCACCTAGCAAGACAAACGTCTTGAGTCGTTACAGAACAAGAAGCCACGTCGCACATCCTAACCAGGGGATCTAACCCAAAACGTAGGTCACCGAAGGGGTTTTCCTTTCCTTTCCATCACCAGCAGCTAGAGTGATAAGGCTCACTGAACACAATTTTTAGGAGATACATAATATGGTAGATATAGATAGAACTTTTTTTTTGGCGGATAAGAAATTATTTTATTAAAAATAAACTTCAACAAAAACAAAACTAATCCAAATGAGCACCTTCCCGCTCCAAAATACTTATTTTCCTGTGCGGTCCCCATCGTCTCTTGCTCTTTCCCGACTTAGCAATAACTCGATACAGGGGAATTAAATAAGCAATTTCGTTGCAATAGCATTTGCCACAGGTCTGATCATTGCAACAGCAACATCCTCGTTACTCCAAATCTGTTCTTTTGGAATAACACATAACTGTTGCCACACTTGAGCCTGAAAATCGATTCCTTGCAAGATGAGACGAAAATTATTCTGTAAATTGGTTTCGATGAAATTATTGTTCACCACTTCAGATGCTTCGTGATTTGTGTCCTCTTGCATATTGTATGACTTCGGGAAATCTCTTGAATAGCTCCTGAACATGGGTATTTCACATTTCACATTGTTTTAATATTCTTTTAAAAATCTTTATTCAAAAATATTCATTAACTTACTATTAAGCAAAACGATTGACAACAAAATGAAATAAAAAACTTAATTCTTGATTAAGTTTTGACAATGAAACTGACTGATGGAAAATGGAACGATTTGTGGAAAAACCATGATTTGTTAATCAAGGTGATAAAAAATTGAACAAACGCTCTTTGATAATCACGGATTCTTAATCCTGAATTAAGGGGAATCTATGATAATCAAATTGAAGATTTAACCCACTCTCAACGAACTGGCCCTAAGTGTTCTATTTTGATTGAATTTTGCGTAGGTACTTATGTATTTTTCGTAAAAATAACGAATTGTATTTCTTGCTACAGAAATGGATAAAAATCTACAATCGTTGGAGAGTTTCGTTGTTGAAGGGGAAACTTCTTCAGTGGCTCTCAGATGGGAAAAGTGGAAACGAGCTTTAAACATATACTTGCAAGCTGCTGGTATTGAATCTCATACAAAAAAGAGAGCTGTTTTTCTACATTATGGCGGATTGGGGATTCAAGAAATTTTTTATAGTTTACCGGGAGCAAATGTTGATGCCACTAATGAAAATAATGTATATGAAATAGCTATTAAGAATTTTGATGAATATTTTCTACCTAAACAAAGTAAAATTTTTGAGAGGCATATCTTTAGACTTAGGAGACAAGAAGTTGATGAAAAATTTGAAAAATTTCTAATAAGGCTAAGGAATCAGGCTGAGAAGTGTAGTTTTGATAAAATTGATGAACATTTAATTGATCAGATAGCAGAGAAGGGTAGGTCAGTGGAGTTGAGAAAGAAAATTTGAACGATTGGTGACGATATAACACTAGATATAATAATAAAAGAAGCTAATACTCAGGAGATGGTAAAGCAGCAGCTCGAAAATTACGGTGATAAGATTTCAGGTCAAGAAATTAATCTTATAAAAAATAAGCCACGATTTAAAAGTTATCAACCAAAAGATGAAAAGGAAACATTTTGTAAACGGTGTGGTAGTAGGAAACACTCCTTGCAAGATCTTAAGTGTCCAGCTCGAGATAAAAAATGCTTCGGTTGTGGGTTCTTAGGGCATTTTCGTCAACATTGCAAGACAAAATCTTCACAAAAGAGGAAATATTGTGGTCCAGAGCGTAGTTTAGACAACAGGAAAAAAATAAAAAAGGATAGGGAAGAGGTAGATTTTATTGAAAAAGAGGAGATAGACTACGTTTTTCACATAGATAACGACACAACTATAGAATGTTATATTGGGGGGATAAAAGTCAACATGATAATTGACTCAGGTTGTAAGCCAAAGCTAACGGAAGCTACATAGAATTATTTAAAGTCTCACAAAGTCAGGGTGTTTAATCAGATAAAAAACCCAAAAAAGACGTTCTTGGCTTACGGAAGTTCTACACCTTTGGATGTGATTGGATGTTTCGATGCACATCTTGTTATAGGAAATGAAATAGAAAAAGCAACATTCTATGTTATTGCAAATGGAACAAACAATTTGTTAGGGATTATATCCGCAAAAGCTCTCAAGGTTATCAAAATTGGAAGTTATGTTAACGAGGTGAAAAGTTCTCAATTTTCCAAGTTCAAGAATGTTCTCGTAGAGATACCAATAGATGAATCCATAAAACCAGTTTTCCAACCATATAGAAGAATTCCCTTACCTTTAGAAGCTAAAGTTGAAAAAAAAATTAGAAGAACTTTTAGACAGCGATATCATAGAGGAAGTAAAAAAACCCTCCAGGTGGGTTTCTCCCATAGTACCCATTCTCAAAGAAAATGGAGAAGTCAGAATCTGTGTGGACATGAGACGGGCAAATGCTGCAATTTTACGCGAAAATCATCCCTTACCGACTATGGATCAGCTTTTGCCAAAGATTGCAAATGCCAAACTGTTCAGTAAACTTGATATTAAGAACGCTTTTCACCAGATTGAAATCCATCCAGAATCCAGGTTTATAACAACGTTTATAACTAACAAGGGTTTGTTCCAATATAAGAGGTTAATGTTTGGCATAACTTGTGCCCCTGAAATTTTACAAAAAATAATCGAAAGACTTATTTAAGGTTGTGAAGGGGCAATAAACTTTATCGATGATATATTAGTATTTGGAAGTTCCAAACAGGAACATGACAAACGTCTAAAAATTGTTCTTCAAACCCTTGAAGAAAACGATGTACTTTTAAATAATGACAAATGTCTTATTGGAGTTTGTAAAATACAGTTTTTAGGACATGAACTAAGTACTGAAGGGATTAAACCTTTAAACCAATATCTAGAAAGCATAAAACTGTTTAGAATACCAAATACAATAGAAGAACTCCAAAGCTTTCTAGGTCTTATAAATTTTATTGGAAAATGGATACCCCGTTTAGTTACTATAACAGAACCCTTGAAACAACTCCTGAGAAAAAAACTATCAAAAAATAGTAAAATTAGTGAATATTGGACTCCTAAACAAAACAATGCTTTCATGGAGCTAAAAAACATTCTTGCTAATATTAAATCGCTAGGGTATTACAACGTCGAAGATAAAACGTAAGTTATTGCGGACGCAAGTCCAGTAGGATTAGGTGCAATTTTATTGCAAATCAACTCAAAAGGACCAAGAATTATTGCATACGGAAATAAAACACTCACAGAATGCGAACGTAGGTATAGTCAGACAGAAAAAGAAGCCTATGCTTTGGTCTGGGCAATAGAGCATTTTAAAATTTTTCTCTTTGATTTAATTTGATTTAATAACAGACCATAAGCCATTAGAGATCATTTTTGGACCAAAGTCGAAACCTTGTGCTCGCATAGAAAGATGGGTTCTTCGGCTGCAATCCTATCGGTATAATGTAATTTACAGACCAGGAAAATCAAATATTGCAGACCCACTTTCACGTCTATGCGAATATTCAAACAAATTACCATCGGAAAGTGACTATTATATACAGCAAATAGTTGAAAGCTCAAGGCCAACAGCCATTTCAATTAAAGAAATAAAAGAACAGTCTAAAACAGATCAGGAAATACAAAATATAAAAAATGGTGTTTATAAAAACATCTGGGATGAATCTGTTAAAAATTTTAAAGTTTTTGATATCGAATTGTGTTTCTATGAAGACATTTTACTGAGGGGAAATAGAATAGTGATTCCACAAAAACTTCGAAAAAGTGTTATGGATGCCGCACACGAGGGCCATCCTGGTATTGTGGCCATGAAAAGCCGCCTCAGGACTAAAGTATGGTGGCCGGGAATGGACAAAGAGGTAGAAAATTTTGTAAAAACTTGCAAAAGTTGTACTATGGTTGCCTTGCCTCATCCCCCAGTTCCATTAAAACGGCGTGATCTTCCAATCACTTCATGGATGGACATTGCTATTGACCTCATGGGACCTCTCCCAAATAATGAATACCTGTTCGTTGTAGTGTAGTGTAACATTATTAAGATGTTGAGAGCGATTTTTAGCAGGCTCGGTTTTCCTATTTCGATAACATCAGATAATGGAAAACAATTCATAAGCGCAGAATTTAAGGCATTTTGTAAAGAATGCAATATTATTCTTTTCAACAGCATTCCATACTGGCCTCAACAAAATGGTGAAGTTGAAAGACAGAACCGGGATATATTGAAACGATTAAAAATTGGGAAAATTGAAGGTAAAGATCTAAGAGAATCATTATGGGAATACTTAATGATGTACAATAGTACACCACACTCAACAACCGGAAAAACGCCATCAGAGCTATTTTTCAATAGATTAAATAGAGACAAAGTGCCTGGACTAGAATCTATAGACAAGAAAATTAACGATTCAGAGGTTAGAGATAGGGATAAAGAGAATAAAGAAAAAGGAAAAGAGTATACAGATAGAAAAAGAAAAGCAGAAAGTTCTGATATTAATGTAGGTGATAAAGTGTTTATGAAAAACTCTGTAAAACAAAATAAACTTAATCCAAACTTTAGTCCTACTCAACACACTGTAGAAAGTAGTAATGGAGGGGATATTGTAGTAAGAAATGATCAAACAAATGAAAAATTAAGAAGAAACATTGTTCACTTAAAGAAGGTAGAAGGGCAGTGGAAATCTATCCAAGATTAAAATGTAAACGAAGATAAAATGAAGTGAAATCAATTTCAGTATAAATAGTTTATGCCATATTATAAGACTTGAAACAAGTTTGAGTTCCATTAAAGTTATACTATAGTTACAGAGTTATTATTAATTTATTTCAATATTATAAAACTGTATTCCAAAATGAAGTCTTAATTTTGTATATTGATAATCAAAACAAAAGATTTATTATTTGAATAAAGAAAAAAAAAATAATAAAACATGAAAGAGATGTAGTGTATTAACATCATATTTTATGGAGCATGGATAAACATGCTCAATCTCAATACAATGTAATGAGTAAGTATATTGAGTATATTGGTATCTCATCTCTTATCTCATCTATGATTGTCTCGTGTGCATGCTCTACTGGAAAGTAGGTCAGTTCTAATCTGACCACTGACAAGGGCGCGTGCGTGCATTGGCGAGCCAAAACTACACCGACCAACGCCAACTAGCACATTTTTTGGCCAAGGGGTCTCGACGATATCCATACAAGGTCCTTCGGCACGTTTCTCGTGTACCAAACGTTGCCACATTTGCCTCGGGTTATCGTTTAATTTGCCCTCTTCCCACTTTGCACAGTAGTCGGCGTATACGTCGCCGACTTTTTCCAAGATGCCATTTCGTTTCTTCTGTTCGATTTGGTATCTAAAAAGGCAAAATAATTTCAATTGTAAATGAAAAGAAAGCAAAACTTGGAGTCCAAACCTTTGCTGCACTTTCATTCCCAGATTCTTATACAACTGTCCTACAGTCGGACTGTAGGTCTCAGAACCTTCGGCTAGCATGCGAATTTCTTTCAAAAGAATGTCCACATAATGTTTGCTGTCGATGATCTTCAGATATGTGTAGTATGTCATATTGCCCTGTGAGTTGTAGCGAATCTGTGCTAGCAGAGTGTTCAAGTCCCGATTGACTGCGGCGTTTGCGACCTCCAGATTGTGTAGAGTTCTTCCATTTTCTCGCGCTGAAAACGAAAATGCAGTCAAGATTAAACTCAATTGAAATTAATGAGGAGCTTACACAGAATTCGGCATTTGCAAATTCTTTAGTGCTGTCGATGCTCTTTATGGTAATGGCACCTTCAAGCTCGATGCTCAACTGTTCCCTGGCTATTTGTTGGAGTTGTTCTTTGGTGAAGCCTTCTTTTGGTCTCATCATGGGACTCCTCGCACTTGATTCGTCATAAGCAGAAGGTTCGTTCAATTTATTTAGAAACACATTGTTGTAGTCGAGATTTGGAGGAGTATATTGAGGCACAAAATCGGGCTGAACTCTTCGAATCGCATCCAGAGCTATGTCTTTTTGGTCGTATTCAAATCAAGGGGCACGGTAGTGCCCAGCCAAGTTCTCTAGCAACTTTGGCACTACACCCTTATTTACAGGAAACAACTCAGGGCATTTTCCACACCCCTCTAACTTCTATACCAAAGAAGCCCAAAGTTTCAAACTCACATCATTTGTTAAGCTTGTCAAGAAGAAGCACCTCAGTAAATTTCAGATATTTAGCATAAGTAGTTTCTAAGATACAATGTTCCAAAAATCACGAAAACCGTAACTGACTGACTGACTGACTGACTCACTCACTCACTGACAGATCATCAAAATTATGAAGCACTTCCCGTTGCCCTAGAAACTTGAAATTTGGCACAATAGTAGGTCATGTGGTACATACAAAGGAAAAAATCGAAAATTTGAAAATTTTCAATCAGGGGGCGTGGTATCCGCCTACTTTTACATTATTAGTTTAAATTATATGGAGCACTTTGGAGTACAGTAGAATCAAGAAATTTGGCACAGTGATAGGTCATGAAGTACATACAAAGGAAAAAATCGAAAATTTGAAAATTTTCAATCAGGGGGCGTGGTATCCGCCTACTTTTACATTATTAGTTTAAATTATATGGGGCACTTTGGAGTACAGTAGAATCAAGAAATTTGGCACAGTGATAGGTCATGAAGCACATACAAAGGAAAAAATCGAAAATTTGAAATTTTTCAGTGAGGGGGCGTGGTATCCGCCTACTTTTACATTATTAGTTTAAATTATATGGAGCACTTTGGAGTACAGTAGAATCAAGAAATTTGGCACAGTGATAGGTCATGAAGTACATACAAAGGAAAAAATCGAAAATTTGAAAATTTTCAATCAGGGGGCGTGGTATCCGCCTACTTTTACATTATTAGTTTAAATTATATGGGGCACTTTGGAGTACAGTAGAATCAAGAAATTTGGCACAGTGATAGGTCATGAAGTACATACAAAGGAAAAAATCGAAAATTTGAAAATTTTCAATCAGGGGGCGTGGTATCCGCCTACTTTTACATTATTAGTTTAAATTATATGGAGCACTTTGGAATAAAGTAGAATCAAGAAATTTGGCACAGTGATAGGTCATGAAGTACATACAAAGGAAAAAATCGAAAATTTGAAAATTTTCAATCAGGGGGCCTGGTAGCCGCCTACTTTTACATTATTAATTTAAATTATATGGAGCACTTTGGAGTGCCCGAAAATTTGAAAATTTTCAATCAGGGGGCGTGGTATCCGCCTACTTTTACATTATTAGTTGAAATTATATGGAGCACTTTGGAGTACAGTAGAACCATGAAATTTGGCATACAAGTACAACGTGCAAAAGAACAAATAAAATATGAAATTTATGATTTTCAACTGAGGGGGCGTGGTACCCACCCATTTAAAAATTAATTGTATAAAATAGGTATATGAGGCACCTCTGATCATCATAGTATATTATAATTTGGCAAACTAGCAATTCTGCCAATCAATATAAAGAAATAAAATTAATTTTTAGATTTTTCTGCTTATCAAAAAATAAAAATCTTTGCAAAAAGTAATGATATCACACCAAAAACATAAATGTAAAAAAAGAGCCAAGTTCTCCCTTACAAAAATTCTGCCTAACAAATCAGCCACGAAAAGTAATGAGATCTAAAAGAACGCCAAGTTCTAAGATTCAGCAAGTACTCGTAGGTGCATTGCAAATGTTTTAAGTGGACTTACATCGAATCAACTATTAGTTTTGAAAGTAACTTGTAAACTAATGTAAATTAGTTAATTTTTTTTACTTGGCAGGTTTTCTCTTAGTAACCTACTATCAAAAAGTTTGGAAAACTTGCTAAGTAAAAAAAATTAACTAATTTACATTAGTTTACAAGTTACTTTCAAAACTAATAGTTGATTCGATGTAAGTCCACTTAAAACATTTGCAATGCACCTACGAGTACTTGCTGAATCTTAGAACTTGGCGTTCTTTTAGATCTCATTACTTTTCGTGGCTGATTTGTTAGGCAGAATTTTTGTACGGGAGAACTTGGCTCTTTTTTTACATTTATGTTTTTGGTGTGATTTACTTTTATCCATGATGCGGTTTAAAGAGATACCCTAAAAAGAAGGATAAAGTTTCTAACCACTTCGAGTTCTTAAACGATTGTCCTTAACATCTCCTCGACTTTCTTTATGAACTTCCGAATGAAGTATACATTTTCGTCATATTCTCTACTCGGCCTATACACTCGAAAACCCTCTGCAAACGTCTGTTCGTTAAATAAAATTCCCTCCTCCTCCAGGATAGCGAGAATGTTTTAAAGATCAATAGGGTGGCACACAGGCCATCACCAAGTGTTGATAGTGGTTGCATGTTTTTGTTTCACTACGCGGACGCTGATCGATTTGGTTGCTATACTCGGTGATCAGTAACAATTCTGGCGATACCTCATCTAATATTGCAGGTAACCCTGTCGTTTGCGAGGTCACTTTGGATTTATCCCATTAGCCACTGGTGTTGGGATGTCGCTCGGAAGCAAGGCGTCGTCGGCGCAGAGATAATGACCGGAAATGAAAGTTGTATTAATAAAAAAACATAAATATGATACCCATAAGGTATACTTACGATATTTGTCTTGTTGCCGCACCAATCCCATCCAGCTGGTCGCACTCCGTCGGTCAGGAGCGAGGCGTCTTCCGCACGAATGATGATCTGTAACGAAAATGAAGGATGTAAATAAATTAAAAGATCAAAAATGAGTATGCACAGGTGTACTCACGATATTTTTCTCGTTTCTCCGGGTCGGATGCACTCCTTGATGGGATTTTGGCCTAAGGAAATGTGGATTACCTGAATTTTAAGCTTTTGATTGAGCTCCAAATTGAGCCACAAGAGGAGTTACTAGTCTTAGGAGATTTCAATCTTCCAAACTTGATCTGGACTAAACAAACGGATGAGAACTATCTATCTCCTATTTACATGTCCTCTACCAACGAATTCTTGACAATTGACGGTCTTTCCTCATGTGGACTAAGCCAATTTAATGGGATTGCCAACAACTTCAACAAAATATTGGACCTTATATTCTTCTCGGACACACTCAATGCTGATATTGCTGTAAATTCAGCCAATAACCTACTTGTCGAAGAAGACCGACATCACCCAGCATTAGACCTATCTCTTAATTTAAATGTATGTAATGTTCCTAATTGCTCCAGAGAAAATCTTGAATTTAACTTTAAAAAATGCAGACTTAATGAACTTTTCAACCTGTTATGTAATGTTAATTGGGATCATTTGTTTGAGAACTGTGACATTAATGCTATGTGCTTTAAATTCTACTGCGTTCTCTTTAACTTTTTTTATGAGACCACACCATTGAGAAAACCGCGCAATATTTCTAAATCTCCTCCATGGTTCGACTCTTGCTTAAAAAACTTAAAAAATAAGAGAAACAAGGCCTGGATTAAATATAATAAAACAAAAGCTGATAATGACTTGGTAATATACAATGTGTTAAGAAATATGTTTATTGACTATTCAGATATTCTTTATAATGACTTTATTTTAAATACTGAAACCGACATAAAAAACAACCCAAAAAACTTTTGGAACTATGTTAATAGTAAGAGAAATACTGACGGGTATCCAAACTGCATGTCTTTCAACAACGAACTTAGCCATGACTCTGAAAAAATTTCAAATATGTTTGCAAATTTTTTTAAAGATGCTTTTGAAGTAGCGAACTCCTGTCAAACGCCTGAGTTATCGGCCCTCTCACTCTCACAAAACTTCCCTCATTTGAATTCAATTAGTCTTTGGATCTCTGAAGACGAAATCGTTCGCAAAGCCTCAGAACTTGACGTTTGTTATAGCCCTGGTCCAGATGGTGTACCTTCTTATATTTTGAAAAAATGCGCATCCTATTTAGCCTATCCTCTTCATATTCTTTTTAATGAATCACTCAAATCTTCAATTTTTCCTGAAATTTGGAAGAGTTCGTTCATTACACCGATACATAAAAAGGGTAGTAAAAATTAAATAAAAAATTATCGTCCCATTGCAAAGCTGTCCGTCATCCCTAAGTTATTTGAGTCCATTATTTGTAAAGTCATATCGTTTAATTGTAAGTCTATAATTTGTGTTAGTCAACATGGTTTTGTTCAAAATAAGTCAACAGTTACTAACCTCTTTCACTTCAGTTCTTTTTGTTTAGATTCGTTTGAAAAACGGAAACAAGTTGACTGTGTCTTCACAGACTTCAGTAAG
The DNA here is from genome assembly GCA_943590905.1 of Sphaerophoria taeniata. Taxonomy (NCBI): domain Eukaryota; kingdom Metazoa; phylum Arthropoda; class Insecta; order Diptera; family Syrphidae; genus Sphaerophoria; species Sphaerophoria taeniata. Next base: position 86,220,866 of record OX016541.1, on the reverse strand, counting down.
GCCTTTGATAAATTATGCCATAAAACATTAACTTCCAAACTTAAATCCCAAGGCTTTAACGATAAATTTGTTAGTTGGGTTTCGTCGTACTTATATAATAGATCATACAGCGTAGTTTTTAGGAATGTGCGGTCATCATATTTTTATACCAACTCTGGCGTACCACAAGGTAGCCACTTAGGACCTTTACTGTTTATTTTGTACGTTAACGACTAACCTTCTATTATAAAACACTCGGGAGACGGACATAATCCCGAAAATCAAAATCCCGAAAACCCACAATCCCGAAAACCCAAAATCCCGAAAACCCACAATCCCGAAAACCCACAATCCCGAAAACCCAAAATCCCGAAAACCCACAATCCCGAAAACCCACAATCCCGAAAACCCAAAATCCAGAAAACCCAAAATCCCGACTGGCCAAAATCCAGAAATTTTCTTAAATTTCTGAAATTTATTTCAAAATAAGAAAGAATAGAGAACTCAACATTTTCTTTAAGAGCATCACTATACGAGTATAAGAAAATTGAGATAAAAAATATATTCCGTTACTTTCCCCTCTAATGTTTAGAAATGAAAACCAGTTTTTTTTCTGCATTTCAAAAGTATAATCGCACAATTTAGAAAAAATCTTAAGTATAACATAAATATTCTTCTTAACATAAGAAGAGAATCTAACGGACTTTTTTTCTAAGGTTTTTTTTTATTGGTGACCTTCAAAAAAAAAAATTTTAGGTTGTCTTTGCAATTTCCGATCTTATATAAAAAACAGTTTGATTTGATGCTATTATGCTTTTGCAAAACATTTCGAAATCGAAATCCCGAAAAATTATATAAAATGAAAAATTTGCGCAAATTTTTCATTTTATATAATTTTTCGGGATTTCGATTTCGGGATTTCGGGATTTTGGGTTTTCGGGATTTTGGGTTTTCGGGATTTTGGGTTTTCGGGATTGTGGGTTTCCGGGATTTTGGGTCTTCGGGATTTTGGGTTTTCGGGATTTTGGGTTTTCGGGATTTTGGGCTTTCGGGATATTGGGCTTTCGGGATTTTGATTTTCGGGATTTTGACCCCAACCCTAAAACACTCATCTGTTTTAATTTATGCTGATGACATTAAAATCTTCAAACGTATTGACTCACTTGACGACTGTTTACTCCTACAAGATGATCTCAATAGTTTTCGCGAATGGTGTTTTATAAATAAGCTTTTACTAAACATAGACAAATGTAAATCAATGTGTTTTACACGCAAACAAAATGTTTTGACTTTCAATTATCAATTAGACTCTTCTTATTTGACTAAACTCTCTACTTTCTCTGACCTAGGTATTATTCTTGACTCTAAATTAACTTTTACAAATCATTATGACTATATTATTAAAAAAGCAAATAAGACACTCGGATTTATAAAACGTTTTTCACATGACTTTCGCGACACTTATATCCTTAAACTTCTTTATATATCATTTGTAAGACCAATATTGGAATATGGCTGCATAATATGGGCTCCCTTTTATTCAGTCCATATAAACAGAATAGAAGGAGTACAAAGAAGATTCATGCGCTTCTGCCTCCGTTTCTTCCCATGGTCCAATAGGCTAGAACTTCCACCGTACAATCATAGGCTCACGCTCATAAATCTTCCATCGCTTTCTAAACACAGAGAGTACATTCAGCTGTGCTTTATTATAAAATTAATCAATGGGTCAATCATATCACCATCAATTTTGGAACAATTAAACTTTATTTATAGCCGTACAAGTATCAGAAGACAAGTTCCATTACGTCCTATATCAAGCAGATCGAACTATGGCAAAAACAATCCTCTCAACCAACTGATTTCAGTTTACAACAAGTATTACTTTTTGGTATATTCCGTAAGCGATTATTTTAAAAGTAAAACATTTAAAGCAAATTTTTTCAATACTTCAGTTTAGATTTTATATTCACATTTGCAAATTGCTTAAAGCATTGTAAATCTATAGATTTAAGAATAAATGTAATATTAGTCTTAAGTTCTAACGTTAGTCTGTTTAACGGATTCTACAAATAAATAAATCATGTTCCTCACCAAGGAACTTTTCCTGTAACTCGTTCAAAGCAGCTTTACCTCCTGCCCAATTTGATAAGTTGTCTTGCAGATTTTTTCTTTTCCGGTTTATGTTTGTGCTTTCTATAAAATACGAGAACCAATTTAAAGTGTATTTATAAGAAAAGATTAAATATATTTTATCGAACCTGTTGCATGCTGAAGTGGGGTTGAAATTTTGGTGCGCAGCAGTGGAGCTGTTTTTCCACCCCATTGCTTGCGTGTTTTGGACTCTGAGAAGCAGGCGGAATCATTTTCTGTTGTGTTTTGGAGGCATGAAATACCATCTATGAAATTTAAAAAAAATACACATGTATGCCCATTAGGATTTATTAGCGGCAGGAAAAGTCCGAATGGCTAAGGTGGGATGCATCATGCCCTATTCATTACACGATTCACTCTTGGAGTTTTGTCAACTCTTGCAAGTGACCCGTGCTTTACATACCTGTTGTTTTCATGGTCCGTCTTCTTGCATTCGACCACATCTTTGTATTTTTTAATAAGCGTCATGAGCAGCTCTTCTTCCTGCTTCGAAAAATTTGCATTACGGTTATTGTTTTTGTTATTGTTCATATTTGTTAATTAAATGTCTCTAAAAGATAATTTTATTTTTTCTACCGATTTTTTTTTTCAAATTTTGACATATTAAGAACAGTTATTTCTTTAATTAAAATTAACCACCAGCTTTTAGCTGAACTGTCAAAAATTTTCAGATTAAAGTGAGATAGCAACATTTTTCGCACTAAAAATTACCTGATCCATGGCCCTACCACAGCTAACCCCCCAAAATCGGTGGGTAACTTCTGATCGTGGTTCAACAGTGGGTTAAGACCTGAACCTCGATTGTACAAGAGTCATTTTGAGTTGAACCGAGTTCAAACGTTGATCCGAGGATGAACCACGTTTGTACAACTGGCCCTTAGTGTACTTAAGGGGAGGTTTCCCATGTAAAAATTGGTTGGACTTTTGCGCGAAACTGTGTAGCGTTCGCAATTTTTCGAATATTTTAATAAAACAAACGGTTTTCGATTGATATTATATAGGGTCAAATTTTTGTGTAATTAAAAAAAATAAATAAAAATTCGATGTACCTCAAAACCGACAAGCAAACGGAAAAACTATACAATTTTGAAAGACGCTTGCGCTAACTAATGGGAAATGGACTAAATTTTATATTTTTATTTATTTCATTTTTTTTATTGACAATATATCCTGTCACTTGACGTCGTTGCTTTTTTCTCGATTAGCGTTATAATTTTTTCCAAACAAAATTCCAAAAACAATGAAAAATACAGCAAATTACGTAAAAAGTATGAATGCATTTTTTAGTATAACTACTAAAATATAAAAGCGAATGATGTCAAATTAATTTTTTTCAAAGCTTTAAATATGTGTTTTCAACGGAGCAATTTTTTTTTTTTTTTTTATTTTTGTCAAATTTTTTGTCGACACAAACATAAAAAATACCTATTTTTGCCTAACATTTTGCGCGTTTGCCCGGGAAATGGATTAATACATTTTCGAATTTTTTGAAATTTTTTTGTATGAAAGATAAATATATGTTTCAGTTAACGTCGATGTTTTTTTTTCATTTTTCACCTTTAACATATTTAAAAATAAACTTCAAAATGTCAATATTTGTAAGGTCATTGTAAGTGAAATATAAGCAAACAAACCAGCAAATATTTTTTTTATTTTTTTCTGGTATTTTTTTTATTCAATTCAAATAACAAAATAATTTGTTTGCTAATGGTCTTTTTTATTTTTATTTTTGAAAAATCGTCTATTTTGCGTTTTTTGTCAAAAAATAATGGTCGATCACACACACAAAGAAGCTGGGTGCAAGGGAATGCCACTAGGTGGTGCTGCAATTTGTTTTGCTTTGTTTTCCCTTTCTTACAAAAAAATTTCTTTTTCTTCAATAGAAAATGTACTTCTTGTTCTTCAATACTGATTTTTTGCATATAGGTGCAGTGCATTAACGCCCATGGAATTAACGCCCGCGGGTGTTAATTCCAAAAACAAAAGGAATTTACCCCCGCGGGTGTTAAATCCTTTTTGAATTGGCAATAAGGCCCACCATAAAAAAGAACTAACGCCCGCGGGTGTTAATGCCATTTGAAATTGGCACTAACACCCGCGAGTGTTATTTTCTTTAGGAAGAGATCTTTTCATCCTCGGATATGAACAGTTGCGCTGGCATCCTAGACACCTTGGCCACGTGAGTAGAAACAAATTAAACATCACAAATGAAGTTTACAAATTTTACATTTCTAACTTCGTACGATTATACTTTTGGTAATTCAAGACTTATTCGGTTTGTGAATTAAATTTTTTTTTTTATTAAAAAACCGAACAAATCTTTGGGATGTCAAAGTTCGGTGAGGATACGGCATTCTGCAAGCATACTATACTTGAGGCCAATTTCATCTTATTGTATCTATCTGTCACCTAAAATAACCAAGCTATTTCATTTACATTGAAAGATGGATGGACACAAGCGGAAAAAATTTTGGCCAAAAGAGAATCAATTTGGGGTGTGAAAATAAAAAAATTCGCGCGAATTTTTTTATTTTCACACCCCAAATTGATTCTCTTTTGGCCAAAAAATTTTCCGCTCGCTTCGCTCGCGATCAAATCAAATCGATCTTGAATTTTTTGAATTGAAATCATTGAAAATGAAATGCTTGCAGAAATGTAAAACCACTACTTTTCCAAATAAAAGGAAACCTAAACAGCTCTGACAATTTTGTCGACAGCTAACAAAGAATAAATAAATAAAATACAATACATAATGAATGATACAATACATAACATACATACAAGAATTTAAGTCTTTTGTTTATTTGTTTAGCATGAACGTTCATTGTTTCACTTTTTTTTCATTTGAGACTTTTGTTCCATAAAAAGTAAAATTTAATTGGGACTACTGACTGGCCATAGTGGGTTAATAATCCCTAAAACTATTTCGGTACTTTTGAGTCTCCAAAGTGGCTCAGAAGTTCCGAAAACTATTTTCGGGACTTCTGACTTCGAGACGAGTTTCCCTGCGCCAAGTTTCTAATCAAAACAGAAAAAACAAAATAAGGCCCCACGGGCATTATTTCTAGGTTGCAATGGACATAAGACCGCAACCCTTGTAAGGGTCTAATTTCCATAAGAAATTGAAATAAGGCTCCATGCGGCTTTATTTCGTCGGACGTTATTTCACGTCACCATTTGTTTCACGTGTGGGCTTTATTTCCAATTGAAATTGGAATTAAAGCCCACCAAAAAAAGGAATTAACCCCCACGGGTGTTAATTCCAAATCAAAAAAGGAATTAACACCCGCGGGGGTAAATTCCTTTTGTTATTGGAATTAACACCCGTGGGCGTTAATTCCATGGGCGTTAATGCACTGCACCTTGCATATATACATTTTTTGGGATCCGCTGTTGAAGGATAGGTAGGTGTACGCAAAAGGCATATTGCGCGGTTGTTTTTTTTTTGTTTTTTTTCATTGATAGACAATGAAGCAAGATGAGAAAATAGATCACTTTTTATTTTCGGTGGGTGCACATGACATATAGAAGAAGGGTTAGAGCGGGAGATAGAGATAGCGCATAAAAAGGATGCGGTAAGTAAATTCGCAATCATTTACTCTGGTTTCAATTTGTTTTGGTTGTTGGACATGACAAAATAAGAAAATGAATGAGAGTGGGAAATTTGTTTTTGTAGGTACAAAGAATATCGCACATGCGCGATAATTTCTTACCATATCTTTTTTTTGGTGGTTGCGAGGGTGATTTGCAATTTTTTAGAATGAATATGACAAGTGGAAGACTATTTATTATAATTTCTTTTGTTTTACATATGTAGCTCGTTTCATTGTGACATGCTGTATGCAAAGGGGAAAAATTTATACCTAACTCTTTCTTTTTTTGTGGCAATATGAGATTCTGTATCCTTATTTCAATTTGAAATTCTATCAATGTGGTTCAATTTTAAAAATCAGAAATTGTTTGTGAAGATAATTTTTGTGCAGAAGTGAAGTGAATAAAAACCCCTATTCAACTTTTAACTAGGTACTTACCTACCTATACGCTATACCATCTACAGTTTCAAATTGAAGCTATTGTAATGTGTATACACTTTATTTATCTCATACGCTCTGTATCTCCTTCTATTGTAATGTCTAATACTAATGTGTATACGTTATTATCTCTTACGCTCTGTACCTCTTTTCTGTATTTAATGTACACACTTTTCTTACTCTCTTTACTTACTCTGTATCTCTTGTTTATTTAATGTACATACTCTCTTTACTTAATATCGTTAATTGTAGTATCAAACACTTGTGAGGGGCAATATCTAGTGACTAAGAGAAACTTTTTGTTTAGCATTAAGAACGTTAGCCCCTACAGAAAAACCCCAGTATTTTTTATTTGTAAATAGAGAGCTTCTCGAACTTTCAGCTTCCCCAAGAACCAATAGGAACCAGTAGTAGTTTCTAGAACCCATCATTTTTGATATAAATAGCCGTTTGGTGGCGAGGCGAATTAATTAATTGTGAACTGCGATAAAGAAAAGTACTCTGTGTTTGCAAAGTTATAATTGAAAGTGTTGAATAAATAAGTTTGTGAGTGATTTGAATAAAGTGAATTTGTGTTTTATTTAAAAAGTGAATAAGTTTTAATTGTCGGACCAAGCCGAATATTACATTGGTGTCAGAAGTGGGATTAAAACTTATTGAGAATAAAACAGTGAACAGTGATTAAACTATTTTGTGTGAAATAGTGAAGAAAAAAAAAATGAGTAAAGTTTTGAAAGACCTAACTGTCGCTGAGCTAAAGGCCGAATTAAGCAAAAGTGGCTTAAGTGGGGCAGGAATTAAAATCGAACTCGTAAAACGGCTACAGGAATATCTTGAACAACAAAATGAAAACCGAGATACATTTGCTTTCGAAGTGGAAGCAAAATCGGAAGAGGTAAATGCAACTGCCGACTTATCTACCATGATGACACTTCTTCTAGCCAAATTTGAAGAGAATCAAAAGAATGTGCTAGAGCGGTTTGACGCACAGAAGAAAGAACAAGATAACGTTCGGGAGCAACTAGAAACTCAAAACAAGAATGTTCTCAAACAACTGGAAACACAAAAGAATGATGTTCTGGAACAACTACAAGCTCAAAGGGATGACGTTCGAGATCGGTTTGATGAACAGAAAAATCTGCTAGAAGGCAGGTTTGCGGACTTCGAAGACAGAATCAATACTCTCGATGAGCGTGTCGAAAAACAAAATTCAACGACTAATGCACGTTTAGAGAAAATGGACGAACAAATCGAAACCATCACCAATGAACTAGAAAAAGTGCGAAAGATGAAAGCTCGAGAATCTTCTGGCGAGTGCTCAAGGAAGAGAGAAGTGAATCCTCCAAGCTTTGATGGTCAGATACCGTGGTCAATTTACAAGAAACAATTTGAAGCAGCAGCGTTAACGAACGGCTGGGACGATGACGAAAAATACATTGCTCTTACACTTGCCTTGAGAGGAGCAGCTGCTGAACTGCTACAAACCATCCCAGCAGGGAAGAGTGGTGACTTCAAAGTTCTGGTAAACGCCATTGAACAGCGGTTTGGGGATAGCCACATGGCAGAAGTCTTCCGAGTTCAACTAAACAACAGGGCACAGAAAAGAGGTGAAACTCTGCAGCAGCTTCAGGCAGATATCGAGCGATTGGTTCACCTAGCATATCCAACAGCTGGCAATGAGATAATAAATCAACTTGCTGTTGAAGCCTTTGTGAGAGCTGTGGGCGATATAAATCTCCAAAGGGCTATTCGCACTGCCGGAAAGCAAACACTTCCAGAAGCATTGGCTTTCGCTCTAACAATGGAAGCCGCAGAACAAGCTTCCCAAAACGTGCATCGCGTGAGAGAATTAAAAGTCCAAGAATGCTCTTGTCAGAAGGCTACTCTAGAAAGGAGTCAGCGAGACGGACCAGCACGATGCTGGAACTGCAACAAGACCGGGCATCTTCAACGACAGTGCAGATTACCGCGAAGAGGAACCGCATGCCAACACTGTGAACACAGAAATATGTCAACTGGTCAAAGTTACACCTACAATAATGTTGCTTCCCAAGTTGTTACCCACCCCACCAACTTCGAGGGACAGAAGCTGGCTTCTAGTACCGATAGCTACAGAAACACCATCCAGGTTTCTCAAACGAAACGTGACAACAAGAGCCTGACCGTGGAAGCAAGTATAAACGGCAACAAATGTGTGGCTACCATCGACACCGGTGCCACGGCGTCCATTGTACGGCAGGATCTCGTTAAGAAGACATGGCTCCACAACACCAATAGCTATCGTCTAAGGACTGCAACTGGAGAAGCCGCAAAAGTCTATGGTGAGGTACGTCTTAAGATCCGGATGGCAGAGTTGGAATTCTCTCACCTGTTTCTGGTAGCAGATATATGCGACGAGTGCATTGTCGGCGTCGATTTCATGAACGATCACGGAGTGATATTGGACATCGGGAACCAAGTCCTGAAATATCGAAACATCGAGATTCCGATGATCTATGGGATCCACTCGCATGAGACCTCGTTATCTGTGAAAACCGTCATCAAAGAAGATTTCACTTTGCCTGCTTCTTCAGAAGTATTCGTGTGGACGAAATTGAAGGGTAAGCCTGGCAGCCATCGATACCTCATTGTCGAACCAGCATCTGTAAAGTCCTCCCAAAACGTTACCATTGGGAAGACTCTTGTTAGACCTGTAAAGAACATGGTTCCCGTACGAATACTGAACATCAAGCCGTACGAAGTTAAGCTTAGAAAAGGTGAGATTGTCGGACAATGCGAATATGTATCAGCGATAACAAGGATCAACGAAGAAAAGTCAAGGCAAACCTCAAAATCTGAGGAGCTGAACTCCATAAAGACCAACATTCTCAAGTCATCTTATCTTGGTCACCAACAACGAAAAACTGCAGAAGGTCTCCTCGAAGAATTTGCAGACATCTTTTCGTCATCGCAAGGGAAATATGGCAGAACACAACTGGTTCAACATCGAATCAACACCGGAGATGCAAAGCCGATTCGTCAACCTGCAAGACGCCTTCCACTAGCCAAACAAGGTGAGGTTGAAGAACTGATAACCACCATGAAAGAAGAGGGTCTGATCGAAAACTCTAAAAGCCCTTGGGCGTCTCCAGTGGTCCTGGTAAAGAAGAAAGACGGATCAACCCGCTTTTGCGTGGACTATCGAAGGTTGAACGATGTGACCAAGAAAGATAGCTACCCTCTGCCTAGGATCAGCGATACTCTGGACGCAATGGAAGGAGCACAATGGTTCTCAACTTTGGACCTGAAAAGTGGATACTGGCAAGTAGAAATCCATCCTGAAGACAAAGAGAAGACAGTGTTCTCGACAGGAAACGGATTGTGGCAGTTCAAAGTGATGCCTTTTGGACTGTGCAATGCTCCAGCGACTTTTGACCGCCTTATGGAATGCGTCCTGCAAGGACTCAATTGGAAATCTTGCCTGGTCTATTTGGATGACGTCATCGTATACGGGAAAACATTTGACGAACATTGTACAAATCTGAGAGCCGTGTTTCAAAGACTTCGAGAAGCCCACCTCAAGCTCAATCCAGAAAAGTGTTCACTCTTCAAAACCGAAGTGAAATACCTGGGAGTTAAGACGGATCCTGATAAGGTTGACACCGTGAAGAATTGGCCAACACCACAGGACAAACATCAACTCCGAAGCTTTCTGGGTCTAGCCACCTACTATAGGCGCTTCGTCAAGAATTTTGCTGAGATCGCCAAGAGTCTACATCAGCTAACGGAAAAGGGAAATCAGTTTAAATGGTCAGGTGAGTGCGAGCGCAGCTTTCAAGAGCTCAAGCAACGCTTGTGTAACGCACCAGTGCTGACCTACCCGACTCCAGGAAAACCGTTCATCATTGATGCTGATGCCAGCAATGTCGGGATTGGTGCTGTATTGTCACAGGTACATGATGGCGAAGAAAAGGTGGTTGCCTATTACAGCAAGGTACTCTCGAAGTCGGAAAGAAACTATTGTGTGACCAGAAGAGAACTTCTTGCACTGATTTTGGCAACAAAGCACTTCCATAAGTATCTCTATGGACAGAAGTTTCTTCTCCGAACCGACCATGGAGCACTAAACTGGCTTTTGAATTTCAAGAATCCAGAGGGTCAAGTGGCGAGATGGATTGAGAGGCTGCAGACGTACGATTATGAAATTCAACATCGGAAGGGGAAGCTTCACTCAAATGCTGATGCACTGTCTCGGAGACCATGTAAGCAAGACTGTAAGCATTGCAGACGCCAAGAAGAAAAAGAAGTGGTTACTGTCCAACGAACCAGAACCGATCCCATTCATGGCTGGAGCAACGACGAGATGAGGAAGGCTCAACAAGAGGACCCAGATATTGAACCCATCCTCGCATGCAAGGAACACCAGGAAAAACCAGAATGGGCTGATATCTCCGACAGAAGTCCGGCTCTAAAGGATAATTATTGTAATAAGCGTTTCGAGAAACAAATCTTGTGACTTTTTTGTTTTTATTAAAAAACAATAATTCCAGTAAAAAAAAAATAAATAAAATTCTATGAATTCATTTTTCAAATCGAAAAACGAAATTACTGTTTTTTCTTTTGAGAATTTTAACAGGTGTCAGCTGTGAAAAAATGTTTTGCAGTGTTACCAGATGGAAGGAACCAATCATCCAAAAAGGGAAATTTTCGTTTGAAGATATTTTACTGATGACTCAAATTATCAAATTACCACTGCAAAATCGTGAAAAATGAATATAACAGAGTTTGGTTGTTATCTTAAGTGGCTTTTCATGAAATTTATTGCTTAAATTTTGGTTTTGTACACAAAATTATTTTACCTAGGTGGATAAAAACATTTTTTGTTGAGGGAAATTTCCTAGTTCTACTCAGAAATGTTGGTTAAAAATATCCCTTTTAACGCAATTCACACAGCAAATGGCTAAATTTGATCCCATTTTCAATCAAACGTCAAATTTTAACCAAACGTCAAGTTTTAATACACATTTTAACGCAATTCACACACGGCCTAAGAACGTTAGCCCCTACAGAAAATCCCAGTATTTTTTATTTGTAAATAGAGAGCTTCTCGAACTTTCAGCTTCCCCAAGAACCAATAGGAACCAATAGTAGTTTCTAGAACCCATCATTTTTGATATAAATAGCCGTTTGGTGGCGAGGCGAATTAATTAATTGTGAACTGCGATAAAGAAAAGTACTCTGTGTTTGCAAAGTTATAATTGAAAGTGTTGAATAAATAAGTTTGTGAGTGATTTGAATAAAGTGAATTTGTGTTTTATTTAAAAAGTGAATAAGTTTTAATTGTCGGACCAAGCCGAATATTACACTATAATAAGCTTAGTGGTCTTGTTACTTACATTTTACCTACCTACATACCTAAATATCAAACTAGCGCCATCAATTGTTTACTATCGTGTTTTGTTTTGCGAAAACCCCTTGTGAAGTTTAACTGTTTTTAAAACCTGTACACAGGTACAATAATGCCCCCAATAAAAAATAAACCATTTAATTACGGCCTAAAGAAATATAAAAATCCACGTAAAAAAATTGGCAGAAGGTAAGAAAGTCGAAAAATTTAACAAAATTAATTTGAAATAATATAACAGGGACCGTTAATTTCGGTTACATTAGGTTAAAGTGGATACAGGATCCACACAGGCCAGAAGAAAAGGCTCATTGTGATTCCACATGAATCTAGGCAATTACTTCTTACTAGTCGAACCATTTTAAGCTTTTTACTAAGCGAAAAAGATATTCTTAGTTTTTTTTTTTTGTTTTGGAAACATAGGTATTAAACGGTCCTATAGTTCATTTTTTCTTCTGAAAGACATCATTCCAGCATTCATCAGGGTTTTTAGTTGTTTTGTTAGCATATTTGGATTACCAATATCTGGATTCTGGAGGACCATCATCCTTGTTAGACGTTAGCTTGTTTACTGGGATTATCGTGAAAATATTCTCCCAGATGAAGTTTGCGTCTTAGGGAAAGAACAGGGCATGTGCAGAGACGGTGAGAGCTTGTTTCCTCTTCTTCATCGTCCATACAGCTCCTGCAGACGTCATTTGAGGCTACACCAAGTCGTATTGCCTGTCCGCCTATACAAGACAGTGTCCTGTGAAGGCGCCTATTAGGAATATAATATGAGATCTGCTTGGAGATAGCAAGTCCTTCAAGTGAAGGAGTTATGAGTTTTGTGGCTACGCACGTTGGTAAATTATACCACCTAGAGTTTGTTATCGCTAAGACAGTTTCTTTTAGTATGGGTTTACAAGTAGCTTTCAGTATATCTATCATTTCCAATCAGGTGAGATAGGTATGACGGTTCCATTTTATGCGAGTTCATCGGCTCTACAGTTTTCGTTACTATTCAGAACTTTTTATAAAAGTATTCATTATTGCAGGTATATTAGGAAAATTCGTATTTCTGAAGAGATTCCTTCAACGTCAACAGCATTGGGATACGTTGAAAACGATCATTTTCAACAGATGGAGCTAGAAATTCCCCTGGAGGATTTTGAAATCCCCATTGACACCGACAATGAAATTGATGACAGTTGTTTTGTTCCTGACGGAAGGCGGATAATAGATCTAAACTCATTTATGAAGAGTTTGCGAAATATTTCAATGCATGGATCAAAGTTTGGTTGCACTTTGACAAATTTAATTATTGTTCAAGAAATTCGGAAAGGTAGCTTAATGATTATATAGAAACAATAAATAGAAAAGAGACTTGCTATAGAAAAGGGCAACATTGATCAAAACGGTTGTCCTCTCATCACAGTTGTGACTGACGGGGCTTGGTCACACAGATCCTATGGTTCGAACTATAAGGCCTTATCGGGTATTGCAACGATAATTGGCATCAACACAAAAAAAGTTCTGTTTTATGGTGTCAAGAACAAATATTGCCATGTTTGTAAGCTGAATGAGAAAAAGGCTGAAATACCTGAACATTCGTGCAACAAAAACCACACCGGCCCATCAACCAAAATGGAGTCAGATATCTTGGTGGACGGATTTAAATTTTGTTTCGAAAACTATGGAGTAGTTTTTAATAAATTCATTGCTGATGGTGACAGTTATGTTTATAAAAAACTTTTGGAAGCCAAACCCTTTCCCAACCATACCATCCAGAAGATTGAGTGTGTTAACCACCTATTCCGAAACCTTCGTAAAAAGCTTACAAATTTGACAAAAAACACAAAACATAACATCATAAGCAGAAAAATTCTTTCCTCATCTATTGAAAGAATTATAAAAGGAATAAAATGTGCAACACAATACCGCAAAAACAGCGAGTGTCATGAGGACGAGAAACTTAAATTGTTGCAAGCTGACATTTTAAATGTCGCTTATCATGTATTTGGAAGCCACTCGAAATGTGCTTCCTATTTTTGCGCCATCTTCATCTTCAAGCGTAGAATGGGGTAAAGCAAATGAAGCAAAGGCCATAGAAAAACTTCAAGAAGAAGCCGGCATAATTGTTGAAAAATGCGGATTTATAATAGACAAAGAAATGCATTTTATTGGCGCAACACCAGATGGTATGGTTGGAGACACCAGTTTATGTGAAGTGAAGTGTCCGTCATCTGCAAAAAGCCTGACAATAGACGAAGCTGTGAGGCAGAAAAAAATATCCTACCTACAAAAAGAAGAGGATACGTGGAGACTAAAGAAAACCCACGACTACTATTATCAAATTCAGGGACAACTTCACATTACTGGCCGACAAACTTGTTTCTTTGGCATATGGACTTCCTGCGACTTTGTGTGGCTCAAAATTGATAGAGATGACGAATTTTGGCAAACAAAAATAAGGGAGAAAATACTTTCATATTACAAAAATCATCTCCTCTTAGAGCTGTGTGACCCCAGGATTCCAAGAAAGATGCGCGTGTGGAACACATAAGAAGAATTGAGGGACCTACAATTTAACGCCACGCGACTCCGAACGGCAAAGTTGAGAAGAACTTTTTCATGACAGATTGAAGTTTTGTCAGTTCATCGCAAGAGGCAGTGCGCGTGAAAGGTAAAATAAAAACAAGGGCACGAGTAGGACTCAAACCCACGACATTCTGCTTAGAAGCCCACGTACCGAACCACCAAGCTACGGACAGTACAAAAAGATATGTACCTATATTTATTTTACTACACCAAAAAGTTTAATGTTCATTATTTTTATATAATTTTTAAAGGTGTTTAGTTAACATCCGGAAAATCGAATCAGTAAGGAACACTGCAACTGACTTCGAAAAGAGCTTTAGATGTCAAAAAATCTGTTACCACCGAAAGATGTTGCGATTGCGAGAGCAAAGGTGATGCAAAGGGCCTGAGGTTATTGTCGTTCCTGGCTGATCATTTTGGTGAAGTTGATGCTGATGCTGATGCTCCCATTGATAATATTGGATGCTGATAGGGAAATCGCTGTTGTTCCTGCTGATGTTACGAACCATTGATGACGTGATGCTTGTGAGGGATTTGTTTGCTTTTTGAACAGTTTCATAGAACAAACTATGGTTTCTAGAGCTTTAATAATTTCAGTAAAGTTTGCCTTTATATTGATTTAAGATGATCAAGAGATTCTTTTAAAGCTAGTGTTTTACTCATATATTTATCTTTTAATTATTGTATATATTATTTTAGGTATATAAAAAGTAATCATTGTCATTATTAATTAATTTAAGTCATAAACTGTTAGCTTTAAATTGCTTGTAGATGTTAATAAATAAATAGATAAATATATAAGTAATGTTAAAAAAACAAAAAAAAAACATTTTCAAAAAGTTTCATGTTTCAAGAATTTGTCCAAAATTTGCTCAAAAATTTTGTGTAGGTAGGTACTAGGTAGACCTAATTCCAAATAAATTGTAGAATCCAATTTATATTCTTATTCGTTTGGAACAAATTAATAAGTACCTACTTACATCGTTTTGTTGCGTAAGGTCAAAAATTTTAATAATAGGTTCATGACTGTTTCTAAAAGACGAAAGGTACCTGCCTGTTACAAACGTAATCATCACCCAATAATAGAATTTCCATTTCATAAAAAATACATAGTTGTCCTGCCTGTTATTTATTTACACAAGCTAAGAGGAAACAAATAAATGATCTTCTCATAAAGGTTCATCTTTTTTATATTTCTTCAAGTGGTTACTGGACACACACAAAAAGAAATAAAAGCCTAACCGTTCATCACCCCGCGTCTCCGTCTCGATGTCGCGTGCTGCAACAACAATATCTATGATATATCACTTTCTTTGTACCTACTTACATGCTTTGTTTTCACTTTTTCAGTATATTCCTATCTCAAAGAAAAAAAGGAAAAAGTGTGCACATATTCTTTTCTTCACTTGACGTTGACACATATTTTTTTTGGGTCTTTTTTATTGCATGTATGTTTGTGAAATTGCTTCTTTCTTCTTCTTCTTTCTTCTTCTTTTCTACCTAGACTTCGTCTGCGTATCCTTTTTTTCTCCTTTATGTGCGCGATCGTGATGGTGGTACATATCTGGTTCTTGCAAATTCTTGTCTGAGATGAGAAAAAGGAATCGGTGAACGTGAAGTGTGTAGAGCTCACTAACACATTCAAGTTCATTTACATGAAATTTGAGTTCGCTGTTCTGGGACACATACCCTTAAGGGGAGGTTTCCCATCTAAAAATTGGTTGGACTTTTGCGCGAAACTGTGTAGCGTTCGCAATTTTTCTAATATTTTAATAAAACAAACGGTTTTCGATTGATATTATATACAGCCAAATTAATAAACACAAACTAGCAAAGGACTAAGAGTTAGTCTGCGAACTAATGGAAAATGCTATTAATAAAATAAAATTTCTCTTAAGTGACGTTTACTAATTTAGTCCACCTTGAAGGCTGGATTAGCAAAGGACTAAGCAAGAAATGTGTCAATCGTGAAGGAAAAAAAGGAAAATGTCTGTGTGGTGTATTGTCAAAACTGATATAACTTCAATTATAAAATATTGAAATTATCAAAAATTTGTTCTACATATGTATGTTTGTGCTATGTATATGAATGTCTCTAAGAATAGCAACAAGATGGCAGAGAAAATGGCACTATATTTCAGGGCATAATGTTCTTTTCTTCTTATCTTTCGATTGGGTGAGGGGTTGGAATTCGAAAAGGCAATGAGAAATAGAATATGTACATTATGTACAATTAAGGCAACAATTTAATAATTCAATTCCACTTTATTGATTGCTTAAAAGTTAGTCTCAAATTTAAACACTTGGGGCAGCTGCAGTTGCCGCTTGTATCCTTGATGCGGTCCTTCTTGAGGGGTCCCATGAATGTCAATTTGTCAGCGGCACATTGGAACCAATTCAATATCCCTTCAACATAACGAAGTCATTGTTTACTTCGCCATAATGAGTTTCCCTCATGGGCGTGATGCTTTTATCCGTCAAATCGTATTCAGTTGAAGCATTGTTCTTGATGACCTTTCCGTCTTTGGTGTAATTCCAGCTCCAATACGGTAGATCTTCTAGTTGATTTCGGTACGATGATGGTGTGCAATGACACGAATCACCCTGCAGTAACGGGTCATCTTCCTGAAGTTGTTTTCAATGCTCGTTTTGCCAACATCATCGGTCCATTTCTTGCTAGCCTTGGCAAATGCCTTCTTCTTGCTCTTGTACCAGTTCTTATAGAAGCGACAACGGCATTCTTCAGACAAGTGCTGGGCCCAAACGTTAACCAATGCGCGAAGACCAAATGGTGTCTCGATGTAGCCCACAGCTCCAACAACGATCATTGGTGGAGTTTCCAAGACAGTGAAGGCTTCAACAACTTCATTCTTGTTGATGTAGGTACGCTTCTTCGGGTAGAAAATCATGGAAACATGGCGAGGTGCCGAAAACTTACGATGAGAAATAAATTAAAGTTATTACAACGCGTCCTATTTGCACAGACGACGATGATAGCAATTTGAAAATAAAACATTTTTGTTTTTCAAATTGGTTGTCAAATATCAACAAAAATGAAAATTCCCAAAGGGGAAATTTTGGTAAACGTCACTTTACTATTCTGGGATCAAATTATTTTTATTAATGAGAAATTTTAGGCCATGGACTAACGCTTAGTCTATGGACCAGTTAGGCTGTGGATTAAGAGTGGACTAGGCGTTTTTTATTAATACAGCTGATAGGGTCCAATGTTTGTGTAATTAAAAAAAAAAAAAAAATTCGATGTACCTCAAAACCGACAAGCAAAGAGAAAAACAATAAAATTTTGAAAGACGCTTGCGCTAACTAATGGGAAATGGAATAAATATTATATTTTTATTTATTTAATATTTTTTTTTATATTGACAATATATCCTGTCACTTAACGTCGCTGCTTTTTTCTCGATTATCGTTATAATTTTTTCCAAACAAAATTCCAAAAACAATGAGAAATACAGCAAATTACGTAAAAAGTATGAATGCATTTTTTAGTATAACTTCTAAAATATAAAAGATAATGAAGTCAAACTAACTTTTTTCAAAGCTTTAAATTTATGTGTTTTCAACGGAGTATTTTTTTATTTAATTTTTTATTTTTGTCAAATTTTTTTGTCGACACAAACATAAAAAATACCTTTTTTTTGCCTAACATTTTGCGCGTTTGCCCGGGAAATTGATTAATACATTTTCGAATTTTTTGAAATTTTTTTTATGAAAGATTAATATATGTTTCAGTTAACGTCGATGTTTTTTCATTTTTCACCTGTAACATATTTAAAAATAAACTTCAAAATGT
The DNA here is from genome assembly GCA_943590905.1 of Sphaerophoria taeniata. NCBI lineage: Eukaryota > Metazoa > Arthropoda > Insecta > Diptera > Syrphidae > Sphaerophoria > Sphaerophoria taeniata. Next base: position 86,202,925 of record OX016541.1, on the reverse strand, counting down.
CAATATTTGTAAGGTCATTGCAAGTGAAATATAGGCAAACAAAGTAGCAAATATTTTTTTTATTTTTTTCTGGTATTTTTGTTATTCAATTCAAATAACAAAATAATTTGTTTGCTAATGGTCTTTTTTATTTTAATTTTTGAAAATTCGTCTATTTTGCGTTTTTTGTCAAAAAATAATGGTCGATCACACACACAAAGAAGCTGGGTGCAAGGGAATGCCACTAGGTGGTGCTGCAATTTGTTTTGCTTTGTTTTCCCTTTCTTACAAAAGATGTTTCTTTTTCTTCAATAGAAAATGTACTTTTTGTTCTTCAAAACATAGAAGTGTGAAGAAAACTCGATATTTCTTTACATAGAAGTAGAAGAAAGATGCAAGATGAGAAAATAGATAGGTGCAGATGACATATAGAAGAAGGGTTAGAGCGGGAGATAGAGAAAGCATAGAGAAAGCGCATAAAAGAATGCGGTAAGTAAGTGGCTTCTTTTTGTTTTTTGTTGTTGGATATTTGTTTGTGTAGGTACAAGGAATATCGCACATGTGCGATAATTTCTTATCATATCTTTTTGTTTTGGTGGTTGCGAGGGAGATTTGCGATTTATTAGAATAAATTTGACAAGTGTAAGTGTAATATAATTTTTTTGCGACACCTGGACCCATGTTCTGTAACTTAGGTGATAACTTATCGCAGTGATAAAAATGAAGCAGAAAATTCCACCTTTATCACGTCTGCTTAAAATCGGGTTTCTGTAACTGAGAGTGATAACTTAAAACTTCCAATGGAAATTCCAGTGGAATGTGGTAAATTTGACACTGGAAATTTGTTTACTTCATCAAATTTTTATTTTTCAGCATTTTTTAATGATTTCAAGCAACTTAAAATTTTACAAATCTAAGTAGCCAATTTCTCTTTTGTCAAATTTTGTTTTGAATTGCTTTTATTTGTTGCGTTTGTTTGAAATTTACTTTTATTTTACAAGCCGAAAGCCCGAAGGTCGAGTCAGATATCTTTTTCTACATGAATGTTTTTCTTTTTGTTATCTCTGTTAATTGAAGTGCAACATTTCATATAAAAACCGACAAATTTCACTAGAAATTCAATTACAAAACAAACCGTAACTACGATATTAAATGTGCAAAATTCAATCAAAATAGACATTAAAAAGACGGCTTAAATAGCGTTCCGATCGTGTTACATGTGTTGATATATATCCATCCAAACCGTGGATGTTGTGTGCCCTATACAATGGCCACGTACACATCATGAATTGTGAAAACCAACAATCGGTAAAAGATTTCGAAGTTTCTGATGTTCCGGTGTGTTCGGGACGATTTGTGGCTCGCAAGAATTGGCCTATCAGCGGTTCCGATGACATGCAAATCAGGATATAACACACTGGAGAAGGTATATTCGACTGAAACACATTCGGATTATATTCGATGCATTGCCGTGCTTCCAACTCAGTCTTTGGTTCTGACCAATGGTGGTGATGATGAAATTCTGCTAATTCTTGAATTGAATTTGAATTGTTTATCTAGATGACATGTTGATAAAACTGGAATTGGGAGTTTTCGAGCGACACACGCACTGTGTCGATTATTAGCATGGCGGTGACAAACCGTATTTGATTTCCGGTGCCGACGATCGCATGGTCAAGGTCTGGGACTAACAGAACAAGACGTGTATGCAAACACTCGAGGGTCACGATTAAAACATTTCCGCTGTCTGTTTCCACCCTGAATTGCCTATTGTGTTAACCCAATCCGAGGACGGAACTGTGAGAATCTGGCATTCGGGAACCTACCGCCCAGAGTTGCAAGAGCTTAAATCATTTAACAGCTTAAGCTAGTCTTTAATTCACAAGCTAGCAAGTGAATTATGATTTAAACTTTTTCAATTCATAAGTCACCAAGTGAATTATGAATTAAATGTTTTCAATTCATAAGTCACCAAGTGAATTATTTTATGTATTTTAATATTAATATTAATATGTTTTGGTACATTCATTGTTTTATTTCTATATTAAATTTTTAGGCCACGAAAAAGATGTTATCTTAAGGCTTTTTTATGAAAATAAATGAATTGAATTGAATTGAATTATGAATTAAATTTTCTGAGTTCATAAGTCACCAAGTGAATTATGAATTAAATTTTCTGAATTCATAAATCATCAAGTGAATTATGAATTAAATGTTTTCAATTCATAAGTCACCAAGTGAATTATGAATTAAATTTTCTGAATTCATAAGTCACCAAGTGAATTATGAATTAAATTTTCTTAATTCACAAGTCAACAAGTGAATTATGAATTAAATTTTTCTTAATTCATAAGTCACCATGTGAATTATGAATTAAATGTTTTCAATTCATAAGTCACCAAGTGAATTATGAATTAAATTTTCTTAATTCACAAGTCAACAAGTGAATTATGAATTAAACTTTTTTAATTCATTTGTCAAATTACATACTGAATTATGAACTTATAAAATCTAATTAATTAGTCAGTTGGTGATTAATGGATAATTTTTTTTTATCATAAATCAGCAATTAGCTGGAGAAAATATAAAAAAAAATATCGAAGAATAATCAAAAAAAAAAAAAATAAGTTACATAAAATATGTAACTCGATTCTACTTTTGATTCTATTCGAAACTCATTTCTGATTCTACTTTCAAATCCTACTACGTATGAAAATAGAATAGAATGCCAATAATGCCAAGCTACCTGCTAGAAAATTTTCGATTTTTGAACGAGACTCGGATTTTTTGACATAATATTCAAAAATAAAAAAATATTTGCTGTGCAAACAATTGTATGAACTTAAAAATAAAGTGTTTTCCATTAGTTGTATATGAGAAATCAATAAGGTCTCATCTTTATTTGAAAGCCCTATCAATGGCAACATGTGTGAAATATGTACCTATTACATATTTCAAAGGAGTGGCGCGTATTCGGAACATCCAATATTCCAATTTTCGATGCGCTTTGGAGCATAAATAAGGCTGAAATTGGTCGGTTCAGTTGTTTTTTAGGTTTCCGGAATTGACGGCTTCAGATTCTGCTGCACACTTTCACGAACAGTGGTGATATTTTCAGCAGATCTTGTATTCCGTTGATGTACGGCTGTTGGCTGGTTCCTGATTGTTCACTGAGCCGGTGGACTCGAGGTCACTAAACGGTGAGCAGTGTACCTGGACCAAATACCTCAAAAAAGGGCGCAGCGTGCGCATTGTTGCTTTAAAAGAACACGCATTTTTATAATAGGGTTTTATCATTTGCACGTATTGCTCGACGTTGTAACTTGGCACCATGATTTGTAGTGCTGAGTGACTGAATAAAAGATAATATTTTAACAGATAGCAAAAGAAACAATATGGCCGCCACGAGCCATCAAAATCAACCCATCTCTATTGGATAACCCTACATAAATATGGAAAGTGTTGCGATTTGGTTACATTTGCATTCAGACAAACATCCGAAACGAGTTCAACAAATTGAGGAAAGGCGGATTAGAGATATACATATATAATGGATCTTAGGGAGAAAAGGTTTTACCTTGCAGTATTTACTAAAGACATTTTTAATCCAATAAAATAACTTAATTGCAGCTTTATTCAAAACTACCGCCTTTCAAAAGATATCATCATGTATCTATTGAACAATATTTCATTAAGTGTTAAAACACCATTTATAATAACATTTTTACAAACAAACTTCTTAAGCCGATCTGCTCGCAAGCACATTTGATGTAGAGTGATTATTTTCGAATTTTCCTTGTTTTGAATTCTACTTTCGAGTTACGTAGTTCCTCGATTATTCGAAAGTTCATAAGAATATAATTGGCACTACTAGAACTATTCGATTCTCGTTTGTTCGAAAGTAGTTAAAAAGATACATAGTACCAATTTTTCGAATTCGAGCAATTTTATTGTAGAATCGAGTTACATAGTAGGGCCCTACTCAATTCGAATGGAAATGTATGAGTGTGAGTGTTTGAGTAATAATAACACTCAAAGCAATTAAATATTATAGATCTTTTGAAATGTTGGTAAAGGATAAAGGGTTTTAAAAGTTGAGTGAAGTTTAAATTTTCAACGGTAAGTATCTATCTGTTTAATACAATTTCAAGGATATGTCAAGTTTTTGTACATATTCATTATACACATAAAATTCATCTCATTTAATATTCCTTGTTAATATTGAGTTAACAATCTGAGCTTGCGTTTTTAAAAAAAGAAGGAAGAAGAAGTATGTATGTTCCATTCTCGGTTTCGGAAAAAAATTAGATTTCATTATATAATTTCGTTTTTTTTGTAGGTTATTTTTCAAAAAAAAAAAAAATTAAGAATAAAAATAAAAACAATTTATAATTTTTAAGTAATATATTATTTTTTATGTTCATGCAATGTAACTGAGAGGGCCTTACCATCTAAAACCGGCAAAACTAAAATTAAAAACACAAAAACAATATAGAAAAAAAAATTAAATAAAACAAAAAACTGTTGACAAAAAGTGTACAGTAAAAATTAGTGCGCAAAACTAAAATTAAAAACATTAAAAACAATATAGAAAAAAGAATTAAATAAAATAAAAAACGGTTGAAAAAAGTGTAGGTACATTAAAAATTAATTATTTCTTTCATAAAAACATATGTAAGTATACTTATTAAAAAAACCATATTTAAAATTAGATATTGTCAATGTTTCTCAGTTTTTTTAAGAGTTGTTTTGATTTTTCATGCTATTGTTTTTATCATAATATCTATATGATTTATTCATTATTGTTTGGAAATACTTGAAATAGTTTTAATAAAAATGGATATCAACGAAGACTCTGTTGGAAGCGAATTTTTAAGTAATGTTCATATAAGTGGAGAAGGATCCTTTTTAGAAGGCCCTCACACTAGCTCCGATCCCGATTTCTTATACGGACCTCAAACTAGTAGTAGCAGTGATGGTGGGCAATCGGAAACGGTTAGTCCGAAAGAGCAGGAGCTCATCAAGGATTGCCAAAAAACCAGCTACTTAGATGGCCGATTTTTACTGTGAACACGAAGGAATCAGTTGAAAAAAATAAAATAATTGCTAAATGCAATAACTGTCCAACGTCGTTGAGTGGAAAATTGAACGTTTCGTCTAATTTATTAAGACATTTGAAGGTTAGTTTCATGGTAACTTATTGAAAAGTAGAAAAAGGCGTTGCGCAGCGTAAGTAGGTTTTTTTTTTAATTAACTAGAGACGGTTAACTGCTAGATGTTTAGAAATTAACATAAGTACTAGAAAATATAAATTTTGCCGGAAAGACGGTTCCTTGGGGTGCTTTTTCACATTAAAAAGCATAAATACTTAATATTTTTTTCACTGCCAATACGCATCGTGGAAGACCCAGCTTTCCGGAAATTGTTTGATGGTAATGAAATTACAATTACGTGTGATGTTTTTTTTTACCAATGAACATTAATTTTATGCAGCTGCGTTTGAATAATTTTTTTTAATGAATTTTGAGACACAATGATAGTTACAATTCGCATTTTAACATCAGATGGTAACAAAAACTCTAATTTTAGAGTTCAAATGGAGTTCTTTGAAATTAATGTTCATATTATGTAAACCAGCCTGATTTTTTTTGTGATGTGTCATTACGTATGTACATGAAGACACAAACATACATATATGGAAATTCAAGTTTTGATTATTTATTTTATTTGTTGCTGTTAGATGTTATTGCAACTTTAATAGTAGAAGATCTGGTGGTACAAAGATATAAATTCATCTTCAATATGTGTATCACCTAGACTTTTTTTTATACATGTTTCTATGTTAAGTAAATACACATTCACAAATTGGTGTTCAAGAATTGCATGTAAGTAATACCTTATTTAGTAAATTTTGATTTTGAATGACTTATTGTAATTTGTCTGACAACTTCTTTCAAAATGCCTCAGTGGATAAATTTAATTTTTTTCAGAGTGGGATTTATAGCATATTGTTTTTTTTGACAGAAAAATAAAACGAACTTTAATCGCACTTTTGCAAATATGTATGACCGAGTACCTTTTATCTATGTTTTTTTTTTTAATGGCGGATAGGTTTCCAGCATTTTATTTTTTCAGTTTTAGCAGCGAAAATTTCAGTAAGAAAATGTCGAAAGCAAATTCCATGAATGAGGTAACTTGGGGCTGGGGGTAATGCTATTTAGCGCCTGAATTAATTCAATTTATAAAAATCAAACGTTGCATAGATTATGATACCTACTTACAATGAGTTCTTATGTATTCGGTTCACTATGGCGTATGAGTACTAAAATAAAATATATTTTTGTCTTTGTTGTTTAAATATAAAAACCCAGATCCCAGTTTTATTTGTGGACAAATAACGCTATTCAAAATGAAACAAAAAGTGTTTTTTGTTTTTGATTTAGTTCCAAAGTTAGTTAGTTTTGATAATAAAACATTTAACGTGTGAATATATTATGTATACATTCGTACATGTATCACTGATCTCTATAATACACTGGATAGTGGATTCCATACAAATTATAACACTTTTCTTGACTCCTATTGATTTTGACATGGTACTCTTACACTTGTGAATCTCTTTCTATATAAACCGAAAAAGTGAGACAGAGTGAAGTGATGTTCAACAAAAAAAGTGACTGATCTCCTTTGTCTATATCATTGTATATCTATCTTATAGTATTTTCAGCCTCGAGAATTTTTGGTTGGAGAGTCGTCCCGTCTTGGCGCTGTCAGTTTTTCTATATACAAAATTTTAGTTCTGTATCGCGTTCCGGACGTCGCTGTCGTCGATTCCCGACGCTGCAAATACTATAAGATAGATATACAATGGTCTATATCTCTGATCTCTATTATCTCTATCTCTATTATAGATATCAGTGGTGGGAAAGTGTTATATTTTGGTATAACTGTTATACATGGATGGTACCCATGATACAACTAAAACAGATACCGCATTCGCGTTTCTACTTTTGTTTCGTTCTGCGCATCTACGTCACGAGCACTCAACGAGTTTGACGTTTATTATTTAGTATGTGAAATCAAACCAAAACAATGGCACTTATTTGTTAAGATATTTTGTTTATTTAGTAAAATGTTGATATTTCTAATGTTTTTCATTTAGGTAAATGGTTTTCAATAGTTGATATTTGTGTTTATCCTTAAGTTAAAGAAAATTTGTGTGTTTGAGTGAAGGAAATTAATAAAAAATCGAAGTGAATGAAGAATTGGTGCATTTTTTTTTTTCATTCGGATGCATTTGCTCCATAGAATTTCCTGGCAGATTGTTTTATCAGTAATAAATGGTTAAATAAAAGAAATGACGGTCTTTTGAAAACAGTGGTTTGTCAACTTTTTATTTAATTTATTATTTTTTTGTATTTTCTTTTCCTTGATAGCTTTTTTTCTGTGATTTGTCTGTTCAGTTTACGCATTCGGAAGAACATACGATAACGAAAGAAAAGCTTCATTACCTTCTCATCGCATTCGATCTTTGCTTTCTCGGCAACTTCAACTAAATGCTGGGTGTAGTTTGGACTTATGTAAATGCCTTCACCTTCTCCATTTACTGCATTAAAAACATTTTCTAATGCAGCGAAGTGAGCCATCATTGTGGAATTTGCTTTAGACAAGCCTCCTTCGTCTAAATGATTGACCCAAGAGCTTTCGTCTGGTTCAATTTGTTCCAGATTTGGTATGGTGTTTTTAAAACGATGGCAAATGTAGCCAGCCAAGTTTTCCAAACCGTCGTAAGCAAATGGGAGATTTTCTTCTGGCTCAGGGGCAATAGGCATGCTATTGTCCACTTTGACAACGACAAGGATTAGATAGAGAGATTTAAATTTCCTTTAGGAAATGTATGAAAGCTGGAATCTCTCGTGATCTTCTGTCTTTCACTGTTGTTGCAGTCAAAAACTGAACAAACAACCATGTTTATTATCAAATGTTTATTTTTATTTAGTTTTAATTTTAAATTATACCACTTTTAATATTTTTATTGCTCAATACTTTCAAATTTCACTTCCTTTCCAATTCACAACAGAAAATAAAGTGAAATTGCGCCAAAAATACTTATTCTCCTCAGTTGATTGAGTGCTCGTGACGTCACGATAGTTTGACAGGAAGAACCTTACATGCGCAATGCGCTATCTTTATTAGTTGTATCATGGATGGTACCCACTGATCTCTATTATAACTGGATAGTGGATAGGAGCAAAAAGTTTGACTCCCATAGAAGACTGTTATAAGTGTAAAGGTACCATCCAGGTATAACAGTTATACCAAAATATAACACTTCCCCAACACTGATATCTATAATAGAGATAGAGATAATATAGATCAGAGATATAGACAAAGGAGATCAGTCACTTTTTTTGTTGAACATCACTTCACTCTGTCTCACTTTTTCGGTTTATATAGAAAGAGATGCACAAGTGTAAGAGTACCATGTCAAAATCAATAGGAGTCAAGAAAAGTGTTATAATTTGTATGGAATCCACTATCCAGTGTATTATAGAGATCAGTGATGGTACCTTTACAATTATAACAGTCTTCTATGGAAGTCAAACTTTTTGCTCCTATCCACTATCCAGTTATAATAGAGATCAGTGACATGTATTCATATTTTCAAACGTGTATAGCACAATTCGTATTATTTTTTTGTCAAAAACATAATAGATGTCATATATCCCTACGGTGACCATCCGTTCATTATTATAATGAACAGTTCATTATTTGAAGAAAATGTTCATTATGAATTATTGTGTGTCGGAAAACATAAAAATGTTCATTATTTTAGAAATTGTTCATTATTTTTTCATTATTTTATAATTCTTTTTCTTTAAGGAAAGCCTAAGCATAAAAACCATTAAATGCTTAATGAAGTTGACACAGAATATACAAAATTGATGGGTTTTAGTAAGACTAGGTGGCTTACTCTTCAACCATTAATAGAAAGGATTTTAAAATTGTTCAAAAATTTAAAGGTGTATTTCTTATCTCAACCAAAGTGCCCAACAATATTAAGGAAACTTTTTAATAATCCCTATTCGGAAATCTGTGTTTTTTTTTGTTCATTCTCAGGCTTCGCTTTTACAAAATAGCATTCTACAAATAAAAACTCAACAAATATCCATGATAGAAGTGTCACTAGTAATTAAAAAACTTAAATCTAAAATTGAACAAAGAAAAATTGAAGCTTTTTTGCCAATTTTGTTCAGAAAAATTATCAAAGATTTTGAACGAGAATATCCTGATGTACTAAGGCCGTGTGCGAATTCAGTTAAAAGTGGGTTAAAAATTGACGTTTGGTTAAATTTTGACACTTCGCTTTATTTGACTAGCTGCTGAGCAGGTTAAAATATGACAGTAGTGGTTAAAAATTCATCCATTTTTATTTTTTAACCACAATTCATCCAATTCGCATTGAAGAGTTTTGTTTATGCCTCCCTGTAGGGGCACAGAGAGAGTTTTCTCACTTTTAAACAATGTATGGACTATGGACAAACGAAAAAACAAAAAACAGTATTAAGGCCGTGTGCGAATTGGATGAATTGTGGTTAAAAAATAAAAATGGATGAATTTTTAACCACTACTGTCATATTTTAACCTGCTCAGCAGCTAGTCAAATAATGCGAAGTGTCAAAATTTAACCAAACGTCAAGTTTTAACCCATTTTTAACTGAATTCGCACACGGCCTAAAATTGAAACAATCACGTCCATTTTAATTTGCAAATGCAATTATGAATTAAATTGCATCGAATTCAAGAATTATTCAAAAGAAAATCTAGAATTGATTAAAAAAAATTATTCTTCCAAAAAGTACTTATTTCAACAATATTAATATATTGTAATTCGATGTCAAAGTTGTTTGACTTGCCAATATGATATAAAAGAGTTTAAGGTCTTATTTTTTTTTTTTTTTTGTAAATAAGTTAGGGACTGAAATAATCTGTATTATTTTTATGTTTGTTTTGCTTATTATCGATGAAAGTTTATTTTATAAATATATTTATACTATACTCGCAGTTGCCCGCCTCTCCCTTCTCCACCGGCCAGAGGTGTGTATTGACTTGTGCATCATGCGCATGCGTGGGAGTTTTGTTGCGAAGTTATTTTAAAATTGTATAACAATCGAGTCTCTCGAGTCGAAATTCTTCATAACTCGAAGCCGTCAAGTATGAATAATTTACCCCGTTTTAGAAACACTTTTCACTGATGCTTTACTATTATTCGCAGTATAAAGTTGTATAGCTTAAAGCCTTCCTCGACAGTTTTTTAGATCGTCGCGTTCAAAGAAACAAAAAATGAATACTTTTTCGCCGTTTTTTACACATTCTCTCCTACTGGTCAAAGCGTAATGTTATGTCTAAAGCCTTCCTCTATTAAATAACTATTCAATACAAAAATAGTTTTACAATTCAAATCAGTAGTTTCTGAGATTAGCGCGTTCAAACTAACAAGCACATCAGCTTTATGTATTAATAAAAAAACAAAAACAAAAACAAAAATAATTAATAATTAATTAAATTAATAACTACACCTACTATATTTATTAATTTATTTATTATATTTATTTACTATTACTCAATGAAATAAAAACAATCTTGAAAACTGGTCAACATTTTTAATTTTTTGGGTACTGTTCATTATTTTGTCTCGGAAAATATGGTCAACGTATATATCCCACTCTGAAAAAAGGATAATAAGTTGTCTTGCAAATTGCATTAAGCAAATTAAGACTCAGAATTTTTCGAACACCAATTTAGCAACCGATGTACCTTTTCTTAACCTAGAAATTATCTAACCAATAGTCTTGGTTATACACATATTGCAGATGAATTTATATCTTTTAACGTAACTTACATTGGATTTTAGACTATAAGGCATTCACTTTCTTTTCAATATCAAAAAGAAAGGCTGGCTCCCAATCTTAATAAAAAAAAAAAAACTTTTAACAAAAACCCGCTTCTTTTAAGATTTTGAATTAAAACATGGAGACCAACCTCTCCAACACCTAACAAGGTACACTGCTGGAAAAAAATAAATCGAACTTTATGAAGAGCTAGTGCTCGATATAAAAAATTCTTTGACAGAAGCAAAATATGTGTGTACAACAGTAGATATATGGACAAGTTCACGCAGAAGATTTTTAGGAATGACTGCTCATTGGGTAAAGTTTGAGTCATAGAATAGATACAGACACTAAAAATCATTGAAAATCATAATTTTTTGCAGCTAGATGAAACCATGTGCAGAAAATCAGCGGCTTTAGCTTGCAAGCGTTTGCACGGTACGATAAATTTTTTGAATGTAGCTGAAAAAATGTCCGACATTCAGCAATGTTTTGGGCTAAACAATGACAAAATTGTACTTACAATTACCGATAATGGATCAAATTTTATGAAAGCTTTTCGGGAATTTGGCAAAACAAGCTTTGACAAATTTATGGAAGGTAATATTGAATTTATATAGCATTAATATTTAAGATACTTGTTGGCAACGATGCCATTACTTCTACTACTACTCAATAGAGGTAGCTACTTCCTCGAAACGCCACTAACTTCACGTCAAAGATTTTTCTCTATCGAAGCCATTTTGTCCGGGGAAAAATTCCAGAGCATTCTTTTTAATAACGAGCTTGCGAAGGAAGGACGCCTACTAAATTTCATACATCGAAGAATTACAATTGTCTCCAAAATATTGTAAAAATTGTAAGCCAAAAAAAAAAACTATTGTTGAAATTTTGTTGGCACAGTTGGCCCAACAAGAAAAAAGTCTAAAAAAGCGGCGAAATAAAAAACCAGCTTCAACACCGTGGTTTTTGATTTTACACGAGTTTCAACCTAAATAAGTTTTATTAATCAATCAATAAAATTACAATTAGTTTAGTTAGTACTTACAATAGTTTTTTTTTGTGTTCTTAGCTTACTTTTAGATAGAATTAGATTTTAAGATAATTTTAATTTACAATATAAGGCGTCCTTCCTTCGTCAGTTCTAGTTTGCAAAAGAAAATGTTCTGGAACAAAATGCCGGACAAAATGGCTTCGATAGAGAAAAATCTTTGACGTGAAGTTAGTGGCGTTTCGAGGAAGTAGCTACCTCTATTGAGTAGTAGTAGAAGTAATGGCATCGTTGCCAACAATACTAAAAAAGTTTGAATTTTGTAAACACTAATGTTAATTAACTGACATAATATTCGGGGCTCTTAGGTGGGGTATGGTTTATTTCGCTTTTTTTATCTCGCTTTTGGTCGTTTCGCCACGGTCGTTTTGCATTTTGTTATTTCACATTTCATTCGTTTGGTCTTTTAGTTGCTTCGCTTTCGATTGTTTCGCTGATTTTTTTTCGCCTTTCAGTCTTTTCGTTTTTCGTTTATTTTGCATTCGTTTATTTCGCTTTTCGATTATTTCGGTTTTTTATTATTTTGATTTTAATTGTTTCGCCTTCATCTTTTTTTTTTTTTAATTTTAATTTTTGTGTACGTAAGGATCCTGAAGACTTTAAAATTCGCGCGAATTTTAAAGTCTTCAGGGTCCTTACGTACACAAAAAATTAAAATAAAAAAAAAAAACAGACGAAGTACCTATGTACTTGAATTGACGATTTTTTCAAAATAATAGGAAAATCCTTCACGACTTAGTTTATCCTTTCCTCAAATTGATTTAAAAGTATCGCATATGATTTTACTTTCCATTTTTTTTAATTTAAAGATAATATTTAAATACTTCACTGTATTCTAACCTTACGCGGTCGGTTTCAAAGACTAAAAGCCATCTAATGAAGACTAATTAGATAACAATTATTGCATTCCCAAGAGAATTCAGAAAAAATGCGAAATAACCGTTAGCGAGATAACCTGTGGCGAAACAATCGTATTGCAAACTAACAATTTTGCGAGAGAGTTAATGGCAAAACAAAAAGAGCGAAACAATTCTGGCGCGAAACAGGAAAAAAACAAAATAAACAAAAAACAAAACAAGTTTTGCGAAATAAAAGAAAATCGAAGAGAGAAAAGCGAAATAACAAAATGCAAAAGAAAAATGCCGAAACAATAGGTATCCTCTTAGGCGTATATTTGTTTGCTTTCATTTTGTTTATTTGTTATTAAGTAAAACCATACAACTTAGAGCCGATTTCTCAATTCCCAGTTAAACAGGTCGTTAGTTATATTAGGCGGGGAGCCCCCATACAAGAAATTCCCATCACCGCGCCCACTAAAATTTTTAATGAGGAATAAAAGATAAGGCCAAGACGAATAAGATTCGCTTGGTCGGCGTGAATTTAGTTAGCCGGAAAGGCCGCGCGGCGCGCATACCTGTTGCAATTTGATGACTGACGGTGAAATGTCTCCATCATCACGGATTCTATTTTCGTTTCTTTCATTACACGCGTCCTTATGTTAGATGTAGAAATACCTTGGTTTGCTTGTTTTCAAGCTGCCGAAAGTATCGCGCAAACCAGATTTTATTATGACCTAAAACACTGTATTTTTATTACAAACTACAGTAGTTTTGTTTATAAAAAATCTGTTTGCGCAATACTTTTGGCAGCTTGAAAGCAAGCAAACCAAGGTATTTATACATCTAACACTAGGACGCGAACAATGAAAGAAACAAAAATAGAATCCGTGATGATGGAGACATTTCACCACATTGCAACAGGTATGCGCGGACTTTCCGGCTAACTCAATTCACGCCGACCAAGCGAATCTGATTCGTTTTGGCTTTATCTTTTATTCCTCATTAAAAATTTTAGTGGGCGCGATGACGGGAATTTCTTGTATGGGGGCTCCTGGGGGTCAATTCCCGATCTGTGAAAATGTGATATGATAAAAAATTTATCATTTTAGTTTTCACAGAGACTTTTCATTTTTTCTTTTCATAAACTCGATTTATGCGATTCTCTAACTTGTTTGTACTAAAAAGTACTAAATGATAAATTCTGTATGAAAAAAAAATCAAAACAAACTTCAAAACTTTTCATTTGATAAATTTCTTTTCACAAAATAATATAGCTGTGAAAAGAAATGTATCAGATGAAAAGTTTTGAAGTTCGTTTTGATTTTTTTACAGATTCAGAATCGAATTTATTGTGAAAGTGTGATAAAACTTATTATTTCACATTATCACAGATCGGGAATTGACCCCCTGGGCTATATTAAAAATAAATCTATTTGACTCATAAAGTAAGAGATACTCATTTTCTGTTTTTCAATTAAATTTCAATTTTTAGCTTCTTTACTCAATCATTAACAAAAGACGTCATTACTTTTTCTCTTTTTCATGTACATATTTTATTAGTTCCGTTTCGTAGCAACCAAAATATATTTGTAAACTAAATTTATCCCTCCCAGAGTCGAGCAAATAATTTTATATTTTAAATATTTAAATAAATGATTTCTGATTATTGAAAAAATGAATTTTGTTCTATCAAAGTAATAAAGTCTATCAGACTTCATATTAGAGGAATGAAAAATTGGCCCTTAGAGTGATATAGAGTTTTTTTTATACACCATCAATAAACAAATAAATATTTATCCTTACAAAATAATAAAAAACTATTATAGTTAAAAAAAAATATTCTATAATGTTTCCAGATGAAATTGACTCATCTCATGATAATGAGGATGAAGAATCATGCTTTTACGAAGCACATGAATCGGATGAGGACGACATCAATATTGAGGAGTTCCCAAATGAAGGACGTGAAGTGCTTGCTCTTTCATATCACTTGCAATGTGTGAGTCACACACTCAGCCTCATCGCATGCAGTGATGCGCAAAAGGCGATCGATAGCATAGAATCTATCAAATTTATGCATTGTAGTGTAATAACAAAATGTAATTCCCTTTGGAAATGTTTGCGTTCTCCAAAGAGCAGGGAAAGTTTGCTAATGTTTTTGGGTTGTAGTTTAAAGCGACCTGTTGCTACGCGCTGGAATAGTCTGTTCGATTGCTTAGAACAGATATTCCAGCTCAAAGACAAGTTGCAGGACTCCCAACTCATAACAATAAACAAAAACATTTCCCTGTTCCGCGCTGCCGACTTCGACTACATTGCGGATTACATTAGTTGGTCCAAACCACTTTCAAAGGCTATAGACATCCTTCAAGGCGAAGAAAATTGTCATTTTGGATACGTTTTGCCAACTCTTTTGACAGTGAAGCGAAAATGGGATTGTTTGATTAGCAGCAATCAGCTACTAGTTTCCACTCCCATTGTCGAAAAGCTGCAAAGCTCGTTGGCAGAACGATTCAAGGACTATTTTAACATCACCGATAAGGGTGAGTTTGCAGCAATTGCTGCCATAACACACCCACGATTCAAAATTGATTGGATCAATTTGTTAAGCTTAGATAAGCAAATAAAAGTGCGTAACCTCGTCCAAAGTTTGACATGCAGGCATATTCAAAATTTAGAAACTGTTGTTCCTCCACGTAGGGACGAATTCTATGATTTTGGCGATGTTGCGAACAATGACATCATTAATTCGCTTATCCCTCAGGAAAACGATCAAGCCGAAATTATGAAGTTTCTGGTTAGTAAAAATTCTAGCATAGATGAACTGAATAAGTTTCCTGCGGTAAAGAAACTTTTTTTTATATATAACACAGCGTTGCCTTCTTCGGCACCTGTAGAACGATTATTTTCTCACGTCACGATGTTGGACTTGCCAAAAAACAACAGGATTAGTGACGAGAATTTTGAGAGAAGAATAATTTGCAAAACAAATGCAAACCTTAGATTTAAATAATACACTAGTCAAAACAATTAAAGGAACACTTAAAAAAACTCAAAAATGGAGTGGATTTTTATAAGGCTGTATCTCAGTAGAAAAAAGTCGGATTGAAATGAAATAAAAAGTTTTTCAAAGGTTATAATTTTTTCTTTTCAAACTCTTTTAAGTTAAGAAAGTACCGTTAGTTTTTTTTGCTTGAGCGTGAAAAATGTTCACTCAATTTCAAAATCGAAAAAAAATAAACTTTGAGTTGTCATAAAATGAGCGGAAATTAGTTTTCAATCCAACCAATCTAAGATTCAATTTGAGAATTTTGCTGGCTATAATTCACTGTTTGGTTCAGATCGCTACGATTTTTTTTTCTAATAAAAAAATGGGTTTACATGCAAAAACACAATTTTGAGTTTGGACCCTAATAACTCTGCTAAATATTGACTTACAAAAACAAAAAAAAGGCAGATTTGAAAAAGTTATTACATTTTCTACACAAAAACATTTTGAAAAAATAAAAATATTGTTTTTTTCAATCTTTTCTATCAATTTGAAAAAAGGTCCAAAATACGCATTTTTCAACTTTTTCATAAAAACTACCGTTATTTTGTGGTTTTCAGTGATACAACTAATCTGAGGCTTAATTATTAAAGCTCATAAAATTTCCTTGATTTTGGTGAAAATTTCACATCAATACGATTAACCGTTTCTCTGTTTCGATCAATCAAACTTACAAAACGCTTTTTTTTTAATTTTAAGGAAAGTTTTTTTGTTTTTATTTTTCTGTTCTTTTGAATTTGTTTATTTTTTTTTTCATTATCATCAAGGAAATTCGTCCGAATTTCACAAAGTCATAATGATAATGAAAAAAAAATAAACAAATTCAAAGGAGTCTGATGATCGGCTTGGCACCCGTGAAATAGCTATAACTCCAGCCAAACAAAGAAATTGACGGAAAAAGCCATTGGTGGAAGCACCTCTAAGTTGCTATCGTTGTTCAAACAACATAAATGGAATTGACGGACGCAGCCTAACTGCAGTGTTAAATAACACAAAAACAAACTATAACAAATAAACTGACTAGTGTCAAAACTTTCAATAATCTGACCCTTGGTGTACGCAACGAATTGTTGTGACACAAAGATAGGAAATCAGAAAAAATGAAAGCGGAACAAGATAGCATACTTTGAGGAGCTTGTAAAAATGCGCCTATATTCATTGCAAATGATAAACAATAAAAGTCTGCAATGGGAAACCAAAAATCAGTGGAGTTGTTAGCGCAGTGCGTAGTGCATTGGCTTCACAACTAGCAGGTCCTAGGTTCAAATCCCAAAGTGAACTCAAAAAGTTTTTCGATTAATATGAAAAATAACTAGGCAGCACCACTAACAAAGGAGTCTGATGATCGGCTTGGCACCCGTGAAATAGCTTTAACTCCAGCCAAACAAAGAAATTGACGGAAAAAGCCATTGGTGGAAGCACCTCTAAGTTGCTATCGTTGTTCAAACAACATATTACTCTTTTCATGAAATTTTCCATGACTTTTGCACAGAGATGTGGCTGTATCTCACCGATGACACTTTAGATTTCCGATTTGAGCTCAGGAATTGCTTCTAGTTTATTTGCATCAACCCGAGATTTCACAAAACCCCAAAGAAAAAAATCGCACGGCAGCTTTAAATCGCACGATATTGGTGGCCAGTTGACATCAGAATTTCGTGAGAGATGTGTTCTGGAAATCGTTGCTGCAATAAGTCGATTGTTTCATGTGTGGAAGGCTGTGCTGTTTTGCTCAAACCGCATGTTGTCCAGATTCATGCGCGCCGTCAAGTTGAGGCCACAAGAAGTAAGTCTTGTATTCCTGTAACCAATGCCATTTTTTCGGGTTTTCGGCAATACTCTCGTTTACAGCACCGAACGGTACGTTGACGCAAATAATTCTTACTATCCGTAATTGATCCCGTTTTTTTTAAATTCCTCGGCAGAATATTTTGCGAAGTTTGCGAGAGTATTCACAATTATATCGCGTTGTTCTTTCAATAAGCACTCCATTTTTAATAATAAGAATAAACAGAGGTGGCAGTTATCAAATTTCAGAGTTACCACTGGCATGAAAAAAAATCAATTTTAAAAAGAGCAATCTTACTGAGACACCCTCTACTTGCATCGTTTTATTGCATAAGGTCAAAAATTTCAATAATAGGTTCATTACTCTTTTGAATAAACTGTTCATCTTTCTAAAAGATGAAAGGTACATAAATAATCTTCTCATAAAGGTTCATCTTTTTATATTTTGTTCAACTGGACAAACACAAAAAGAAATAAAAACCTAACCGTTTATCACATCGCGATGTCTCATGCTGCAACAACAATTTCTATGATATCACTTTCCTTTTACCTACTTACATGCATTGCTTTCATAATATTCCTAGCTCAAAGAAAAAAAGGAAAAAATGTGCACATTTCTTCACTTGACACATATTTTTTTGGGTCTTTTTTATTGCATTGCATGTATGTGTTTGCTTCCTTTTCTACCTGCGTCGTCTGCGTATATTGCCTTTTTTTCTCCTTCATGTGCCTGATCGTGATCGTGGAATCTGGTTCTTGCAAATTCTCGTCTGAGATGGAAAAAAGGCATCGGTGAAGAGTAGAGGCCACTAACACATATAAATTCATTTACATGAAATTTGAGTTCGCTGTTCTGGTACACCTACCCTTAAAAGTCCAAAATAGCAAATACACAAACCAATGTCATGTATAGTCGGTAATGTAGTTGTTGTACAGCTGATTATGACATATGAAAGATATTGAATGCTGATGTCAGGTAGTTCAATCGAAGAGTTTTGTTGGTTTAATTAAATACTAATTAAAACAACTTGTCAGGTTCTCCGATAAATGTTTGTTATGCAAAAGAAGAAAGTTACAGCTCAATTATCCAGGCAGCAATTCAGTCGCAACATGAAAATGACAAGCAAAATGTTTGGACTTTGGATATAATGCAGTCTCAAATGCTTCATAAGCAGAACATATACAAAGTCAGCACTCACCAGGAAAAATACAAAGCAAATAATCCAGGCACGAGCGAGAACACAAACTCGCAAACAGCAACAAGTTCACCAACACCAAAACTTAATAAACACATAAAACAAATAGATCAAATTGACTATTACAATGATAATCAAACATTTAACACAATTCAGAATTTTCAAATTAGTTAAACTTAAGAAAAAAATGATTAAATATACGAGCACAGAGAAAAGCGACTCAAGCACCTTACTTATCTTTTGTTCTGTTTCTCAAACGAAACGTGACAGAGTAAGAGAGATTTTAACGTCAGCACCTGGCAACTAAGCCTTATCTGACGGTGGACCTATCCACACTGTCGGCGTGACAATTTCCAACCGAAGTCAACAATGTCACTATGTTTTATTTAAGAAGACACTAAACCTCTTCCTGATGATCCACCAGCATACAAAAGCACACCTCAACTTTCTAAAAGAAAGAAGCGGGTACCCCGTATCTAGATTCACACCAGTACCAATTGAATTAGTGCCAGCTCTTATTCATCTTGGTTTGATTCTAGACTACTATTCAGGCAACACACGGAACTGCACTCAACCTTCAGTCAGGCGAAAGAAGAGCCGTTGTCCGGTCACAGATACCGCTCAACCTTCACCACCGAAAGAAGAGTCGTTAACTGTGATTTGCGAATAGCAGCTGAGCCCAAACTCAGATAACCACAACCCCCGCGAAGGTCCATCCCACTAGTGAGGTGCTTAATCTCAATACCCGCGGTACCCAATTGCCCCTGTTTTTTGTGACTTTTGTGTTTTGCAGCTTTTATCCAACTGGCGGATGAGGGACACCGCTCACCCTCTGTCAGGATTATCCACATTGATCGAAGGGATGAACCAGCCAATCAAGGGACGCACCCAACATTTTGTCTAATTTCCTTGACGTTTATCCACATTCGGTACTCGTTAATCGTAATTTCCTCCTTTACCATGTGATAGGTCATAGTATCTGTTAAGGATCGCATTGATCTTCATCATACTTCCTGCTTCAATCCGCCAATTCCATTAGACTAAAGCTGCCTACGTCCGCAAGTTCATGCCAATACAATAAATTGACAAGAACCTCTCGGAGGCCCCACGAGAAGGTGTAGGTCAGCACGTTCACTTCAAATTTCTGCCATATTTACTTGGAAACGTGTTTCCTTTCTAAATTGCCAAGATCCATGATTTCACCTCCACGAAACGTGACAACAAGAGGCTGACCGTGGAAGCAAGTATAAACGGTAACAAATGTGTGGCTACCATCGACACCGGTACCACGGCGTCCATTGTACGCCAGGACCTCGTTAAGAAGACATGGCTCCACAACACCAATAGCTATCGTCTAAGGACTGCAACTGGAGAAGCCGCAAAAGTGTATGGTGAGGTACGTCTTAAGATCCGGATGGCAGAGTTGGAATTCTCTCACCTGTTCCTGGTAGCAGATATATGCGACAAGTGCATTGTTGGTGTCAATTTCATGGAAGATCACGGATTGATATTGGATTTCGGATTGATAATCGAAACATCGAGATTCCGATTGTTGGACATTGCGAATCTGTATCAGCGATAACAAGGATCAACGAAGAAGAGTCAAAGCAAGCCTTGAAGTCCGAAGAGCAGAACTCCATAAAGACGAACATTCTCAAGTCATCTAATCCTGGCCACCAACAACGAAGAACTGCAGAAGGTCTCCTCGAAGAATTCGCAGACATCTTTTCATCATCGCAAGTGAAATATGGCAGAACACAACTGGTTCAACATCGAATCAACACCGGGGATGCAAAGCCGATCCGTCAACCTGCAAGACGCCTTCCACTAGCCAAACAAGGTTAGGTTGAAGAACTGATAAGCACCATGAAAGAAGAGGGTCTGATCGAAAACTCTAAAAGCCCTTGGGCGTCTCCAGTGGTCCTGGTAAAGAAGAAAGACGGATCAACCCACTTTTGCGTAGACTATCGAAGGTTGAATGATGTGACCAAGAAGGATAGCTACCCTCTGCCTAGGATCAGTGATACTCTGGACGCAATGGAAGGAGCACAAGGGTTCTCAACTTTGGACCTGAAAAGTGGATACTGGCAAGTAGAAATCCATCCTGAAGACAAAGAGAAGACAGGGTTCTCGACAGGAAACGGATTGTGGCAGTTCAAAGTGATGCCTTTTGGACTGTGCAATGCTCCAGCGACTTTTGACCGCCTTATGGAATGCGTCCTGCAAGGACTCACTTGGAAATCTTGCCTGGTCTATTTGGTTGACGTCATCGTATACGGGAAAACATTTGACGAACATTGTACAAATCTGAGAGCCGTGTTTCAATGACTTCGAGAATCCCACCTCAAGCTCAATCCAGAAAAGTGTTCACTCTTCAAAACCGAAGTGAAATACCTGGGACATATCATCTCATCCCAAGGAGTTAAGACGGATCCTGATAAGGTTGACACCGTGAAGAATTGGCCAACACCATAGGATAAACATCAACTCCGAAGCTTTCTGGGTCCAGCCACCTACTATAGGCGCTTTGTCAAGAACTTTGCTGAGATCGCCAAGATTCTACATCAGCTAACGGAAAAGGGAAAGCAGTTAAAATGGTCAGGTGAGTGCGAGCGCAGCTTTCAAGAGCTCAAGCAACGCTTGTGTAATGCACCAGTGCTGACCTACCCGACTCCAGGAAAACCGTTCATCATTGATGCTGATGTCGGGATTGATGCTGTATTGTCACAGGTACATGATGGCGAAGAAAAGGTGGTTGCCTATTACAGCAAGGTACTCTCGAAGTCGGAAAGAAACTATTGTGTGACCAGAAGAGAGCTTCTTGCACTGATTTTGGCAACAAAGCACTTCCATAAGTATCTCTATGGACAGAAGTTTCTTCTCCGAACCGACCATGGAGCACTAAACTGGCTTTTGAATTTCAAGAATCCAGAGGGTCAAGTGGCGAGATGGATTGAGAGGCTGCAGACGTACGATTATGAAATCCAACATCGGAAGGGGAAGCTTCACTCAAATGCTGATGCACTGTCTCGGAGACCATGTAAGCAAGACTGTAAGCATTGCAGACGCCAAGAAGAAAAAGAAGTGGTTACTGTCCAACGAACCAGAACCGATCCCAACGACGACGAGTTGAGGAAGGCCCAACAAGAGGACCCAGATATTGAACCCATCCTCGCATGCAAGGAACACCAGGAAAAACCAGAATGGGCTGATATCTCCGACAGAAGTCCGGCTCTGAAGGCCTATTGGGCGCAGTGGGACTCGTTGCATGTCCAAGAGGGTGTCCTTCGACGTAAGTGGGAATCAGCAGATGGAAAGTCCTATGTAATGCAGCTAGTTTTACCGAGATTGAAGATTATGGACGTTCTGCGAGATATGCATGTGTTGCACTTTTTCTGACGACGGGACACGGGGAACGATAATACTTATATTAATAATTTTACTTTAATAACGAACGAATTTACGCGATTATAAATATTAAGAATCGAATCAAATAAATAATACTTGTGTTTATAACACAACGCGATGCACGAAATTAAACAAACAACTAACTTGCACTGAAGAAAGTGCGAATACGACACAAAAGAGAATTACGAAAAAGGCAACAACACAGCTCGTTAATAAAGCTGTCACCGCGGCTGTTCAGCTGGGCTGGATTCGAAGTTAGTGGAAGAATTTATGATTTTATTTTATTAAATTGATCGACTTATGAAATCGATCAATTTATTAAAAACAAATGTTCTTTATGCACAGTGGGGTGCAAAAGAAAATGGGCGCAAGGAATTTTTTTGAAAAACGAAATTAGAGAAAAATTCCAAAACTAATTTCAAGAATTATTGATCCAATGATGAAATAAAAAGAACGAATTTAAATTGGTTTTAAATCTTTATTGGGAAACCGTGGGATAGAAGATCCCTGGACTAAAACCCGTTGTTTTCAAAATAGAGGTTAATGAACAAAAGAAAATGAAATTAGATAAAATGGCGTACAATAAATTTAAGTGAAAGCAAATTATAAAATATAAAGAACAAATGGGGTTTTAACACTCGTAATCAAACGCGTCTCGAAAATTTATCAACAAAAAAAAGTCACGAATTTTTCACAATGTTGTGTATGTTGCGTGGGTACTTACACTTACTTCCAATGAAATAAAAGAAATACTCAATTCAATATACAAGAATTCAGGTTTTATTAAGTGTTAGGAAACTGATAAGTTTATGACCAGATGGGTTGGAAGTCAGCAGCAGAAGAAAGATAAAACCTCGTTGGCTATTTGACACAAGTTAAGATTTTGACGTCTCGCATTATTTCCGACAGGCTCGCAGCTAACTTCTCTTCAAACAGTGGGCGCGTTTGGAAATACGTAACACACAAATATTAATTTTTAAGAAACGAAATAAACTCTGGGTATGAATATCCTTAATGCAGTCAAACTACTTATCCTTGGTATTATTTTTCTCCTCTCCTCTATCAAAGGGCACGGTAGTGCCCAGCCAAGTTCTAGCACTACTCCCTTTTTACAGGATCGAACTCAAGCACAGTTTTAACCCCATATAACTTTTGAACCCATAGAGGTAGAAGCTTTTAATTTGAATAACGTATTAACTTCATGTGCACAAAAAGGCCCTGTAAAAAAAATAATTTTGTAGAACCACTACTTCCTGAGATATTGAACAGTAAAGATTTCAAAAACCGTAATTGACTGACTGACTCACTGACTGATCATCAAAATTATAAAGCACTTCTAACAATAGCAGGATCTTGAAATTTGGTACAATGTTAGGTTTTCGGCTGTATACAAAGGAAAAAATCGAAAATTTCAATTTGCTCATTCAGGGGGCGTGGTATCCGCCCACTTTCTGAAACTGGTCGTAGGATCATGAAATTCGGAATACTAATAGGGTTTTGGTTGAGTATAAAAAAAAATATAAGTAAAATATTTTGGTTTCATTAAGGGGCGTGGTTTCCGCCCACTATCTTAAAACGGTCGTAGAATGTTGAAATAAAGAATTCTTGCAAGGTTTTGGTTGAATAACATGAAAAAAATGGGAAAAAAATCTACTGATCATCAAAATTATAAAGCACTTCTAACAATAACAGAATCCTGAAATTTGGTACAATGGTAGGTTTTCGGCTATATACAAAGGAAAAAATCGAAAATTTCAATTTGCTCATTCAGAGGGCGTGGTATCCGCCCACTTTCTGAAACTGGTCGTAGGATCATGAAATTCGGAATACTAATAGGGTTTTGGTTGAGTATAAAGAAAAATATAAGTAAAATATTTTGGTTTCATTTAGGGGCGTGGTTTCCGCCCACTATCTTAAAACGGTCGTAGGATGTTGAAATAAAGAATTCTTGCATGGTTTTGGTTGAATAACATGAAAAAAAAATGAGAAAAAAATCTACTGATCATCAAAATTATAAAGCACTTCTAACAATAACAGAATCCTGAAATTTGGTACAATGGTAGGTTTTCGGCTATATACAAAGGAAAAAATCGAAAATTTCAATTTGCTCATTCAGAGGGCGTGGTATCCGCCCACTTTCTGAAACTGGTCGTAGGATCATGAAATTCGGAATACTAATAGGGTTTTGGTTGAGTATAAAGAAAAATATAAGTAAAATATTTTGGTTTCATTTAGGGGTGTGGTTTCCGCCCACTATCTTAAAACGGTCGTAGGATAATAAAGGAAATAGGAAATAAAGAATTCTTGCAAGGTTTTGGTTGAATAACATGAAAAAAAAGAGAATAAAATCTATTTACATTTAGGGGCGTAGTATCCGCCCACTTTGTTAAAATGGTCGAAAACGTTTAAATTCGAAATTCAACCCTACAGTTGAGTATAAGAGAAAATATAAGTACAAAATTGCAGTTTCATTACAGGGGCGTGGCTGCCACCCACTTTCTTAAAAAGGTCATAGGATGTTGAAATTTAGAATTCTGGTTTGTTTAACTTCATAAAACTATATGAGTAACTTTCCTTAGTGGTTTCACAATGGACCATTGATGTCTAAATGTGACATCTAGACAGCCACTCTAACCTAACCTACCTATTACTTATTTATAAATTGGCAGACCAATTATATTGTTAAAGTTTGCAAATTGCTACTTATAAAGTTATTTCGAGGTTCATGGTTTCATAAAAAAAATCAAAAAACTTTGCAAAAAGATGTGAAATCAGAACAAAAACATAAAATGTAAAAAAAGAGCCAAGTTCTCTTATGTGCGAACAACACTGTGTAAAAAGTTAGCCACCAAAAGTAATGAGATCTAAAAGAATGCCAAGTTCTTACATGTAAAAGTGTTTGAATATTTTAAATCATAGAAGATAATGCAATAATATTAAAAGAAAATAGAAAATAGTTTGGATGAAAATTTTCGAGTTCACTTGGCAAGTTTTCGTTTGTAGCATGATTAATAACATTTTAAAACTTGAACAGTGAACTTGTAAATTTTCATCCAGACTATTTTCTATTTTCTTTTAATATTGTTGTATTATCTTCTATGATTTAAAATATTCAATATAACACTTTAACATGTAAGAACTTGGCATTCTTTTAGATCTCATTACTTTTGGTGGCTAACTTATTACACAGTGTTGTTCGCACATAAGAGAACTTGGCTCTTTTTTTACATTTTATGTTTTTGTTCTGATCTCCTTATGTCCTTTTGTCCTCGTTTTTCCCACCTCGAATCCCGGTCCTTTTTTTTTGCAATTCCTCGAAATTTTTACGATTTCAAACAAAAATATAACTCCTTCTCGATTTTTCCTTCTTCACCAAAAATTCCTTTTTCAAAATCCTCGAATATCTTTTTCGTCTTCTCGCTTGGTTGGGTCTCCACAGAGTGCCTTCCAAGCTATTTCCAAAAATAATTCTCCTCCCTCGTCCATCACATTCACCCACACATAAACTCTCACCAGACAATCGTTTTCGTGATCATCGGTCACGGATTTACGTCTTCCTGGAAGCTTTACGCTAACCGAGAGAGCTACCGTTGTTGAATCTCAACGAAACTTTACTCGCACACACACAAACACGGTTTCAACAAGTTGTTGGATGTAATTCCAAAACTTGCCGAAACATTATGGCCGAGTTCAGACCCCTTCCCAACTAAACTTATTTTTCGAGAAAAATTGAAGAAGTTAAAATCGAGAAGAAATCTCACTATAGGCATTCTCCTAACAAACTACGTTACAATTATCGCGCGAAATTCGAAGTGAGAAAATTTCAAATCTATACTATTTTAGAGATACGGAGAGGAAAACATTTCTGAAAACTAATCCTTTTTAAGCTAATAGAAAAACTAAGTTACGTCGCGTTAAAAACCCATGTTGTACATGTTAATTTAAGTTAATTTACGTTAAAAGTTAAATTAAAAAAGTTAAGCTATGTTAAGTTTACATCTTAAATTATCAGTGGAAATTATTAAAGAGAAAATATATAATTATTCATGTCTCATTGTGAATATGTGTTGTTGTGGTTGTGTTATAATGTTGTTGTTGTTATTGTCCATAAGTAGGAGTCCACCCGACTCTACTTCTTCGGCTCATCCGCTGGCACCTCTCACTCGTACTCGAACACCTATATGGGTTGCTTTTGCAAAATAAAGGCTCGGTACACCAATGGTTGATGAGACCACGGTTGCCCTCAACTTTGCCGATATTTTGCAGCCACAACGAAAAGAAAAAGAACCAGCCGAAGGATGGTTTTCGTTACGGTAAAATTTACCGTAACAAATCCCAACCTTACCTCCCAAGAAATGTGCTTACTTTTCGAGAAAAGTAAACCATTTACTAAGGCTCGGCCAGGGGGTAGACAACACAACATAGGAAGAACATCATAACACGAGAAAAGAAAAAAGAGATTAGTATGGCACGTAAAATGGATATAATAATGGACTTTACATCGTACAAAAACACAATAAAAACAACAAAAATTAACAAACGAAAAAAAATCTAAGGGACTTTTACCTCAAACGTAAGGCTTCAAATCCTTTACGTGCCACGTTCCCCGATCTTTCCCTTTTTCATCTAAAAGCAGGTATATCCACGGTGACATCCTCTTACTGACCGTAAATGGTCAAACGAATTTGGTCGCCAACTTCGCCGCGAAGTAATTAGCTGCATCGGACAGCGCAAAGCTTCTACGCCACACGAGATCACCCGGGTGATACTGCGTGTCTCTCCTACGTAAATTATAAGTCTTGGCAGCCTTCTTTCCCCCTGCTTCCAACTTCCTAGCAATATCTCCTCTCAGTTTCCGAAACTGTCTATCAATTTTCCCTCTATCTTGGTCCCTATCGTGATCAAAACTACTATCTCGAAGCCCTACATCATGGCCACTCGTAACCATGTTTCTACCGAAATTCGCGAAGTATGGCGACACACCTAAAACTTCATGTTGCGAAGTTCGCACAGGCTACCTTCGCCAGTTACGAATCCCAACTCCGCTGATTTTCCGAGACATACGCCCGGAGCGTAGTCTTAATTATCTGATTTATCCGTTCCGCAGGATTTGCCTGCGGATGATAATTTGCAGTATACCGAAGTTGTGACCGGTACGCTTCGCTTAGCGTTTTCAATTCCTTACTACGGAATTGGGGACCGTTGTCACAGACGATCCACTTAGGAACACCGAAGAGAAGAAAAACGTTTTCTTCCAATTCCCGACAAACCGCTTTAGCCGTAGCGGACCGGAACGCGAACAACAGGGGAAATTTAGTAAAATAATCGACGACCGTTAATATACAGGGTGATTCACGAGCGTTGTGCCAAAAAGCTAGAGCGTGTAGGTTGAGTTGAGACAAGAAAAAAATCGTATAGGAGGGGGGGGTCTATTCCCCCCCGTTTAGCCGGGAGGAGCAATTTTCTGAAAAATTGACTTATTTTGTAAAAAAAATATAAAAAATCAACGGCTTAGTTTACAACACCGTGCTATACTTTTCTGAAAAGCTTAAAACTTCTTCTTTCACTTTGTTTTTAAAATAAATTGTTTTAACGAATAGTTTAAAAAAAATAAATTTTCAAACTCAAAATTTTCAAAAAAAAGCCAAAAAAAATTTTTTGAACTAATTTTTTTCAAAATGTTATGTAATTAAGTACTAATTTTGTTTTAAAATTTCAATGTCTTTGTTAATTTTTAGTCGAAAACAGAAAACCGGATGCAAAAATGTCTTTTCGTGTTTGAGAAATTAAAAAAAACCAAAACCACTTTTTTCTAAGAAAATCTTTGTTTTTATTTTTACCTATCTGGACTTTTAGTATAATTTACTAGTTTAATTTATAAATTTAATTTTTTGTAATTGGAGTTTTATGAGGACTCAATAAAGTAGAAAAGTATTTGATTTTCCCTGGATTAATCATTTTGTTCATTAAAAACGTCTGCCATTGACCTTTCACTTCTAGCTCTCCGTGCTCTCGTCGGCGGATTCTTGAAAACATGCTACGACTTGGGCGCCATCTATTGGGATATCTTTCAGCGTAGAGTCTTTCGGCTTCCCGATCTCGACAACAAGTTAAACCGCAGAAGTTCCTGTCCGCTAACTCTTCTCGAACATATGAGTTTGTTATTGTTATGTGTTGATGAATTAATATTTTAATTATAAATGGTTGTTAAGTAAATATGCGATGCCTTTTATTAACCTTTAGGTTGTTAATTGTTTTTTTCATTCAAGAAAAATTGCGGTTTAATTATCTTAAGCCCTCAGCAGGTAGAACCCTTCGCCGGCGAGTGGCCGCGGCCCCAGGTATATTAAGAAAAAATTGCAGGTCAGTTTTCAGACGTTATCAATGAATAAAATGGTTAATCCATTGAAAATCCAATACTTTTCTACTTTATTGAGTCGTCATAAGACTCCAATTACAAAAAATTAAATTTATAAATTAAACTAGTAAATTATACCAAAAGTCCAGATAGGTAAAAATAAAAACAAAGATTTTCTTAGAAAAAAGTGGTTTTGGTTTTTTTTTTAATTTCTCAAAAACGAAAAGACATTTTTGCATCCGGTTTTCTGCTTTCGACTAAAAATTAACAAAGACATTGAAATTTTAAAACAATATTAGTATTTAATTACATAAAATTTTGAAAAAAATTAGTTCAAAAATTTTTTTTTTTTGGCTTTTTTTTTGAAAATTTTGAGTTTGAAAATTTATTTTTTTAAAACTATTCGTTAAAACAATTTATTTTAAAAACAAAGTGAAAGAAGAAGTTTTAAGCTTTTCAGAAAGGTATAGCACGGTGTCGTAAACTAAGCCGTTGATTTTTTATATTTTTTTTTTACAAAATAAGTCAATTTTTCAGAAAATTGCCCCTCCCGGATAAACGGGGGGGAATAGACCCCCCCCCTCCTAATCGATTTTTTTCTTGTCTCAACTCAACCTACACGCTCTAGCTTTTTGGCACAACGCTCGTGAATCACCCTGTATATATAAACCCGCGCGACGACTTCGGCAATGGACCCACCAAGTCCACACAAATCATTTCCCACGGTTGGGAACTCCCCAGTCCCCACCCTCTCGGTCATTAGACCAGCTGGCTTCTCGTTCACCGGCTTCACGCTTTGGTGAGTCTTACAACTCCTAACATATTTGGTAATATCCCCTCTCATTTTGGGCCAGAAATATTTGTCCGCTACTCTAGCGAAAGTTTTCTTAACGCCCATGTGTCCTGCAAGTGGAGCATCATGGCACTCGTTAAGAACTCTCGTCCTATCTCCTTTCCCTAACACTAACTTCCACTCCTCACCACTATTATATTACAACAATATGGTTCAACCTAACATGTTTATAGAGCCGCCCATTCTCAACTCGCCAAGAGGAGTAATCTAACGGGCTCTTTTCTACCTGTGATTTCATTTTAATCACCCAAGGGTCCGAATCCGCATCGGAGACACCAGCTACTTCTGGGACTCCTCGCGACAACATATCAGGACGACATGTTCTTTGCCCTTTCGGTGGATGATTTTGAAATCGAATTGTTGGAGCCGAATGGCCCAACGAGCTAACCTACCCTGCGGATCCTTAAGGTTGCTAAGCCAGACCAGTGAGTGATGATCAGCTACGACTGCAAATCGAACACCTTCGAGATACGGCCGCAACTTCTCAATCGCCCAAAGGACGGCTAAACATTCCTTTTCGGTCGTAGAGTAGTTTCTTTCATTCCTATTCAATGACCGACTCAAATAACATATGGCTTTCCCGCCATCCTCAAACTCCTGCGAAAGTACGGCTCCGATACCATAGTCCGAGGCATCTGTTTGTACAACAAACGGCCTTGAAAAATCCGGACATGTTAGGATCGGTGCCGTAACCAAACACTCTTTGGCTTTCCTAAAACATTCCTCACACTCTTGGGTCCACTCAAATTTCTTACCTTTCTTCAACAGATCGGTAAGGGGCCTAACTAAAATAGCGAAATTTGGCACGAATCGTCGATACCAAGAAATTGTCCCTACAAAACTCTTAATTTCCTTCACGTTTTTCGGTGGAGGAATCCTCATCATGCTTTCCACTTTTTCCGGGTCAACATGAAGCCCGTTCCTATCTACTACGTAACCTAGAAATTTCAAAGAAGGTCTACAGAAATGACATTTTTCCCTACCTACTTTTAACCCGCATCTCCTAACCTTCTAAAAACTTCTTTGAGAATTTCACAAAGACGAACGCTTCTAAGTCGGGACCCAAAACGTCGTCAACGAACCTTTGCCATGTCGCTGGTGAATTATGAAGCCCGAATGGCATTCTACAAAATTGAAAAAGACCCCGCCCTGGCACTGTAAACGCTGTATACTTGCGCGATTCCTCTTCCATTGGAATCTGCCAATAGGCAGACTTAATGTCTAAAGAGGACAAGAAATTCGCTTTTCGAAGCTTGTCCAAAATCGCGGAAATAAATGGAAGTGGATAAGCATCCCTATCGGTAACCTCGTTTAATTTCCTATAGTCTACACAGAACCGATAACTACCGTCTTTCTTCTTAACGAGAAGAATCGGCGATGCCCAAGGACTCTTCGACTTCTCAATAACTCCAGCTTCCAACATCTCCTGGAGCTCTTGATCGATATGCTTCTGAATCGCGGGCGAAACAGGGTAATATCTTTGCTTTATCGGTTCTGCGGACGTCCTAATCTTGTGCTCAACTAAGTTGGTGCACCCTAAACCTTCGGTCATTGACTTGAAAAGCTCCTCTAACACTAACTCAAGCTTCCTATTTTCGAAATCGTTCAGATCCGATTTCTCCCTAATAGCAACCCTGTCTGTCATCGAGGCCACCATCTCTTGGCTCGAAAAATTCCAAACACCATATCTCAAATCCGGGACTATGCCCGATAGTGCCCAAAAATCGGCACCTAGGATCAACTGGTGTGGAAGATTCGGAATGACCAGACATTCTATCAAGAAGGATTTGTTCTCTACCTCCACTGGCAGAGAAACAGACCCTGCTACACCTACACCCGCCCCATCTGCTAAAGCTACTGACCCAACACTACTTTTTCCTAATTAAAGCCCTAACTCCTTCAAAATTTTCCACCCGTCTCCTCCTACAATGGTCCTAGAAGCTCCGGAATCAAGTAGCCCCAAAAACTTGATTCCATAAACCCTAACTCCTAAATATGGTCTTGTGTCCCTACCATTTGCCACTAGCGTGAAACTTAGGTGAACTGGGTCCACCCGCTGATCGTCAGCAGACGACCGACCTATCGCCGACGGACTCCTTGTTCTGCTGACACAAGGGCCCGTTCCCCATTTCCCGAACACCGCCTACAATCCCTACGATACACACCTACCGCCCCACAACCAAAACAACGCCTCTGCACCGAACAGTTTTGGGCGAAGTGCCCGTCCTTGTTACAATTGTAACACCTAACGACCTGCCTAAAAGGGTTTTCCGGAACAGGAGCAACAGCCGCAACTCGGTGTTGATCGGACGTCCTCGGTTGATAACCGCACTCTGGTTCTAATAAATTCCTATTCCTAACTGGTGGAGTAAATCCACATTTACCTTAAGGGTATCTAACTCCTTACCTAAGATAGCAAGTTCCTTAACCGTCCTTGGTTTGGAACTCGCTATTTGAACCTGGTGAAAGGTTCAACATTCTTCCTTAAATTGCCAGCATCCTACTTTCCGACAGTGGCTCCGATAGCCTACGGAACAATGTCCTCATCGTCGCTAAGTACGCCCCGAATGTTTCATCTCTCCCTTGCGAACGACGATTGATCTCTTCTAACAGAAGATCATCATAGTTCGCAGGAAGAAATTCTGCCCTAAGCTCCCTAACAAGCTCCTGCCAATCAGAAATATCTTCCCTAACGGTCCTGTACCACATAAGCGCCCTACCCGACAAAAGCTCTGAGGTTGATTTGAAGAGGGGGGACTCTGGCACATCGTTTGCCAAACGGAGTTCCTCCACTCTCTCTAAAAACGAATTTACTGAGGCTCCGTCCGAGTCCCCAGTAAATTTTAATCCCACTTCCCTACACGTTCGGTGCATTTCTGTTGAACGACCATTTGTTCAACAGAAAAGTCACCCCTAGCCGCCCTATGTCCAGATTGGACCCTATCAGCTGCGTCACTGACTATAGGGCTACTACCACCAAGCCTTGGTTCTGTAGTTGACCCTCCAGCCAGACCTGGAGTCGACCGAACACTAACTGCCTGTTCAACCGGAACTTGCAGTCGATTTTGTGTTTGAATTGTGTTATGGCTGCAGGGAACTTTATTAGAAATCCAAACGATTGACACGTATAATAAATTGTCAAAATACATGTTTCGGATTGAAGTGTCAGTGGCAGGACCGGCATCGATTGGCCATTTTGTAGCAAGATCGAGAAAATGGAAAATCCTTGGCAGGCTAGGGTTGATGCGAGTGTTGATTATCCCATTACATATATCGGGTATCCGATGTTCTTGATATAGGGCTTGTATTCGCCACCAGTAACCTTAAAAAAAGAAAAAAACTTATTTTAGGGAATAGAATTTCATAAATTAAAAACTCGAACTTACCCCGCCAGGGTGGGACTTTTCAACATCTATCCAATTGGGCGTCTTATTGACCCGCTGCTGCCTGGTCGTACAGTTTGTTGAAACAGTCGATTGTTGTCGACGGAAGTTACGTAGTCCCCAAACTGCCATTTTTCATTGATCGGATTGGCTAACGAATACCTCTGTCACCGCTTCCAAAAGATTCAACCGATCTAAAGAAATTATTACTTGCAATGGGGAACCTTAAATTTCCATAATGAAAGACTTACGTTGTTTAATCAATGCTTTCCGACCTCGCCCGACTGATTGCTCGAATAATCTTGCTACACGAAACACAACTCGTCCGATTATAACGTATTTGTCATCTGACCTCACTCTCCGATTTCGGTCCGATCGCCAGTTGCCAACATTTGGAAATCCGGTCGAAGCGCACAAGTGTGGATTACTCTCGGTTATGGTTTCTGATCATACGGTTTGCCGAAGAGTGCGTTATAAGAGTAGTATTCTGCATCTGAGTCTGTTGGGGAACACAAGCATTCGAGCCGAGAATATTCAATCGGGCTTCATGTTTCTCCATTCTGCCGCGGCAATGCAATTATCAGGGAACCTGTTCCCGATGCAACAGTTCCAGCAATGGCAACCAGAGTTCGATCTGTAAATGTTGATGTCTCTTGAGATGGTATGATATCATTGGTAAACGATGTTAAAAACATACCTGCCGACAGGTCATGCTGCACCAAATCGGGATAGAGCTCGTCACTGGGTATAAATTTGTTGAGCCGTTTGCAACCAGGGCGAATGGAGAATGGAGTTTTTGATCGAGCTGTATTCAGCTACACAAAAAAATCTGTTTTTTTTGTTTGACAACCAGGTTCGAGACGAAGAGACAGACGAAAAGACGAGCGATGAGCCGGTGTTCGTCGTCGGCATTACCATTTAGGAAGGAGGCCCGACGTGTTGAAAAGGACCGTCAATACCAACGGCCGCTATTGAGGTGCAAGTCGCCGTGCAGGCGAGTAGAGGTGTGTAGACAGCGGAGGCGTTGTCGGCACAGGGATAAGACCTGAGGAAAAAGGGAGATAATTATCAAATGAACAAAACAATACGCAGTCTTACCTACAATATTTTCGGCTTGCTGTCTGGTGGGTAAACAAAGTTCTTGGGCGGGAGGACGATGGTTGGCAGCGGAGGCGTTGTCGGCGCGGAAGATAGGACCTGCAATGAACAAAAAGAAAGGTATTAGGAAAAAAATATTGGCCATCAAAGACGTAAGTTTACTTACAATATTGTTCTCGCTGCCGGGCCATTAATATCTGCGCCATCATTGGCACTGAGTCACAGAACGACCTGAAATGGAAAATAAAATTCATGGTTGTAGGTTTTAGTTAGGGATTACAACAAAATAATTGTAAAATTATGCACAAAATAAGAAAAAATACTCACGTTGTGTAGTGTGCTTGTGTAGTGTAGGGCTAATGAATGAAAATGGCGGAATTTTGCAAAAGAGGAAACAACAAATATTTTCTCAATGGCAAAGGGCATGCTGTGTAGCCTGGAAAGATGACGGTTGGCTGGAAAGGGGGAAAGTTTAGAAAATGATTTCGAGTGGAAGAAAGTTTGAGGGATGGTGCAATATGTTTTGAAGTTGATGTTTAGGAGTGATTTTTTTTTGTTTTTCTTTGGCGTTGGAGATTTTGTGATTTATCTGTTTGATTGAATAGGGTAATAGAGTTTTTTTTGTCAATGCTGTGGAGGGACAAGAGGAAAAATTGAAACAAGAGGGAAAGTATTTTTTTTTATTTGTGTTAATGTAATTTATTAAGTGTAATGTTTAGCTAAAATACATGTTGGGAGTGTTTTATACTAGTCTACATGGTTCTTTTTGTGTTTAGGTCAATGCTTACATACAAACATCTATGTATAGAGTATAAACAATAAAACGACAAACATAACAAAACAAAAGGAAACGCTTAGACTATGGTTAATATTGAAATGTCCATAATCAACCACAATTGAATTTCAAATTGCAACAACAACATTTTGTTTTTGGGTCTGAAGGTTGCTAGGGTTGAGAAAAAGAACGACCTGCGGTCGGCTAAGATGAAAGCGGTCAGGCGACGACGACGCCTTTAGCCGCCGCATCGGCTCGAAAAATAAGCCGCTCTGCAATAACCTACGGTCGACGGAAGGTCAAAACAGTGCGTAGAGGCGGACAGTCAATTTCTCGGCTAGCGAACATTTTCTTAGCTCCCCTGAGGACATTTTTCGTTCAGCCGTTGCACAAAGTGTATCAGAGGAAAAAGAAATAAGTTTCTTCAGTGGAGTTAGTGATTGTCAGTTTGTTAAATCGATAAGTGAAGTCGTTTTTTTATAAATTCGAATTGATTGATTTTGCCAGAAGGTATCCCAAAATTTCCGAACGAAAATAGAAAAAGGGTGAGTCCGGTTTTTTTCCATTTATCAGTAGCGATAGTAGTTGTTATCGGCTTGGCACCCGTGAAATAGCTATAACTCCAGCCAAAACAAAGAAATTGACGGAAAAAGCCATTGGTGGAAGCACCTCTAAGTTGCTATCGTTGTTCAAACAACATAAATGGAAATGACGGACGCAGCCTAACTGCAGTGTTAAATAACACAAAAACAAAACTATAACAAATAAACTGACTAGTGTCAAAACTTTCAATAATCTGACCCTTGGTGTACGCAACAAATTGTTGTTGGAACAAGATAGCATTACTTTGAGGAGCTTGTAAAAATGCGCCTATGTTCATTGCAAATGATAAACAATAAAAAGTCTACAATGGGAAACCAAAAATCAGTGGAGTTGTTAGCGCAATGCGTAGTGCATTGGCTTCACAACTAGCAGGTCCTAGGTTCAAATCCCAAAGTGAACTCAAAAAGTTTTTCGATTAATATGAAAAATAACTAGGCAGCACCACTAACAAAGCAGTCTGATGATCGGCTTGGCACCCGTGAAATAGCTATAACTCCAGCCAAAACAAAGAAATTGACGGAAAAAGCCATTGGGGGAAGCACCTCTAAGTTGCTATCGTTGTTCAAACAACATAAATGGAAATGACGGACGCAGCCTAACTGCAGTGTTAAATAACACAAAAACAAAACGATAGTAGTTGTTGTTTGATAACGAGTCTAATGCTGGGTGAATTCTTGTGTGATACGATTTAGGGCGAGATTCCGAGCCTAAGGAGATAAATTGGTAAACCGTGTGGGCCAGCGGCCATTCCCGGCAAGAGAAGGCAAAGCGACAAGCCCGTGATTCTCCGGGATATCAAGTAACTTAGATATAAGAGATATTCAAGACCCCTATTTTGACCTTGGTGCTTCTCTAGGTCATTGATATCAGGAAGTACCGCCCCTTTTTTTATTTATTCGATAGACTATTTTTTCTGAATTGCCTCAAAAGGCGAAGATCAAGAATACGAATTATAACATATTTCGAAGCAAGCCGCCAGCAGCGCGACCGGCTAAAGATTTTGCGGCGCTTTCAAAACAGTTGCTCAACGCAAGCCACCAGCGGCTGGCGAAAACGCCCAGCGAT
The DNA here is from genome assembly GCA_943590905.1 of Sphaerophoria taeniata. Classification (NCBI taxonomy): domain Eukaryota; kingdom Metazoa; phylum Arthropoda; class Insecta; order Diptera; family Syrphidae; genus Sphaerophoria; species Sphaerophoria taeniata. Next base: position 86,166,588 of record OX016541.1, on the reverse strand, counting down.
CGCATAACAATCGCCAAGTGCCAGAAGAAGAAGACCTTCAAGAAATCGCCGAAATCGGCAGAAGAATCTTTGATTGTTAACCTTTTTTTTGTCGTTATTCATTTTTTTTTATCTTTGTTTGAATTGCCATAAGCGACATATTTGAATTTTTGTTAGAAATCCATTTTTTTTGTTCTTATAAATACAGTTTTTTTTTGCGCATGTGTCAAAGATTCCGGAAGTTTCCGAAGAAAGGAAGTGGAATATCTTTGAACCGGCAAATTTTAAGAGTCCATCGGAGGAATCTTCTCCAACCCTCGCTACGAAGCAAGATTTTGCCCCTTACGACCCCTCTTATAAATAGAGCTCTATATATAGGCAGTGGTAAGGGTATCGTTTTGGTCTAAGAGGCGGGAATTCAAAACCGCTGGGGGTACATTTGCGAGTTTTGGTTTCTGGGGAAGGATCACGTCCGGAGGAACCGGTGTGCAGTGTTCCAAGTTCTTTGTTGTCGGTGGTCCGTTTCCGAGACTTTTTCATGCTTTAGTGATTTGCTTTAGTTTGCTTGTAAAGTATTTCTTTTCTTTAATTTCAATTTTTAGCGTAAATGTTTCTTTAATTTTCGTTTCAAAAGAAGTTATAATTGTCTAATCATTATTTACATCTCATTGTTCAAAATTCTTTCGTTTTGTAATCTTTTTCTAAAAATTGTAATTATCTTTAATGTTCAGAAGTACGCTATGGTCTTAAAGTCAATAAATTGTTTTTGAACGACAAATGTCGGAGAGAAACCTCGGTCTTTCTAATTTTGAATTTTTCGTGGGCCAATAGCTCAATGGCAGAGTGAGGCAACTTTTCAGGGGTGAGTAAGGTAAGCGAAGGGGAGTGACCTGAACATGGCATGAGCAGCGGCGACGACGATTTAACGACATGTCGTTTTAGGGGGATCCGATCAATCTCAGGCCTTCCAGATTCCAAAGGTGGGGTGGGAAAAATGAGGCCAATCTGCACCAACATCAGCAGTCCTCGAGGTATGGTGACGACACATGGTGGTGGTTTCGTTTCGTTTCTTTTCGGCATGTTTTATGTTTTTGGAGTAAGAGGAGATCCAGCTGCGGTGGCAACCGTTTCGTGGCAGATGTCAAATCGAGGCGTAAGTCTTAGTAACGATAGCTCATTAGAAGGCGTTTTAATTGCGACGTGTCAATTTGGCGTACGAAACGAATACGTTCGAAACATCTATGTGTCGTGTCGGTTGCATTCTTTCGATTCCAGGGGTTCAAGTCTTCATTGACAAAGTCTTGACATAGCCAATGAATTGCGGTTCACCGGTGGGAGTTGGGGGAATCGCACCGACGTTCTCAGTTCAGTTCGTCCCTGTTGTCGGGATCGAACCAAAGCGTAAGTTTTTGTCAAGATAGCTCGTTAGAAAGCTTGTCAAACTGCGACGCGATGTTTCGACCTCGACCGCAGGAACGAGTTGAAATTGTCTTCGTGTCGTTTCAATATTTTTCTCGTCACCACACCTCGAGGAAGTTTTTTTTTGAATCGTCGTCAATCAGCTACAAGTCATATGTATCGTCAAAGCAAATTCAGAGAGTCACTCCCTTAGCTACCCCAAACACCCCGAATCACAAATACAGATTATAAACAAAATTTATTAGTTTGAAATCCATTTTTTGTTTTTTTTAACAGAGTCTTTTGAAGTTTTTTGGTGTAAGTTTTTTTTTTGAAGGAACAAAATCGATAGGAGATTTAGATATCGTTTTCACGTTTGCTTTCCTTTTTTCCAAGTTTTCTTCAAAGGAAGTTAGTTACTTGTATTAACAACAGATATCATTTTTTTATTATTCTAGTTTTTTTTTTCATTTTGGTGGTTGGGGATAATTAAGGTTTAGGTTATAAGAAAAAATTCATAAAAATACAAAAAAAAATCATTTTACTTATAGTTTCAAAGAGAAAAAAAGAAAGAAAAACAAATTTGTGTTTCAAATTCATTCCTTTTTTTCATTTTTTTGATTATTTATTTATTTATTAGTCATTTTGTTCAGTATATATTTATTCTTTTTTTTTTATTAATTCTCTTATATAAAATTTTAGTATTAGTTACTTTTTTATAATTTTTTTTTTGTTTGTGTTGGTTTATTTGTTATGTTAAGTTTTTTTTTATTATTACTTCTTTTTGTTATTTATTTATTTATTTAATCCATTTTTTTTTCGTTATTTATTTATTATTTAATCATTTTTTTTGTCATTATTTATTTATTTTTTTTTCTTTTCTAAATTATTTTTTTTGTTATTCCATCATTCCTTTTATTATTTAATTGTTTTTTATTGAGTTTCTTATTTATTTATTTATTAACATATTTATTTATCAATTTTTTTTTTGTCCTTTTATATATTCTTTAATTTGGAAGCGATTTTTTTGTATATATATATCAACACCCCAACTCATAATTTGTTTTGTGGAGTGGTCAATAGCTTGGTACGAATCATTCATTTCATTTTCGATCCACAAAATTCAAACGAAATACATAAAAAAACCCCAGAGCACAGATATCGATCATTATTTTTTTTTTTTTTTGGTGGGGAAGTCGACACATTTCGCCAGAGAAGATTTAGGCACGATAGGGTATGACCAAAAGGCCTGCCACAAGAAAGTCAAAACTTCCAGGTAAGGTCCAGCTTTTCCACCGTCCAGTCACCCGAAGTCTCCTAAAATCTGGGACAGACATACCAGAAATGTCACTCAAACATACACCACCACGCGGGTCGAGGGACCAGGCGTCTAAACAAGACCCACCACCGACCGAGAAACCGAGTGGGTCCATAAGCCAGGGCGAGGGTGAGGCATCTTCATCGAAACCGCCATCGCAGTCAACCTCTAGCGGTAATCCCGGGTCCGAAGGAATCACCGAGACAGTTACGACGCCGACGTACAGCGACCTTACAGTGACAGGCGAAGGAAATGCTGTTAGAGACCAGGAAACGCTAGCAGGTATTCAAGGGGAACAAGTCGATAACGATAACTTAATCGATTTGGAGCACCCTTCGTGAAATGAAACAGACCCAGGACCTTCGAGGGCAGGGCAGAACGACCAAGCGCATGAATTTACAGCGAGCAGCGTATCGGCGGAGTTAAAAACGCTCATCAACCTAGCGGTCGTAAACGCCTACCAGTCATATACTAGCTCGATAAGTGGGAGCGTTTCCGAGGCAGTCAGAAGTGAAGTCGAGCGAGGTTTCTTGGACTTCATGAAAGAAATCAATTACGCCACAAGGCCAACACCACCGCTCGAAGAAAGAGTCCGACCACCAAAGGTACCCCGGCCGCCCGTTCCCAGAGTTACACCTCAGATGTTACCGGCTCCAACAGCGCAACCACCGCACAGTGCGTCGATTGTATGGAGATGGTGGACAAAATTCAATTTCACAAAACTTTGTTAAATTTCGCCACAATAATTGTTGCTTATTAATTAAGTTATAAGTTTTACGAATTTTCAGGTAATATTTACGCCCCCTGCCACGCCCATTTTTGAATATCATTTGATATCTTGAGAACGACTGGCACGAATTGAATGAAATTTAAGGAGTTTAATTTTCTAGATAAGGTTATTAATACAAAAAAATATGGACTCAATCCGCCCACTGCCACGCCCACTTTTAAAATTGTTTATTTCTTATGAACCGCTTGGATGTTAATATGAATATTTTGGAAACAGGGATATGGGATACAGACAGATTTGAGATATTTTTGGTAACATCTTTAAAAAACAAAAAAATTGACGCCGAAAATGAAAAAGGAAACCTCATTTCTTCAGTTTGGAGTTGAAAGATTCGCAACTCTTCTTTTTCCGTCTTTTTTGGCGCGTCTAAAAATGAAGTTTCTGGTCCATAAAAAGGCGGTACAGTAAGAAAATTATGTTAAATGCTATCGGGAAGTGTAAAATTATTTTTAAGTCAAGCCTCGTAGGGCTTATCTGAAAGACTATGGGTCTTTGAACATTGTCGTTCTAAGCTTAAGTCAAATATTTAATTTTCGATTCAAAATCACTTTTTATTTTAAATGGACAGTTATTTATATTTTAATAAGCTATAACAAAAATTAAGACATCCTTAATTATCGATTTTTTATCGAAAGAAACCATTTTTCATAAATAACTTCATTTTTTATGACTTGCACTTGTCCTACAAAAAACGAAATATTTCGAAAGTTTGCAAAAATTAGCAATGGAACTCTTTGTTTTTAAATAAAATAATAGCAGGGGATAACAAAAAGACTTAAAATTCAGATATACTTTGATATATTTTTTTTTAAACTCAACTTATTTAAATTTATGTGCCTCAAAAAATAGCACTTTTAATTAAATTAATTATAAAAGTAATATCACATAAAAATAAACCAAAAAACGTTTGTATCACCTCTTAATATATCCATAATTAATATTCAAGAGAAAAAAAATTTATAACTAGAAACACTTTCTTGAACGAGATCAATAGTTGAATGCGAAAATCGAAATCAAAACTAAGAAAAAAAATAAAAGTTCTTTTTCTGCATATAAAAATCCCGCTAATCAATGCAGAAGAAAAAAACAACAATTGAAAATAATAAATTACAGTTGCTAAACATGTTTTTGATAGACTCCAAAGCATTCTAGATCTCAAACGCATATTTAGTTTTTTGATTTTTGTCTACTGGTCGACGCACTGTGCACCGGTGAGAAGCTTGCCGCCAATGTCGTCGAACAACTCACGAAGGTTGACACCAGAGTTTTTGCATGCGCAACCGAATCTACTTCCGAAGGAAAATGCACCACCGCCGCCGGTTCATTCTAGGCGAATGTTCCAAGAGCGAGCTTATTGGGATGGTGACCGTCGCTATGGACAGGACTCTAGTGGACACCGGATGCCATATCCACCAGACGGGTACCATCAATTGGAAGACCGGCACCCTGAGCCTCAATTTAGGTCGCCGCCTCCGCAGCAGCAGAGACCTGCGAGAAAGCCAATTAGGATCGACAAATGGGGGATAATTTTCGAAGGAAAGCCAGACCGCCTGACCGTCGAAGATTTTATATTTCGTGTTGAACTACTTCAACAACAACATGGATGTTCTTGGGCGGAAATCCTAAGGGACTTCCACATTTTGTTAAGCGGAACGGCTTATGAATGGTACTGGCAGTACCAGCGCACCAGTTACCCTCCAGACTGGCCAGGACTAAGAGACGCGCTAACGCGTCAGTTCAGAAATTCCAAGTCCGATCTCGAAATCATGCGAGACATCATGGATAGGCGACAAGGAGCCTGGGAGCCCATAGATACATATTTCGCCTCGATATACAAACTTAAAGGCCAGCTGGGAATCCAAATATCAGAAGAAGAATTGGTCTGCATACTCAAAAGAAATTTGAATGAACGCATCGGGAGGTTAGTGTATCCGCAAGCGCTCTTCAACCTCGACCAATTGAGACGCGCTTGTAAGGATGCCGAATGCGCTTTTCCACCGAGAGGAGGAGAGCGCAAACGTGACGTCGCGAGGCCGGTTAGGCAACCAAACCGATTCGCAGCGAATGAGCTGGACTATGAGAACCCAGATTACGAAGAGGAGCATGTGGATGCGTTCCAAGCAGCCAATAGTAGTCGTCCCCGAACCAGCAAATCAAGTGGCCAACCAAGACAATTGAAGTGCTGGAATTGTCACGCCGTAGGTCACACATATGTTGATTGTCCGTCTCCGTCCAAGAGGATCTATTGTTTCTGGTGCGGAAAAGAGGGCGTTATCAAACGCAACTGCCCGCAGTGTCGGCCGGAAAACTTGAGGCCGAACGCGAGGAATCTGGGGGAGTCGCGTTCGACCCAGACGCACCAGGAACCACCTCAATCGTCATAGGCGATCAACGATCAAACGCAAACAACAAACATATAACCGTATTAAAAAGAGATACATCAAATGAAACATTAGGTAATAAGACAACATAGGGTAAACTATGCTTACAATGAACCTATAACTCGCTGTGTCAGAGAAATAAACAATTTATCTGATAATATTGATTTAAACTTCCATATGTCGAGACATTCATTTAAAAATATGCTTAATTTTCACTTTTTGATTTCTAATTAATTTATTATAATTTGTATTTTTTATGTATATTATTATTTGTTACTATTTTTATTATTTTAGCCCGGCAAAAATCCTCATTCAAACCCTCCAAGTGGGTGCCAGGCGGGCAATGATCACTACAGAGTCCTGTGCGTTTTTGGCAGGATGGTGATTAGCTAAGGTTGAGTTGGGTCGCTGAATTGTTGTAACTCCTCAATAGTGCAACGTTCGGAAACCTAATTCAATCATAGTTTAGAGGTTCCTAATTTCAGTGGTGGTGTGAGCGTACTTTGTACGAAAACCGTGCCGAAGAATGAAAGGCTGGGGGATAAACCAGTCATTAACGAGCTCTTTCGGATGCTGTGGCAAGGTCTGTCATATTTCTTGCCTTGCCCCGGTAAGCGGCTCTGCCGGGGCTGACCGTCTTTCCGCCTCACTCGTGGGAACAAAAATGAAACCAAACAAACAATCAAACAGAAAAAAAATAAAAAACATAAACAGAGCCAGGGCTGACAATGCGGTCACATCTCCTGGAAAGGCTGTCGAGCCAACTCAGAGGTGTGAACGGGTTGTCAACCCTGTGGTTGCCACTAGCAGCGGGAGTCCTTCTCCCTCTACTAGCCGCAACCTTTACTTAAAGGAATTACCAGTCAGTGGAACAGCTGTGACGCTCGGCTGTCCCAAGGGCGGCAATTCCAAACCCCACATCGTCCCCGCCCCTGCTAGGACGTCGCAAGCGACCCCAAGAAGGGACACCCCATCCGGAGAGACAAAATCTGCGACGCGTGGAATTGAATCGAAGGGTGAGGGCACACCCCGATTGGTATCGGTTGCGACCAATTCTGGTGGTCGACCCACATCTGTGTCACACGGACATAGCTCTGGGCCAGCTAACAGGAAGTCCGGGAAGTCACAGGCCAATCGTGACCAGCGCAATGCTGAAAGGATTCTGGCCGCAGTCGGTGTCATACCGGCGACGGAGAGAACCCCTGAGCAAGCGCGCAAACTCGAGTGGGCTAGTGGCGTTCTCAGCAGAAATACAAAACCGACCGGCAGCGACTCAACGTCAAAGCGCAATAGGTCTCTCGAGGGCGACAAGCCTGAACCGAAAAGGCAGAAAGTGCTTCCCAGCAGCACAACAGCCTTCAATAAAGATCTATCTTTCAGCGACGCGCTCAAAGGCAAGATCATAGCCGCGGTCATTGACAGGAGTCATGCAGATGGTAACATCTCTCATGATCAATGGGCAGACGTCAAGGCTCACCTCGGTTTCAGATTTTTATCTGTCATCGAGGAGAATCCGGGGCCTCTCCCAGACACAGCCGATGCAGGATGGTACCAAAATCGTATCAAACTCATCGCCTGTGGTGATCAGAGATCTTTCGATCTGTACAGGGCTGCTGTTAATGGCTTGCCAGAAGTCTGGCCGGGTGCCAAGCTCGAAGTTGTTACAAGGGAGAATATCCCTTGCCGACCGAGAGCACGTATAATGGTCCCAGCTCTACACAACTGCCCAGACATGATTATGAAATTAATCAAAACCAGCAATCCAAACCTGCCTACTCACGACTGGAAAGTCCCAAAGGTTGAGAAGGAGACAGTGGGTCGCTATAGATCAGCTCTCTTGGTGATCAATAGGGAATCATTGGCTCCACTGGCCGCGACCGAAGGCGTGATAAGGTATGGTTTCGATGAAATCATTGTCCGTATCTATAAAAAAGATGAAGACTCGCTCAACGCACCCCCCATAGAAGCCCCTTCAGCGGAAGGAAACGCTTCACTACCCCCAAAAATGGAAGTCGATGCAACACCACAAGTGGAACCATCGACCTCCACAGCCCCAAACAAGCCATCCGACGTGGAGGCTCACCCGATAGTCGACAGTATTTCCGACATGGAAACTGAAGACGCCATCTTAGGCAGCACTCTGAGCGAGGAAGACCTACTTCATTCCTCCTCAGACGATGATAACGCCGACAAAACAGTGGTGGAGGTTGATCTGGCTAAAAGTAGCAATGCTGCGATTAGTTCAGATTAATCTTCACCACGCCATCATGGCCACAAACAACCTGGTTCTCCGATTGCACAGAAACAAAGAAGACATCGTCTTAATACAGGAGCCGTGGGTCTCAAACTCCATCATCAGAGGCCTCAGGACTCCTGGCTATAAACTTTTGTATGCATCGGAGAAAGGTGAACCAAGGTCATGCATGTTAGTAAAAAATAACTTAAATGTATTTTTACTCCCCAATTACAGCGACAAGGACACCACCACCGCTGTCTTAACAACGGATAAAGCCACCTACTGGCTTATATCCTCTTATCTTGGCCATGACAGTCCTGCTCCAGGAGACATCTTGAGGAAGGCAATTGCGGACGCGCAAAAGAAAAAAGCTGGCCTACTAATTGGTTCAGACGCTAACGCCCATCACACGGTATGGGGTAGCTCGGACATAAATGAGAGAGGTGAGTCCTTATTTGATTACCTATTAAGTACTAACCTACTCATATATAATATTGGTAATGAACCCACTTTTGTTACCAAGAACAGAAAAGAGGTACTTGATATAACACTAACCTCTGACTCAATCCATAATCTGATTTCAAACTGGCATGTCTCAAAGGAGAATTCCTTCTCTGACCACAGATATATTCAGTTTGAACTCAATGATGTGGCTAATATATGTACGGGTTTTCGCAATCACCGTAACACAAACTGGGAATGATATAGAGAGGTATTAGCACAACTGCTTGATCACAACCTTCTCAAAAGTTCCTCCACTAAAGATGAACTAGACCATTCTGTAAACCATCTCACCGAAGCCTTCAACGAATCAATGAGAACTTCGTGCCCTGTAACCATTTTTAAGGGTAAAAAGAAACCTCATTGGTGGCACAAAGAACTAGAACCATTCAGGAAGAGTTGTCGCAAACTCTTTAACAGATCTAAATACACAAGATCTGCTTCTGACTGGGACTTATACAAACAAGCTCTAAAGCTTTATAAGAAAGAATTAAGAAAGAGTAAGAGGTCTTCTTGGAGAAACTTCTGCGGAAAAATAGATAGTACTTCAGAAGCCTCAAGACTTAGGAAAATTCTCTCAAAAAGTCCAACAATACCTAGTGCTTTGAAGACAGAAGCAGACACGTGGACTACCACAGATGAAGAATCTCTTAATCTGCTATTAGACACCCACTTTCCAGGTAGCTCTAACATACTTAACGACTTACCATCAGAGTCGCAAGCTTCTACAAGCGATTTAGTTGATCTAATAACACGGGAAAAACTGCAATGGGCGATAGACAGCTTTGATCCATATAAATCTCCAGGACCAGACGGAATTATTCCGGCCGAACTACAAAAATGCTCAGACATGATCATTCCACCATTGGAAATCATTCTGACAGGCTGTGTAAGGTTGAAATATATTCCCAAGGCCTGGAGAATGGCAAAAGTAGTCTTCATTCCTAAAGCAGGGAAACCCTCCCACGTTAACCCTAAAGATCTACGACCAATCAGCCTATCATCCTTCCTTCTTAAAACCTTGGAAAGATTGATTGAAAATCACATCAGACATAACTTAAAACCATGTCTCATTTCCACAGCTCAACATGCGTACTCTAAGGGAAAATCAGTAGAAACAGCACTTCATTCGCTGGTACGTAGTATTGAATATTCCCTCAAATACAAAGAATATAACCTAGTAGCGTTCCTAGATATTGAAGGAGCTTTCAATAACGTCAGTTACCAGGCGATCACAACAGCAATGGATAAGCTGAAATTAGATAAACCACTCATAGATCTTATAAGTCACATGCTCAAAAGCAGGACAATAACTTCTAGCATGAGAAGTTTTACCACCACCAAATCGGTGAATCGGGGTACCCCCCAAGGTGGGGTCCTATCGCCTCTTTTATGGAACATGGTAGTAAACGACCTACTAACATCATTGGAAGCAGAGGGTTTCAGGGTGATTGCCTATGCTGACGACGTTGCAATATCTGTATCTGGGAAACATCCCCAAGTTCTCTCAGAACTCCTACAAAATGCCTTAAATAGGCTAACAAATTGGGCTAAGCAATGTGGCTTGGACGTCAATCCACACAAAACAGAACTTGTACTTTTTTCGAGAAGGTACAAAATTCCTCAAATTAGCCCACCCAAGATTAGAGGAATACCATTAAGTTTTTCCGACCAAGCTAAATATTTAGGCCTCATTTTAGACAAAAAACTAAATTGGAAGGCAAATATTGATGAAAGAGTAAAAAAGGCTACCGTAGCGCTTTTTACTTGTAAAAAGGCCATAGGATCAAAATGGGGCTTCTCCCCAAAGATAACCCACTGGCTATACACTTCGGTAATCAGACCGATACTCATTTATGGAGTTGTCGTATGGTGGACCGCACTGGACAAGATGGTAAATCTAAATAAGCTCATCAAAGTTCAGCGGTCAGCAGGTATGTGCATCACAGGAGCACTTCGCTCAACACCAACCGCAGCCCTGGAAGTGCTTTTAAACCTAACACCTCTCGACATCTTCTCCAAAATGGTGGCAGCCAACTCATGTGTGAGGCTTAGAGCCACCTCTCAATGGAACAGTAACAATACTGGTCATACTACTATTCTAGACAATTTCAGATCTATCCCAGATCGCTTAGATTATACCACCCCAAAAATGGTGTTCGGTAAAAGCTTCCATGTCTCTATCCCTTCAAGATCCTCCTGGGAAGAAGAAAGACCCCTGGAAGACAACGCGGTACACTTCTATACAGACGGTTCAAAGACCGACTGCGGAGTTGGAAGTGGTATCTATTCAGAACAACTGAATCTCAGTCTGTCATACAGACTTCCCGATCAATGTAGTGTATTCCAGGCAGAAGTAATGGTGATTAAAGAGGCGCTATCCTGGCTCAGAGAAAATGTTATATCTTGCAAGGATATACGAATCTTCTCGGACAGTTAAGCCGCTCTCAAATCTCTCGCGTCTGTGCTCTCTCATCGAGAGAGTATGTCTGCAACTGAATAGACGTGTTTTGCTTCGGCTCCAGTTTTTCTTTAATTTTCCCGTCTTATATGTTCAGTTTTGCTTTTCTTTTTAAATTTAAACAAAAAAGAATAATAAATATATAAACTCTCTGGTGATAACTATTCCCTTTTGTGGCAATTTTGGTTTTTGTTAAAATTCTAATAATTAATTTCTAAATTCTAATGCCCAACAACGCTAAGAGACATCGATCGAGTTCCCGCCATAAAGAATCGTCGAGTTATTCCCCTAGCGCTGAATATAACATAACCTTTAAAGATTCTAACAAAAACGAAAATAAAGAGAACATGAGCAGTGATAATGAAAAGTGCTCAAAACAAAGTGAGTTGATTGTGAGTCTGCTGTCATCAAAGATTTTAGAATCTGAATTAAAAATTATAAATAGAATTGAAAATATTGACCGTGAAGTAAAAACTATTAAGTCAGACATTGTGAATATTGATGCAAGAGTAACTAAGCTCGAGTCTTGTCAACAAACTTCAATTACTTCTGACAGTGGTGCTCTTAATAATCAAATATCAGAACTAAAAAAAGTGATTCATGCTCAAGAGAATAGAGCCATTGCTGCTGACGCTCTACTTTACAGAGTTCCATTCTCCCCAAGTGAAAACTTAAGTTTAATTTTCAATAAACTCTGCCAAACACTAAAAATTGATACCCCACCTATCAGTAAAATTTATCTCCTCAGATCAAATATAAATGACAACATAATTTCTCCTATCATGATAAAGTTCAACTCTCCGTATGACAAAAACTTTCTATTGAAATCAATCGCACTCTTCTGCAAAAACAAAGGCTCCCCGCTCTCCTTGCTTGACCTAGGCTTTGACTCTGATGCCACCATATATGTACATGAGTCTCTAACAAAACATAACCACACTTTATTGAAATATGCACTAGAGTTAAAAAAGAAGTCTAAATTTGCTGCAGTGTTCTCATACCGTGGGAGTGTTTATGTGAAACGCGAACTTAAATCGGAAGGAGTGCTTATAAGTTCTCTTCAATGTTGTGATGATCTCTTAAGCTCTGGCAGTGTAACTAGTTCAATAGTTAGAGAACAGCAAAAACAGGTTCCAGACAATTTTCAAGGCTGCTCGGGGATTGCAGACGAAAGGGATGGCAGCACCATTGGGATGTAGTAGTAGATGATTGATTTCGTGTATACGCTATTCAAATAAGAAACTGGAGCCTAATCAAAGACTATGAATACTACTGCATATCTCTTAAAATAATTATCTGAATTGATCTATTATATTAAATTTATTTACATTTATCTAACTCAAATACGATTGTTAAATTTTGCTTATTTCTTTTGTTAATCTTTGTAACTTACTACCTATATTACTTTAATTCATTTATTTGTTTGATTTTGAATACATCTTTGTTTTTTCTTTCTTTTATTAAAAATAAATTTCTATAAATTAATTTTCTTTTCATCTTTTTCTCTACCTGTCATTTTTCTTCCTTTATCCTACTTTCCCTTCCTATTTTCCCTCCACTGTTTATATTATATTGAGAGGTGTTTTTCGGTGCATACAACATTTTTATTTTATTTCACTTTTTTAATTTTAATAAATACGGTGATGGCTAATTACACTCCTAATTGTGTGAGCAATATTTCAATTCGTGCTATGCTTAATATTCTCTCGAAAGCTGTAAGTGGTTTTAAGGTATGTTACCTGAATTCACGCAGTTTAAACCCATCTAAATTGGACTTTTTGCGATATGTAATGGACGACTCAACCGTTGATATTATTTGTGTTGCAGAGTCATGGTTTCATAAAGATATTCCTGATAATTGTTATGGCATTAATGGTTTCAATTTATTTCGAAATGATAGGATCACTGATACGGTCGGGGGAGGTATTGCAATATATTGTAGAAGAGGTATAACATGTAAGGTTATAAAAGCATCAGTTGAAAAGGGAATTGAGTATCTTATTTTAGAATTGACGGAATGTGCTACGAAATGCATTGTGTCTTGTGTTTACAATCCTAATAAAAGATACTCTCATGAACCATTTTTTACTGAAATTGCAGAGTTAACTTCCAATTATGAACACATAATAATTTGTGGTGACTTTAATACGAATCTTTTACAAGAAAACTGTTACTCTGATCGACTACTTAACTTTGTTTCTTTATCGGGATTGTATGTAATGAACTCCTATCCCACTCGATATTCTCCGAATTCTGATCCAAGTTTACTTGATCTTTTAATAGTATCTGACAAGTCTAATGTGCTCCTAATTGATTAGCTCTCCTTGGATGGTATCTCGGACCACGATTTAATTTTTTCTACATACAATGTTCAATTTTCAAATGTTTCTAGTCCTTTGTTCTTTCAATACAGGGACTTCAACTCTATTAACATTCCTGCACTAGCTCTTGAGGCAAGTATGGTCAACTGGGGTGACTGTCGGTTCTTATCAACCGTAAATGAAAAGTTAAACTCTGTTCAATCTCTCATTCTTGATCTTTTTCATAAACACGTTCCTTTAAAATCAGTTCGAGTACGAAATGACAAATGTCCGTGGATGACTACTGAAGTTATTGAAGCAATCAAATCTCGTCGGAAAAAGTATTTGTTATGGAAACGTAACCGTAATCAAGGAAATTGGGACATATATTGCCGTGCACGTAATTTAGCTACCTGGGTTACAAAAAGGGCGAAGAAAGTTTACTATTCCTCCAAATTAGATTCACGTCTTGGTTCTAAGAAACTCTGGACTAATTTAAAAAACATTGGGATAGGGAAGGCTAATTGTTTTAATTGTACAGTCGATCCTAATGTACTTAATGATCATTTCACTGTAGATAGTGAGGACGCTAATTTTGATATAAGTTCACAATGTTTAAATGACCTTGTTTTTGATTTTGAGACTGTAAGTGAAAATGAAATTGCCAAAATAATTCTTTCTTTGAAGTCGAATGCTATTGGTGAGGATGGTATTCCACTTAGGTTTTTAAAAATCATAATACCTTATTTTCTTAGTGCTTTTACACACGTGGTTAATTTTTGCATTACCTCTTCATCTTTTCCTGATAATTGGAAAGTTGCCAGACTTATCCCTATAGCCAAAAAACCTAGAGCATTATTACCCAATGATTTTAGGCCGGTCAGCATTTTATCATGTCTATCAAAGGTCTTTGAGAAGGTTATGGTTGGACAGGTTGTTGATCATCTTGATCGAAATGAGTTACTTTATCCCTATCAGTCAGGTTTCAGAAAAAACCATAGTTGTGCCACGGCTATGATGAAAGTTATGGATGATATAAGACTCAAATTTGATCAAGGTGAGCTAACTATACTGTGTCTGCTAGACTTTTCAAAGGCTTTTGATAGGGTCAACCATGATATTTTGTGCTCTAAGTTACGACATTATTTTGGTTTTACTCAAAGAGCGGCCAACCTAATCAAGAGTTACCTGAATAATAGATTACAGAAGGTTGTGATTGGGCCTAATGAATCAGGTCTCAAAAATCTTAAATCGGGTGTACCACAGGGCTCTATTTTGGGCCCGATACTTTTCTGTATGTATGTAAATGATTTACCAAAAGTATGTAGAAGTGTTTCGGTTCATCTATATGCAGATGACGTACAGTTTTATTTATCGCGACCACTTGGCCTCAATGAAGATTTGGTTTGTAGAATCAATGAGGATCTGATAGCAATACACGACTGGTCCCGTACAAATAGACTTACCTTAAATGAGTCAAAAACGCAACTGATGTTGATTTCCAAAAGTAACTTTGATATTGAAACTCTCTCGCCTATATTTCTTTCACATAATAAATTATCATTTGTAAGCAACGTAACTACCCTTGGCTTCAAATTAAACAGCAATTTATCCTGCATTAACCATATTAATTATGTTGTTGGTCGAATTTATGGTGGTCTCCGCAAATTATGGTTATCGGCGTCATTTACTCCTCAAGAAACTAGATTGAGACTTCTAAAGACTCTTATTTTGCCCCTGATATGTTATTCTGAAACTGTGTATTGTAAGTTGGACTCAGTATCTCAACACAAAATCCAAGTTGCATTTAACAATGCAGTTCGGTATGTGTTTGGTCTTCGCAGATATGACCACATTACACAATACAATTTACTGGTGTTAGGTTGCTCATTATCACGTTTCTTAGATGCAAGAAATTTAATATTTATGCAAAAGTTAATAAACAAAAAACAACCGTACTATCTTTTCGAAAAGTTGCAATTCGCACAATCGCGTAGAACTCTCAATTTTATCATTCCTACGCATAACTATTTAAATTCTTCACGTTTGTTTTTTGTCTACATTTCTAGGATGTGGAATGATTTGCCAACAAATATTAAACAAATAACCGTTTCTTCACGTTTTAAGACTACTATACTTAAATATGTATCTGAACGCTCCTCGTAGGTAAACATATACATATAAATCCATACCTAATCTCTTAAACTCCTTTTTCCTTACCCAATCCTCATGTATTCCCTATCTGTCTCATTTAAAACAATATTTTCTTATACAAATTGAATTCAAATGTATTTATGATTTATATATTATTTTATTTACTTAAAAATTTATTTCTCATAAAAATTATTGAATTTATTCATAATTAGTACTATAAAAGACTTAGTCTTATTTGTACATACATTAATAAATAAATTGAAATTGAATTGAAAATTGAAACTCTCAAATAGTCCACGATTGTCGATCATCTCTGAATGAGATGACGGAACAGTTTAATATTCACCTCATTTGGGTGCCGGGCCACAGAGACATTCCGGGAAATTGCAAAGCCGACGAGCTCGCCAAAAACGGAACACTTCTGCCCAATGTTAGACAAAAACATAACATAGGAACACCACTTGCTACATGCAAATATCTTCTCAAACAATATGCTCTAGAATCAACCAATGCTAGATGGTCACAGGGTACCACCTGCCTAGCAACCAAGCAAATATGACCAAGCATAGACATAAAACGGTCAAAAGGCTTGATATCCCTGAGCAGACAAAATATAAGCTCTACAATTGGAGTAATAACAGGACACTGCCTCATAGGTAGACATGCTCTGAGGCTAGGAGTCTACACAAATGACTTCTGCAGAAGCTGCATGGACGAGGAGGAAGAGGAAACAGTCCAACACCTTCTTTGTACATGTCCAGCACTCTCCATTAGAAGGAACAACTTCCTCGGTAATCCCTTCTTCGATAATACCAGTGAACTGGCAACGATCGACAATAAATGTCTCTCTAACTTCATTAAAAGCACGAATTGGTTTGTTTAAGGTCATTACTCTCCCATGAGTATTTTATGGTATCACAACGGATCCTTGAGGTCTAAGTGAGTCAACAACAACTAGACAGCCACTATAACCTAACCTAACCTAACCTACTATTTGTATTATTGTTTTCAGTCTAACTGAGTTATGTTACTCTAATTGATGTTGTTAAATAAATAAATAAATAAATAAATAAATAAATATTAAGTTAAACAATTTTCACATAAAACCCTTGCATATACGATTACAGGAATACAACAAAGCGAGAGAAAGAATATTTAATCAAAAAGAAAGTTCAATTTCGAAACGGATATTAAAAACCCGGGAAAGGTATCGTTTGAGAAGAACAGCTAGACATCATATTTCAGCAACGACCCTTGATACCGATACTCGGCCATATGCCCAAATTAAAATAGGTACGAAGGAATTGTACGGGTTATTAGACAGCGGGGCAAGTATTAGCATATTAGGAAAAAACTGTTTAGAATTCGTCAATGAAGTAGGGTTAAAAGTAACAAAACATAAGTCAAGAGTTAAAACCGCGAATGGTAAGAGCCAAGAGATAGTAGGGAAAGTAAAGTGTAGGTTGAATTAAAACGGAATCGACGAAGATATTACGTTCTATTTAGTGCCAGGTCTCGATCAAATATGTTATCTTGGAGTAGATTTTTGGAGAGCCTTTCGTGTTGCTCCAAATGTTATCAGTACGATTACAGAACCTGAGGACGTGCATCCCAATGCTCATGTTTTGTCGCCCGACCAACGTTCCCGGTTAGAAGCCGTCAAGATGAGGTTTCTCGACTATGAGCGGAATGGACTCGGGAAAACTTCGTAAATGAGCCATGTTATTGACACCAGCGACGCGATCCCGGTAAAGCGACGCCACTACCCGGTATCTCCAGCGGTACAAGCCTTGCTTTACGAAGAGCTAGACAGGATGCTTAAATTAGGGGTAATAGAAGAAAGCGAAAGCCCCTGGTGCTCGCCAGTTGTTTTGATTAAGAAGGTAGGAGAAAACGGTATCGTGAAATATCGATTTTGCTTGGACTCGCGCAAGGTTAATGCCGTTACCAAGAAAGACGCAAATCCGCTTCCGCATATTGATGGTCTTCTGAGTCGCTTGCCCGACACGTACTTCATAAGCAGCGCTGACCTCAAGGAAGCGTTCTGGCAAATACCGCTGGAAGAGACCAGTAGGGAGAAGACGGCGTTTGCGGTGCCAGGGCGACCCTTGTACCAATTTACTGTCATGCCCTTTGGGTTGTGTAACGCGGCCCAAAGGCTGTGTCGGTTAATGGACAAGGTGATCCCGGCACGTTTACGGGATCGCGTCTTCGTATACTTAGATGACCTGTTAATAATAGCTCCAGACTTCGATTCCCATATTATATTATTAGACGAAGTGGCCACCTGTCTTAGACTGGCGAACCTCACCATGAACGTTAAAAAGTCCCGCTTCTGTTTCAGAGAGCTGAAATACTTGGGTTTTATCGTTGGTGGTGGGAAATTAAAGACTGACCCGGAGAAGGTCGAAGCCGTCGCCAACTTCCCTATTCCGAAAAATCCTAGGCAAGTTAGGAGATTCTTAGGTCTAGCGGGCTGGTACAGGCGATTCGTTAAAGATTTTTCAACCTTGACAGCACCTTTGACCGACACACTTAAGAAGTCCAAAACGAAATTCGTAATGACAGAGGAAGCGCGCGTAGCCTTCGATGCCCTCAAGAAAACTTTGACTTCGGCCCCGGTTCTAACACACCCCGATTTTAAAAAACCATTTTACGTTCAATGTGACGCCTCCGATTCGGGAATAGGAGCTGTTTTATTCCAAAAATCTGACGACGGTGGCGAACTGCCAATTTCGTTCTTTTCGCAGAAGCTGAACGCTTGCCAAGAGAACTATAGTTTGACCGAGAAGGAATGTATGGCAGCAGTGATGGCAGTGAAACGATTCAGGCCCTATGTTGAAGGTATGAACTTCACGATCAAAACCGATCACTCTAGCCTGAAGTGGCTTATGACCATGAAGGATCTGAGTGGTCGGTTAGCTAGGTGGAGTTTAGAACTCCAAGCGTATGCCTTCAACATAGAGCACCGGAAAGGTTCACTGAACGTCGTGCCAGACACTCTTTCTCGGGCACACTTAGACGCAGTTTCGTTGGAGCAAGTAGCTCCATTGATAGATTTAGACTCCGAAGAATTTAAGTCCCTTGAATACGTCGAGCTCGTGAAGACTGTTCAGCTTCACCAAGAAGAGCTGCCAGACTTAAAGATTGTAGATGGTTTTATTTATAAGAAATGTTTCCTGACTGTTGACAATGAAGTTCTAAACGAACATTAATGGTGTTTATGGGTTCCGTCAAACCTTACCCAAGAAATAATCACCAAAGTACATGACCCTCCACAATCGTCTCATGGTGGCATAGCGAAGACGTTACAAAGAATCAGACAGTTTTTCTATTGGCCAAATATGACCGTCCAAGTCCGCAAATATATTGCTAACTGTAGTGTCTGTAAACAGTCCGAAGCGTCAAATGTTGTGTCACGTCCCCCTATAACTAACAATTACTCGACGGATCGACCGTTTCAAAAGTTATACGTCGATTTTATCGGTCCGTATCCGCGTTCCAAGAATGGTAACGCATATGTCTTTGTAGTACTCGACCACTTGTCCAAGTTTGTGTTTTTGAAGCCTTTGCGAGCAGCAAACGCTTCCAGTGTCGTGGGTTTCCTGCGGGATGAAGTGTTTAATACCTTTGGAGTGCCCCAGCAAATTCATTCGGACAACGGCAAACAATTTCTGTCGAAAGAGTTTCAATCGCTGTTGTCGACATATGGAATAAGGCACTTCAAAACCGCTAATTATGCTCCACAGTCAAATGCCTCGGAGCGATTCAACAGAACCCTGCTATCAGCCATTCGCTCATATCTTCAAACAGATCAGCGTGATTGGGATAATCACCTAAGCGAGATAGCAGCAGCTCTGAGAAGTTCGTTTCATACTGTGTTGCGATTCGAGCTACCACGGGGGCTTCCTTTGGACGGTCAATTATGGGCAATGGCATGCTTGCATTGGCTCGGCTTAGCTCGACGGGTTGGGGGCGGTTCTTGCCCTAATTGACCTCCACTCGTTCGACAAACAAAAAAATATCATGCCGTATGGGGATGAGGATAGGAGAAGGGATAAGGTATTAGGATCAGTAAATCTAAAGCGGGGAAGAAAGGAAAACGTACAGACCCAGACACCTATGCCACTGTATTGCAGAAAGAGTGGTCATTCGTTCCGTTAAGGAAAAGTTTGTCTAAACAAAAAAAAACTAAGCTAAACTAAACCTAATGACCTGGCATATTATTTCTATTTAATATAACCAGTCATATCCCTAAACTATAATAAAAGTTAAAGTAAAATAACAACTAACCTTATTAAAAAAAATGGAAATTTTTCCCTAAAACAAAACTGTTTGGACCACTGTCTCGACAACACAATGGTTCATCGGATCCACCAATTGCCCTACCTGATCTTATTGGCAGAATTGGCCTTCCCCACCCAGTATCTAAGTACTAGCCTATGCTATCTTCTAGCCTGATGTTGTGAAGATAGCCCCTAACGTCCTCTTCCAGTCAATTCAGTCCAAATGTATATCCATAGTATGTTTTCGTTCCACAATAATGTTGCGTTAATCGTTTACTAATGTTCTAGTTTGTCTTTGGTTCGTTCAAACATGTTCGTGCGTATGAATGTATGTCCACTAGTTCGTGCTACCTCGATGTTCGTTTATTTTTGTTTTATTTACATTTTTTTTATAGTACGTATTCGTCGTAGTGAACTTGGTGATTGTTCTGTCTTTTGTCATTTTTGGTAAGTTTATAAATCTAGTTGGTGTTTTTGTAAGTACATATGTCAAAATGCGTAAGTATATCTAAAGTCAACGTCATTATAGTCACTCTTATGTGTCGCTATAAGCTATTATTAGTAAGTGTATGTCGTATCATGTCAGTTCGGTTCGTCCAACTCTAACATTTCCCTATTGTCGGCTCAACCGAGTCCTCCACCACTACTTATCTGTTTTTAGCACTCCATTGTTCCGTTCCAGGTTCACATCAAACACGAAAAATATATGCGAGAATTGAAATCATAAGATTTATTGAAATCTAGTTTAATTTCTTGTAATTATAACAAAAAAATGTCTAAATTCATTAAAATTCAAAAAAAAGATTAAAAAATCTATCTTTTAATTCACCAAAACAATGTTATGTATGTAATTGAAAATTCAAAGCAATAAAATCAATAAAAAAAAGGCAACAAAACCTCGTATACCTTTGGAAATTTATAGGTATCGATAGATGTATATATATGTATATGTATTAACTCAGGTATATATTATCTAAAGACATGCAAACAATGACTCACTGTGTTTCGACGTCCCTCGAAGTCCTGCCGGCAAGCTTTTCAGGAGGTGGAATGTTGGCCACTGGATTGGATGTTAATTTATTATGTGTTGGTTCTTATTTTGTTCCTTTTTCTTTAGTTTTTTTGTTTTAATAACAATAATATTCAAATACTAATTCAATAAAATTTCAATTCAATAAAAAAACTTAAAATACTACGTTAATGCGAAAGGTATATATATATATTAATGAAAATGAAACGATAAAACCTTTTTTTTTTTTTCTTATATTGCATATTTAGTTTTCCTTCTACATATTTATAAAACTCGTCTAAAATCGGTAACATCTTACTATGAGTTTTTCTTTCATACATTTCTGAGTTTCTAAGGTAAGTCTAACTCTAGGTACTAAACTTACTATACCTAACCTATATGTTTTTTTATTTTTACATTTCAGTGTAAAGCCGCTTGACCAAGCTATCTAGCTTGGACACCTGGAAGTTCTATCATCAGTCATCACCTAAAGATAAGTCTAATTGTCACCAGAGTTTGGATCTCGTTGCCTGTTACTGATAGATAAAAAGACAGACTCTGGTGACTCATTCCCTATTTATTTTCCTCTTTTAATCGACCCCTTTTCTTTTCAGATCACTGAAAGTTGCGGATAAGTAAGTTGGTGATGGTGCTTTTACTAAGAGATATTCTATCTATGCATTGAAGGGGAAAATAAGGCTCGCAGTGAGTTTTCAATGTGATGACGTGTGTGTTTCGTTATATTTGATATTGTTGAGGCAGGTTCGGGTTGACCTACTTTATTCCATTTAGGGGGTACAGTGACTCAATACCATTATCGTAGGGTGGTAATTTTTTTTCTTGTTTCAAAATTTGCCCCTATGTTGGAACGACCGGTCACGTCACAGGCTCGACGGCAGTTTGCGAGTGGTCGTGAGAAAACTGACCTCGTAAAGAAAAAGAAAGATCGGTCGAATAGGATTTCTGCCGATTCCTCGAATAAATGGGCTTTACTACTTGTCCTTAAGGAACTGGAATTTTCTTGAGCAAGCCGTTTGGATCGTGTGGCACGTCCCACTCCCTGACTTATTATTTATTGACTGTATAGCCGGGCTTCTTCTGCTAAAACTCCATTTTAAATCTGTGCTGCTGCAACATTAGGTGTATTGGATCTTGAATGTGAAATACACTTGTCGTTACATATTTCTAATGTTACTCCTTTGCTCTGAACTATCACAGATTATTCTACCTTTTTGGAAATTACTCTATAGAGCTTCGTCAATATTACCTAATATAAGTTAAAGATTAAAGTCAATGTAGTCAATAAGTAAATAAGAAAATTATCTCTACGCGATTGTCAAGATATGCACAGAAAAGAAAATCTATCAAAATGACCCGTCAGTTAGTCAATTAAAAAAAAAGAAAGGCCCAATTGCTAAAAAAAATCACAGATAATCATACTACGATAAAAAAATTTGAGTCATTAAAAAAAATATCACAGATCAGAAGAATACGTCATTCAATATTGGAATAAATAAATAAATAATGAGATAAATAAATAAATAAGGAAATAAATAAATAAATAAATAGATAAATAAATAAATAATCAAATAAATAATAAATAGTGAAATAAATAAATAAATAAATAAATAAATAAATAAATAAGAACATAAATACTTCTATCCTAAAAGACAACAAATGCATTTCACAGTCGATTCTGATGATCAAAGAAAAAAAAAACATTAACAAGGGCAGCGTGAGGTCGTCGTTAGGCATGCAAATCTTTTGCATGAAAGACTCCTACTTTTTCACCCCTGAAGTTCCCTATTTCATATAATGAATTCCCTACTGTCTTCAGAATTATGCATTTTAAGAACTTAGGTCCTAATTTCGCATTGTATTTGTCCGATAAATTACTCTGTTTGAAGTTTCGTCGATAGACTACTTGTCCAACTTTGTAAGCAACGTCTCTGCTACGAGTGTTATACGTTTTTGTGGCCTTTTGATGAGCCAGTTTCAAATTTTCAAATATTTCTTTTCGTATTAACTTTTGTTTGTCAGTTTTTTCAATGATGTCAAGATCGTCCTTTATCATATCTAATTTTCTAAGGAGATTGTATGTTTCTCCGTTTTGAACCATTTGGGTTCCAAATACGGCATAGTAAGGCTCAAATTTTGTAGAGTCATGAAGAACACTTCTTAAAGAAAAGGCTGTTTGGCTCACTAGCGTGTCCCAGTTTCGTTGGTCACTACTGATATAGGACCTAATTTTTGCTAAGACAGAACGATTTACTCGCTCTGAAGCATTGGCTTGTGGCGAATAAAAGGCTGTTCGTATGTGTTTCACGCTGTATCTTTTCAGAAAGTTTGAAAACAGTTCTGAGACAAACTGTTTTCCATTGTCCGAGTGTATGTACTCAGGCACACCGAAAACATGAAACACACTTTCTTCGAGATATTTTACGACCTCAGCTGCCGTTGCTTTTCTAATGGGTTTTAAAAATACATATTTGCTAAAGTGGTCTAGGACTATAAATATATGGGTATTTCCGTTTTTCGTGCGTGTATACGGTTCTAAAAAGTCAATATAAAGACGTTGAAAAGGTCTTTCTGTAATTGTTTGTTGTCCCATGGGTGGTCTCGAGATTTTATTAAGGGGTTTATTGCACTTGCAAGTATCACAGTTTTGTATATAAGTTTTAACGTCAACAGTCATGTTCGGCCAAAAATATTTTTGTCGCAGTCTTGCCAGTGTTTTGTGAATCCCACCATGTCCTGCTGAAATGGAGTCATGTGCTGTCCTTAATAGTCCTCTCGTCAATTCTCTTGGTACCCAGAGTTTCCAGGCCCTGTCTTCTTGGATTGGGTCACCGGTAGCTACCTCTGTCCGTTTATACACATATCCGTCTGAAGTACACACGTCTGGTAGTTTATCTTTGTTTTCGTCAATTGTTTTCTT
Organism: Sphaerophoria taeniata; assembly: GCA_943590905.1. Classification (NCBI taxonomy): domain Eukaryota; kingdom Metazoa; phylum Arthropoda; class Insecta; order Diptera; family Syrphidae; genus Sphaerophoria; species Sphaerophoria taeniata. The sequence continues at coordinate 86,142,837 of OX016541.1, read as the reverse complement.
CAGTTCAGTGTAATCTGGCGTCGTAAAGTATGGTGAGTCTAGGTCAACTTCCGGTGTTTCGGTGATGATCTCATCCATATGAATTCGGGATAGTGTATCCGGAACGACGTTTAACACACCTTTTCTGTGCTCTATAGTGAAGTCGAAGCCTTGCAACTTCAAACTCCACCGAGCTAATCTACCGTTCAAATCTTTTTGAGTCATCAACCACTTGAGACTCGCATGGTCAGTGATGATTGTGAAGGGTAGACCTTCAATATATGCACGGAACTTTTTCACTGAGAGGACGGCCGCATAGCATTCGAGTTCCGTTACGCTGTAATTTCTTTGCGCTGCATTGAGCTTTTGTGACATGAATGCTATGGGTCGCTCATTGCCTTCGTCATCTTTTTGGAAGATAACACTTCCCACACCGGAAGTTGACGCATCGCATTGAATATAGAAGTGTCGACTAAAGTCAGGGTTTGTCAGTATGGGCGCTGTCACTAAGGTTGATTTCAGTCTTTCAAATGCTGTTATCGCTTCGCTCGTCATAATAAAGTCTTTGCCTTTCTTAAGGCAATCTGTCATGGGTGCTGTAATAGTGGCAAAGTTGGGGATAAATTGCCTATACCACCCTGTCATTCCCAAAAACCTACGGAGCTGTTTTGGTGTTTTCGGCACTGGAAATTCTTTGATGGCGGACACCTTTTCGGGGTCTGTTCTTAACCCTCCATCACCGACGTAGTAACCCAAGTATTTTAACTCCTTGTGGCAGAATTTGCTCTTCTCCACGTTTATCGTCAACCCCGCCTCTCGCAGACATCTTGCAACTTCCTTCAGTAACTTTATGTGCGTATCGAAATCTGGAGAGCATACCAAGAGATCATCTAGGTAGACAAAAACACTCTCCCTCAAACGAGCGGGAATGACTTTATCCATCAGCTTACACATTCTCTGGGCGGCATTGCACAATCCGAATGGCATCACCGTGTATTGATACAATGGTCGCCCAGGGACTGTGAAAGCCGTCTTCTCTCTTGATTTGGTCTCCAGTGGGATTTGCCAAAAAGCGTCCTTCAAGTCGATGCTTGATATATATCTGGTCTCTTGGAGTCGACTCAAAATCCCTGCTATATTTGGGAGAGGGTACGCAAATTTTTTCGTAGCTGCGTTCACCTTCCGTGAATCCAAAAAAAGTCTGTTTTTCCCAGGTTTTCTCACCAGCACAACTGGTGAACTGAAAGCACTATTGCTTTCTTCAATGACACCTAACTCCAACATTCGATCGAGTTCAGCGTACATTAGTTTTTGTATAACTGGGGAGATCGGATAGTGTCGTTGTTTTATTGGGGTTTCATCTTCCAGTTCAATTATGTGCTCTTCCAAAGTTGTTTTACCTAATCCCAAAACCGCATATGAAGGAAACATAAGTTTGACCCGTTCAAGTTCGACCGATTGTGCTGGTGACAGCGAAACCATCGGGTTAACCTCAGGTAACTCTACCGGTGATGGAGTGTCAAGAGCACTAATTATGTTTGGAGCAACTCCAAAAGTTTTCCAAAAGTCAACGCCGAGATACAGTTGTTGCTGTAAGCTTGGAACTACATATAACTCTAGATGGTGTTTTCTATCTCCCCAGGGTACTTCAGTCTTAAATCTCCCGTTTATGTTTTGATTTTTTCCGTCAGCAGTCCGAATGTTCATTGTCATCTTCGTTATGATAATGTTATGTTTTCCTATGAACTCTAATGCACCATTCCCCAAACAACTAACTGATGCTCCACTATCTAGCAGACCTGTCATTTGTTCACCGTCTACTAATACCTTAGCATAAGGTCTATTGTCGTCAGATACATTTAAAATAGTTGATTCGATTTTGGTCTTCGTCATTCGTTTTATTGCACTTTTATGTCTCAGTTTTTCTATTTTCCTGTAATTTCTACTTCTCTTTTCAGTGTCAAGAACGTCAATAATTTCTTCATTAAAAATTCTCTTCCGCGCTTCTTCGTATTCCTTCTTTCTTTGGTGAAGACTCTTGAGTGGTGTAAGTCTCTTTGGGTAAGTATATTTTCCGTCAGTTTCTCGTTTTAAAATCTGTATCGTTTTTATTTTAGGTCTTCCGGGTTCAACAGGTTCGTCGGTTGAGTGTTCCCGGGCACCCCGCCGACCTTCGGGTTTCCCTGACACGTAGTACACTTAAACGGTATTTGTCCTTGCCCGCAATTAAAACACGTCAGCGTATGGAACGTCGAAGTACAAGTCGGTAACATCACGTGTGAGTCTTTTGTAAGTTCTAGTCTTTTTTCGTGTTCGTTCTGTTTGGAGTTAAACTGTCTTTTGTCTGTTTTGTTATTTGTCCTTTGTTTGTCACCCCGATTATATTGGATTGCTGCTATCTGTTCGTCAAATACGTCTTCTTCTATTTCATAATGTCTTTCTGTTGTCTGGTGCACATCACCAAAGTCAATTTCGTTTATTTGTTTCCTACTCCTCAAGTCTCTAGCTATATGTCTTTCAGCGCGTCTACATTCATCACGAAGATCGTGAGCATCTTTGATGTCACATCCAAAAATGAGATTGGCTATTCTGAAGTTTATGTTTTGCCTTACTATTGACACAATCTCTTTTTCACTTGGTCTCGTTTTCATTTGTAAGACGAGACTTCTAATTTCTTCATAAAATTCGTCAAAGTTTTCGTTTGGTTGCTGTCGCCTGTCCATTATAGTCCGTAAGATCTCGTGGTCACTCTTACTATTTCAAAATTGTTTGGTCAATTCAGCCTTCAGGTCAAAATAATTAAGGTGTTCATCCTTCTCCCTTTCCTCCAAGAATTGCCAATACCAACGCTCTGCTGGTCCTGTCACCAGATGGTGGAAGTTGGCGAATATTTGCTCATGTGTAGCCCCATTTTTCTTTTGAAGCGACACAATCCTAAAAATGAAACTCTCCACTGTCATGCTCTTTGGCGTTCCGTCAAATTTAACCCCCCACTTATAAATGTCAAGTCTTTTTCCTTGGTCAATACGTTCTGATGGTCGATTATCATTTAAACGGAATGAATCCTGTATGTCACGAGTAATGGGTCTAGGTCTACTAACCTCTGGATCGGACAAGTGATCTTCACTTACTTGTCTATTGGTGTTCTTGTCATTTTTAGTGGTCAAATTAATTTGTTCTAACACATTCAATCTCTCGTTAAGGGATCTCATACTGCCCGTCATTTTATGAATCATATTATTCAGTATTTGCATGTTCTCTGACTGTTTTTCTAACAAGTTCATTGTCATGTTTCGTGTATCGCTCATTGAAAGTGAAATGGCAGCGTTTATCATCTTTTGTACTTGATCTTCGCGTGTTACTGAGTCTTGTCTGCCCCTTCCGTCATCAACTTGATCGTCTTTCTGTCGCTTGTTTCTTGTTAGATCATTTTCCGGTCGTGTCTTGTTCACTTGTTGTTGTTGTTCGTTCTGTCGTCCTTCAAATGCCAGTCCAGAGCGAAAATCTATCATCTGCAATTCCCTGTCCTCAATTATTATGATCTCGTCCTTTTCTTTACTCACAGGCGAAACTCTTTGGCCTGGGGCTACGCCTCCTACTGCGCCTTCTTCTTGTAAAAGGTCATCAAAGGGGTTATCTAACAGGAGGCTACTATGTTGGCCCTCTGCTGGATGCGATAATGAATGGACTTCGTCAATGGGATTTTTATTGCCAGCTATTTTTGCTTTCGCACGCCCGAGGAACTACCTGGTAGAGTGTTCTTACTCTTAGTGCCTGTTGGCCTAGTGCTCATTATGATTCTGCTAAATATACTATACTACCTAGTATCTTTTTTTTTTGTATTCCCTAAAAAACTTGTATTCTTCAAAAAAAACTACTTCAAACTATTTAGAAGAAAACAAAAAAAGTGTATAAACAACTTGCAAAAAAATCAAAAATTGAAGAGTCTACGAGTAATACTCATAAATGATATTAAAATTAGAAAAATATAAGAAAATTCAATTCAATTCAAAAAAAAAATTCAAGATAAAATTCTACAACTAGATTAAAAAAAAAAAGTTTAATTCAGTAAAGCAAAATTCAAAAAAGAAAAAAATTATAACTTAAGACTAATGAGATAAGATAATTAATTCAATGTTTACTTCAAGACTGAATATTCAAAAAAAATAAAGATATAGATAAAAAAAAAAGATATACTTTTCACTTATTTTGATTGATGTGTGATGTGGTGTAACAATGCTCATAGTTTAGAAGTGGTGGATTTCACGGTTGAGTATCCAAACAGTTCGGGAATAAAGTTGGAATTTGTCATTTGTCATTTAAGTATAGTCTCGTTTTTCCTGTCATGTCTGTCTTCTAAGTCTAGTTACGTTCTCTTTTCATGTTTACTTTTAATTCGGAATTTTGTCAGAAATCACTTGACTGGTGCATTGGTAGATCGATGAGTGCTTCGAGTCAGTCCTAATGTTCCTACCACATCGAAGATTCTGGTACTTTGACCTAAAAGTTGGCTGGCTAGGACATAAAACTGACTCTCCACACGAGTAGAATTCAGTACACTTTTCTTACGCCTCACTATAAGTCTGGTTATACCTAACTACATGGAGAGCGTTAAGCTTCATGTACCTCCAACTACTCCGCTCTTTGTTTGGTGAAAGTCATTGCTTTGCCTCACTGAATCCAAGAGTTCTGGACCCGAAGGATTGGACAGCCAAGCCTAAACCTTCACTTTCAAAGAGCATATCCGGTTTCTAAGTCTGTACTAAGGGATATGAAAAAAATGAAAAAAAGTTAGAAAAAAAATCTAGATGATTATGAACTAAGATGATGACTAGAAATAATCACATCTTGAGTCCTTAAGGATTTTAAAAGCCGTTTGCGTTGGGCGCCATTGTTGCGATTCGAGCTACCACGGGGGCTTCCTTTGGACGGTCAATTATGGGCAATGGCATGCTTGCATTGGCTCGGCTTAGCTCGACGGGTTGGGGGCGGTTCTTGCCCTAATTGACCTCCACTCGTTCGACAAACAAAAAAATATCATGCCGTATGGGGATGAGGATAGGAGAAGGGATAAGGTATTAGGATCAGTAAATCTAAAGCGGGGAAGAAAGGAAAACGTACAGACCCAGACACCTATGCCACTGTATTGCAGAAAGAGTGGTCATTCGTTCCGTTAAGGAAAAGTTTGTCTAAACAAAAAAAAAACTAAGCTAAACTAAACCTAATGACCTGGCATATTATTTCTATTTAATATAACCAGTCATATCCCTAAACTATAATAAAAGTTAAAGTAAAATAACAACTAACCTTATTAAAAAAAATGGAAATTTTTCCCTAAAACAAAACTGTTTGGACCACTGTCTCGACAACACAATGGTTCATCGGATCCACCAATTGCCCTACCTGATCTTATTGGCAGAATTGGCCTTCCCCACCCAGTATCTTGTACTAGTACTAGCCTATGCTATCTTCTAGCCTGATGTTGTGAAGATAGCCCCTAACGTCCTCTTCCAGTCAATTCAGTCCAAATGTATGTCCATAGTATGTTTTCGTTCCACAATAATGTTGCGTTAATCGTTTACTAATGTTCTAGTTTGTCTTTGGTTCGTTCAAACATGTTCGTGCGTATGAATGTATGTCCACTAGTTCGTGCTACCTCGATGTTCGTTTATTTTTGTTTTATTTACATTTTTTTATAGTACGTATTCGTCGTAGTGAACTTGATGATTGTTCTGTCTTTTGTCATTTTTGGTAAGTTTATAAATCTAGTTGGTGTTTTTGTAAGTACATATGTCAAAATGCATAAGTATATCTAAAGTCAACGTCATTATAGTCACTCTTATGTGTCGCTATTAGCTATTATTAGTAAGCGTATGTCGTATCATGTCAGTTCGGTTCGTCCAACTCTAACATTTCCCTATTTTCGGCTCAACCGAGTCCTCCACCCCTACTTATCTGTTTTTAGCACTCCATTGTTCCGTTCCAGATTCACATCAAACAGGAAAAATATATGCGAGAATTGAAATCATAAGATTTATTGAAATCTAGTTTAAAAATCAATAAAAAAAAGGCAACAAAACCTCGTATACCTTTGGAAATTTATAGGTATCGATAGATGTATATATATGTATATGTATTAACTCAGGTATATATTATCTAAAGACAATCAAACAATGACTCACTGTGTTTCGACGTTCCTCGAAGTCCTGCCGGCAAGCTTTTCAGGAGGTGAAATGTTGGTCACTGGATTGGATGTTAATTTATTATGTGTTGGTTCTTATTTTGTTCCTTTTTCTTTAGTTTTTTTGTTTTAATAACAATAATATTCAAATACTAATTCAATAAAATTTCAATTCAATAAAAAAACTTAAAATACTACGTTAATGCGAAAGGTATATATATATTAATGAAAATTAAACGAAAAACCTTTTTTTTTTTTCTTGTATTGCATATTTATTTTTCCTTCTACATATTTATAAAATTCGTCTAAAATCGGTAACATCTTACTGTGAGTTTTTCTTTCATACATTTCTGAGTTTCTAAGGTAAGTCTAACTCTAGGTACTAAACTTACTATACCTAACCTATATGTTTTTTTTATTTTTACATTTCAGTGTAAAGCCGCTTGACCAAGCTATCTGGCTTGGACACCTGGAAGTTCTATCATCAGTCATCACCTAGAGATAAGTCTAATTGTCACCAGAGTTTGGATCTCGTTGCCTGTTACTGATAGATAAAAAGACAGACTCTGGTGACTCATTCCCTATTTATTTTCCTCTTTTAATCGACCCCTTTTCTTTTCAGATCACTGAAAGGTGCGGATAAGTAAGTTGGTGATGGTGCTTTTACTAAGAGATATTCTATCTATGCATTGAAGGGGAAAATAAGGCTCGCAGTGAGTTTTCAATGTGATGACGTGTGTGTTTCGTTATATTTGATATTGTTGAGGCAGGTTCGGGTTGACCTACTTTATTCCATTTAGGGGGTATAGTGACTCAATACCATTATCGTAGGGTGGTAATTTTTTTTCTTGTTTCAAAATTTGACCCTATGTTGGAACGACCGGTCACGTCACAACTGCGATTGGAACGTCCCCATACCATGCCTTGTTCGGCATGAACATGATGATGCATGGGGGCAGCTATGAACTCGCGAAGAAACTTGACAACCTAGCGGATGGAGAAATATCCACACTTCCCCGACAAGCCAGACTGCAAATCATACGTGACAAATTAAAAGAAAACATACATAAAGCCAACGAAAAGTCAGCAAAAGTTTATAACTTCCGTTCCAGAAACGTGAAGTATCTCCCTGGACAAGAAGTATATAAACGAAACTTCATCCTCAGCGATTCGTCAAAGTTAGTGTCAGCCAAGTTGTGTCCAAAATTCGTTAAGTGTCGTGTTGTCAAAGCCGTAGGTAAAAACCTCTACGAGTTAGAGAATTTAGCCGGAAAGGCCATTGGTATCTTTCATGCGAAAGACATCAAACAGTGAAATCGTTTTCTTGTTACTCGTTCGTGTTGTTATACAACATAGACAAACCTGTACCAGTTCCCCAAAAATGTCGCGTCAGTCCCTTTAAAGAGACGGTGGTCACGGATCACTAACGAGCATCCAGCGAAACAACATTGGGATTCAAGGGTGTTGTGAACGTATATAATGGCTGTGATGTTGACAAAGCCAATCTCGGCTGATACTAAGTGCCTGAATGCATCTAATGCACCTACATAGTAAGCATTCACCACCGTACCTGATAGTTATAAGCTTGAGGTAAAGTTAGCATGTAGTGTTCAACTGTGATATGTTTTTTTTTTTTTTGGAAAGACGAACTGTGATACCAAAGTTGTTAAGAAAGACTGACTAATTAGGATATTACGCCCGAACTGAAAAATAATTTTTTTTGTTTGAAAGACTGATTAGAATAAGTTTAATTAACTGTGATATAAAAACCTGACGTTAGAGTAAAAATTAATCTGTGATAGGCAAAAGAATTGTCTTTATTGATTGACGACCCTTGTTTGTTTTGTGTTACGTACCGCCCTGCTAGGAGCAAAACCTTTACAATAACCGACCAAAATAAAGACATGAAACTGTGATATGAAACTGAAATTTTGTAAAAGACTGATAAGACATGTAAGTAACATTCAAGACAAATATTAATGCTATTGACGTGCTAGGTTTTTTTTTTTTGAATATAGCCAGGTAACGAACTAAACTTTTTTTATAAGACTGATTAGGTATAGTGTAGACGATCTGGTTTTAAGTTTTTGGTGTTACATCATATGTCTAACGACTTTCATATTAGACATCCACCGAATGTCTTCTACATAAGTTCAGTAGCGTTTATTTTTATTGAACTTCCAGATAGAATTCGGAATGCTGATCGCCCGCTAGCCAGCTCACAAGTGAACCGGGTGTTTCCTTCAATAGAGAAACTCGAACTAGGCATGCAATTTCCGAATCCAATAAAGCTCCACAGCCCAAATCGAATCAACCCTCGAAGTTAGAGACAATATGTGGTTGCTTACGAATCTTAGATTATATAAGAAGCAACTAAGTTTTTTTTTGACCGATTAGTCTTGATAATGTTTGGATTTGCTTGTTTGTTTGTAGTTGGTATAAGGTACAAAAGTATACAAAAAAATTGTTCTTATTTGAATCAGGATATATTCATACACAAGTTTAGTTCTACTTTCATATATACATAATACATATAGCCAAAAAAAAAACGAATTGAATTATAAGGAGGTATGTGTAGCTTAAACCGAAAACGAATGAAAGAAGAAAGGGAACTTATGAAATACCTAAAAATATCTGTCCACGTACCTGTTGACTGTTGAGAGATGACAATGCCGATGATGAGGCTGAATTTTGATTGCAGTTGACGCTGTTTTATTGTTTACACTGTTGTACGATATCGTTGATTATGAGCCCGGCTTAAGGCGCGGGTTCTTCACCACTTCCTCATAGCACAGTGGCAGCCTTCGTCCGTTGCCTGACTCAAGAGGCTCTCGTCCGACCCCGGAGATTTGTTATGGCTGCAGGGAACTTTATTAGAAATCCAAACGATTGACACGTATAATAAATTGCCAAAATACATGTTTCGGAGTGAAGTGTCAGTGGCAGGACCGGCATCGATTGGCCATTTTGTAGCAAGATCGAGAAAATGGAAAATCCTTGGCAGGCTAGGGTTGATGCGAGTGTTGATTATCCCATTACATATATCAGGTATCCGATGTTCTTGATATAGGGCTTGTATTCGCCACCAGTAACCTTAAAAAAAGAAAAAAACTTATTTTAGGGAATAGAATTGCATAAATTAAAAACTCGAACTCACCCCGCCAGGGTGGGACTTTTTAACATCTATCCAATTGGGCGTCTTATTGACCCGCTGCTGCCTGGTCGTACAGTTTGTTGAAACAGTCGATTGTTGTCGACGGAAGTTACGTAGTCCCCAAACTGCCATTTTTCATTGATCGGATTGGCTAACGAATACCTCTGTCACCGCTTCCAAAAGATTCAACCGATCTAAAGAAATTGCAATGGGGAACCTTAAATTTCCATAATGAAAGACTTACGTTGTTTAATCAATGCTTTCCGACCTCGCCCGACTGATTGCTCGAATAATCTTGCTACACTCGTCCGATTATAACGTATTTGTCATCTGACCTCACTCTCCGATTTCGGTCCGATCGCCAGTTGCCAACATTTGGAAATCCGGTCGAAGCGCACAAGTGTGGATTACTCTCGGTTATGGTTTCTGATCATACGATTTGCCGAAGAGTGCGTTATAAGAGTAGTATTCTGCATCTGAGTCTGTTGGGTAACACAAGCATTCGAGCCGAGAATATTCAATCGGGCTTCATGTTTCTCCATTCTGCCGCGGCAATGAAATTATCAGGGAACCTGTTCCCGATGCAACAGTTCCAGCAATGGCAACCAGAGTTCGATCTGTAAATGTTAATGTCGCTTGAGATGGTATGATATCATTGGTAAACGATGTTAAAAACATACCTGCCGACAGGTCATGCTGCACCAAATCGGGATAGAGTTCGTCACTGGGTATAAATTTGTTGAGCCGTTTGCAACCAGGGCGAATGGAGAATGGAGTTTTTGATCGAGCTGTATTCAGCTACACAAAAAAATCTGTTTTTTTTTGTTTGACAACCAGGTTCGAGACGAAGAGACAGACGAAAAGACGAGCGATGAGCCGGTGTTCGTCGTCGGCATTACCATTTAGGAAGGAGACCCGACGTGTTGAAAAGGACCGTCAATACCAACGGCCGCTATTGAGGTGCAAGTCGGCGTGCAGGCGAGTAGAGGTGTGTAGACAGCGGAGGCGTTGTCGGCACAGGGATAAGACCTGAGGAAAAAGGGAGATAATTATCAAATGAACAAAACAATACGCAGTCTTACCTACAATATTTTCGGCTTGCTGTCTGGTGGGTAAACAAAGTTCTTGGGCGGGAGGACGATGGTTGGCAGCGAAGGCGTTGTCGGCGCGGAAGATAGGACCTGCAATGAACAAAAAGAAAGGTATTAGGAAAAAAATATTGGCCATTAAAGACGTAAGTTTACTTAAAATATTGTTCTCGCTGCCGGGCCATTAATATCTGCGCCATCCTTGGCACTGAGTCACAGCACGACCTGAAATGGAAAATAAAATTCATGGTTGTAGGTTTTAGTTAGGGATTACAACAAAATAATTGTAAAGTTATGCACAAAATAAGAAAAAATACTCACGTTGTGTAGTGTGCTTGTGTAGTGTAGGGCTAATGAATGAAAATGGCGGAATTTTGCAAAAGAGGAAACAACAAATATTTTCTCAATGGCAAAGGGCATGCTGTGTAGCCTGGAAAGATGACGGTTGGCTGGAAAGGGGGAAAGTTTAGAAAATGATGTCGAGTGGAAGAAAGTTTGAGGGATGGTGCAATATGTTTTGAAGTTGATGTTTAGGAGTGATTTTTTTTTTGTTTTTCTTTGGCGTTGGAGATTTTGTGATTTATCTGTTTGATTGAATAGGGTAATAGAGTTTTTTTTGTCAATGCTGTGGAGGGGCAAGAGGAAAAATTGAAACAAGAGGGAAAGTATTTTTTTTTGTGTAAATGTAATTTATTAAAGCACTATTCACATGAGCACGAACGACGACCAACGAATGAACGAATATTCGTCGATTTTGACATTTCTTTCACATGAGAGTTTTTAATTCGTCGCGAATGAACAACCAAAACTCAAAGCAGGAATGATTTTTGAGGTTATACGTGCGCGAATATTTTGTTCGTTGGGAGTGTGGATGGTGTGTGGAACGCGAATAGAGTTTGACAATTCGTATCAACTACAATTCTATTCGCGACGAATAAACTTGTTTTCTCAAATTTATTAACAATTGAGATTAAAAAGTTAATTTATGCATCAAAAATCAAACATAAACTATACTTTTATCGTTTTGTTGAGAATTTGTAAGAAAATAAGGCTTCAAACGTATGTAAAATCACTTTTCTTCATTCATTCGTCGTTCGTTGGTCGTGCTCATGTGAATAGTGCTTAAGTGTAATGTTTAGCTAAAATACATGTTGGGAGTGTTTTATACTAGTCTACATGGTTCTTTTTGTGTTTAGGTCAATGCTTACATACAAACATCTATGTATAGAGTATAAACAATAAAACGACAAACATAACAAAACAAAAGGAAACGCTTAGACTATGGTTAATATTGAAATGTCCATAATCAACCACAATTGAATTTCAAATTGCAACAACAACATTTTGTTTTTGGGTCTGAAGGTTGCTAGGGTTGAGAAAAAGTACGACCTGCGGTCGGCTAAGATGAAAGCGGTCAGGCGACGACGACGCCTTTAGCCGCCGCATCGGCTCGAAAAATAAGCCGCTCTGCAATAACCTACGGTCGACGGAAGGTCAAAACAGTGCGTAGAGGCGGACAGTCAATTTCTCGGCTAGCGAACATTTTCTTAGCTCCCCTGAGGACATTTTTCGTTCAGCCGTTGCACAAAGTGTATCAGAGGAAAAAGAAATAAGTTTCTTCAGTGGAGTTAGTGTTTGTCAGTTTGTTAAATCGATAAGTGAAGTCGTTTTTTTTTATAAATTCGAATTGATTGATTTTGCCAGAAGGTAACCCAAAATTTCCGAACGAAAATAGAAAAAGGGTGAGTCCGGTTTTTTTCCATTTATCAGTAGCGATAGTAGTTGTTGTTTGATGACGAGTCAAATGCTGGGTGAATTCTTGTGTGATACGATTTAGGGCGAGATTCCGAGCCTAAGGAGATAAATTGGTAAACCGTGTGGGCCAGCGGCCATTCCCGGCAAGAGAAGGCAAAGCGACAAGCCCGTGATTCTCCGGGATATCAAGTAACTTAGATATAAGAGATATTCAAGACCCCTATTTTGACCTTGGTGCTTCTCTAGGTCATTGATATCAGGAAGTACCGCCCCTTTTTTTATTTATTCGATAGACTATTTTTTCTGAATTGCCTCAAAAGGCGAAGATCAAGAATACGAATTATAACATATTTCGAAGCAAGCCGCCAGCAGCGCGACCGGCTAAAGATTTTGCGGCGCTTTCAAAACAGTTGCTCAACGCAAGCCACCAGCGGCTGGCGAAAACGCCCAGCGATCGCATAACAATCGCCAAGTGCCAGAAGAAGAAGACCTTCAAGAAATCGCCGAAATCGGCAGAAGAATCTTTGATTGTTAACCTTTTTTTTGTCGTTATTCATTTTTTTTTTATCTTTGTTTGAATTGCCATAAGCGACATATTTGAATTTTTGTTAGAAATCCATTTTTTTTGTTCTTATAAATACAGTTTTTTTTTTGCGCATGTGTCAAAGATTCCGGAAGTTTCCGAAGAAAGGAAGTGGAATATCTTTGAACCGGCAAATTTTAAGAGTCCATCGGAGGAATCTTCTCCAACCCTCGCTACGAAGCAAGATTTTGCCCCTTACGTCCCCCCTTATAAATAGAGCTCTATATATAGGCAGTGGTAAGGGTATCGTTTTGGTCTAAGAGGCGGGAATTGAAAACCGCTGGGGGTACATTTGCGAGTTTTGGTTTCTGGGGAAGGATCACGTCCGGAGGAACCGGTGTGCAGTGTTCCAAGTTCTTTGTTGTCGGTGGTCCGTTTCCGAGACTTTTTCATGCTTTAGTGATTTGCTTTAGTTTGCTTGTAAAGTATTTCTTTTCTTTAATTTCAATTTTTAGCGTAAATGTTTCTTCAATTTTCGTTTCAAAAGAAGTTATAATTGTCTAATCATTATTTACATCTCATTGTTCAAAATTCTTTCGTTTTGTAATCTTTTTCTAAAAATTGTAATTATCTTTAATGTTCAGAAGTACGCTATGGTCTTAAAGTCAATAAATTGTTTTTGAACGACAAATGTCGGAGAGAAACCTCGGTCTTTCTAATTTTGAATTTTTCGTCGGGCCAATAGCTCAATGGCAGAGTGAGGCAACTTTTCAGGGGTGAGTAAGTTAAGCGAAGGGGAGTGACCTGAACATGGCATGAGCAGCGGCGACGACGATTTAGCGACGTGTCGTTTTAGGGGAATCCGATCAATCTCAGGCCTTCCGGATTCCAAAGGTGGGGTGGGAAAAATGAGGCCAATCTGCACCAACATCAGCAGTCCTCGAGGTATGGTGACGACAAATGGTGGTGGTTTCGTTTCGTTTCTTTTCGGCATGTTTTATGTTTTTGGAGTAAGAGGAGATCCAGCTGCGGTGGCAAGATCCCCCCCTCCCCCCCCCCCCCCCCGTGTTCCGACGAGCAGAGCCGAGCCCCGCGAGCATGCCACGACCGCCGCAGTGGATTTTTATTCTTTTCTACTTCTTTCGTCTTTCATTTTCCTTTGCTGACATTCTTCATGTCAATCATTCTTTTCTTCCCTAATTTCGACTTCTTTCCTCTTCGTCTTCATCCTGAAGGTGGCAGATCTGTCAACTTTGACATTTCCTTCTGTCGGTTTTCCTTTTCCTTTTCAGCGACGGACATCCAGCATCGAGACATCTCCATCTATAACACTCTCTCTCTTATTTCAATTGGAGTCTTTTCCTTCTCCAATTCTTCTTCCCTCTCACTATTCTCACTATCACCAGTGAGGTCTCCTAACAAACACAAGACCTCGTTTCGAAGTGAGCTAATCTCATCTTCTTCTTCCTCTGCCTCACAAGGTGTCCTAGCTAACCTGCCTATACACCATTCAATTTTAGTCACAATCTTAATGTACTCCGAAGATTTTGGATTCTTCGGAGGCACCTTAAGCAGACCCCTAATCTCCTCAATTTTACTTTGAATGGCATCCCTATCCTCTTCGTATGTGAACGGATACTCTAAACTATGTTCCATCGAGTTCCTCTTAACGAGTAATCTCGATGATCGCAATGCCTTGCGCATCTTTTCTACGGTGCCTACTTTAAAACCCCTGACCTTCATCTCATAGGCCAGTTCGTCCTGCACTAAACGACCAATATCCACAATTAATAAATTAATAAAAAAAATAAACCGAATTAAAAAAACGAATAAAAATAAATATTGCAATGAAAAAAAAGTAGTTGGCAACCCTATTCGCTCTACGTTATAACACAAAAAAAATTATCACGTAAAAAAAAGTATAGCAAAAAAAAAAAAAAACGAAAAAAATTATGGTCACCCCAATGTATTGCTCAAACAAAGTTAATAATTAAAAACACTCAATTTAAAACAAAACTCTCATGCGACCAAAAAAAACTTTTTCGCATAAAAGTTCTCGCACACACTTCTACTCAAAAAGAAAACTATCGGCAAAAATCTTGTTTTATATTGTATGTAAAACACAACAACAAAAACAACCACCAAAAATAATAAACGGGTTTACAAAAAAAAAACACTCAAAATAGCACAGAAAATACTTATCGAGAATTAATTTTGATTTGATTTCTTTTCCAAAAACAATAAAATTACTCCAGCCTTTAACACCAACGCCAATGCCTATGCCACTCCACTTCTATACCTATGCAAAAAAACTGAATTAGATATCACAAAAAAAAAAATTAATCTAAAAAAAAACAACAACACCAAATTAAAACTCTTCCACTTTCGGCCCCACACGTTGGGATCCAATTTGTTGCACTTTTTCTGACGACGACGGGACACGGGGAACGATAATACTTATATTAATAATTTTACTTTAATAACGAACGAATTTACGCGATTATAAATATTGTAATGTGTATACACTTTATTTATCTCATACGCTCGTCACTCTGTATCTCCTTCTATTGTAATGTGTATTGTGTATACACTTTATTTATCTCTTATGCTCTGTATTTCTTTCTATTGTAATTGTAATGTGTATACTTTATTTCTCTTACGCTCTGTATCTCTTTCTATATTTAATGTACATACTACTCTTACTCTCTTTACTTACTCTTTATCTCTATTACTCTAATATCGTTTTATAATGAAATAAGTACGTAGCAATAAGTTAAATGGTAGTAGTAAACAGTAGTTGCCCGTAGCTTAGTTGGTAAGTGCGTTGGCTGCTAAGCAGAACGTCGTTGGTTCGAGTCCTACTCAGGCCAAGTTTTTATTTCATCTTTCACGGGCACTGCCTCTTGCGAAGACCTGACAAATCTTCCAAGAGTATCAATCTGTCATGAAAAAGTGCTTCTCAACTCTGCCGTTCGGAATCGGCGTTAAATTGTAGGTCCCCTCAATTCTTCACACGCACTCAGAGAATTGTTGATGAGAGTAAGCCACTTAGACCTTGGCTCTTCAAGAGCTGTCGCGCCACTCTATTTATTTTTTATTTTTTTAGTAAACACTTGTGAAGCACAGTTAAAATGAGGGGCAACACATAGAGAAAACTTTTGTTCAGCATTCAGCTCCCATCTAGCGGTTAAGGGGAGAACTTCTCGAACATTCAAGCTCCTCCTAGAACCAATTATTTGTGTTATATAAATAGTCCGTAGAGTAGTGGATTGCTAAGCCGAACGCTACGGGTTCAAACCCCAGCTTCAGCAGAATTCTTTTTCTACAAAAATCGCCAGCTTATCTGAGGCCACCTGTGCGATAACATGAGACAATACAAATCTAAGTCTCCTCCTCTGAACCACGTAGGTTTCTGTTATGTGTGCTTCCTTTCTATGTGTCTATCTGTCTCTCTCTGTTGTATGTCTTGTTCTGTCCCAGCCGATGGTCTCAGTCACCAGTGCTGCTATGTGTCTGTAGTTCGAAACATTTATGTGCGAAGTACTGTGAAATGTAATGTAATGTAATATAAATAGTCCGTTTGGCGGCGAAGCGATTAATTGATTGTGAACTGCGATAAAGAAAAGTACACTGTGTTTGCAAAGTTATAATTGAAAGTGTTGAATAAATAAGTTTGTGAGTGAATTGAATAAAGTGAATTTGTGTTTTTATTTAAAAGTGAATAAGTTTTAATTGTCGGACTAAGCCGAATATTACATTGGTGTCAGAAGTGGGATTAAAACTTATTGAGAATAAAACAGTGGACAGTGATTACATTATATTGTGTGAAATAGTGAAGTTAAAAAAAAAATGAGTAAAGTTGTGAAAGACTTAACTGTCCTTGAGCTAAAGGCCGAACTAAGCAAACGTGGCTTAAGTGGGGCAGGATATAAAAACGAACTCGTAAAACGGCTACAGGAATATCTGGAGCAACTACAAACAGAAAAGAATGATGTTGTCGAACAACTACAAACTCAAAGAAACAAGCAGAAGAACGAGCAAGAGAACGTACTCAAACAACTAGAAGCTCAAAGAAATGATGTTTGGGAGCAACTGGAAACTCAAAGAAACGAGCAGAAGAACGAGCAAGAGAACGTACTCAAATAACTAGAAGCTCAAAGAAATGATGTTCGGGAGCAACTACAAACTCAAAGAAACGAGCAGAAGAACGAACAAGAGAATGTTCTCAAACAACTCGAAGCTCAAAGAAACCTATTAGAAGGCAAGTTTGCGGACTTTGAAGACGAAATCAATACTCTCGATGAGCGCGTCGAAAAACAAAATTTAACGACTAATGCACGTTGAGAGAAAATGGACGAACAAATCGAAACCATCACCAATGAACTAGAAAAAGTGCGAAAGATGAAAGCTCGAGAACCTTCTGGTGAGTGCTCAAGGAAGAGAGAAGTGAATCCTCCAAGCTTTGATGGTCAGATACCGTGGTCAATCTACAAGAAACAGTTTGAAGCAGCAGCGTTAACAAACGGCTGGGACGATGACGAAAAATACATTGCTCTTACGCTTGCCTTGAGAGGAGCAGCTGCTGAGCTGCTACAAACCATCCCAGCAGAGAAGAACGGTGACTTCAAAGTTCTGGTAAACGCAATCGAACAGCGGTTTGGGGATAGCCGCATGACAGAAGTCTTCCGAGTTCAACTGAACAACAGGGCACAGAAAAGAGGTGAAACTCTGCAGCAGCTTCAGGCAGATATCGAGCGATAGGTTCACCTGGCATACCCAACAGCTGGCAACGAGATCATAAATCAACTTGCTGTTGAAGCCTTTGTGAGAGCTGTGGGCGATATAAATCTCCAAAGGGCTATTCGCACTGCCGGAAAGCAAACATTACCAGAAGCATTGGCTTTCGCTCTAACAATGGAAGCCGCAGAACAAGCTTCCCAAAACGTGCATAGCGTGAGAGAATTGGAAGTCCAAGAATGCTCTTGTCAGAAGGCTACTCTGGAAAGGAGTCAGCGAGACGTACCAGCACGATGCTGGAACTGCAACAAGACTGGGCATCTTCAACGACAGTGCAGGTTACCGCGAAGACGGGTCTCCACCTTAACTTTGGTGGCTCTGCGAAGAGTGGGTGAGGGTTTGGAAAGGATTGCTTGCAATTCCGAGTACAGATTTCTTGCCGCTCATGTGCGGAAGGTTCAACCTCCAAGTGGTGCAGAGCGTCAACTTGACTTCGGTCAGGGCGAATGAACCTACGTTTTATTGTACATGTATCATAATCACTTTCTTTTGATACCGTGATTAATGAGACTGTACTTGATATCATTGTGATAGAATAAGGCACTAAAGAGTGTTCTTAAGAAAGTTGGTGATGCATGGCAATATGTCATGCAGTCTTCCAGTTTGGTCGACCCGACTCCTCTCTGGTAAAATGGACTGCATGACAATGGACCCCAGTGTTCCTGTGAGCCATTAAGTCACGAAGCTGGAAAATTATCCTTTTGGTTTGTACGGATGTGTGATAATTTCACACATCCGATAGAATGTCATACATTCACAGAGTACAAAATAACAAAAGAGACTACCATGTCTTCTGAAAAAACTGGTGCTCTGGGGTAGTTGTGCCCGGATTCTAATTAAATCTCAACCACAGTTGCGGTCGGCCCCCTTGTGGGAGTTTCAGAGTGGCTGTTGGTTAACGAGAAATGCGTTCTCGGTAACTGAGTGATGGTGTCCTTAAGCTCAGTTACATAGATAAAAACACATCTACCAGTATGGCTTTTATAAATGGTAAAAGTAAACTGGTACTTGAAACAAATGCAAATGGCGGAAGGTAAAGTCTATGGCAACAGGACAAATGCTCCAAGATTAATCTTGTGCCTTTTCTCTTTTGTACAAGGCAACGTACACTATAATATGCATGTAATTCATGCATATAATTATAGAGTGGATTGGAATTCAATCCACCACGAAATAAGGGCCTTGAGCCAGGTGTTCGTGTGTATTTGTTTTCTCTTCTTAACTTTGGTGAGGAGGCTTACACTCAAACCTCAAGCAGGCCAGTAACAGTCTCTAGCTTTCGGGCAGTTTCTAAACTACCAGCTAGGGTTTGGGCAAACTAAGAGAGGCCCACCCCTATGAAATATGGAAGAATTAAAAATAAAGAACAAAACCATAGCGGGGATATACGCTAAACGGTCGGTAGTAGTCACGACTGCCGGCTTTGGCTTTGCCTCGCGATCTCAATATCGAGAGGAGAAGTCGCCAGTGACATCATTTTTTCATATTTATTTATTTTTCATGACAATCCTACTTATTTTTTCGAAACTTTTTCTTTTTTCTTTTTCTTTTTTCTTTTTCTTTTTTCTTTTTCTTTTTCTTTTTCACCTCATTTTTCCCAACAGTTTTAAAAAATAAGCAGAGAACAGAATTCATCATGAGCACTTCATCGGAGCACGTTCCATTGACTGAGGAGGAAGAAAATCTTCTCCTCGACCCTTTCTTGAAACTCGACATGGATGACGGAGTTAGTGCGACTGACGTCGATGACGCCAGCGAGGTCGCCTCAGTCACTAGCTCGAACGTCTCCAACGTATCGCATACTTCCAGGCGGAGTAGAATCTCCAACTGTAAGCGAACAGTAAAAAGACTTGGGAAACTAGACTGGGGCCAGATGTCAGAAGTGGAAAGGATGAGGCTGCACAACGCTCGTGCTTTTCTGGACAGGGAGGTCTTGGTTAAGGACAACCTGACATCAAGTCACCCCTCTCCAGAAAACGCGGGCTGTAAGACACAGATGGGTCCACCTGCTCCTTACGCTAATTCCAAGCGTGGGGAAGGGTGTGCCCCATCAACGTCTGGTGCTAAGGCCTCAAAAACAGCGAACAAAGAACAAGCTGCGAACAAGGAACAAAAAGAGAACGATTACAATACGAAACATAATCGGGGAGTCAACCTCAACCGCCGAACTAGTCCCGGAACCTAGGGGTCCGAGTAGTCAGGCGAATGTGGTAGGCACCCCTGATGAGGGTAAAGGTACAAGGGAGTGCGAGGGTATCCTAGTAGGCCATTGCTCACAAGGCAACCTCAACACAACCTCCGTATCCGAACCCGAAAACCAAACGAAAAACACGACAATCGGCAGTTTAGTTACGGTAATAAAAAAAAGAACAAAACAACACAAAACCGGCACACTCAACGAAGATGACATCCGAAGACGTTAGCAGCACAACGCTGAGAGGATTGTTTGACGGTTTGCCAAAAGGACTCCTGAGTCTCTTACGGCTAAGGAAAGGGCAGCGTTTGAAAAGTCCAAGCTCCGTCTAGAAACAGCGTCGGAAATTCCAGCTGACAAGGCGGTTTCTCATCAAGAAGCGCCATGCTCCTCGAAAAGGGCAAGGAATGTCAGCAACTCCCCAACAACCTCCTCGCCACACATAGCAGCGAAGAGGATAAAGATATCTCGGGCTATAGTTAAGGGTCACCAATAAAAAAAATAAATAAATAAAATAAAATAGAATGGCAGCTCCTTGAACTAAGGATCCTTGAGGAAGTCAACGAGGCTATCGTTAAGAGTAGGCAAGTGCCACTCTTCGGCAACCTCACGACAACTCATGGTATCAAGGTGATGAACTGTGAGAATGACGTGACTCTCGAGTGGCTCCGAGAGTTCATCAAAAACACGTCAGCTCCATGGCAAGGCGCCGATCTTCGCCTCATTGAGGTGAAACAAATTAAGGAGCTGTGCAGACCAGTAGGAAAACTAGTGGTCAAAAGCCCCACCATCCCCAGCGAACGGCTAGAGAGATACATCCTATCTCTGAATAGTGATCTCCTAAGCCAAGACTGGGAGATTGTAAAAATGGAAAAGACCAAGGAAGGCACCGAGGTGGAAGTCAGGCTGACTCAAAAGTCTATTCCACTTCTCAGGAAAGTAGACTTCAAAGTGCGTGTCGGGATAACTCGATGCAAGTTGAAGTTGATTGCCAACAAAAAGAAACAGGTTAGTAAAGCGTTGAATAAGTACTTTATTATATGATGGAATTGAGAATTTTACAAATCAATCTCCAACACAGTAAAGCCGCCAGCGCTAACCTAGTCTACCTCATGGAGAGTAGACAGTACGATGTAGCCCTTATACAGGAACCCTAGGTATAAGACGGCAAAATTAAGGGACTACACTCGAGAAAACTTCTGCTGTACAAGTCCAACCTTGACAGCCGAAACAGTAATCCCAGAACATGCATAGTAGCAAGGAAACAGTCTAATCTTTTTCTTCTGACTACTTACAGCAATATTGACCAAACAGCGGTAAAACTGGAGCGAGAAGGGCTCCCAACGCTCATTCTCTCGTCCACTTACATGCCGTACGACGGTACGGAAGGACCACCAGGTGATATCACTAATCTATTGATATCCTATGTAAGTAAGAACAAGTTACATGTGCAGTGGGGAAGCACCGATACTAACAGAAGGGACGAGTCCCTTTTTGAATATATTATTGATAACAACCTTATAGTAGCTAACAGAGGTAACACTCCCACCTTTGTTACAAAAACCCGTAAGGAGATGCTCGATATCACCATAACAAGCAACTCAGATACTTGTCAGGTAGAGCAATGGAAAGTACTAGATGACGCATCTTTCGCAGATCATCGTCTAATCGAATTCTGTATCCCTGATACTAAGCGGGAAAACAAGCCTTTTAGAAATAATAGACGTACTGATTGGCACGTCTTCAACAGGGAAATTATTAAGAACATAAGTCAGCTTAGTACCGATACAAATCTTAATTCAGATAGTTTAGATGAATTAACTGTGGAATTCACGGGAATTCTGCGGAACGCCTTTGACAAAAGCTGTCCACTCATTACAGCGGCGAAGAAAAACAATAAACCGCCCTGGTGGACTGCTGAGCTCAGTGATATTAGAAAAGAAACAAGGAAACTTTTCAATAGGGCTAAACGCACTAGACTAGAAAGCGACTGGGAATGTTATAAAACCAGTCAAAGAAAATTCAAAATTGAAACTCAAAGGGCGAAACGAAGCTCAGCTTCTGCAGTAGCATTGAGTGTACTAACCATTCAGCAAGACTAAGGAAAATACTCTCCAAAGTAAACATACCCATAGGCTCCCTAAAAGGACCTAATGATCAATGGACAGAGTCCTGTCAAGAAAGCCTAAAACTCCTGGTTCAAACACACTTCCCAGGATGTAGCGCAGACCTAGTAAACGAGTCAATAAACACCATATACTCGGTACCTGAAATTCCCAGGGAATTGATAACAAAAGAAAAGTTAATCTGGGCTATTAACTCATTCTCTCCTTACAAATCCCCAGGCCTAGACGGCATCTTCCCCATGATGCTGCAAAAAAGCAGTGATATCATCACTCCACATCTGATAAACATATTCCTTAACAGTCTTAAGTTAGGATATGTTCCGAAGGCTTGGCGTGAAGTTAAAGTCATCTTCATACCAAAAGCTGGCAAGCCCAGTCACACAGAACCAAAAGACTTCAGACCTATCAGTCTAACCTCTTTCGCACTCAAAACACTTGAGAGATTGATTGATATGCATATCCGTAGCAACTTTAAGCCGGAATCTTTATCACCATTTCAGCACGCCTATACAAAAGGCAGAAGTGTAGAAACAGCCCTAGACTGTGCAGTTAGAACAATAGAGAAGTCGCTCGCGGTGAAAGAATATACCCTTGCCTCTTTTCTTGATATCGAAGGAGCATTCAACAATGTCAACAACAGTGCCATAGAAAAAGCTCTCACTGATCTTAAAATAGAACCTACACTTATAAAATGGATTACATGTATGTTGAAAAGCAGACAAATCCATTGTGTACTAGGTAGCTCTGATATAAAGATGTACACATCTAGAGGGACTCCACAAGGCGGAATCCTCTCACCCCTCCTCTGGACTTTGGTGATGAATGAAATTCTCATCAAACTCGAAAACAGCGGTGTCAGAGTTATAGCTTATGCCGACGACTTAGCGCTTCTAGCGACGGGTAAATACCTGACCACGGTAAGCGAACAACTAGAAAGCGCATTAACTATGGTCAATAACTGGACCAAGAAATGCGGTCTGAAGGTTAACCCCCTGAAAACAGAACTGGTACTTTTCACCAACAGAAGGAAAATACCTTCTTTTGAGATACCAAAAATTGACAACATCCCACTTATAGTTTCAGAAAAAGCAAGATACCTTGGAGTTATCTTGGACAAGAAACTCAACTGGGGTCTAAACATACAGGGAAGATACAAGAAAGCCATGATTGCACTCTACTCGTGTAATAGGATTCTGGGAAGAAATTGGGGGCCAAATCCAAAGATAATCATGTGGATGTACACAGCCATTGTTAGACCCATTCTAACTTAATGCAGTTTGGTTTGGTGGCAAGCTCTGTAGAAATCCACGAACTTAAAAACCCTTACCAAAGTACAAAGAATGGCATGCATTAGCACTACGGGGGTGATGAGGACTACCCCAACTGTGGGTCTCGAAGCGATCCTAAATCTCACCCCCATGGACTTATTTGCACAAGAATCAGCAGCAAACAGCGCTCTCCGACTTAGTCAGACCGATATTTGGAGATCTAGTCAACACGGCCATACCACGATCCTTACAAACTACGTTGGCAATAACGTTCGTACTGATTACATGACCCCTTATCTAGACTTCAATAAAAACTTCACTACCAGCTTCCCTAATAGAAAGGACTGGGAAAACAGTGTACCCTACACTAACGAATCGAATCTTACCATCTTTACCGATGGTTCGAAAATGACTACTGGGGTATGGGGCAGGTTTCTACTCAGAAAATCTTAGCCTTGCCAGTTCATTCAGACTTCCTGACCATAGCAGCGTCTTCCAAGCTGAGATCTTGGCAGTGAAAAACGCTGCTAATCAAATATCCATGATGGCGATACCACACGCTGATATCACCTTTTTCATTGATAGCCAAGCAGCAATAAAAGCGATCTCTGCCACGCAAATCAAGTCAAAGCTTGTTTCTTGCTGTCGCGAAGAGCTAAGGGTTTTTGGTATGCAGCACAACGTAAGACTCTGCTGGGTTCCCGGTCACAGTGGTGTGCCAGGAAATGAAAAAGCGGATGAGCTTGCAAGAGAAGGCTTGGTACTTGATCCTTCTCTCATAGACCATAACATCAGAATCCCTCAATGCGAACTAAAGAGAAACATTAGTAATAATATCATTCAAAAAGCAAATGATAGATGGAACCTACTAGAAACCTGCGGTAACACCAGGAAACTCTGGCCTCATTATGACAAGAAAAAATCAAATAAGATTTTATTTCTCAAAAAACCGTCCCTAAGATCCCTCATAAGTGTGATAACGGGACATAACCTACTTGGCTACCACAAAAAGAAGATGGGGCTTAGTACGGACGACATATGCAGAGGCTGCGGCGATGAGGATGAGCACGAAAACACGGCTCATTTCCTATGCCACTGTCCAGCACTCTGCCGTACTAGATCAAAATTCTTAGGCAACTATTTCTTCAATGAACTAGAAGATTTATCTGAACTCCCAGGCAATCGCCTATTGAACTTTATCAAGTCCACCAAATGGCTCGATCAACCATAGAATTCATAGGTTAAATCATTTTTTCAGAAGTTACAACACTTCAGGGTATCACAATGGATCTACATTGATCTAAGTGTGACGGTAACAAAATCAACTGTCAGCCCATATAACCTAACCTAACCTAACCTACCGCGAAGACGAACCTCATGTCAACACTGTGGAAACAGAACTTACTCAACAAGTCAAAGTAACACCAACAACGTTGCTTCCGAAGCTGTTTCCCACCCGGGAAACGAATAAGAACCAACTTCGAGGGGCAGAAGCTGGTTTCTGGTATCGATGGCCCCAGAAACATCATCCAGGTTTCTCAAACGAAACGTGACAACAAGAGGCTGACCGTGGAAGCAAGTATAAACGGCAACAAATGTGTGGCTACCATCGACACCGGTGCCACGGCGTCCATTGTACGGCAGGACCTCGTTAAGAAGACATGGCTCCACAACACCAATAGCTATCGTCTAAGGACTGCAACTGGAGAAGCGGCAAAAGTTTATGGTGAGGTACGTCTTAAGATCCGGATGGCAGAGTTGGAATTCTCTCACCTGTTCCTGGTAGCAGATATATGCGATGAGTGCATTGTCGGCGTCGATTTCATGAAAGATCACGGAGTGATATTGGACATCGGGAACCAAGTCCTGAAATATCGAAACATCGAGATTCCGATGATCTATGGGATCCACTCGTATGAGACCTCATAATCTGTGAAAACCGTCATCAAAGAAGATCTGACTTTGCCTGCTTCTGCAGAACTATTCGTGTGGACGAAATTGAAGGGTAAGCCTGGCAGCCATCGAACCAGCATCTGTAAAGTCCTCCCAAAACGTCACCATTGGGAAGACTCTTGTTAGACCTGTAAAGAATATGGCTGGCGTACGAATACTGAACACCAAGCCGTTGGAAGTTAAGCTTAGAAAAGGTGAGATTGTCGGACAATGCGAATCTGTATCAGCGATAACAAGGATCAACGAAGAAGAGTCAAGGCAAACCTTAAAGTCTGAGGAGCTGAACTCCATAAAGACCAACATTCTTAAGTCATCTTATCTTGGTCACCAACAACGAAAAACTGCAGAAGGTCTCCTCGAAGAATTTGCAGAACACAACTGGTTCAACATCGAATCAACACCGGGGATGCAAAGCCGATCCGTCAACCTGCAAGACGCCTTCCACTAGCCAAACAAGGTGAGGTTGAAGAACTGATAAGCACCATGAAAGAAGAGGGTCTGATCGAAAACTCTAAAAGCCCTTGGGCGTCTCCAGTGGTCCTGGTAAAGAAGAAAGACGGATCAACCCGCTTTTGTGTGGAATATCGACGGTTGAACGATGTGACCAAGAAGGATAGCTACCCTCTGCCTAGGATCAGTGATACTCTGGACGCAATGGAAGAAGCACAATGGTTCTCAACTTTGGACCTGAAAAGTGGATACTGGCAAGTAGAAATCCACCCTGAAGACAAAGAGAAGACAGCGTTCTTGACAGGAAACGGTTTGTGGCAGTTCAAAGTGATGCCTTTTGTACTGTTCAATGCTCCAGCTACTTTTAAGCGCCTTATGGAATGCGTCCTGCAAGGACTCACTTGGAAATCTTGCCTGGTCTATTTGGATGACGTCATCGTATACGGGAAAACATTTGACGAACATTGTACAAATCTGAGAGCTGTGTTTCAAAGACTTCGAGAAGCCCACCTTAAGCTCAATCCAGAAAAGTGTTCACTCTTCAAAACCGAAGTGAAATACCTGGGACATATCATCTCATCCCAAGGAGTTAAGACGGATTCTGATAAGGTTGACACCGTGAAGAATTGGCCAACACCACAGGATAAACATCAACTCCGAAGCTTTCTGGGTCCAGCCACCTACTATAGGCGCTTTGTCTAGAACTTTGCTGAGATCGCCAAGATTCTACATCAGCTAACGGAAAAGGGAAAGCAGTTAAAATGGTCAGGTGAGTGCGAGCGCAGCTTTCAAGAGCTCAAGCAACGCTTGTGTAATGCACCAGTGCTGACCTACCCGACTCCAGGAAAACCGTTCATCATTGATGCTGATGCCAGCAATGTCGGGATTGATGCTGTATTGTCACAGGTACATGATGGCGAAGAAAAGGTGGTTGCCTATTACAGCAAGGCACTCTCGAAGTCGGAAAGAAACTATTGTGTGACCAGAAGAGAGCTTCTTGCACTGATTTTGGCAACAAAGCACTTCCATAAGTATCTCTATGGACAGAAGTTTCTTCTCCGAACCGACCATGGAGCACTAAACTGGCTTTTGAATTTCAAGAATCCAGAGGGTCAAGTGGCGAGATGGATTGAGAGGCTGCAGACGTACGATTATGAAATTCAACATCGGAATGGGAAGCTTCACTCAAATGCTGATGCACTGCCTCGGAGACCATGTAAGCATGACTGTAAGCATTGCAGACGCCAAGAAGAAAAAGAAGTGGTTACTGTCCAACGAACCAGAACCGATCCCAACGACGACGAGTTGAGGAAGGCCCAACAAGAGGACCCAGATATTGAACCCATCCTCGCATGCAAGGAACACCAGGAAAAACCAGAATGGGCTGATATCTCCGACAGAAGTCCGGCTCTGAAGGCCTATTGGGCGCAGTGGGACTCGTTGCATGTCCAAGAGGGTGTCCTTCGACGTAAGTGGGAATCAGCAGATGGAAAGTCCTATGCAATGCAGCTAGTCTTACCGAGATTGAAGTTTATGGACGTTCTGCGAGATATGCATGTGTTGCACTTTTTCTGACGACGGGACACGGGGAACGATAATACTTATATTAATAATTTTACTTTAATAACGAACGAATTTACGCGATTATAAATATTAAGAATCGAATCAAATAAATAATACTTGTGTTTATAATACAACGCGATGCACGAAATTAAACAAACAACTAACTTGCACTGAAGAAAGTGCGAATACGACACAAAAGAGAATTACGAAAAAGGCAACAACACAGCTCGTTAATAAAGCTGTCACTGCGGCTGTTCAGCTGGGCTGGATTCGAAGTTAGTGGAAGAATTTATGATTTTATTTTATTAAATTGATCGACTTATGAAATCGATCAATTTATTAAAAACAAATGTTCTTTATGCACAGTGGGGTGCAAAAGAAAATGGGCGCAAGGAATTTTTTTGAAAAACGAAATTAGAGAAAAATTCCAAAACTAATTTCAAGAATTATTGATCCAATGATGAAATAAAAAGAACGAATTTAAATTGGTTTTAAATCTTTATTGGGAAACCGTGGGATAGAAGATCCCTGGACTAATACTAAAGCCCGTTGTTTTCAAAATAGAGTTTAATGAACAAAAGAAAATGAAATTAGATAAAATGGCGTACAATAAATCTAAGTGAAAGCAAATTTTAAAATATAAAGAACAAATGTTGTTTTAACACTCGTAATCAAACGCGTCTCGAAAATTTATCAACAAAAAAAAGTCACGAATTTTTCACAAATATTAATTTTTAAGAAACGAAATAAACTCTGGATATGAATATCCTTAATGCAGTCAAACTACTTATCCTTGGTATTATTTTTCTCCTCTCCCTTACCAAAGGGCACGGTAGTGCCCAGCCAAGTTCTAACACTACTCCCTTTTTACAGTATCGAACTCAAGCACATTTTTAACCCCCCATAACTTTTGAACCCATAGAGGTAGAAGCTTTTAATTTGAATAACGTATTAACTTCATGTGCACAAAAAGGCCCTGTAAAAAAAATAATTTTGTAGAACCACTACTTCCTGAGATATTGAACAGTAAAGATTTCAAAAACCGTAATTGACTGACTGACTCACTGACTGATCATCAAAATTATAAAGCACTTCTAACAATAGCAGGATCTTGAAATTTGGTACAATGGTAGGTTTTCGGCTGTATACAAAGGAAAAAATCGAAAATTTCAATTTGCTCATTCAGGGGGCGTGGTATCCGCCCACTTTCTGAAACTGGTCGTAGGATCATGAAATTCGGAATACTAATAGGGTTTTGGTTGAGTTTAAAGAAAAATATAAGTAAAATATTTTGGTTTCATTTAGAGGCGTGGTTTCCGCCCACTATCTTAAAACGGTCGTAGGATGTTGAAATAAAGAATTCTTGCAAGGTTTTGGTTGAATAACATGAAAAAAAAATGAGAAAAAAATCTACTGATCATCAAAATTATAAAGCACTTCTAACAATAACAGAATCCTGAAATTTGGTACAATGGTAGGTTTTCGGCTATATACAAAGGAAAAAATCGAAAATTTCAATTTGCTCATTCAGGGGGCGTGGTATCCGCCCACTTTCTGAAACTGGTCGTAGGATCATGAAATTCGGAATACTAATAGGGTTTTGGTTGAGTATAAAGAAAAATATAAGTAAAATATTTTGGTTTCATTTAGGGGCGTGGTTTCCGCCCACT
Organism: Sphaerophoria taeniata; assembly: GCA_943590905.1. NCBI lineage: Eukaryota > Metazoa > Arthropoda > Insecta > Diptera > Syrphidae > Sphaerophoria > Sphaerophoria taeniata. Next base: position 86,114,136 of record OX016541.1, on the reverse strand, counting down.
ATCTTAAAACGGTCGTAGGATGTTGAAATAAAGAATTCTTGCAAGGTTTTGGTTGAATAACATGAAAAAAAAATGAGAAAAAAATCTACTGATCATCAAAATTATAAAGCACTTCTAACAATAACAGAATCCTGAAATTTGGTACAATGGTAGGTTTTCGGCTATATACAAAGGAAAAAATCGAAAATTTCAATTTGCTCATTCAGGGGGCGTGGTATCCGCCCACTTTCTGAAACTGGTCGTAGGATCATGAAATTCGGAATACTAATAGGGTTTTGGTTGAGTATAAAGAAAAATGTAAGTAAAATATTTTGGTTTCATTTAGGAGCGTGGTTTCCGCCCACTATCTTAAAACGGTCGTAGGATAATAAAGGAAATAGGAAATAAAGAATTCTTGCAAGGTTTTGGTTGAATAACATGAAAAAAATGAGAATAAAATCTATTTACATTTAGGGGAGTAGTATCCGCCCACTTTGTTAAAATGGTCGAAAACGTTTAAATTCGAAATTCAACCCTACAGTTGAGTATAAGAGAAAATATAAGTACAAAATTGCAGTTTCATTACAGGGGCGTGGCTGCCACCCACTTTCTTAAAATGGTCATAAGATGTTGAAATTTAGAATTCTGGTTTGTTTAACTTCATAAAACTATATGAGTAACTTTCCTTAGTGGTTTCACAATGGACCATTGATGTCTAAATGTGACATCTAGACAGCCACTCTAACCTAACCTACCTATTACTTATTTATAAATTTGCAGACCAATTATATTGTTAAAGTTTGCAAATTGCTACTTATAAAGTTATTTCGAGGTTCATGATTTCATAAAAAAAAAATCAAAAAACTTTGCAAAAAGATGTGAAATCAGAACAAAAACATAAAATGTAAAAAAAGAGCCAAGTTCTCTTATGTGCGAACAACACTGTGTAAAAAGTTAGCCACCAAAAGTAATGAGATCTAAAAGAATGCCAAGCGTTTAGAAAATATTCCGATTTTAAAATGTGTCAAATGTCGAAAATAATGGTTTTTCGCGTATTACTCTTAAACGGTGAGTCCGATTGAAAAAATTTCTATGAAAAACTTGTAGATTATGTGGTTTTCTATATAAAAACATTTTTTTTTTAAGCTGTCAGAAAAAAAAAATAATTTGGTCAAAACTCAAAATTTCGATTTTTTTATAATTAGCTCCTAAGCCCTGTACGAAATTCGCATAGAGCTGAAAATTGGTACAGAGCATGAGGACATCTCTCTATATAAGATGTCAAAAGTCCTCAAAAATCCCATGTGTGCATAAGAAATTATTCAAGGTTAAATGTTGAATATGTTGTTTTTTTATATTTAACTCTGCAGATTTAATACAATATTTTCTAAACGCTTGCTCGTAGGAAAAAAAGTGTCATAATTTTTTTTTAGAGAATTACAAGGCGTACAAGCCTTTGATATACTTTTTTTTGATAGCTTCCCCCGTTTCAAAGATATGCATGAAAAACCAACATTTTCGACATTTGACCTTGAATAATTTCTTATGCACACATGGGATTTTTGGGGACTTTTGACATTTTACTTTAATCGGTGTTCTAATGCTCTGTACCAATTTTCAGCTCTATGTGAATGTTTATTGTTTATTGTCTGGACTAATACGAGAAACCATTTCCAAGATAAGCATGAAAAAATTACTTGTTTTCCTTCAATGTGGGTGGAGTTATTTATAACCTAATTTTTTTTCTTTCGGAAATTTAATAAGCTTTAATTTTGTAGAAGATTATTTTTTGATACGACAAATAGTTTTCAAGATAAACCCGAAAACCCGAAAAAACCGTATGTTTCTCTTCACTGCCGCTAGAGTTATTTTATAAACTATAAGAGGTACGAAAAAGTTCATGAAAGCTTTTTTTATAAAATTTAATTAGCTTTAATTTTGTTGTACAAAATTTTTTGATACGACAAATAGTTTTTGAGATAAACGTGAAAAACTGAAACAAACTCCATGTTTCTCTTAACTGCCGCTAGAGCTCACGTCGGATTCTTGGGGACTTTTTTTTGGGTCATCACCAGACATCCCTTAGTAAGTGTGCCAAGTTTCAAAACTGTTGGATTTTTTTTTTTGAGGTGAAGGCAACTTTTTTCGTTCATTGACTGGACTATACAGTCATTAGAAAAATCAACGACGTCGTGTACCGGATACAAAAAGGAGTCAGAGGAAAACTTAAAGTTGTACATCGCGAACGACTACATCGCTACAGTGGTGATGAGAATGATGGATTTGTTCGGGACGAGCAGCCAATTCTATAAGAAATGGAAAGGTAAACCATAAATTCTACCTTAGGAATCCACGAATTTCAAATAACAACATTCTTCTTGTTATCCAAAGCACCAACTGCAGCCCGATTGCTGTTATAGGCAAAAAAAGAATACCAAACAGCTTTCAGACAAGTCCCTTGATTCCGACAAAAAGTGAAAGGAATTATTCAACAAGAAAAATAAGCAATACCTCCAGAAGGCGTTCATTCAAAAGGGTCTAGCATCTTTGGTAAGACGTCTAAATGAAACCAAATTACATTCCCTTTGAACAACAAACAAATTTTCTTCAATAGTAATGAAGAAACAGAAACACTACCACCGCCGACATCATCTGCAAATGGCAAGCGACTGTTTGAGGATGAATCGGACGGCGAGAATAACTCGATCTCAAAAGACTTCCTTGATACCTACGAGGGTGCACGTGACGCCGCTCTTATGAAAATGCTCCTGGATCCACGTTTCAAAGTCGACAGCTTTGTAGGCGAATTTCACGAAAACGAACCTGAGATTAATAAGATCACGAGACTGGCAGTAAAGTAATTGGACAAGTAATTGGAAACAGAGTTTCAAATTTTATTTTATTTTGTTATAATATTTTCAACGTTGTTTGAATAAAATAATCTTTGAAGAACAAGAAGCAGGGAAGATGTTTTGACTTTTCTGTGGGACTAGTGCTGAGCCGAACGCCTAATTTCGCAGAGCCATGGGTAGATGATGTATTCGCCATCGCCGCCGCAGACTACAACGAAGTGTCCATTCGGATTGTGTTATGGTCTGGGGATAGATTTCTTGGGCGCCCATGTCCTTGACGGCCACTTGCAACCACTCGCCATCTTTGACTTGTTTCTTCGGACAGTGTTTTCAGATTGACTTGTTGCATTTCCGAGTGCTTGGCCGAGATGATTTTGGTGCCGATGACGTTTATCGACATGGCTGGTTCCTCCTGTCCAACTTTTATAATGATCGAACCTTTGTCATAGATCAGGGTAACATTGTGCAAGATTCTCATGGTTCCGTCCTCTGATCGGGTAAACACAATAGGCTTCAAGGTGGAAGCCTACAGCGGAAATGTTTTGAGCGTGACAATCGAGTATTTGCACACACATCTTGTTTTGGTAGTCCCAGATTTTGACCATGCGATCGTCGGCACCGGAAATCAGATACGGTTTGTCACGGCCATGGTAATAATCGACGTAGTTTACTGCCTTAGCATGACCTTCAGCCTTTCCGAAACTCTGATCACAATATTTACATTTGAATCGTCGGATTCCTTTATGCACAATTCGATTGTGTAGACCGAGATTCGCCGAACTATTGAACACTTGAGGACACTCCGGACACGGCCATTGCTTTTCCTTTGTGTGATAGTTGATATGGACGTGCAACTCGCCCTCTCGTAGTTTTCCGGAGGCCACAGTAGGGACAGACATGATGCCGGCATGTCTCAACTGATGGTCTCGATATGTACGCTGGGACAAATAACCCTTGCCACATTGCTCGCATTTGTAAGGAAATTCTACGCCCGTGTGCTTATAACGATGATCTTTAAGTGTACTAATGTTTTTGAAAGTCTTGCCGCATTCCTCGCACATGAAGACCTTTGGTTCGTATTTGACCACATAATGCTTAATGCGACAGTGAACGCGAAGTATTTGTTTTCGTTGCCACATCCCTCGTATTCGCATTTAAACTCGTTCAGGTGCTCAGTATGTACATCGTCTATGTGAGTACTCAAGTGACACGACTTACTATAGGATTTATCGCATAGAATGCATGGATAGGGCTTGAGACCCTTGTGGATACGCAGATGTGCTTCGAAACGTCCTTTTTTGAAGAATTTCTTAAAGCATTTTTCACAATTGTAGATTTCTGGAGTCTTAATGTAGGCAGGCATCGTATAGTCCTCATCTTTGGGCTTTCTTCCTCGACGTTTAGTACGTAATTTCTCGTTTTTCTTCTCAGCGGTCTCTTCAACACTACACCGTCGAGTTTGTTCTGTTCGGCTGTGGAATCGTTATCTGAGGAATCATCAACAAAACCACTAAACACATCTTGGTCAATCTCCTGCTCATCGAGAACTGCTTTGGGAGAAGATTTCGGCTGTTTGGTAGTACAATCGAGTTCATTCTGAAAAGAATTTGAATAAATAAATCCGTATTCGTCGGCAAACACATCTTACCTCTTGTTTGTGCTCAAAAACTAACGATTCATCGTCATTAGTTTCAATTTTATTAGCCAGTTGCAGCCATGGAATGTAATTCAAGGTATCTTCGAATTCAAGCCTATTCAGTTCAAGTTTAGAAAATGCATTCACAACGCTGTCAATTTCTCTGACACTGAAGCGAACGTGTTAGGTATTATCTTTTGGATTGAAAACAATCATCACATAGTGCGTGTGTCCCTTGATAACGCACTGGCAAGCCCACATTTTTTCCCAATTCCGGAGTTGTATCAACATGTCATCTTGATAAACAATTCCAATTCAATTAAGCATTAGGAGGATTTCATCAGCAATACTTACCACAATTGATGAGACCAAAGTCTGAGTTGGATGCACGGCAATGCATCGAATATAATCCAAATGCGCTTCAAGCGAATACAACTTCTCCAGTGTGTTATAGTTGAATATCCAGATTTGCATGTCATTGGAACCTGTGATAAGCCAATTCTTGCGAGCCACAAATTGTTCAGAACGCACCGGAACATCACAAACTTTGAAATCTTTGACCAATTGTTAGTTTTCATAATTCATGATGTGTACGTGGCCATTGTATAGGGCACACAACATCCACGGTTCGGCTGGATGTATATCAACACATTTAAAACAGTCGGAACGCGATGTAAGGCGATTTTTTAATGTCTTGGTAAGCATATTGTAGGTACGGTTTTTCTTTGTTTTGCAATAGAATTTCTAATGCAATTTGTCGAATTTTATATGAGATAACAAAGAGAAAAATATTCTTTTAGAAAAAGATGTCTGACTCGACTTTCGGGTTAATGCTTTATGTAAATGGAAATTTTGAACAGACGCAACAACAACAAATGAAAGAAATTCAAAACAAAGTTTTAAAAAAGATAAATTGGCTACTTAGATTTGTAAAATCCTCAGTTGCTTGAAATTATTTACAAAACAAAATGCTGAAAAATAAACAAAATGATGAAGTAAACAAATTTCCAATGTCAAAATTATCACATTCAACTGGACTTTCCATTGGAATTTTAAAGTTATCACTCTCAGTTACAGAAACCCTATTTTAAGGAAATGTGATAAACACTCGAGAAAACTTCTGCTGTACAAGCCCAACCTTGACAGCCGAAACAGTAATCCCAGAACATGCATAGTAGCAAGGAAACAGTCTAATCTTTTTCTTCTGACTACTTACAGCAATATTGACCAAACAGCGGTAAAACTGGAGCGAGAAGGGCTCCCAACGCTCATTCTCTCGTCCACTTACATGCCGTACGACGGTACGGAAGGACCACCAGCTGATATCACTAATCTATTGATATCCTATGTAAGTAAGAACAAGTTACATGTGCAGTGGGGAAGCACCGATACTAACAGAAGGGACGAGTCCCTTTTTGAATATATTATTGATAACAACCTTATAGTAGCTAACAGAGGTAACACTCCCACCTTTGTTACAAAAACCCGTAAGGAGATGCTCGATATCACCATAACAAGCAACTCAGATACTTGTCAGGTAGAGCAATGGAAAGTACTAGATGACGCATCTTTCGCAGATCATCGTCTAATCGAATTCTGTATCCCTGATACTAAGCGGGAAAACAAGCCTTTTAGAAATAATAGACGTACTGATTGGCACGTCTTCAACAGGGAAATTATTAAGAACATAGGTCAGCTTAGTACCGATACAAATCTTAATTCAGATAGTTTAGATGAATTAACTGTGGAATTCACGGGAATTCTGCGGAACGCCTTTGACAAAAGCTGTCCACTCATTACAGCGGCGAAGAAAAACAATAAACCGCCCTGGTGGACTGCTGAGCTCAGTGATATTAGAAAAGAAACAAGGAAACTTTTCAATAGGGCTAAACGCACTAGACTAGAAAGCGACTGGGAATGTTATAAAACCAGTCAAAGAAAATTCAAAATTGAAACTCAAAGGGCGAAACGAAGCTCATGGAGAAACTTCTGCAGTAGCATTGAGTGTACTAACCATTCAGCAAGACTAAGGAAAATACTCTCCAAAGTAAACACACCCATAGGCTCCCTAAAAGGACCTAATGATCAATGGACAGAGTCCTGTCAAGAAAGCCTAAAACTCCTGGTTCAAACACACTTCCCAGGATGTAGCGCAGACCTAGTAAACGAGTCAATAAACACCATATACTCGGTACCTGAAATTCCTAGGGAATTGATAACAAAAGAAAAGTTAATCTGGGCTATCAACTCATTCTCTCCTTACAAATCCCCAGGCCTAGACGGCATCTTCCCCTTGATGCTGCAAAAAAGCAGTGATATCATCACTCCACATCTGATAAACATATTCCTTAACAGTCTTAAGTTATGATATGTTCCGAAGGCTTGGCGTGAAGTTAAAGTCGTCTTCATACCAAAAGCTGGCAAGCCCAGTCACACAGAACCAAAAGACCTATCAGTCTAACCTCTTTCGCACTCAAAACACTTGAGAGATTGATTGATATGCATATCCGTAGCAACTTTAAGCCGGAATCTTTATCACCATTTCAGCACGCCTATACAAAAGGCAGAAGTGTAGAAACAGCCCTAGACTGTGCAGTTAGAACAATAGAGAAGTCGCTCGCGGTGAAAGAATATACCCTTGCCTCTTTTCTTGATATCGAAGGAGCATTCAACAATGTCCACAACAGTGCCATAGAAAAAGCTCTCACTGATCTTAAAATAGAACCTACACTTATAAAATGGATTACATGTATGTTGAAAAGCAGACAAATCCATTGTGTACTACGTAGCTCTGATATAAAGATGAACACATCTAGAGGGACTCCACAAGGCGGAATCCTCTCACCCCTCCTCTGGACTTTGGTGATGAATGAAATTCTCATCAAACTCAAAAACAGCGGTGTCAGAGTTATAGCTTATGCCGACGACTTAGCGCTTCTAGCGACGGGTAAATACCTGACCACGGTAAGCGAACAACTAGAAAGCGCATTAACTATGGTCAATAACTGGACCAAGAAATGCGGTCTGAAGGTTAACCCCCTGAAAACAGAACTGGTACTTTTCACCAACAGAAGGAAAATACCTTCTTTTGAGATACCAAAAATTGACAACATCCCACTTATAGTTTCAGAAAAAGCAAGATACCTTGGAGTTATCTTGGAGAAGAAACTCAACTGGGGTCTAAACATACAGGAAAGATACAAGAAAGCCATGATTGCACTCTACTCGTGTAATAGGATTCTGGGAAGAAATTGGGGCCAAATCAAAAGATAATCATGTGGATGTACACATCCATTGTTAGACCCATTCTAACTTATGGCAGTTTGGTTTGGTGGCAAGCTCTGTAGAAATCCACGAACTTAAAAACCCTTACCAAAGTACAAAGAATGGCATGCATTAGCACTACGGGGGTGATGAGGACTACCCCAACTGCGGGTCTCGAAGTGATCCTAAATCTCACCCCCATGGACTTATTTGCACAAGAATCAGCAGCAAACAGCGCTCTCCGACTTAGTCAGACCGATATTTGGAGATCTAGTCAACACGGCCATACCACGATCCTTACAAAATACGTTGGCAATAACGTTCGTACTGATTACATGACCCCTTATCTAGACCCCCCTTATCCCTTATCTTACTGATTACATGACCCCTTATCTAGACTTCAATAAAAACTTCACTACCAGCTTCCCTAATAGAAAGGACTGGGAAAACAGTGTACCCTACACTAACGAATCGAATCTTACCATCTTTACCGATGGTTCGAAAATGACTACTGGGGTAGGGGCAGGTTTCTACTCAGAAAATCTTAGCCTTGCCAGTTCATTCAGACTTCCTGACCATAGCAGCGTCTTCCAAGCTGAGATCTTGGCAGTGAAAAACGCTGCTAATCAAATATCCATGATGGCGATACCACACGCTGATATCACCTTTTTCATTGATAGCCAAGCAGCAATAAAAGCGATCTCTGCCACGCAAATCAAGTCAAAGCTTGTTTCTTGCTGTCGCGAAGAGCTAAGGGTTTTTGGTATGCAGCACAACGTAAGACTCTGCTGGGTTCCCGGTCACAGTGGTGTGCCAGGAAATGAAAAAGCGGATGAGCTTGCAAGAGAAGGCTTGGTACTTGATCCTTCTTTCATAGACCATAACATCAGAATCCCTCAATGCGAACTAAAGAGAAACATTAGTAATAATATCATTCAAAAAGCAAATGATAGATGGAACCTACTAGAAACCTGCGGTAACACCAGGAAACTCTGGCCTCATTATGACAAGAAAAAATCAAATAAGATTTTATTTCTCAAAAAACCGTCCCTAAGATCCCTCATAAGTGTGATAACGGGACATAACCTACTTGGCTACCACAAAAAGAAGATGGGGCTTAGTACGGACGACATATGCAGAGGCTGCGGCGATGAGGATGAGCACGAAAACACGGCTCATTTCCTATGCCACTGTCCAGCACTCTGCCGTACTAGATCAAAATTCTTAGGCAACTATTTCTTCAATGAACTAGAAGATTTATCTGAACTCCCAGGCAATCGCCTATTGAACTTTATCAAGTCCACCAAATGGCTCGATCAACCATAGAATTCATAGGTTAAATCATTTTTTCAGAAGTTACAACACTTCAGGGTATCACAATGGATCTACATTGATCTAAGTGTGACGGTAACAAAATCAACTGTCAGCCCATATAACCTAACCTAACCTAACCTACCGCGAAGACGAACCTCATGTCAACACTGTGGAAACAGAACTTACTCAACAAGTCAAAGTAACACCAACAACGTTGCTTCCGAAGCTGTTTCCCACCCGGGAAACGAATAAGAACCAACTTCGAGGGGCAGAAGCTGGTTTCTGGTATCGATGGCCCCAGAAACATCATCCAGGTTTCTCAAACGAAACGTGACAACAAGAGGCTGACCGTGGAAGCAAGTATAAACGGCAACAAATGTGTGGCTACCATCGACACCGGTGCCACGGCGTCCATTGTACGGCAGGACCTCGTTAAGAAGACATGGCTCCACAACACCAATAGCTATCGTCTAAGGACTGCAACTGGAGAAGCGGCAAAAGTTTATGGTGAGGTACGTCTTAAGATCCGGATGGCAGAGTTGGAATTCTCTCACCTGTTCCTGGTAGCAGATATATGCGATGAGTGCATTGTCGGCGTCGATTTCATGAAAGATCACGGAGTGATATTGGACATCGGGAACCAAGTCCTGAAATATCGAAACATCGAGATTCCGATGATCTATGGGATCCACTCGTATGAGACCTCATAATCTGTGAAAACCGTCATCAAGGAAGATCTGACTTTGCCTGCTTCTGCAGAACTATTCGTGTGGACGAAATTGAAGGGTAAGCCTGGCAGCCATCGAACCAGCATCTGTAAAGTCCTCCCAAAACGTCACCATTGGGAAGACTCTTGTTAGACCTGTAAAGAATATGGCTGGCGTACGAATACTGAACACCAAGCCGTACGAAGTTAAGCTTAGAAAAGGTGAGATTGTCGGACAATGCGAATCTGTATCAGCGATAACAAGGATCAACGAAGAAGAGTCAAGGCAAACCTTAAAGTCTGAGGAGCTGAACTCCATAAAGACCAACATTCTTAAGTCATCTTATCTTGGTCACCAACAACGAAAAACTGCAGAAGGTCTCCTCGAAGAATTTGCAGACATCTTTTCGCCATCGCAAGGGAAATATGGCAGAACACAACTGGTTCAACATCGAATCAACACCGGGGATGCAAAGCCGATCCGTCAACCTGCAAGACGCCTTCCACTAGCCAAACAAGGTGAGGTTGAAGAACTGATAAGCACCATGAAAGAAGAGGGTCTGATCGAAAACTCTAAAAGCCCTTGGGCGTCTCCAGTGGTCCTGGTAAAGAAGAAAGACGGATCAACCCGCTTTTGTGTGGAATATCGACGGTTGAACGATGTGACCAAGAAGGATAGCTACCCTCTGCCTAGGATCAGTGATACTCTGGACGCAATGGAAGAAGCACAATGGTTCTCAACTTTGGACCTGAAAAGTGGATACTGGCAAGTAGAAATCCACCCTGAAGACAAAGAGAAGACAGCGTTCTCGACAGGAAACGGTTTGTGGCAGTTCAAAGTGATGCCTTTTGTACTGTGCAATGCTCCAGCGACTTTTAAGCGCCTTATGGAATGCGTCCTGCAAGGACTCACTTGGAAATCTTGCCTGGTCTATTTGGATGACGTCATCGTATACGGGAAAACATTTGACGAACATTGTACAAATCTGAGAGCTGTGTTTCAAAGACTTCGAGAAGCCCACCACAAGCTCAATCCAGAAAAGTGTTCACTCTTCAAAACCGAAGTGAAATACCTGGGACATATCATCTCATCCCAAGGAGTTAAGACGGATCCTGATAAGGTTGACACCGTGAAGAATTGGCCAACACCACAGGATAAACATCAACTCCGAAGCTTTCTGGGTCCAGCCACCTACTATAGGCGCTTTGTCAAGAACTTTGCTGAGATCGCCAAGATTCTACATCAGCTAACGGAAAAGGGAAAGCAGTTAAAATGGTCAGGTGAGTGCGAGCGCAGCTTTCAAGAGCTCAAGCAACGCTTGTGTAATGCACCAGTGCTGACCTACCCGACTCCAGGAAAACCGTTCATCATTGATGCTGATGCCAGCAATGTCGGGATTGATGCTGTATTGTCACAGGTACATGATGGCGAAGAAAAGGTGGTTGCCTATTACAGCAAGGCACTCTCGAAGTCGGAAAGAAACTATTGTGTGACCAGAAGAGAGCTTCTTGCACTGATTTTGGCAACAAAGCACTTCCATAAGTATCTCTATGGACAGAAGTTTCTTCTCCGAACCGACCATGGAGCACTAAACTGGCTTTTGAATTTCAAGAATCCAGAGGGTCAAGTGGAGAGATGGATTGAGAGGCTGCAGACGTACGATTATGAAATTCAACATCGGAATGGGAAGCTTCACTCAAATGCTGATGCACTGTCTCGGAGACCATGTAAGCAAGACTGTAAGCATTGCAGACGCCAAGAAGAAAAAGAAGTGGTTACTGTCCAACGAACCAGAACCGATCCCAACGACGACGAGTTGAGGAAGGCCCAACAAGAGGACCCAGATATTGAACCCATCCTCGCATGCAAGGAACACCAGGAAAAACCAGAATGGGCTGATATCTCCGACAGAAGTCCGGCTCTGAAGGCCTATTGGGCGCAGTGGGACTCGTTGCATGTCCAAGAGGGTGTCCTTCGACGTAAGTGGGAATCAGCAGATGGAAAGTCCTATGTAATGCAGCTAGTCTTACCGAGATTGAAGTTTATGGACGTTCTGCGAGATATGCATGTGTTGCACTTTTTCTGACGACGGGACACGGGGAACGATAATACTTATATTAATAATTTTACTTTAATAACGAACGAATTTACGCGATTATAAATATTAAGAATCGAATCAAATAAATAATACTTGTGTTTATAATACAACGCGATGCACGAAATTAAACAAACAACTAACTTGCACTGAAGAAAGTGCGAATACGACACAAAAGAGAATTACGAAAAAGGCAACAACACAGCTCGTTAATAAAGCTGTCACTGCGGCTGTTCAGCTGGGCTGGATTCGAAGTTAGTGGAAGAATTTATGATTTTATTTTATTAAATTGATCGACTTATGAAATCGATCAATTTATTAAAAACAAATGTTCTTTATGCACAGTGGGGTGCAAAAGAAAATGGGCGCAAGGAATTTTTTTGAAAAACGAAATTAGAGAAAAATTCCAAAACTAATTTCAAGAATTATTGATCCAATGATGAAATAAAAAGAACGAATTTAAATTGGTTTTAAATCTTTATTGGGAAACCGTGGGATAGAAGATCCCTGGACTAAAACCCGTTGTTTTCAAAATAGAGTTTAATGAACAAAAGAAAATGAAATTAGATAAAATGGCGTACAATAAATCTAAGTGAAAGCAAATTATAAAATATAAAGAACAAATGTTGTTTTAACACTCGTAATCAAACGCGTCTCGAAAATTTATCAACAAAAAAAAAGTCACGAATTTTTCACAAATATTAATTTTTAAGAAACGAAATAAACTCTGGATATGAATATCCTTAATGCAGTCAAACTACTTATCCTTGGTATTATTTTTCTCCTCTCCCTTACCAAAGGGCACGGTAGTGCCCAGCCAAGTTCTAACACTACTCCCTTTTTACAGTATCGAACTCAAGCACATTTTTAACCCCCCATAACTTTTGAACCCATAGAGGTAGAAGCTTTTAATTTGAATAACGTATTAACTTCATGCACTGCACAAAAAGGCCCTGTAAAAAAAATAATTTTGTAGAACCACTACTTCCTGAGATATTGAACAGTAAAGATTTCAAAAACCGTAATTGACTGACTGACTCACTGACTGATCATCAAAATTATAAAGCACTTCTAACAATAGCAGGATCTTGAAATTTGGTACAATGGTAGGTTTTCGGCTGTATACAAAGGAAAAAATCGAAAATTTCAATTTGCTCATTCAGGGGGCGTGGTATCCGCCCACTTTCTGAAACTGGTCGTAGGATCATGAAATTCGGAATACTAATAGGGTTTTGGTTGAGTATAAAGAAAAATATAAGTAAAATATTTTGGTTTCATTTAGGGGCGTGGTTTCCGCCCACTATCTTAAAACGGTCGTAGGATGTTGAAATAAAGAATTCTTGCAAGGTTTTGGTTGAATAACATGAAAAAAAAATGAGAAAAAAATCTACTGATCATCAAAATTATAAAGCACTTCTAACAATAACAGAATCCTGAAATTTGGTACAATGGTAGGTTTTCGACTATATACAAAGGAAAAAATCGAAAATTTCAATTTGCTCATTCAGGGGGCGTGGTATCCGCCCACTTTCTGAAACTGGTCGTAGGATCATGAAATTCGGAATACTAATAGGGTTTTGGTTGAGTTTAAAGAAAAATATTTTGGTTTCATTTAGGGGCGTGGTTTCCGCCCACTATCTTAAAACGGTCGTAGAATGTTGAAATAAAGAATTCTTGCAAGGTTTTGGTTGAATAACATGAAAAAAAAATGAGAAAAAAATCTACTGATCATCAAAATTATAAAGCACTTCTAACAATAACAGAATCCTGAAATTTGGTACAATGGTAGGTTTTCGGCTATATACAAAGGAAAAAATCGAAAATTTCAATTTGCTCATTCAGGGGGCGTGGTATCCGCCCACTTTCTGAAACTGGTCGTAGGATCATGAAATTCGGAATACTAATAGGGTTTTGGTTGAGTATAAAGAAAAATATAAGTAAAATATTTTGGTTTCATTTAGGGGCGTGGTTTCCGCCCACTATCTTAAAACGGTCGTAGAATGTTGAAATAAAGAATTCTTGCAAGGTTTTGGTTGAATAACATGAAAAAAAAAATGAGAAAAAAATCTACTGATCATCAAAATTATAAAGCACTTCTAACAATAACAGAATCCTGAAATTTGGTACAATGGTAGGTTTTCGGCTATATACAAAGGAAAAAATCGAAAATTTCAATTTGCTCATTCAGGGGGCGTGGTATCCGCCCACTTTCTGAAACTGGTCGTAGGATCATGAAATTCGGAATACTAATAGGGTTATGGTTGAGTATAAAGAAAAATATAAGTAAAATATTTTGGTTTCATTAAGGGGCGTGGTTTCCGCCCACTATCTTAAAACGGTCGTAGGATGTTGAAATAAAGAATTCTTGCATGGTTTTGGTTGAATAACATGAAAAAAAAATGAGAAAAAAATCTACTGATCATCAAAATCATAAAGCACTTCTAACAATAACAGAATCCTGAAATTTGGTACAATGGTAGGTTTTCGGCTATATACAAAGGAAAAAATCGAAAATTTCAATTTGCTCATTCAGGGGGCGTGGTATCCGCCCACTTTCTGAAACTGGTCGTAGGATCATGAAATTCGGAATACTAATAGGGTTTTGGTTGAGTATAAAGAAAAATGTAAGTAAAATATTTTGGTTTCATTTAGGAGCGTGGTTTCCGCCCACTATCTTAAAACGGTCGTAGGATAATAAAGGAAATAGGAAATAAAGAATTCTTGCAAGGTTTTGGTTGAATAACATGAAAAAAATGAGAATAAAATCTATTTACATTTAGGGGAGTAGTATCCGCCCACTTTGTTAAAATGGTCGAAAACGTTTAAATTCGAAATTCAACCCTACAGTTGAGTATAAGAGAAAATATAAGTACAAAATTGCAGTTTCATTACAGGGGCGTGGCTGCCACCCACTTTCTTAAAATGGTCATAGGATGTTGAAATTTAGAATTCTGGTTTGTTTAACTTCATAAAACTATATGAGTAACTTTCCTTAGTGGTTTCACAATGGACCATTGATGTCTAAATGTGACATCTAGACAGCCACTCTAACCTAACCTACCTATTACTTATTTATAAATTGGCAGACCAATTATATTGTTAAAGTTTGCAAATTGCTACTTATAAAGTTATTTCGAGGTTCATGGTGTCATAAAAAAAATCAAAAAACTTTGCAAAAAGATGTGAAATCAGAACAAAAACATAAAATGTAAAAAAAGAGCCAAGTTCTCTTATGTGCGAACAACACTGTGTAAAAAGTTAGCCACCAAAAGTAATGAGATCTAAAAGAATGCCAAGTTCTTACATGTAAAAGTGTTTGAATATTTTAAATCATAGAAGATAATGCAACAATATTAAAAGAAAATAGAAAATAGTTTGGATGAAATTTTTCGAGTTCACTTGGCAAGTTTTCGTTTGAAGCGTGATTAATAACATTTTAAAACTTGAACAGTGAACTTGTAAATTTTCATCCAGACTATTTTCTATTTTCTTTTAATATTGTTGTATTATCTTCTATGATTTAAAATATTCAATATAACACTTTAACATGTAAGAACTTGGCATTCTTTTAGATCTCATTACTTTTGGTGGCTAACTTATTACACAGTGTTGTTCGCACATAAGAGAACTTGGCTCTTTTTTTACATTTTATGTTTTTGTTCTGATCTCCTTATGTCCTTTTGTCCTCGTTTTTCCCACCTCGAATCCCGGTCCTTTTTTTTGCAATTCCTCGAAATTTTTACGATTTCAAACAAAAATATAACTCCTTCTCGATTTTTCCTTCTTCACCAAAAATTCCTTTTTCAAAATCCTCGAATATCTTTTTCGTCTTCTCGCTTGGTTGGGTCTCCACAGAGTGCCTTCCAAGCTATTTCCAAAAATAATTCTCCTCCCTCGTCCATCACATTCACCCACACATAAACTCTCACCAGACAATCGTTTTCGTGATCATCGGTCACGGATTTACGTCTTCCTGGAAGCTTTACGCTAACCGAGAGAGCTACCGTTGTTGAATCTCAACGAAACTTTACTCGCACACACACAAACACGGTTTCAACAAGTTGTTGGATGTAATTCCAAAACTTGCCGAAACATTATGGCCGAGTTCAGACCCCTTCCCAACTAAACTTATTTTTCGAGAAAAATTGAAAAAGTTAAAATCGAGAAGAAATCTCACTATAGGCATTCTCCTAACAAACTACGTTACAATTATCGCGCGAGATTCGAAGTGAGAAAATTTCAAATCTATACTATTTTAGAGATACGGAGAGGAAAACATTTCTGAAAACTAATCCTTTTTAAGCTAATAGAAAAACTAAGTTACGTCGCGTTAAAAACCCATGTTGTACATGTTAATTTAAGTTAATTTACGTTTAAAGTTAAATTAAAAAAGTTAAGCTACGTTAAGTTTACATCTTAAATTATCAGTGGAAATTATTATAGAGAAAATGTATAATTATTCATGTCTCATTGTGAATATCTGTTGTTGTGGTTGTGTTATAATGTTGTTGTTGTTATTGTAAATAAGTAGGAGTCCACCCGACTCTACTTCTTCGGCTCATCCGCCGGCACCTCTCACTCGTACTCGAACACCTATATGGGTTGCTTTTGCAAACTAAAGGCTCGGTACACCAATGGTTGATGAGACCACGGTTGCCCTCAACTTTGCCGATATTTTGCAGCCTTGGCAAAATTTACCGTAACACATGATGGAGTTTCGGGAGGCCATCTAGGAGTAAACAAGACGCTAGAAAAGGTTCGACAACGATTCTATGGCTACATGCAAGTGAAGATGTCGAGAAGTGGTGCCGAAAATGTGATACCTGTGCTGCCACCAAAGTCCCGAACCAAAAGAACCACAGCCAAATGCAACAGTATAACGTCGGATCACCCTTTGAAAGGATTGCAGTAGACGTGGCGGGTCCATTCCCGGAAACAAATAATGGAAATCGTTATATTCTGGTCGTCATGGATTACTTCAGCAAGTGGCCTGAAGCATACGCCATTCCGAATAAGGAAGCCAAAAAAGTCGCAGGCCAAATTGTGTTCAACTGGGTGAGCAGATTCGGTGTTCCATTAGAACTGCATTCCGACCAGGGAAGGAACTTTGAATCAAACATATTCCAGGAAGTTTGTGGGCTTCTTCACATCAAGAAGACAAGAACAACACCACTCCACCCGCAATCTGATGGCATGGTCAAACGGTTCAATCGAACCCTTAAGGAACATCTTTGCAAAGTTGCGGACGACAACCAGCGAGATTGGGATCGACACATTCCACTGTTTTTGATGGCGTATCGAAGTGCAAGACATAGTTCAACCGGCCATACACCGTCTGAGATTTTGATGGGAAGGAACATCAGACTTCCGAGCGAAATAAAATTTGGATGTCCCACGTCAGAACCGCAAGCCGAGGATGACTACATGGATGACCTCAGAGAAAGACTCCTTCAGATCCACGACGATACCAGGTCAAAAATAAAGATGTTCAGTGACCGATTGAAGACACGCTACGTTATACGAGCGACAACAACAGAGTTCCAAACAGGAGATCGAGTGTGGCTTTACAATCCCCATCGACAAAAAGGGTTGTCACCGAAACTTCAACGGGACTGGGAAGGTCCATATACAGTCATTAGAAAAATCAACGACGTCGTGTACCGGATACAAAAAGGAGTCAGAGGAAAACTTAAAGTTGTACATCGCGAACGACTACATCGCTACAGTGGTGATGAGAATGATGGATTTGTTCGGGACGAGCAGCCAATTCTATAAGAAATGGAAAGGTAAACCTTAAATGCTACCTTAGGAATCCACGAATTTCAAATAACAACATTCTTCTTGTTATCCAAAGCACCAACTGCAGCCCGATTGCTGTTATAGGCAAAAAAAAGAATACCAAACAGCTTTCAGACAAGTCCCTTGATTCCGACAAAAAGTGAAAGGAATTATTCAACAAGAAAAAGAAGCAATACCTCCAGAAGGCGTTCATTCAAAAGGCTCTAGCATCTTTGGTAAGACGTCTAAATGAAACCAAATTACATTCCCTTTGAACAACAAACAAATTTTCTTCAATAGTAATGAAGAAACAGAAACACTACCACCGCCGACATCATCTGCAAATGGCAAGCAACTGTTTGAGGATGAATCGGACGGCGAGAATAACTCGATCTCAAAAGACTTCCTTTATACCTACGAGGGTGCACGTGACGCCGCTCTTATGAAAATGCTCCTGGATCCACGTTTCAAAGTCGACAGCTTTATGGGCGAATTTCACGAAAACGAACCTGAGACTAATAAGATCACGAGACTGGCAGTAAAGTAATTGGACAAGTAATTGGAAACAGAGTTTCAAATTTTATTTTATTTTGTTATAATATTTTCAACGTTGTTTGAATAAAATAATCTTTGAAGAACAAGAAGCAGGGAAGATGTTTTGACTTTTCTGTGGGACTAGTGCTGAGCCGAACGCCTAATTTCGCAGAGCCATGGGTAGATGATGTATTCGCCATCGCCGCCGCAGACTACAACGAAGCGTCCATTCGGATTGTGTTATGGTCTGGGGATAGATTTCTTAGGCGCCCATGTCCTTGAAGGCCACTTGCAACCACTCGCCATCTTTGACTTGTTTCTTCGG
Source organism: Sphaerophoria taeniata (assembly GCA_943590905.1). Lineage (NCBI taxonomy): Eukaryota > Metazoa > Arthropoda > Insecta > Diptera > Syrphidae > Sphaerophoria > Sphaerophoria taeniata. Next base: position 86,095,652 of record OX016541.1, on the reverse strand, counting down.
ACAGTGTTTTCGGATTGACTTGTTGCATTTCCGAGTGCTTGGCCGAGATGATTTTGGTGCCGATGACGTTTATCGACATGGCTGGTTCCTCCTGTCCAACTTTTATAATGATCGAACCTTTGTCATAGATCAGGGTAACATTGTGCAAGATTCTCATGGTTCCGTCCTCTGATCGGGTAAACACAATAGGCTTCAAGGTGGAAGCCTACAGCGGAAATGTTTTGAGCGTGACAATCGAGTATTTGCACACACATCTTGTTTTGGTAGTCCCAGATTTTGACCATGCGATCGTCGGCACCGGAAATCAGATACGGTTTGTCACGGCCATGGTAATAATCGACGTAGTTTACTGCCTTAGCATGACCTTCAGCCTTTCCGAAACTCTGATCACAATATTTACATTTGAATCGTCGGATTCCTTTATGCACAATTCGATTGTGTAGACCGAGATTCGCCGAACTATTGAACACTTGAGGACACTCCGGACACGGCCATTGCTTTTCCTTTGTGTGATAGTTGATATGGATGTGCAACTCGCCCTCTCGTAGTTTTCCGGAGGCCACAGTAGGGACAGACATGATGCCGGCATGTCTCAACTGATGGTCTCGATATGTACGCTGGGACAAATAACCCTTGCCACATTGCTCGCATTTGTAAGGAAATTCTACGCCCGTGTGCTTATAACGATGATCTTTAAGTGTACTAATGTTTTTGAAAGACTTGCCGCATTCCTCGCACATGAAGACCTTTGGTTCGTATTTGACCACATAATGCTTAATGCGACAGTGAACGCGAAGTATTTGTTTACGTTGCCACATCCCTCGTATTCGCATTTAAACTCGTTCAGGTGCTCAGTATGTACATCGTCTATGTGAGTACTCAAGTGACACGACTTACTATAGGATTTATCGCATAGAATGCATGGATAGGGCTTGAGACCCTTGTGGATACGCAGATGTGCTTCGAAACGTCCTTTTTTGAAGAATTTCTTAAGGCATTTTTCACAATTGTAGATTTCTGGAGTCTTAATGTAGGCAGGCATCGTATAGTCCTCATCTTTGGGCTTTCTTCCTCGACGTTTAGTACGTAATTTCTCGTTTTTCTTCTCAGCGGTCTCTTCAACACTACACCGTCGAGTTTGTTCTGTTCGGCTGTGGAATCGTTATCTGAGGAATCATCAACAAAACCACTAAACACATCTTGGTCAATCTCCTGCTCATCAAGAACTGCTTTGGGAGAAGATTTCAGCTGTTTGGTAGTACAATCGAGTTCATTCTGAAAAGAATTTGAATAAATAAATCCGTATTCGTCGGCAAACACATCCAACCTCTTGTTTGTGCTCAAAAACTAACGATTCATCGTCATTAGTTTCAATTTTATTAGCCAGTTGCAGCCATGGAATGTAATTCAAGGTATCTTCGAATTCAAGCCTATCCAGTTCAAGTTTAGAAAATGCATTCACAACGCTGTCAATTTCTCTGACACTGAAGCGAACGTGTTAGGTATTATCTTTTGGATTGAAAACAATCATCACATAGTGCGTGTGTCCCTTGATAACGCACTGGCAAGCCCACATTTTTTCCCAATTCCGGAGTTGTATCAACATGTCATCTTGATAAACAATTCCAATTCAATTAAGCATTAGGAGGATTTCATCAGCAATACTTACCACAATTGATGAGACCAAAGTCTGAGTTGGATGCACGGCAATGCATCGAATATAATCCAAATGCGCTTCAAGCGAATACAACTTCTCCAGTGTGTTATAGTTGAATATCCAGATTTGCATGTCATTGGAACCTGTGATAAGCCAATTCTTGCGAGCCACAAATTGTTCAGAACGCACCGGAACATCACAAACTTTGAAATCTTTGACCAATTGTTAGTTTTCATAATTCATGATGTGTACGTGGCCATTGTATAGGGCACACAACATCCACGGTTCGGCTGAATGTATATCAACACATTTAAAACAGTCGGAACGCGATGTAACATGTAAGGCGATTTTTTAATGTCTTATTTGGTAAGCATATTGTAGGTACGGTTTTTCTTTGTTTTGCAATAGAATTACTAATGCAATTTGTCGAATTTTATATGAGATAACAAAAAGAAAAATATTCTTTTAGAAAAAGATGTCTGACTCGACTTTCGGGTTAATGCTTTATGTAAATGGAAATTTTGAACAGACGCAACAACAACAAATGAAAGAAATTCAAAACAAAGTTTTAAAAAAGATAAATTGGCTACTGTTCGTTCAAAAGTGAATGGATTGGGTGTAAAAATATAAAACTCAAAAATTCGGTGGACTGTAAAATAAAGTAAGTTTAAACGCTCGAAACTTCGTGAAAACAGTAAGTATTACAATTTATTTTTAACCTCCATATAACCTTCGAAAATACATTTACATAATTTTTATATACAAAATTTACAATCATATACATCAATTAGTGATTGGTATAAATTGAATTTATGACAAGTGACAAGTCGATGAATGAGTTCAAGGTCCAATCTGGAGGACAGCATCCAACATTCTCCCCCGCCAGTGCACAAAGTAAACGATTAAACGGCTGGTATTCAAGCTTTTAGGACTTTTATCAACTTTCTTCTACTTGTATTCCGAACTCACATGAAAATAGAAAATTTATTTTATAATACATTTGCAAAAATTTAACAAATTTTAAATGAGTTGAAATTATCAAAAAAAAAATTAATAAATAATTTATTCGTCACTAGCGCAGCGCCATCAAGACGTCACATACATAACCATAAAGTTTGCACTCAGTTTGCGCTCATGTAAATGCTCATTTATAGTTCGATTCTCAGCAGCTGTCAATATCCATCCATCGAGTATGAGTGGAACATGCCTCCGTTAGTCGTAATACATAGCCGTAAATTAAATTGTAAGTTTGTTGTTATTCACATCGTGCGGGTTTTTTTTTTCTTGCGGTTTCGTTTACATATTAGTTAAATTTTTCGGGTTTTATTTTGGTTTTAATTAGTGCTATGTTATTAAATATATTTTGTGCTGTGTATACTTAATTCATTGTGTAATGTGTAGTATTATTTCAGTTTTATTAAATCTAAATGCGTTATCTTAGTCTTGTGTTCTTTGTGTAATTTAGATTTGTATTGTGTTGTTTTTGTAATTTCCATTGGTACCTTTTGATGAATTAGATTAGAGATGTGTGGTTAATGTTTTTGATTTATGGTTCTTTTGTTCTATTTTCAGGTTTTTTAGCAGTCGACGTATTATACTTTAATTTATTGGTGAGTATTTCATTATTTTATTGGGTGATTATTGATTTTGTTTAATTTCAGATGACTTCTGCATATGGTTGCCATCTATGGTAATTTTGTTTTTATTTTTGGATTTGATATTAATTCATTTATTTTTCGATTTTGCATTATTGTGTGTGTATTGATAATATTTTGTATGTGTGTTCTGTGTGCGCGACTAATGAATTTAGTTTGCTTCGATTTCTTTTTTAGTTTTTTTTTTTTTTTTTAATTATGTTATTTGTTTTACGATTTTGAAGTTTATGGTGTTTTGATGTGATTTAAAGTGAGTTATATGATTGAGTTGATATATATTTTTCTTCTCCAGGTCAGGCAGTGGACTGTATGAGTTTGTATGTATTAATTTTGATATTAGTGTTTAAAATTAGGTTCGAGTTTATGTGCGAATTTTATTGTTTGAGTGAATGTGGGTGTGTGTGTTCGAGGTTGTGTGCGAATTTTGTTGTTTGAGTTAATGTGGGTGTGTGTGTTCGAGGTTGTTTGGGTTTGATTTGACATTGATGAATTAAGATGATTATTTTTCGATTAAATAATGAATATTTGGCATGAATGATTTCAGTTTTTTGATCAAATGATTTGAGTTGTAAATGATTGAGTTATTTGAGTTTTAATTGACTGATTTTAAGTTGAATGTTTTATTAGTTAGTTGAATGTTATTCATTATGAACGTTGTTCGATGGTAGAGGACATATTTTTGTAATTGGCCTTTTAAATTCTGTACTTGGTGTCCGTACTTTTACTACACGTATAAGGCCATCTTTTCCGGGATAGGTTTCAACTATCCTTGCCATGGACCATTTTGATGGTTGGAGTCTTTTGTCTCGAAGCATGACTAAATCTCCGACTTTGGGTTGATCTTCGATTTTTAGCCACTTAGGTCGGTTTTGGAGTCGCGTGAGATATTCTCCGCTCCATTCCTTCCAGAATGTCTGGAGTGATGCTTGTAGACATTTCCACCTGTCTAAGTATCCAATTCTGTTTGAAGTCAGGTCTGCTTCTGGAACTGTTTGCATTGATGTGCCAATAAGGAAGTGAGCTGGTGTTAAAGCACTAAAATCTTCCAAGCTGTCTGTCACTGGACAGAGAGGTCTCGAGTTGAGGCAGGCTTCTATTTGCGCTAGAAGCGTACTGAGCTCCTCAAACGTCAGGGCTTGGTTTCGGGCAACACGTCGTAGGTGGAATTTCACAGATTTCACTCCAGCTTCCCATAGACCTCCGAAGTGAGGAGAAGCAGGAGGAATAAAGTTCCAATTGGTTCCCAATTTACTCAGTGTATCCGCAATTTCGGTGTAGTCAAGTTTAGCAGCACTTAGCATCTTTTGAAGTTCCACCGCAGCTCCTCTGAAGTTGGTTCCGCAATCACTGTACATATTCGTACAAATACCTCTGCGAGAAACGAACCGTCGGAATGCGGCAATAAAGGCTTGTGTCGTCATGTCTGTTACAGCTTCGAGATGTATTGCTTTAGTTGAAAGGCAAATAAAAATTGCGAAATAGCCTTTAAATCTTTTTGCACCTCGTCCTTTCCAGGCCTTTACTTCAATAGGTCCAGCGTAGTCGACACCAGTGTGTGTAAAAGGTCGAGATACATTGACCCTTGGTGCTGGAAGGCTTCCCATCAGTTGTTGCAATGGCTTGGGTTTATTTTTAAAACATATGATACATCTGTTAAGGTATTTCTTGATTGTTCTTTTAAGATTGAAGATCCAGAATTTGTTTCTAATGAAGGCAGCTACTTGGTGAATTCCACCATGCAAGGTTTTCTCATGAGCGTCTTCAATTATAAGTTTCGCGAACTTATGTTCTGGTCTTAGTGCAATTGGGTGTTTTTGATCGTATGTAAGTGTCGCATTTTGAAGTCTTCCTCCTATTCTTAGTATTCCACAGCCATCGATAAAAAGATTGAGTGATTTGTTGAGTTTGCTTCTTTGGGTTTTGTGAAGTTCATTAAGGGTGTCATAAAACGTAAGCTTTTGTACACTTTTGACAATTGTGCGCATTGCCATATCGAGTTCGATAGGTGTAAGAATTGATCTTCTTCTGTTAGCTTCCTCTTGTCTAGCATTATGAAGGAATCTATTAACAAATGCTATAATTCGCAGCGCTTTGCTGAGTTTTGATTGTTTAGAAACAACCTCTAAAATGAAATCAGTATCTTCTACGGCGACATTAATTTTGATTTCTCTTTTTTCTTCATTGGTTTCATATTGAGTGGGTTGTTGGGGAATTGAGAAATCCCATTTTTCTAGAAGAAAAGGTGATCCCCTCCACCATAGGTCATTATTTATCAATTTGGACGGCATTACTCCTCTGGAAGCGAGATCTGCTGGGTTAAGCTTCGTTGGAATATGCTTCCAGCTGCTAACATTCGTGAGTCGTTGAATTTCAGTCACTCTGTTGGCAATAAAAGTTTTCCATCTCGACGGCAACGCACTTATCCAGCAAAGAGTGATAGTTGAATCCGTCCAGGCAAAACTTCTTACATTCTCAAACGGGAGAACATCTTGGGTGTATCGGAGAAGCTTTGCGAGAAGAACAGCCCCACAAAGCTCTAATCTGGGCAATGATACTGTGCTTACTGGATCTACTTAAGTCTTCGATATCAAGAGATGAGTGTGGATGTGGTTTTCAGTATCCAAAAGTCGGATGTAAATTACGGCTCCATATGCTTTGGTAGAAGCATCACTGAACCCATGTAATTCCACGTTTTTAACATGCTTTTGAGTGTTTATCCAACGGGGAATACGGAAGGATTCGAGATTCGTTAGTTCGTTTCTAAAGGAACACCACTCTTGATGAAGTTCAACTGGAATGGTTTCATCCCAAGAAAGACCATTCAACCATAACTGCTGCATAATAATCTTCGCCTTGATCACACAGGGCGAAATCCATCTAAGAGGATCAAAAATACGTGCAATGGTCGAAAGTATTGTGCGCTTTGTAACGGAATCTTCCACGGCGATCCTTTGAAATGAAAACGAATCGGTAGTAGGATACCAGCTTATTCCGAGAGTCTTCATGTGATCCAGAGTTCCAACGGTGAGTGATAACTTGGTTTCTTGATCGTCTTCTGGGATGGATTTGAGAAATTCCTTGTCATTGCTCATCCATTTCCGAAGATGAAAACCAGCTGACGATAATAGTTTCGAAATCTGCTTATATTTCTCATTGGCTTCTTCTAGCGTATCTGCACCTGACACCAGATCATCGATATACATTTCTTCGCGAATCATTTTTGCTGCTAATGAATGTGTGTACTCATTATCGGATGCCAACTTTTTGAGCGTTCGGTTTGCCAAATAAGGTGCCGGGGCCGTACCAAACATTAACACATTAATTTTATATAGTTGGACCGGTGTAGATGGATCCTCATGCCAGTAAATAAGCTGGTAATAAGAATCATCTGGATGAATTTTAATTTGTCTATACATCTTTTCGATGTCTGAAGTAAAAGTAATTTTGTAAGTTCTCCATTTTAATATTATTGATATAATGTCAGTTTGTGTTTTAGGACCAGTCATAAGGTGATCATTGAGTGAACTTCCGTCCGAAGTTTTGAATGCAGCGTTAAAAACCACTCGAAGTTTGGTGGTTGTACTCGACTCCTTGATGACAGCATGGTGTGGAACAACATAGTGATAGGGTGAGGTTATTCTGACATCTTGATGAGTATTTACTTCTTCCATCTGTCCAAGTTCAAGGTATTCTGATATACATTTGTTATATTCCTTGTGCAAGGCAGGATCTTTCAGCAATTTTTGTTCTTGTTTTAAGAACATATTGAAAGCACTACGACTTGTTGAATTTAGTTCAGGTCGATGATTTCCTTTGAAGGGCAGAGCTACTTCAAATCGCCCTCCCGGCAACCTCTTGATGTTGTGTAAAAAATTATTTTCACATTCTACATCTTCTTTCGCTTCGGCTTTAACGTACGGGGATTCTTCGATTTCCCAAAACTTCCTCATTTGTGTGTCAACATCATTGAGTGTCAGTTGTGTGTACACTTGTATAGAGTAAGTTCTTCCGATGGGAGCTTTGCCCAAGATGATCCAGCCGAATTCAGTTTTTTGTGCTATTGGCGCAATTAGTTCATCACTTTTTATGACGTCTGGTAAGACCACTTCGCAGTATACATCACTGCCTAACAAAAGGTCAATTCGAGCTGGTACATGGAACGAGGGATCGGCAAGTTGTAAGCCTTGGATGTGCTTCAGCTTATCTGGAACAATTTCTTCGCTCGGCAGAAATCCTGTTAACGTTTTGAAAATAAAACCTTTTGTCACTGTGACAAAGTCTGAACAGTTTGAGTGCAAGTTCAACTCTACATAGTTCTGACACGAGCCGGTCTTTTTTTGTCCTAAGACGGAAATGTCGAAGGAAGTTGGATATTTTCTTAAACCCAGCAATTGAGCAGCTGATTCTGTAATAAAACTTGCTTGAGAACCAGGGTCAATTAATGCCCTTAACTTGAAGAATGTTCCATGAACTGATTTAACTTTAACAATTGCTGTAGCAAGTAAGATCTGTGTGTTTCTAATTTCATTAAGGTGGCAGCAATTCGAAGACGTTGAAGGTTGTATATCATACGGTTGAAAGGCTGGAGCGTTTGGGTTGATTTCTGTGATAACGTGATGAGATTGAGTGCGATTATTGTTATTTGGATTTGAATTGATTGCGTTATTTTGCTGAGCGTGATTGTGCGAGTTTGACTGGGTCTGAGTTCGATTGAAAGAGTGTGTGTTATTTGAATTATTATTGTTTGTGTTGTGTGGCATTTGATTGGTATGAGCATGTAATTGATTGAATGGATTATGTTGAGATGGGTTGTATTGCGAACATTGGCGATTTATATGATTTGCGTTTCCAAAATGAAGGAGCGAATGGTGGTTTCGTTGGCAAAAATGGCATCGTTTGGTGCTTGGGCAGTTACTTGTTTGATGACTGTAAGCCAAACAGTTGAAACAATTGCCATGTTGTTTTGCGATTCTTTGTCGTGTGCTTACATCCAACTTCAAAAATTTCGAGCAATATCTCATTGCATGTACACCCTTGTGGCATACCTTGCACGTAAAATTCTCTTTTGATTCGGTGTTGACATGATATATATTGTTGTGCCTTTTGTGTGATGGGTGTTGCTTTTCATTTTTCTGGTCTATCATTTCCAGTGCTCGAAACTTTGTTTCTAAGAATTCCGAGAATTCTGTAAATGTTGGAATTTCCTTTCTGGTTCCTAGCTGAGTTTCCCATTTTGACTGCAGGGAAGCCGGCAGCTTTTTTAAAAGCAAAAAAATGATCATTGCATCCCAGTGTTGAACTGGAATATCGAGGTTCTTGAATGCGTGCAAAATCTTTGTAGCGTTGTCTAGCAATTCACGGATTTCTTTCGAAGTTTCTTCTCGGACTGTTGGCAACTCATAAAATAACTTGAGTTCGTTATTTACTAAAATCCGTTTAAAATCGTAACGGGACTTTAACAACTCCCAGGCTTGGTCGTAGCTAGCATCATCTACACTTATGTGTTCGAGTAACACACCAGCACCTTCTCTGCAGCTGGATTTTAAATAGTGTAACTTTTCGATGTTTGTTAGAGTCGCATTGTTGTGTACCAGAGACACAAATTGATCGTGAAACGAACGCCAATTTTGGTATTCACCTGTGAGTATGGGTGGGTGGATTTTGGGAAGCCGTACGTCATGCTGTTTTAGCGAATGACCTTCTTGATTCATATCGGCACTCGTACTTGCATCAGTTTTAACTAATGCTGCGAATTTGTCCATCTCGTCTCGTAGCATGGAACGATACATCGTGTAAGTATCATTTATTTCACTATACAGTTTTTCTGTTGCTAATAAAATATCTTCTTTCAGCTCATCGCTGCACATAGCCAATAGATATTGATTACCCAAGATCGTCCAATTCTTTTCCAACGTTTCAATCCGTGTGGAAACATAATTTTTTGTTCTACGCTCGGGAGCAACAGTTTTTTTGAAATTCTCAAGGTCTTTTGAGATCTGGGTGGAAATTACTTTTACCATCTTCGCAGCAGCACTCATATTGATGGTTTATTTAATTTAAATATATATGTATGTATGCATTTATATATATAATATAAGGAAAGCGAAATGTACTCACTTTGAGACACTTTGATTGTGTATTTCCAGAAAATTTGCAATAGCTGATGATGGCGATGAGTGGTGGTGGCTGGCGGCTTACTTTCAACTTCGGCTGTTTGCTTCAGCGTAGTGGATGAACGATGGCGATAGTGATATTGAATTTATTTAAGATTCTTTATTTTTAATGAATGTTTGAAAATGTTTTGTAATTGTCTTGAATCGATAAATTACACACACGGCACGATGTCGGGAAATGTCTTTAATTTTTCAAATGTGTTCAAAAAAGCGAAGGGGTTGTCTTTGGTAATGACGACGGCGATGCGGCGGGTGGTATGGCAGTTAATTTTTTAACACTTTTCTCTTAAATTGAAAGATTTCTTGAAATATTTGGATTCGACAAATGTCGGCACACTTTGGGTCTATTTAAATATTTTAATTAATATTGGGTGGTTCACTTTGAGACAAGGCTATCGAAGGACCAAAAATGTTCGTTCAAAAGTGAATGGATTGGGTGTAAAAATATAAAACTCAAAAATTCGCTGGACTGTAAAATAAAGTAAGTTTAAACGCTCGAAACTTCGTGAAAACAGTAAGTATTACAATTTATTTTTAACCTCCATATAACCTTCGAAAATACATTTACATAATTTTTATATACAAAATTTACAATCATATACATCAATTAGTGATTGGTATAATTTGAATTTATGACAAGTGACAAGTCGATGAATGAGTTCAAGGTCCCATCTGGAGGACAGCATCCAACAGCTACTTAGATTTGTAAAATCCTCAGTTGCTTGAAATTATTTACAAAACAAAATGCTGAAAAATAAACAAAATGATGAAGTAAACAAATTTCCAATGTCAAAATTATCACATTCAACTGGACTTTCCATTGGAATTTTAAAGTTATCACTCTCAGTTACAGAAACCCTATTTTAAGGAAATGTGAAAAAAGATGGAACTTTCTGTTTCATTTTTATCACTTCGATAAGTTATCACCTAAGTTACAGAACATGGGTCCAGGTTAAAAATAAAGATGTTCAGTGACCGAATGAAGACACGCTACGATATACGAGCGACAAGAACAGAGTTCCAAGCAGGAGATCGAGTGTGGCTTTAAAATCCCCATCGACAAAAGAGGTTGTCACCGAAACTTCAACGGGACTGGGAAGGTCTATATACAGTCATTAGAAAAATCAACGACGTCGTGTACCGGATACAAAAAGGAGTCAGAGGAAAACTTAAAGTTGTACATCGCGACCGACTACATCGCTACAGTGGTGATGAGAATGATGGACTTGTTCGGGACGATCAATCCTAAGGAGGGGGCAATGTAATGTGTATACACTTTATTTATCTCTATCTTTCTGTATCTCTGTCTATATTTAGGGCCAGTTCGTTGAGTTGAGTGGGTTAAATCTTCAATTTGATTATCATAGATTCCCCTTAATTCAGGATTAAGATTCCCTGATTATCAAAGAGCGTTTGTTCACTTTTTTATCACCTTGATTAACAAATCATGGTTTTTCCACAAATCGTTCCATTTTCCAGTCTATCAGTCAGTTTCATTGTCAAAACTTAATCAAGAATTAAGTTTTTTATTTCATTTTGTTGTCAATCGTTATGCTTAATAGTGAGTTAATGAATATTTTTGAATAAAGATTTTTAAGAGAATATTAAAACAATGTGAAATGTGAAATACCCATGTTCAGAAGCTATTCAAGAGATTTCCCGAAGTCATACAATATGCAAGAGGACACAAATCACGAAGCATCTGAAGTGGTGAACAATAATTTCATCAAAACCAATTTACAGAATAATTTTCGTCTCATCTTGCAAGGAATCGATTTTCAGGCTCAAGTGTGGCAACAGCTATGTGTTATTCCAAAAGAAAAGACTTGGAGTAACGAGGATGTTGCTGTTGCAATGATCAGACCTGTGGCAAATGCTATTGCAAGCAACGAAATTGCTTATTTAATTCCCCTGTATCGAGTTATTGCTAAATCGGGAAAGAGCAAGAAACGATGGCGACCGCACAGGAAAATAAGTATTTTGGAGCGGGAAGGTGCTCATTTGGATTAGTTTTGTTTTTGTTGAAGTTTATTTTTAATAAAATAATTTCTTATCCGTCAAAAAAAAAAGTTCTATCTATATCTACCATATTATGTATCTCCTAAAAATTGTGTTCAAGTGATTGAGCCTTATCACTTCCTCTTTAGCTGCTGGTGATGGAAAGGAAAGGAAAACCCCTTCGGTGCCCTACGTTTTGGCTTAGATCTCCTGGTTAGGATGTGCGACGTGGCTTCTTGTTCTGTAACGACTCAAGACGTTTGTCTTGCTAGGTGATTGAGTTGTTGTATCTAAGGTAGTGCTGGATGATGTTGCAAAATGTGAAACATTTGAAACTGCAGCTGTGATTAGCATCTTGCGAATTTGAAACCGATTGACAACTTGAACATTGCTAAATGGAAGTTTCTATGTCTTTCTCTATTAGCGGTCAGACGCCAGTACACGTAACCTCTAGCTAATGTTGCTCATTTTTGTGTACCCTTAACACAAAAATTTAAGAAGGTTTCTTCTGAAAAATTCTGGGTTTTGAACAACTTTGGAAAGTTTTCAAAAATGATAACTTTTGGGTTATTAAGTAATTGAAGCAGTACAAATATCATGTCAATGCGTAAATCAAAGGTGAAAAAACTGAATTCTAGTACATCCTTGATTAAATGGTGTTAATCGAGCAAAATTGGATGATTAATGAAATCTCAAATTAACTGCTCAAATCATTGATTCCGTAATTACAATTTCTGTGAACAAACGGATTCTATGATTATCAACTTGAATAATCCTTGATTAAAGATGATCAAGCTTGAACGAACTGGCCCTTAATGTACATACACCACTGATCTCTATATTATATTAGATCAGTGGCTAAAACACAAACACGCTTAAGCTTCGGCTTCGTCTGCGTTAGGATGCACCCGCTTCACGTTTGCTTTGAATCACAGTTCTCCCACCATAATCATCAAACAGATTTCCCACTTTACTCCTTTCGAAGTAGTCTACTTCGATTTTTAAAAAACTTTGAAAATCTATTCCCACTTCGCTCCATCAAGAATGTTTTGAAATCTACTTCACTCAGAAAAAACTTACAACGATTTTACTTGATATTTCCAAAATCTGCTTCGATTAACTCATTGAGTAATTTTATGCCTACACTTCTCTTATTTTCATCAGAAAAATAGATAATCGACATCTGCATCTGCATCTGCAGTTTCTATCCTTATACACGAACAATAAGCGGACACACTTTACAAACACGAAATGTCAACCCATACATATACGCAAAGTCTGAGTTACGTGATTGTATTGAAGTGTTTAATATTTAAGGCCGTGTGCGACTTGCGCTAAAATGTTGGTTAAATTTAACCACTAGTGTCATATTTTAGTCTGCTAGTTAGATTTTAACACATTTTATCGACCATGTTGTGTCAAAATGAAATCGAACGTCAAGTTTTTATACACATATTAACACAATTCGCACACGGCTCTAATTGTAGATCTGTCTATATGAACTTTTGATAATAACTGTATGTCCCTCTTTGCGTCAATGTATCCATGGACAGTATAAAATACGCTATTTTGAAAACTACTTCACTTTTTCTCAATTTACTTCGCTTTATTCCCAAATCTACTTCGATTCCTTTTTTTTCGAGTGGTAACGCTGCTCCAAACAACAAATGAACAAACAGCTGTTGAGCTGTCAGGCAAAGCAAAAGTTCAGCATATTTGAACTAGAGCTTCCGTTTGGAGTCACGAAACGGGAGGTCGAAGCGTCATTGTGATAGCAAGCATTGAATTCCTATAGCTGAACTCATAAACGTCAGGCGAAGCCGAAGCTGAAGCGCCTTTGTGATTTAGCCTTTAAAGCGGGAAACACAAAGCTGCTTTGCTGTTAGCATTGATTCCGTAACGCTTTTATACTTCTTTAAACATTTTTTCTCAAAATTTTTATTTGTCAGTGAGCAAATACATACCAAAAAGTAGAAAACATTTCTACTTTTGCTACAGCTTTTGCCACGTTACGTTTATGTTACGGGGTTATCACAGTATGTTAAATTAAAGGTTGAGCAATAAAGCTGTTTTGTGATAGGTTGTAAGCAATTCCTATGCTTGAACTTTATACGTCACTCAACGCTTACAGCAAAGCAACTTTTTGTTTTCCGCTTAATGTTTATTTTTGTTTTGTCTGATGAATTTTGACGCAGAATGTTTTAATTTGTCTATTTATGAAATATTTTCTTTATAAAAGATTTGATAGACTTAATTTTTGTTAGTATTGTTTTTTGAATTTGTTTAATTTTGTGAAATTTGTATTCCAACAAAGAAGATGTGATGAAGGAGAACAAGATACTCACCAAACCGTACTGTCACAAGCAGGGAGAATTCTGCTTGTTCCGGTTGGGGAATCGTGAGAGAACTTTTCTCACAAGATTGGAAATCCCGTACAAAATTCTTTTTCTTGTGAGTTTAAATCAATTTTTATTTTCAATTTTTTTTAGCAAAAATGGTTCAATTCAAGGTGTTCTTTGTTATCCTTCAATGGCAGAAAGACTTCAAGTTTTTACTTCTTTCAAAAAGACCAAACAGCACTACTTATTTAACCCAAATTCAATCACAACAAACGGAAGCCACAGACAACACGGGTTTCACTTTCAAGATCTACAAAAGATTCCAGATTGCCAATTAAAAACAAAAATAATCACTTTGACACATCAACCACTTTCAACTCACCTCCTGAGATGAATTGGGAATAGCGACAAATAGTTACGATTTGACACATTGACACTGACTGCAAAAACGACAATTGTGATTACGAATCGTAACTATTGGCGAGCAAAAACGTCAAATAGTCAACTACAGTTGACTATAGTAAGCTCATTGAATAAGAAGTACAGGAAGCGGTGTAAGCATTGAATAAGAAGTACAGGAAGGGGTCTTATGAAAAAGAAGTGAAGCATTTTTCTAATTAGTGTGAGTTTCGCAAACACAAACGCATTACAACAGGGTTGGTCTGCAGTTGAATGGTTAATCTCAGGGGCGCCAAGCGAAATATGATTGAATCAAGATTATATCGATTGTGCATCAATTTTATTTTTCAATTTCAATTCTTTTTTGGACCACATGGTGTTTTAAGGTTCAAGGTGTACATGCACGATTATTATTATTATTATTTTTTTATTTTTCGTTACATTTTCTTCATTTTTCATCCTTAATTTATCATATTTACTGTCCTTTTTCGAGTCGTATTCGAAAGCACATTCTATGAACAAACTGATCAATTGACACAAGAAATTGTGTAGCGCCTTACGATCACCAACACACAAAAATAAATGCGCCCCTGAACTCGAGTTTTTGTTTTTTTTTGACAGATGAAAATACAAAACAACATTTGACCAAGTACAGCTCAGCAAAATGACAGCACATGCCCAGTTTGACAGATGAGTGCCCCGTATTTTGACAGTTGAATGCCCCCTATTTAACACCATCAGAAATTTTTGTTGCTTCACTCACGTACACTGTGCGTGTAGCTTACACCGCTTCCTGTACTTCTTATTCAATGGGTGTAAGCTACACGTACAGTGTACGTGATGGAAGCATTGAATAAGAAGTACAGGAAGCGGTGTAAGCTACACGCACAGTGTACGTGAGTGAAGCAACAAAAATTTCTGATGATGTAATAAAGGGGGAACTCATCTGTCAAAATAGGGGGAACTCATCTGTCAAACTGGGCATGTGCTGTTATTTTGCTGAGCTGTAATTGGTCAAATGTTGTTTTGTATTTTCATCTGTCAAAAAAACAAAAACTCGAGTTCAGGGGCGCATTTATTTTTGTTGGTGATCGTTAGGCGCTTCACAATTTCTTGTGCTTTTTAACACTTGATCAGTTTGTTCATAGAATGCGCTCTCTAAAACGACCTGAAGAAGGACAATAAATATGACGAATTAAGGATGAAAAATGAAGAAAATGTGACGAAAAATAGAAAAAAAAATAATAAAACTCGTGCATGTATACCTTGAACGTTAAAACACCATGTAGTAAAAAAAGAATTGAAATTGAAAAATAAAATTGATGCACAATCGATATAATCTTGATTCAATCATATTTCGCTTGGCGCCCCTGAGATTAACCATTCAACTGCCGACCAGCCCTGTTGTAATGCGTTTGTATTTGTGAAACTCACACTACTTAGAAAAATGCTTCACTTCTTTTTCATAAGACCACTTCCTGTACTTCTTTTTCAATGAGTAAGCTATCGTCAGCGCAAAAACGCTGTTGTCGCCAGCCTAGGTCCGTACCCACATCAAAACATCAAAATAATTGTAAAGTTGGCCGCACAGTTTTATTGTATTCTCGTATTGTCATTATTATTAATGTATTCTCTTTACATACTTTCTGTTCCGAATGTTCATATTCATTTTGTCAAGTCATTGATTTTTGCGTTTCATAAAAAGAAGTTTCTCGAAGCATATAGGTCACATGACCTCTCGTTAAAATTATAAAAAGTATACTTAGTTTTTTAAAGCCTATCGACTTTAAATAAATTCAAAAGTTTAATAAAGAAAAGATTTGCTATTGACGGTATACGCGTTTGCCTTTTGTTTCTTCGAACTTCTTAACATTCTTTAAAAAACTAATCTAAATTTATAGCTACAAAATGGCGTCTCAATCGGCGCGTCCAAAGAATTTACGACATCGAGTTGTGGTCTCTGCGAACAAATGGACAACGAAGATATGGTGCAGTGCGATGGCTGCGATCTTTGGTTCCATTTCAAATGTGTAGGTTGTAACGGTATAAAAGGATTTTAACCCTTCCACCCAGTAGGTACAGATCCTACCTGCAAAGCTCGGGAGGAAGGGTGTCCAGTCAGGCTAGGACCGGGTGGCATGCTGGCTTGCTTGCTTAGCTCGTCGGATGTGGGGATGGGTTCTTTGTCCAGCCTGACCAGACTACCGTGTATATTCCATGCCATTTATTATATCAAAAGAAAATCTAACACGCAAAAATAACTACAAAAACAAAATTAAAAATGAACTATAAGTTGAAGAAAAAAGAAAACGGACTAACACCAGAAGAACAACATAAAAAAAAATTAAGAAAACAAAATTACTTTAAATCGCGGAATGAATCGAAATGATCTGAAATTCCTAACAAAATCCCCTACTAAACTTACCAATACACGGGCACCTTAGGTGTTAACGGCACCCTTGAGCAACCCGCCCCATTGCCAATCTCAGGTCTGAGATGGCACCTTGGCTGCCTCGCGCTCAAAAATATGCGACAGCCCCTAAATTCAATAAACTCACCTGCGACCCACTCAAGGCATTCCTTATCTCCGTCTGTCACCAATCACTCCATTTGTCGAAAATTTAAAAAGTCATATCACATCAACAAGAAAATAACCAATAAATTCATTTTTCTCTGGTTACGCTTATTTTATTTGAAACAATATGAGAATTAAGAACTAAAGGTCATTGCCTTTTTAACCTACATTTGGATTTATTTGAAATAATATGAAAAATGAAACATAAGAATAACAAAACAAAACAAAAATAACGTGAACTCACTCACTCAAACAAAAACTAATGTCAAATAATTGTTTATTTTAAAAATGAATTACCTTGTATCTTTGTATATGGAGACATATTAATGGCGCCATTGTGAATCGACGACAGCGACACAGGCGGGCCCCTTGCCGACTATTCTGAGGCGAATATTTGGTGTGGAGAGGGCGAATTCAACCTCATTCAAGAGAGCAGCAGACGCAGAGAAGAACAAGAAGAAAAAAAATATGCTCTGTTATTTTTTCTGTAGAAAGAGAAATTTTGCTTTTTTTTGTCACTTGAAACTTGTGAGCTAAAATGAGAAAAAAGTGGGAGATCTTTTTTTGGTAGTCATTGACTTACTATATATGGACTGCTAGTCGTCTGAATTGTCCATACAAAATTCGGAAAAAAATGGTTACACTTGAAATTAGCTACACTAGCGTAAATGTGCCGAGTGGTAAAAAAAGGAAATAAAAATTTTAGCGACATCTGTTTCTTTTAGTTGCGATAAGCCTTGGTCGCATAGAAAGTACTGACATCTAGTTTAATTTGTTGAGATAAACGATGCCATTTTTTTTTATGTAATTATAAAATTTTTGACAGTTCTGGAAAAACAAGCAGGCAGTAGCAGTAAGTTCTTTGAAATTTTTTTTTTTTAATAATTTCTTTCGTTTTTCAGCCAATTTTTTTACTTTTATAGAATTATCAATCAAGTGTGAGATTGCAACTTCCACTGAACTGCCCCAAGAGTGTTCCAGTTGCCTGCCAAGGCATTTCGAATGCAATGAAAAAGCTATATCCCGTCCCTAGTTGGAAGCAGGAACAAGAACTCGAAACTGAGGTACTCCTCTTCGACAACAATCAGTGGTACAAAAAAGAAATGCCTTATATTGGTAACTGGCGTGAAGATCCGAGCTTTCTGGCTTCCTTCATAGTGCCCGGCTTTTATTTTTTGCACATGTATTTCAATTCGAGTACAATTTCGCTCTTTCAATTCAATGACTGGAAGAGCACTTTTATCCATTCTCTGAGTTTTGGTAAAAAGAAATTAAAAACCCAAAAAACTGTAATTTCATTGAATTCCTTTCACAGATTGATTCATTAATCAGGATTTGGTCGAACATGATGTTGAAGTGGGAAGACATATTTCTATAAATGATGGTGAAGACGATGGAACACAAGTTGTGTTTTCTTCCGAATCGATGCCAACCGAATCCATTGTACAACTGAAGTCCGCCGCCACAACAGCCAACAACTCAACAAAACGTCCCATATTCTTTGTGCATCCAATTGAAGGATTCATCAAGCCATTGGAACGCCTTACTGCACGTCTTGACTGTCCCGTGTTTGGAGTTCAGCGCACTGCTGATGCTTCAATTGACACAGTCGACGAGCTGGCCGCCGCATTCTATGTAAGCAAAATCAAGACAGTTAAGCATGAAGGTCCATAAGCCATATTCATTTGAGGGCGTTAATTGCATTCGTGATGGTCACTCAATTGGAAAAGAACAAAGAAACGGCTAAGCTAGTGATGCTTGACGGTGCTCCTAAATACGTCAAATGGTACACACAATCGCACAAACAACGATACGACTCATCGCAGGACAGCGATCAAAATCAGTCCTAGGGTTTGGCGAACTTTAGCATGGTGTGCGGCAATATGGATTATGGTGGTGTAAGTATTATTATTGTCTTCAAAACAATTAATTGATTGACTCAAATATTCAAGGTTGCACGAGTTGATTAAAATTCCAACATGGGAAGCTAAAGTACAGAAGTGCGCTGAACTGTTGCATGCTGAACTTGTTCAGCCTATCGAATTAGTAAGAGAAACTAAGAGATAATTGTGCCGCATGACTGAAATGCTTTTGTTTTCCATTTAAAAAAGATCAAACAGGCGGCTGTTTCCTACTGGAAGAAACTAAAGGCTGCCGATTCATTTGAAGCGAAATGCAAAGTCCAATGCCATGTCACATTAATCAAACCCACAGAAAATAACGCAAAACTAGAAGCAGACTATGGACTGTCTGAGGTTAGTTACCATACAACTGCTGGCTGTCTGCTTCAAATAAATCTCTAGCCCCTTCTCTTTCTCTTCAAAGGTTTGTGAGCAGGGTGTTGATGTCTTAACAGTCGAAGGAAACCACAGAACATTCTTTCTTGATCGAGGAAGAATCCCTCCAAACAATAGAACGCATGATCAAAGACATTATTTCGTAATTTCCAAACACAATTTAGATGTTACGATTCCTATTTAATGAATTTGAAATTCAAACATTGTAAATATAAACATGTTATACGTTATGCAATCATTACTTTTCGGAATGCTTGGCGTTTACGAACGAAAAGAGAATTTCCAAAAGCTTTTCTTTGTAATTTAGTGCACAAAGCTTGAGTGTACGAACAAATTTATTACTCTCCTGTGTTAGCATTGTGCTGCATTATAAATGTGTTTTAATTCTTTTTCTATACATGAATGTATTGTAAAATAAAAAATAAATTAAAAATGGAAAACATTTTAAAATATTAAGAAATACAATTAGTTTCAAAAACAATCAATGCGTTCCCAATTGTTCAATGAATACAACCAAGCCTTAAGGAATACAACTTTGTCAGAAGTGACAATTTTCGCTGGAAGCGCTAAGCTAACGAATTAGTTCTCCGATAATGTCAAGAAAGCCAAGCTTCCAAAACATTCGTTTCAGGATCCTGTAAGTTGACACGTTTTCATTTAATGACTCCTTTGTCACCTATGGGAGTGATTACGATGGGGAGTTGATGAGAAGGTATTGAGACTCAATATCGCCTTCGAGAAAGTCAACCTTGCCCAATGCAGCGAGGAATAATGTCAATGCTTTTTTCAGTCGAACGCCTCGAGGGGCAATCATTTCAGATGGGTATATTTTCCAGAGTTCTTCGGTTGTCAGGTTATTAATCTGAAAATAGAACGATGAGTGGTTATCGTATGAAGAAGAAAGCTTTCCCAACCTGATCGGGCTGTATGACTCCAGGTGGATCGAAACAATAATGGCACGTTCTGAAGTCTTTGCTTTTTTCGTTGAGCGTTTCAATTGGCTGGGAGCCCACTTTAATTGAAAATGAATCGGCATGATCTTTCCTTTCGATTATCGTCCGTCCTTAAAATTTGAAATGGCAAAAATAATTTTCATCATTCATTTAAAAAGCTTACCAATATGGCCGATGAGTGAGGCTGCTTTGATGCTTCCAGTCTCGTTTGCTTGATCCCGTCGTCGGAGTTTATCTTCGGCAGCACGTTGAGCGCGCTCAGAGAAGAGCCTGCGAGATCTGTGGTAGACTCTGAAGTCCAAGGGACGTTGTATTGGGAATTTGAGCATTTGCAATGTCGTTCCCGGCCATGGACATGTTGCTTTCTTAACGAGGTCTTTTGCTTCAAGCTAAGGGAGAAAACATAAATCACAACTGGCTCTAGAAGGAGTCAGAGGCTAACCTTGCAGTAATCAGAATTCAATAGAATATTGAACAATGATCTTTTGCCTACGTTTGTGCAGCCAACAAGGTACACATCTCCTTTATGGGCCCCAAATCTTTTGCAATTGAGTTATTAGCTCTTCGATTCCATAGCTAGTCTTTGCCGAGACGTGGCTTACATTCTTAACATTCATGGCATCCAAACCTGCAAGAAAATTACACAGATAAAACCAAGAAGCAATGTTTTCCTTAGAAACAAACCAGTCTTGACGATTTCTTCTTTAAGACAACGTTTTATATGATTCAAATCAAATATCCAGCTGAATCTCTTGGCAAGAAGTTTTTTTTTTTTTAATTAAGAAGCGCCATTTTCAATTGTCAAAAATGTTACACGATTTTTCCGCTCGGTATGTTGTCGTCGTTAAAATTGGAATCATCGTGAAGTTGGCCACTGGCAGTCCATGTATAATAAGTCAATGTTGGTAGTTATACACCCAAATAGAAAATTTTTTGGGTGAAGATCTTATGATTGCCGTATGCCATAAAAGTTAATTTTTTTTTCCAAATATATTATTATATTATTATTTTAATTTCTTATCATGATTACTGAAGGTAAATAATGTTGACAAACATTTCAACTTTGTTTAATAAGTTTCAATACAATCTTTCTGTTTGTGAAATATGTATGTAAATTAACTGTTTTTTAAAACTTTTGTTTTGTAAACCTTTAAATTAAATAAAAAGCTTTTCATTTAAATGTACTTGATGGTGTTTCATTGTTTGAACAAAAAAAATGTAATGGTCGATTTAAGAATTTTTTCCGTAAAAAAGTAAAATGGTAATCATGTCGTTACTACTGCGTTTTTGCATAGACATAATAACTGTTCTTCCTGCATAAATAAGAGAATTGAGGAAAATTGAGGATATCCCACAAAAGTTCGGCGCCTTTTTATCATATTTCTTCATTCTGATTGGATTGAATTTGGAAATTGTTGTGCTTTTGACTTTGCAAATTTCATGCAAAAAATTTAAATTCGTTTAATTGTGATTGCTTGCTTGTTCATTTAAAGATAAACTCAGCGGTGTGCTTAAAAGTGAATAAATAGAAGAAACAGGATTTTAAAGTTCAAAGGAGTTTTTTTTTGCTGCTTTTTGGTGAAATATATTAACCTATATTTGTCAGCTTTTTAAATTCTTTTTTTCAGATTTTTTTTAACAAATTTAATTGAAGTGTATCGAGTTACACAATTTCGGGCGTGTTTTGATTATTATTTTCATTCGTTAAATTTTTCAAAAGTGATTATTAAAGCATTGGTCGGTTCAGTTTTTATTTTAAGTGAAATCCGGTGTTTCCATCGATTTTTTTTCGGGTCGCTTTTGTAAAAGTAAACGTTTTTAAATAGGTAAATTTCTAATCGGTCCATCGCAAAAAATAAATTTTTTGAAGTCGTTTGTGGGTAGATTACAAATTTTAAGTATTTTTTTTTTTCGATTTAAAGCGTTTCTTATTAAGTTTTTCTGTTTTTATACAATTTTTTTCGTTTCATCAATTAAACAAAAAACTTTGAGTAGGTAATAACGGTTTGTGCCGGTTCGTGGAATTGTTGTTTTGTTTTCGAGAATTCAATTTTTCATTGTTTATTTGTGTCATTCCAAAAATTTAGTATTTTGTATTTTCGCGTTACAGAATTTTCAACAATATAATTTTTTATATATTATAATAATTTATTATATTCATTTTGAATTTATTGTTTAATTATTATTATTCTTTTTTTTTAATATATACGTTTCAAAATATATATTTATTTTTATAACGTATTACATTTTTTGCTTGTAAAGTAGTTTTTGTATTCCTTATTTGATTTTTATAAGAAAAAATGGTTTCTTGTGCTTATGACAAGTGTTATCAGCAAAAGCGGAGCGCGAGCGTGCTATCCATCTTCCAAATACCCCATGACCAACGACGGGCTATTTGGATGAAACATGGAAGTGTTTCGGAAGGTAAAAATATCCAATATTTTTTCTGTGAGAAACACTTTTATAAGAAGGATTTGGTTGTAAGAAGCTTGGGAAAAGTGCTGAAAAGATTTTCTTTGCCAGTATCTTCTCCCAGAATCTGCAGTTGCTCCGAAAGCTCTGTAGATGCTTCTTGCAGCCAAATTATGTCATCGTTTATTGCCAAAAAACCCCGTTCCACCCAACAACAACCTCAGCCTGCAGCCACACCACTATCTGGACAACACCAAAGGGACCGATCGGCATCTTTCATGGACACTACACCTGCCTCAACATCTCAGCCACAGCAGCACACCACCGAGTTCCAGCATCAACACCATGAGGGTGAACTGGAATATCCTCAAGGGCAACAAGAACATTTGTTCTTAACTCCGCGGCAGCCCCAAATACACCTTGAATCGGAAAGCCCAGCATTGTCATTAATTGACATGCCTTTAAGGGGGTCAAGGACGTATTTGAGAGATTATTCCCTCGGTTCACCCAAATTGGATACACCAATTTCTCCATCGCAGTTCCCATCGCCAGGATATTGGACCTATCAAGCTCCAGAGCGACCTCAGAGGTAGAGATCGTTCATCCCACGAAAAATTTTCGACACGTCAAAAAGGGTGAAAAACCACCCAAAGTACGCTGTCCGAAAATTTTTGGAGGACAACATGGACGATTTCAACGAAGATGTAAAGACCTTCATTAGATCCCAGTTCCTACATGTACCAAATGCGCCTTGGCGTCAAGAAGAAAGAGCATTTGCCAAGAAGCTTTTCTACAAGAGCCCATCGTCATACCTCTTCTTACTGGACGTAGGGTTCAAATTGCCATCAGCGTCCACCATATATAGATGGCATTCAGAGATACGTCTACCCACTGGTATGTGACCTCACAGTCCAGATGTTAACAAACAAGGCAAAAGCTATGGATCCATTGAATAGGAAATGTGTTTTGCTGTTCGATGAAATGGCGATTAAAAGAGAACTAGAATTGAATATCAAAGACGATATTATATATGGGCTAACCGACTTTGGAAAATACGGAAGGGAGAAGGTTATAGCCTCTAAGGTGATGGTTTTTACACTTAGAGGACTTAACGAAAACTGGAAGCAGACAATTGCATATTTCGTGGGAACACCAAAAAGCGACATAATAGCGAAGTTTATTGTTGACATTGTTGAAGAAGTCAACAATTGTGGAATAGAAATTGTAGCCACATGCTGCGACCAAGCAAGCCCCAACGCAAAAACCTACAAAAGTCTTATGACAACTACAGACCCTTGGATAGAAGTCGGAAATC
Source organism: Sphaerophoria taeniata (assembly GCA_943590905.1). Lineage (NCBI taxonomy): Eukaryota > Metazoa > Arthropoda > Insecta > Diptera > Syrphidae > Sphaerophoria > Sphaerophoria taeniata. The sequence continues at coordinate 86,071,879 of OX016541.1, read as the reverse complement.
ACAAAATATTTCTCCTGTACGATTATCCACACATGTTCAAGAGTGTGCGGAACATCTTACTTAAGAACCTGATCTCCTTTGGCAATGAAGTTGTAGACTGGAAAGTACTGGAGAAGATATACGAGCTCGATTTGAAAAACCCATCCTTCGGACTTTTGCCCAAACTAGGCAAAGATCACGTTTACCCCGAACACTACGCCAAGCTTTCTGTTAAAAAAGCTACACAAGTGTTCAGCGAGACGGTTAGCACAGGGATACAATGTGCTATTCTTTCAGGGGTATTCAATTCACATGAAGAAAAAGAAAGGGCCAAGTCAACAGCCAGTTTCTTCAGTAGATTGAATATTTTATTCGATAAGCTAAACACATCACACCTTTATTCCCGGAATCCAAACAAAAAAGTCCTTTCAGATTCAACTTCCACCTTGAATGACCTTAGAGAAGCCAGACTATGGATTAGTACATGGGTGTCATCTAGCAAAATGAAACCGAAACCACCATAATAAAATAAGAGACGATGAGGGAAAAGAAGATTACGGAGACCGTAGCTGGGGAAATTATGGGATTCGCAGTCCGAAAAATTGTTTTTAATTTTTTTTTCAATGCATAAAATTATTACTGTTCACATTTTCCAAAAATAATTGAAATAGATAAATCTGTACGTGTTATAAAATAATTTGATAATTTGAAAAGATATTGAGTTTTTATCCTGTTAGTTATGCAAGGTTTCTCAGTCAATAAAATTCAAAAACAAATTTAGATCATTTTCTCCTTTTACTTCACATTTACTAACTCATCGTCGCTTTCCGCTCCAGAGGTTTGTAATTTCCTCATAGTTGCAAAAAAAACTACTGGTGCATTTTTGTTTTCCAAACAGATACGCTCCTGGACATGAATGAGAAGTAAGTATATATTTAACAGCTGTGTTCAGCGAGAAAAAAGACAGACAGACATTAAATATTCAGCGTTAGGTATAACACAACACACAACAATAAAAACCAAAAATAATTTATTAAAACCAAGAAACAGTTGTTTCATATAATATATTTTTTTTAAACACATAAATAGTCCAATTATAATTTATCATGATTAACCTGAAAAGGAAAAACAAACAAATTCATTCATTATGACCAGTCGGCAGTCACACAAATTCCAAAATAAAACAACAAAAATAACCTCAATAACTGACCTTACACACATTTCCAATCAGATCAACAACCCTTAAATCTTAAAAAGTTCAATGTCTTTCAGATGTAGGTCATTTGATCATTTGCCACAAAAAGACAAAATTCTTACAAAAGTGTACAACAAATCTATCCTCCGAATGTCCGAATAGACCTTTGCTTGTGTGAGATAATAAGGTTGTATAGGTTTTTGCTCACATTTTATATGAAAAATTGAAAAATGACAACATCGCAAATCTTGCATAAACTGCAGTTCTCAAATAAATTTTGTTTCTGAAGCAGAAGCTAGCAGTAAGCACCAGCGTTCGGACTTCACTGCAATCGCAGTAGATCTACTGCAGTTTTTGGCAAGTTTTCAAATCTACTGCGTCACTGCGTTTTTCTTGCAATCTACTGCGATTTTTGAAAATTTTGTTTAGGAACTGATAATGCCTCTGTCATGAATGGTTCTTTAAACGGAGTAAGGCAATAACTCACAGATTTGAATCCAAATCTTTTCTATTTGGGATGCTCTTGCCACTCTCTGAACCTCTGCGCAAAAGCAGCAGCTAAACAACTTCCTCAAGAGCCTGAACCCTGAATTATTAATAAAAACAATTTTTAATTTTTTCTGGCGAAGCTGAAAGCGACTTGCTGGTTTTAAAACATTTCAAGATTATTTTAATACAGATGAACATAAAATTCTGAATACAAGTTCAACCCGATGGTTGTCTGTCCAGGCTGCTGTTGATAGAGTTTTAGAACAGAGGGAACCACTTATTCATTATTTCGTCCTTTTAACTTTTGAAGATAAAAAAATATGAGTGCGACCCATGGAGTCCACACGACTAACTTCCCATAGTAGAAAAATACGTAAAAACATTAGTTATTTTGCAAAATATTCAGCGGATGCATCCCGTTGTAGTTGAACACGCACGTTGCTTCAAAGTCAAATTCCATAAAACTGATGATTTTATGAAAAAACATTAAGTTTATTGAATAACAGTGGCGCCATCTGCCACTGCCGAGTTGATCGTACCATTTCGTGGACTCATTCACAACTACTTTGCACAGTAAAATACAGCCTACATATATTGCTCCTGAATATTGTAGTTTTCTATTATTGAAGCAATTTTTCTAATCGGATTAGTATTTCTGAAAATTAATATTTATACGGCAAAGCAGCGTTTGGTGGGTCAGCTAGTAATCAAATATAGTATATGATACTCCTGAATATTGTGTTTTTTTCCCCACTAACTATAAGATTTTTTGCACTATTATTGAAATTATTGCAGAAATTATCATAATTTTCATTATATTAGGGTTGTCTTAGATTTTCGATTGCCATTAAAAAACCGCTAAGCCGATTTCGCTCAAAACCTAATCAGCTCTTAACAACACAATACCGCGTCGAATGAAATTTTATGACAATACGATGAGTGGTTCGTGAGATAATCGAGACGAAAAAACGTAACGCACATACGAAAACAGAGTGGCGATTCCTGGTCCTCATCCTTGGTTTACCTACGACCCTCGGAAAAGTTAAGACAATAATAAAAAAAAAACTCAAAACTGTTGTTGTTCAAAAGTTTTTTTTTTAATTTATGATAAAATTTTTAGTAAGGAAAAATGTTAATTTTATATATTTCAAAAAAAAAAAAAAATAACAACACATAATGTCCGACAGTTATGATTTAAAACAAATATTAAAATACAAAAATCAAAATAATTAAGAAACTCGAAAAATATTTTTAGTGAAAATTTAAATATAGGTAAAGTAAAAACTGCTTTCACAATTATTGAAATTACAATTTATATTCAGTTTTAAATATTAAATTGAAGTTATAAAAAGAAAAAAATTTGTAAAATCCTTAGAGCTATTTTTTCGTAAAGAATTTTTTTCTTCTTCTAAATAAAATGTTTAAAAAATTCTTTAAAGAAGAAGTTAGTGTTTTTAGCGAATTCATGACGGATGTTTTTTTTTATTATTTTTTTTAAAGTCAAAATTAACCTTAGTAGCCATTCAATTTTGTTGAGCAAAAATCGACAATGTTTGTTTTTTGTTCTCTATGTTCTTCTTGATTGATCAACGAAAAAAAATATTTTTTTTTATTTCACAATATTAAAAATTTTTGTTTGCTTTTTTTTCAAAATTCCAGATTTCACATGTATCTTTATAAAACCTAAAAACTGACATGCCAAATTTATTTTTCAAGAATTTGCAAAAAATTTGATTAATACAAAATTATTAAAAAAAAAAACAAAATCGCTCTAACGATTTTCAAAAAAAATTTTTTTCATAAATTTAAATTTTATAAGTACTAGAAAACTCTTTTTCAATTGAAATTTTCAGTTTAAGAACAAAACCTTTTTTGAGTTTCTTAATATTTTATATTAATACCCCGCTGTTGAAGACATGGGCAAGTACGTGCGACCCGAATAAGAATATCTAATTAGAATGTACATAATCCGCCTTATTTATTATCAAATCTTAAAGGTATCTTTAATATTTGGTTTGTTTACCGCTTTATTTTGACGGTAAGTTTTCATTTTATGACTATTCTTAAGTATACTTAAAATACATATTTCAAGGTCTTAAAAATCTTAAACATAAAAAACGTCAAAAACTGAAAATTTGTCATCTAAATAAAGCCGTAAACAATCGGCTTTAATATATTATTTAAGATTTGAGTATAGGTACATAAATAAGAGGAATTATGTACTAAATACTCAAAATGAAGAAATTGATTTACGTAAATCAAAACAGCGACTATGAGCATAATTGTTTCGTGTTGGCGAACACGTGCGTCATCGTACGTCGTCGTGCTAATTGATATAGAAACATTAGAAACACTACAACTACGACCACGAAAGTTGCTTAAGAGTTAAAAATGTGTATCTGTGTGCCTTCTCAGTCGAAGGGAATCGCTTTTTTTTGCGCTCAACCTTCTCTTTATTTTTACAGGCGTTTAGTGGAATGTATGCGTCTATCTCTCTCTGAAGATTGTATGCAAATAGTGACCGCAAATTTTTACGGTATCAGAGATTTTTTGTGTATGCCAAATTCTCATCAAAGGGAAGGGAATCGCTTTTTTTTGCGCTTAACCTTCTCTTTATTTTTACATGCGTTTATTGGAATGTTTGTGTCTACTGTTTTTGAAGATTGTATGAAAATAGTAACCGCAATTGTTTACGGTAGCAAAGCGGTGTATCAAATAGATTTTCTGCACAAGTTATTTCTTGTGTATGCCACGTTCTGGTTCAAAGGGAATCGCTTTTTTTTGCGCTAAACTTTTTTTTTTGTGTTCAGGCATTTATTAAAGTGTTTGAAACTATAAATTTTTGAACTGTTGATTTGCGGAAGAATATTAAATATCTGAAAATACATTTATTTTTTGAAATTCTTGGTTTACCGCCGATATACTTGGTTACTATGAGGAATCGCCCCTGGAACACACATACACACACACACAGACATCATCATAAAAAGGGTTGATTCGGATTCTAGTGACCTCAAAACATCGAGAAATGCGAAAATTGGAGATTCACAAAATCGGCCCCATTACAATAACTTCCTCTGGGAAGTTAAAATCATTAATCATCTCTCGATAGCGCAATCCATTGAGCGTAACTGTTCCTCCAGCCTCATTTTCGAAAAAGTAAGGTCCAATGAACCCGCGGGACCATAAACCGCACCAAACAGTCACGCGTTGAGGATGGAGAGGCTTTTCAACAATAACTCCTATGTTTTCCGAGCCCCAGATGCGACAGTTTTGCTTGTTGACGTAGCCTCCGAGGTGGAAATGGGTCTCATCAGTCAAGATGATTTTTCGATGAAATTCCGGATCATTTTCATGCATTTCAAGGACCCAACCAGCAAAGACACGACGTTATTGATGATCAGCCGGCTTGAGTTCTTGTGTTAACTGAATTTTATAAGCCTTAAGACTCAAGTCTTTATGCAAAATACGGTGTAATGACGTTTGTGGAATGCCTTATTCCAAAGAACGACGAGGAATGGACAAACCTGGGTTATCTTCAACACTTTGGGCTACAACAGCAATATTCTCAGTTGTTCTTGAGCGACGTGCACGGGTTTTATTCTTCACATCACTAACTTGTCCCAACAGCTCGAATTTGTCCACCAATTTCTGTATTGCGGTCCGACAAGGTGCTTCACGACGACCCAAAAATGTTTTATTTGTGCGAACCGTCTCTGCCAAATTTTCACCATTTTTTTATAGTGAATTTTAATAATTTCAATGCGTTGTTGAAGCGTGTATCGTTCCATTTTTATTAATGGCGTAGTTTCTACTTGTCAAATGCCAAAAAATGACAGCTTCAAAAGTGACAACTACCGAAATAGCGGGCTATTCAAAATAACACCTCATATTGGAAAACCCTTTTTTATAATAAAAATAACTCATTTTTTATAAGGTTGTCTTAGATTTTTGATTGCCATTTAAAAACCGTTAAGCGGATTTCGCTCAAAATCTAATCAGCTCTTAACAACACAATACCGCGTCGAATGAGACCAATTTTATGACAATACGATGAGTGGTTCGCGAGATAATCGAGCTGAAAAAACGTAACGCACATACGAACACACATACACACACACACCGATGTCATCTTAAAAACGCTTGATTCGGACTCTAGTGACCTCAAAACATCGAGAAATGCGAAAATTGGAGATTCACAAAATCGGACCCATTACAATAACTTCCTATGGGAAGTTAATAAATTGTACGTATATCTGAAAAACTAAATAATGTAAATAAAGCATACTTTTTTTTCTTGTCTTATGTTCTTGACTCAATAAACTATATGAATAAAATATTCCAATCTGAAAAAAACTATGATTCATCTTCTTTATCCAATTATAAAGCAACACTTTTTAAAATTGCTTAATAATTTCATAAAGAAAGAGTTCGTTAGTACCGAAATAGATTTTGAAAATGAAGAAATTTTTGTTCCAGCTTTATGCTCAAACAAAAAAACATTATTCAAATATAATAACCTGCGAAATTGTAACGAAAACGAATCTTGTTTAGTTAGTAGGACATTTGAGGTGGCTGGTACATTTGAGGTGCCTGGTACATTTGAGGTGTTTGGTACATTTGAAGTGGCTGGTACATTTGAGGTAGCTGGTACATTTTAAGTGGCTGGTACATTTGAGGTAGCTGGTACATTTGAAGTGGCTGGTACATTTAAGGTAGCTGGTACATTTGAGGTTCTTGGTACATATGAGAGAAAGGGACATTTGAAATGATTGGGACATTAGGGTTGTTTTTTCTATTGTTTTACTTGTGTTGTGGTTGTGGTACATTTCCTTTGTATTTGTATTCTACTTTTCAAGCAAAAGACAAATATTTTAGCTACTAATTCTGGTCTTATTGGTGAGAAAGAGAGAGATTGTCTCACAGCAGTGAGCATAAAATAAATGCACAGAAAAGAAGAAGAGTTTTTCGTTTTGTGTGAGGTGTGAGGCAATACATTTTTTTGCTTTGAGGTGATGGGACATTTGAAATTGATGTATGCGACATTTGTACCACCTCATGTATGAGGTTCCCATCACTAGAATTCATGAATGAATATATTTAGGAATAAGGACATAAAGAATAAAAGAATATGAAATTTACAAAAACTTAAAGAGAACAGAAAATGAGAATCATAAAAAAAAGGAAACAAAACAATTAATATATGTATGTATAGGTTACGTTACAAAAGAAAACTCAGAAGAAAAAAAGGAACTATTGACTATGACTATTGAATAAAAAAAAAATGACTTAGCGAGAAGAAAAAAACAACAAATTATGATTTATGACTACACAAGAGAACAACAGAAATCTGAACTTTCAATATTCTTTTTCTTTCCTCTAGTCCAGCAAATCCAGCTTCCAGCATCCAGCCTCTAGGTTGGGTTGATTTGAATATAGCAGGATTATTGTCACTTGGACACTTGCACTTCCTTTTTCTTTTTATAAGTCTACTATAGTAGGTTTATAGTTTATTCATAGGGTATCAGTATCACGTATCACACATCTAACATATCAAATTTTTATTTATCTTTTTCCTTTTTAATATTAAGGCACATATAACTATATTGGCTTTTGAATTTCAATTTGCATTAAACTGTAGCTCTCTAGCTTTAATGCAAGCATAAGCACAATTTATAATTTCAGTTTTTCGTTTTTGAAATCTTTGGTTCTTATTTATGTTCCTTGTTAATTTTTTGCACTGTTTCTATTCTTTGTTAACATTGGTTAGTTCAGATTTTAAATTTTCTTCCATTTTTGTATGTGTTTTTGCTTATTGTTTAGCTTATCAATACTTGTCTTTCTATGCACGATTTCTATATTTTTTTATCTTCTTAACATTTTGGTTTGGTACCATTTATAAAAGCACACACACGCTATCCATTTTCAATTCTTAAATTCGCTTTTTCGCAACCTCTCACTATGCCTGGAAAATTCTCACTCCCCCTATTTTAATTTTTCCTGGGCAACCTGTTTCTCAGAGACGAGCGATATTATTTTTTTTTTCTAAAAAAAAGCAAAGTGCCGACTTTCAAAGTGGCGATCCTACAAAACATTTCACTCCGATGAACGCCAGTGTTCGAGTAGTGAAATGGAAAAGGAGCCACATGTTTGTTTTTATGTTCGTATGTCCTTGGCATGAAAAATTCCTAAAGAAACCCCCGTCATGTCCTCGAGTTCGTACAGTTTGTTTCCCTTCACGTCTTTTACCCTGGCTTTAACGAACTTTGGACAAAGTTTTGCATTTAGACGCTTAAATGCATCACTCTGTACAAAATTACGTTTATAAACCACATCGCCTACCTGAAAATGTCTGTCTTTGCTTCTCGTATTGTATGTCTGTTCGTAGCGTTGGTGAGCCTGTCTTAGTAATAGCGTTTTTTTTTTTTGGTAATCCGGAATTGTACACAGAACTGTCCGATTCCGGATTCCAAACGAACAGGCAAACACATTTTTTTGCTTCTAAGGGTTGAATGGTTGTGTATTTGTGAAACCTCATATGCAGAATTGCAGATGACATGACATTGTTTTTAATTTCTTTATTTGTAAACATGGCAGCGAGTACGTAGGGGAGGAAGGGGTGGATGTGGACAGGGGCGGATGAGGACATTTCAAGTCCACTCGTTGAAAATTTGAATATGGCAACGATGCCATCCATTGCCTTTTTTCAATAGTGAATGAACCTTAAAGTTTTCAAATCTGTCAGTCTTGTGTAAAAATTGTTACAGGTTCATTCGTGATTTTCACTCTAAAAGTAAAATTATTATTCTCCCTCAGAAATTCGCAGATATTTTTTAAAAACAAAGCAGAAATAAATGCAGGTAAGTGTTTTTTATATTATCGAAGTGTCTTGATAACATTGGTGAAAATTGTTTTTTAAAATAGAGGGTTTTCTAAGAAATAAATGTATTACTTTACAAAAAGTGCTTGCGGGGTGAATGTGGACACACTAAATGGACACACTTTTATTAAATGTTTTTTATACTTTTGTGAATTAAAATAAGAAATTTTTATTTTGGAATATTAAAAAAGTTGTTTTTAATTATTTATCGGTTATTTTTGTAGCTGTCCACTTCCGCCCCATTAATTACTTTACAAAAAGTGCTTGCGGGGTGAATGTGGACACACTATGTGGACACACTTTTATTAAATGTTTTTTATACTTTTGTGAATTAAAATAAGAAGTTTTTATTTTGGAATATTAAAAAAAATCTTTTTTAAATATCTTGTGTTAGTTTTTAATTATTTATCGGTTATTTTTGTAGCTGTCCACTTCCGCCCCATTAATTTTGGTCCGTGTCCTTATCCACCCCTTGGTGGGGGGCATATGGACAGAAAAAGCTTGCTGATTGAATTATGGAAAACCTTAAAACTTGAAGTCTTACCAAGTTTATGTTTAGGGACAATTTAGGGGAAGCCTTAGTTTATAAGCTGGTAAAAAGTGTTGATTTAAAGTCTTTACTGTAGACAAATATTAAAGATTTAATAAAATTTGTCCACAACCGCCCCCTCCTCCCCTATATGCGAGTGTGTGCATGTATGCGTGATTCTGTTTTTGATTCTGACTTCAAATTCGGAATCGTTTTTCTGTTCTATTCAGAACAAGAACTGTCATCTTGTGCCAAGTGAACGAGTACAGAACTGTTCGGAACAGTTCCGGACGACCAAAAAAAACGCTATAAGTCTTTCAATTTGTTTTGTATCATATTCATTCTTGACGATTTCGGTAACACTTGAAACTCCGGATTGTTAACGGATTTGAGATTCCTCAATAATTTGTAATCAGAACCGTGTTCTATCTTGGACTGCCCAAAAAGTGCCTCGTATGGAGACATATCAATGGCTGAGTGAACCGTTGTCTTCAATGCACTGGCAATTGAAGATAGATGTCTATCCCAATGCCTTTGATCCTTTTCCAAATAGGATCGGATCGCGCTTAGAATCAAGCGATTCACTCTTTCACTCGCGTTTGCCTGCGGTGAATTAACTGCCGTTCTGATATGAGTGACTCCATACGAACGCAGATACTTGGTAAAGTCCTTGCTGACAAACTGTTTTCCATTGTCAGATAACAGCGATTCTGGAACCCCAAACATCGAAAAAATCTGTTCCTCCAGAAACTTCACCGCAACTTCAGTTGTCGCCTGTCGAATAGGATGAATATGTACAAATTTCGTCAGTTGGTCCAGGCAAACAATGGTGTGAGTGTTTCCCTTACTAGATCGTGGATACGGCCCCAAGAAGTCAATGTAGATGTGTTGATACGGCCTTTCTACTACAAACGCCTTTCCCATATTCGGTCTTAAGATTGTGTTAGGAGCTTTTGAAACCTTACATATATCACAACTCGCAATAAAAGATTTGACATCAGCCGCCATATTAGGCCAGTAAAATCTATCACGCAGACGATATAAGGTTTTTGCTATACCATGCGAAGCTTTTGGAGGTTGATGTGCCAAAAGAATCAAGGATTCGGTCAACTTCGATGGAATCCAAAGCTTCCACACCATGTCATCTTTGACTGGGTTGCCTGTACAATGTTTTACTTTCTTATATACAAACCCATCAGAAACTTGTAGATCCGGTAATTGATCTTGATTATCTCTGACTGTCTCGATTAACTTCACGTATTCCTCTGACTTGAAATTCAAATCATCAAGATCTATGTGAAGGACATCGTGGCACTTCTCTAACATAGACACATTGTAAAGGCTATCAACAGCGTATACTCGCGATAACGCGTCCGGAACAACGTGTTGTGAACCTTTACGGTGCTCTATCTCAAAATCAAAGCCTTGAAGCTTCAAACTCCATCTCGCTAATCTACCGTGAAGGTCCTTTTGGTTCATCAACCACTTCAAACTAGCATGGTCGGTAATGATCTTAAAAGCATGCCCTTCAACATAAGGCCGAAACTTTTGAACTCCCAATACCGCAGCCAAACACTCCTGCTCTGTGACAGAAAAATTTCTCTGCGATTTTGTAAGTTTATGGGAAAAGTAATAGATAGGTCGTTCCACACCGTCCTCATCCTCCTGACACAGCACACAACCGACACCAGTACTGGACGCATCACACAGGATAATGAAAGGTCTCGTGTAGTTTGGGGTTTCAAGGACTGGAGCGACAGTCAGTGCGTCCTTCAGTTTGTTAAATGCGTCAATGGCGTCTTGTCCAAAGTTAAACTTCACCCCTTTCTTCAATGTGTTTGTGATTGGTGCCGCAAGTCCGGAATAGTTATTCACAAATCTACGGTACCATCCTGAAAGTCCGAGAAATCGCCTTACCTGGCGTGCATTTTGAGGAATTGGAAAATCTTTGATCGCAGAAACTTTTTCCGGGTTGGTCTTCAGACATCCTTCACCCACAACATAGCCAAGATAATTCAACTCTTTGAAACAGAACTTGGACTTCTCTAAATTAATAGTAAGTCCAGCTTGTCTCAATCGAGCCGCAACTATCTTAAGCATGCGAATGTGTTCATCAAATGTTGAGGTCGCAATCAGCAAGTCATCGACATAAGGAAAAACATTTTCTCGATATTCATGCGGTATTACCTTGTCAATTAACTTACACATACGCTGTGAGGCGTTGCATAACCCAAATGGCATGACGGTAAATTGGAGTAGTGGCAAACCTGGGATGGTATAAATGCAGTCTTTTCCCTTGAACTTTTCTCCAGAGGTATTTGCCAAAAGGCATCTTTCAAATCCACGCTCGAAAAGAAACGAGAATTTGTAAGACGACTTAGCAAGCCTTCAATATTCGGAACCGGACCTGCATATTTCTTCGTGACGGAATCGACCTTCCTGAAGTCTAGACAAAGTCGGTGTTTGCCATTTGACTTTTTAACCAGAACAACAGGAGAAGACCAAGCACTACTGCTTTCTTCAATCACGCCAAGTTGAAACATGCGATCCACCTCTTCATAAAGAAGCTTTTGAACCGCTGGAGAAACAGGGTAATGACGTTGTTTAATTGGCGTCGCATCACCGGTTTCAATAAAATGTTCCTCCAAATTTGTCCGTCCTAGGCCATGTACCGCATAAGAAGGAAACAATGTTTTCGCTTCCTCCAAAGCTGCTGATTGCTCCAAATTCAATTGATGAGCATTGATGTCTGATTGTATAGTTTGGGAAGTCTGCGGACTTAACTCGAAATTATTTGAGGAGCAACATTAAACAATTTCCAAAAATTCACTCCCAGATAAAGTTTTTGCTCTAAGGTTGGAACTATGAACAGATGCATCTCCCTTTTCATACCCTTATACTCCACATCTACGAGTACAGAACCAACAATGGCTTGACTTTGGCCACTCGCTGTCTTGACACCGAGATTAAGCTTTGTAAATTGAATTTCGTTTTCACGAAGAAATTCCAAAGCACCAAAACCCAGACAACTTATCGAAGCTCCAGAGTCCAGAAGACCAAGGATATTCTGGTTGCAGATTTTGATGTTTGCATATGGTCTCGGATCATCAGTGTCTAGCAGTGTGGTTGCAGATATGATTCTGTGAAGCTGCCTCTTTTCAGAGAATCGTTTTCGTAGCTTAAGTACTTTGTTACTGACAGACGATTCTGGCTTATGTTGGGCATTAAAAATACGAGCACGTACCTTTTCATAGTTCACCAGCCATTCATGTAGTGTTTTCTTTTGACTAAGTGTACATGTAGTGTTGTGGCTGCTTGCCAAGGGGTCTCGACGATGTCCATGAAAGGCCCGGCGGTACGTCTCTCGTGTACCCAAACGTGGCCACAGGTTACTCGGGATATCGTTTGACTCTTCCCACTTTGCACCGTAGTCGGCGTATACGTCAGAGTTTGTTTCAAGTTGCCATTTTGTTGCTTCTGTTAGATGGGCATCTAAAAAGGAAAACAATTTCAATTATAATTGAAAAGAAAGCAAAACTTGGAGTACAAACCTTTGCGATATCTTCATTCCCAGTTGCTTATACAACTGCCCTACGGTTGGACTGTAGGTCTCAGAACCTTCGGCTAGCGTGAGAACCCCTTTCAAAAGAATGTCCTCATAATTGTTTCTGTCGATGATCTTTAGAGATGTGTAGTTGTCATATTGCCCGGTGCGTGGTATCGAATCGGTACCCGCAGAGGTTCAGGTCCCGATCCCGATCGACGGCAGCGTTTATCTGCGAGTTCCAGATGGTGTATAGTTCCTCCAGTTCTCGTACTGAAAACAAAAATGCAGTCAGGATTAAACTCAAATGAAATTAGCGAGGAGCTTACACAAAATTCGGCATTAGCAAATTCCTTAGTTCTGTCGATGCTCTTGATGGTAATTCAAGCTCGAGGCCAGGCTATTAGTTGGCGTTGTTCTTCGGTGACGCCATCTTTCGGTCTCATCATGGGGCCACTCGCGATTGACTCATCATAAACAGAAGGGTCGGTTAATTTATTTCGAAGCAAATTGCCGTAGTCGAGATTTGGAGGAGTATATTGAGGCACAAAATCTGGCTGAACTCCTTGAATCGCATCGAGAGCCATGTCTTTTTGGTCGCATGCAAATTTACGTTTATCCATTATTCGGTTTAAAGAGATACCCTAAAAAGAAGGATAAAGTTACTAGCCACTTCGAGTTCATAAACGATTGTTCTTACCACCACAGTACACAGAATACAAGGTATTATATTGCGCATATGTCAGAAACCAAAATGACAGAAGTGAGAAAAGGCACAAAAAGAAATTCCAAAAATTTCAGATCTAATGTCAAATTCGTCAAGGGAAAAAAACGGCTGATATTTTTAGTAAATGAGACAGACAGAGACAGAAATCTAAAGTTTTGTTCTTTTCTTTTTACTTTTCTTTTATAATGACATTTTGGATCTGAAATTTGACTTAATATGCGCGAACTTGAGAAGAAGAAAATCGGGAATATAATACCTTGTATTCTGTGTACTGTGCTTACCACCTCCTTGGCTTTCTTTATGTGCTTCCGAATGAAGTGTACATTTTCGTCATATTCTCTACGCGACACTCTCTAGACACTCGAAAACCGCTACAAATGTCTGTTCGTCGAGTAAAATTCCACAATCCACCAGGATAGCGATAAGGTCCTTGAACAATTCGAAACTTCCTTTGTCCGTGTAGCCATGCTGGAGAATGTTTAAATATGGTAAGGGTGTCACACAGGCCATCACCAAGTGTTGATTGTGGTCGCATGTTTTGTTTCACTACGCGGACTCTAATCGAATGGGTGGATATACTCAGCGATCAGTAACAAATTCTGGCGATACCGCATCAAATATTGTTGTTTGAGAGGCCACTTCGGATTTGTTCCATTAGCCACTGGGGTTGGGATGTCGGTCGGCAAACAAGGCGTCGTCGGCGCTGCAAAATGACCTGGAATGAAGGTTGTGTTAATAAAAAAAAACATAAACATGATACCCATAAGGTATACTTACGATATTTTTCTTGTTGCCGCACCAATCCCATCCAGCTGGTTGCACTCCTTCGGTCCGAAGCGAGGCGTCTTCCGCGCGATAAATGATCTGCAACGAAAATAAAGTATGAAAATGAATTAAAAGACAAAAATAAGTATTCACGTGTGTACTTGCGATATTTTTCTCGCTTCCCCTGGTCGGATGTATTTATCGATGTTCTATTGGCCTTAGTAAATATGGATTACCTGAAAAGAAAATCATAAAAGAGTGTTAATTACAATTTCTACGTCTACTATTCAATCCGTTAGGCGGATTTTGGTTTTTTTTTGTACACTTACCTCGTTGTCTTGTCTTCGGTTGTTTTGGTTAATCGGCTTCATTGATGAAAATGAAAATGGCTGTAAGAAGAGGAAATAATGACGACAGATCATTGGAAGGATGATGGTTAGCTGGAAAGGGTAATGTTTGGAAAATAGAAAGTTTGAGGGATAGTGCAATATGTCATGATGTTGACTTTTAGGTTAGAGTGATTTTTTTTGTTTTTCTTTAGTGTTCGAGATTTTGATTGTTTTTTTTTGTCAATGCTGCAATGGTTGATTAAATGAGAAATAAATGACGACAAGGATATGTTTGAGTTTATAGTGTGTTTTATTGGGTGTTGTGTTGGGTGTTTGGTGTATACATGACATGTTTACAATCATAATAAAATATGTTATCAATACAATAAATGACAACATACAATGACTAACCTAATGACATAATAATGCATTATTGATGTAAACAAACAAGCAAAACAAATGTGACGAACACGAATAAATAGATATTTTGACGATAACAACATAGACAAAAATGACGCAAAATTTGGTTTGTTTTGGTCTGGACGACGCCGACCGTGGTGGGATTGAACGCGTTTACAGCGGCGCGATATTTAAGCCGGCTTACCGGCTTACAAAGTGGACCGCGGCGAATTTTTACCGTCGGCATGACGTGGCGGTTTCTGCGGTAGAGACAAGTTTGCCGACGGCGAAGTTAGGCCTAGTATTATCAAGTGGTTTAGAGGGCATTTGAAGATCGACAGTCGTGAGGTATAGCAATCATCAAAGGATCCTTGTTAGCGTTAAATTCAAAGTGTTGTGTTAACCCATTGTTCCCGAGGAAATTGGACTTTAAGTCTGGATCAATTTAATCACTATTTAACAATCGAAAGGGTGAGTGTCAGTCGATGTTAACAAAGTTGTGATAGTTTTTGGGGAACGTCTATCTAATTCTTGTGTTTTACGTGCGTTTTCTTGGTGACACAGGGTGAACATTCTGCCAGCGACGACAAACGTCCACCTAAAGACAGCCGTGGGACGAAGGCATTTCGGCCAAAACAAGAAGAAAATCGAGCCATTAGCCCGTGAGTCTCCGGGTGCCAAGTAAGGTCGTATTAAGAAATTTATAGTGGTGAATTCAGGTTTTAACGTAAATTATAAATTAGGTGCCGGCGGCAAGCCGCAGAACAGCACCCCATTCGGGTTTTCTTGTATTTTTATATATATACCCTATATATAGTTTTTTTGGTGGTCCAAAATCGACTCTTGAAAAACATCAATTTTGGAGTCCGAGCCAATTTTGGCCGAAGAATTGCTGTTTCGCAGGACGGCCGAAAAGGTGCCGCGATATACGAGTCAGCACCCGCTCAAAATAGAAGTTTTCGAGCTAAATCTCAAGCTAAAAGTGCCCGTTCAAGAAAAGAAGCACCGAATCCGAGCAAAAAGGCGCACAAGCGCGCCCGAAGCCTTTCTTTTGTCTTTTTGGTGAAAGTTTCATTTGCGAAGCGAAATCTTAAACTCCATCTTGTAATTTTTCTTGTATTGAAATTTCATTGTCCAAGCGAAACCTCATCGCTATTTTGTAATTTTTTTCTCTTTGTGTAAAATTCAAAGTCTTTACTGAATTTTCATTTTTGTAATTTTTTGAGTGCCACCAAAGAGTGTGGAAAAATCAATTACCGGCAATTTGATAAGAATTCGGAGAGGAATTCTTTCCAATCTCTCCCGTGGGAAGCAAGATTTTGCCCCTAAGATCGAACCACACATAGAGCTCTATTTGTAGGTAGGATACCTAGGGTTTTCCCCTTGTTTTTTTTTTTGTTGGTCTGAAGTGAGACACCGACAAGTAATTGCGAGATTTTGGCGTTTTGGTACATTTTTGATATTTTTGATTTGTGTTTGAATAACCTTTTTATGTTAAATTTTTTTTATTTTTATTCATTGTATTCATAAGTATAATCCTGTGTTCAATTTTTTTTGGTTAGTTAAATTTATCTTGTTAATGTACGTTCAAAAGATTTCCGATTTCGCTATGTTTTTTATATCAATAAATGGATAATTTTTAATGACTTTTTATGTCGAAACAAAGCGAACTTTCTTTCTTCATTGATTTTGGTTTGAGCGATAGCTCGATGGAGAGTTAAAGAGTCATCCTAGGGGGTGATTTGAGGTAAGCTCAGGGGAAGTGGCGAAATTGACTTTTCAGGTTTGATGATGACGATGTAGAGGAACGCGAATCAAGGGGAATTCGGATTTCCATCGGCCTGCCGGATTCCACGGAGGGGTGGGAAAATAAGGCCAAGCTGCACCGTCACCTGCAGCCCTCAAGTGTGGTGGATCACCAGTGGTGGTATCGCTTTTTCGTTTTTTTCGATCTCTCCCGGCATGATATATGTTTTGAAATAGGAGGAGGTCCGTTTGCGAGGGCAAGATCCCCCCCATTCCGGCGAGCTCAGCCGAGCACTGCAAGCATGCCGCGACCCTCGCAGCGGACGGCTGCGCATTCTCTCCCATCTTCTTAGGTCTTTCTTCTTTAGCCATCTTTTCTTTCTCTTCGTTCATTTTCTTTCGAGTCCTTGGTCTTTCCGGGTCTTCATCTCTATCTTCTTCTCTTTCTTTTCTATTTCTTCTTTTCCTTACTTCTGACATCTGTCAAATCCTTCCTTTTACTCTGTTCCAGCCTAAGGAGAACTGTCACTGCACTGACATCCGGAGTGACAGCGAGGAGTGCCAGCACATCGGACTGTCATCAGACGGCCCGATGAATATCGTCTTTTCAACATCTTTCTACTTATTCTATCTTTTCTTCTCTCCTTCATCTCTCATATTTCAGTAGGTGTATCTGTTTTGTGTTTTGATAGTGTAAGTGTTATGGCATGTTCAATTGGGTCTTTTTTTAAAATCCGTATGGGTTCGTCTAAATGTTGTTTGTCAGTATATTCCTTTGTAGGCTCGTCTCTGGTCTCCTGAATGGGTTGCCCGGTCTCTTTTGTTGAGAGCAATTCTCTCCGGGATTCGTATTGCTCCGTTGTAAGTTTCCCGCGCAGTAGCAATTGGGAGAAGTCACTTCAGGTCGTCCACATTTAAAGCAGAACATGGAACGCTTAGAACTGGGACATTCTCTAAATGTATGTCCATGAGCCCTACAGTTCCAACACTCTACTGTTCTTTTTTCTGCATTTGAACTTGAAAACTCTACGGCCGCTATTGGTGAATCGTAAGTTTCGCGAATGTTTTCAAATTCAAATTCGCTGACTCTTCTGTGAATGTGATGTTGATTGTCTTGTCTTTGTCTTGAGTGTTGTTGATTATATTTTTCGATACTACGGCATGTGTATACCATTTCAGGAAGGCTGTTTGTTTTAAACGTTAAAAGTTTGCTTCCAATGTCTGACCGTACGTTCTGTCGTAGTAGAAAAATAAGTTTTTCTGAGCTTCTTGGTGTTCTAAGTTTTGAATTCAGTTTAAGTATGTCCGAGTAAAATTTATCGAATGTTTCACTCCAAGTTTGTTTTCTGTCATCGAGTTTTCTACCTAGTTCATCGTCAGATTCTAGTGTTCCAAAATGTTCCACTAAAGCAATCTTAAATTCACTCCACAGTTGTCTTGGATGAGTTTTGAGGTGAACCCAGTACCAAACTGCAACCTCTCCATCTATAAAATGGTGAAAATTTTTGTAGATTTCTTCCCATTCCACACCATATGATTCTTGTAGATGTCCTAGACGGAACAGAAAGTCTTCAATTGTCATGGTCACGTTGTTGTATTTTAGGCCCCATTTATGAAAGTCTATTGCATGTCTTGGTGTGTTGTTATGTCTTGTTGTATAAATTTGCTGATTGTGAAAATGTGGTAGGTGTTGATCAGTGTCCAAGTATTCATTGTTATGGTGTTGGTAGAATGCATGGTTTAAGTGTGTTTGTTCTTTGAATTGTGCGTTGTGTGCAGCGGAGGCGGTCATCGGAGTAAAATCTGGTGGAGGCATGTTCAATGAAAGCCGAATAACCTCAACAACCTCGTCTTTAAGAATTTGCCTTTCACTCTTCAACAGGTTTTCAAATCTTTGCACTATCCTTTCATGTTCTCGTTCGAAAGTCGAACTCATGATGTCGTGAATGTGCTTGTCAAAATCTTGCATATTATGTAACTTTAAAGGTGTAGATTTGTGTTGAGGATCCCATAAATTCTCAGCGCTGTAACCATCTTCAGTTTTGTGTGGATTAAATCAGGTAAAGGTGACGGAAGATCTTCCAAAATCAATAGTTGAAGCTCGGAAACCTCTTATCCCAAAACTGCTAGAATTCAAGAAAGCAGGAAAGAGGGCTTTCTTTAAATTTAACGAACTCGTTGTAGATGGAAAAGTTTGGACAGAAAACGAACAAGAAAATCCAAGGAAAAGAATATGATCGAATGAAAGCTCACCACCAGGACAACCAAAGAACAAAGAAATTAACAGCAATAAGACAAAATCTATTATAATTGGATCAACCGAAATGAACCCCAAAAAAACAACCGACAAACCCAATAAGAAAATTTCTTGCTACAAAAACCGCTAACGAAGTTTTAGAAAGATACAATGACCCACAAACCTCGAAACAACTAAACAAAGTAAATAATAACAAATAGCAATTCTCACTTAACAATAACCAGACGAAATATGAAGACCATGTATTAACATTAAATACCGGACATAAACAAAACCCACATTCAACTACAATACAACAAAAATCCTTCCCAACCCGGTTGATCACCGTGGGAAGAGTAGATCCACACCCCTCATATAAGAGCAATCAAACAGAAAACTGTACCCACAAGAACCAACACGGAACTCTAAAGATCTGTACTTTCAATGTCAGGACACTTTCCTCTGATGAGAAACAGGAAGAATTGAGACAAGCGCTGGAAAAAATTAAATGGGACATTATAGGACTATCAGAAACAAGATTACTAGGACAAAAAATAATAAATAATGAACATGATATCTTTTGCTACGTAGGAGAAACAAAAGGCCTCCACGGTGTTGGATTCCTTATTAAAAAAGAACTTAAAGAAAAAATCATTGACATCAAGCTACATAATGAAAGAATGTGCAGCATACAACTGAATATAAAAAACACGAAAATGACAATAATTCAAGTATATGCACCAACAGAAAAAGCCGATGACGAAGAGATGCTAAGGTTCTACAACAACTTAGAGGAAATATATTCAAGTAACAAAACAGAAGTAATGTATGTGATTGGAGACTTTAACGCTAAGCTTGGAAAGAGACAAAACGAAGAAGAAAAGAAAACAATAGGACCCTACGGATATGGAGAAAGAAACGAAAGAGGAGAAAGAGTAATACGATGGATCGAAGAAATGAATTTGAAATTTGGTAACTCGTTTTTCAAGAAAAAGGACAACAGAAAATGGACGTGGATATCACCGAATGGAAAAATTAAAAATGAAATAGACCTGATTCTGACGAACAAAATTGAGACTATCAAAGACATATCCGTGCTCAACAACGTAAAGTTCGACAGTGACCACAGATTAGTAAGAACAGAGATCATTATAAGCCATAAAACACTAAAAAGAAATCGACAAGTCCATTTCATTCCAAAAATGATACCCGACCAAAAAATAGTAGATTATAACCAAACATTGACAGTAAAGATAAATCAATTATCAACATCAAATCGTGACATACAAAACATATATGACGAATTAGAAAGGATCATAAAAAACTCTGCAAAACTGTCAATTATGGACACTAAAACATCAAAAGATAAATTATCCAACGACACAAAAATCTTAATCTCAAGAAGAGATACTCTACGAACCAAGCAACAATTACTTGACCAAGAAAAAACTGAACTAAAAGAATTAAGAAAAACTATCAAACAAGAAATAGGGAAAGATATCAACAAGTTCAACGAAACAATAGCTAGAGATACGATCAGACAAACAAAATCAATAAGGAAAACAAAATCATTACTTAACAATCAACAGGAATGGATTATTAGCTTAAAAAGCCAAAATGCAAACATCATAACAAATAGGAAAGAGTTAAATGAAAATGCTACTAAGTTCTTCGAAAAACTATTCTCCTCGACCAAGCATATAATTGAAGAAGAAAATATTGACAACATAGATATCAATCTCCTTGCAACACAAACTCCCATGTTTAGCAAAGAAAATATTGAAAGGACCATAGACGATTTGAAAAAGGACAAATGCACTGGAAATGATGGAATCTCTGTAGAAATGCTGATATACGGGAAAGAATCGCTTTCCGAAATCTTAACTTTTATGTTTAATGAAATCATCAGAACTCAGCAAATCCCTAAGCAATGGAGAGAAACAACGATTACACTTGTACATAAAAAAGGAAAAAAAAGACGACTTGAACAATTATAGACCTATAAGTAACATTTCGACAATTTATAAGCTGTTTTCAAAAACAATCTACAGGAACATCAAACAAGATTTTAACAATAAACAACCTAGAGAACAAGCTGGATTCAGAGAAGGTTTCTCAACAACTGACCACCTACAGACGATGAATCAACTAATAGAAAAGTGCAATGAATTTCAACAACCAATATACTTTTTATTCATAGACTTCAGTAAAGCATTTGACAGCGTTGAACACGATAAAATATGGACATCCCTAGAAAATCAAAATATGGACCCAAACGTTACAAGGACTATCAAAAACATATACAAAAATAATGTAGCACAAATAAAAACAGAGAGTACAGGACGTAAATTTAAGATAACAAGAGGCGTCAGACAAGGAGACCCGCTCTCACCACCGCTATTTAGTGCAGTTTTAGAGGATATTTTTCAAAAGATGAACTGGAAGACTAAATATGGTATAAGGATATGTGGACAACTTCTTAACAACCTTAGATTTGCGGACGATATAGTACTCATATCTACTAGAGCTAAACATATACAAGAAATGACAACAGAACTTACTAACTTGTGCAGGAACTATGGACTACAAATCAACAAGTCAAAAACAAAAATAATGACAAACCACATCAGAGAGGATATAATTCTAGACCAAGAAAAAATTGAATACATAGAAGACTACATTTACTTGGGACAACTAAAATCTTTTAAGGACCAAGAGAAAAAAGAAATCAACAGACGCATCACAAACAGCTGGAAACAATTCTGGAGCCTCAAACAGATTTTAGAACTGGACCAAAGTGTAGAAACACGAAAATATCTCTTCGACTCTGCTATTTTACCGGTGCTTACTTATGGACTTCAAACCCTGAGCTTGACTACAAAATCTCTGGACCAGCTTAGGATCTGTCAATCCAAAATGGAAAGAAAAATCCTCGGAATAAGACCCAGCGAAAGGATAAGAAATGAAGACATCCGAAACAGCACTCGGATAATTGACGTAATAGATAGAACCAAAAGACAAAAATGGAGTTGGGCAGGACATATTTCAAGACTTCAGGATCAAAGATGGACAAAGCTGGCAACAAAATGGAGACCGCAAAGCAAAAGACCAAAAGGCCGACCGAACAAGAGATGGAGCGACGATCTTTGCCAAATAAACGAAAATTGGTACAATGAAGCTAAAGATCGAGACCTATGGACCGCCTTGGGGGAGGCTTACGCCAAAAACTAATGATAAAAATAGAGAAATAAATAATTAAACTATTAAATATTAATTATTCTACTTTACTTATTTATTTTAATTAATTATTCTGTACTTTTTAATTTGTATTAATCTATTCAAATAATTTGTAAAATTCGATTTAAAAATTATTTAAAATTGTTTACGTTAAATGATAAGGCAATAAAAGCTTATATAATAAAAAAAAAAGGTAACCCATTGTGAAATTGCAAAAAAGGATTCGTGCTATTAAATTTGGGCTGTGAAGTCGATGCGGGTTCGGTATAGTTTAAAGCATGCCTCATAACGTTGGTGGAAGTGGTTGGCATTTCAGTTCCTACAAAAATTCTGTTTTTGAAAGGAGATTGTGTCCTTCTCTTGTCCATTTTGTTTTAATATCTCAATTTATAAATAACAAATAACAAAAAAAAAATTACAATGCTGTGTTTCAATAAATTCATACAGCCCGATTCTAAAAACCAATTCCCCGGGAGTTTGTTCCCTTTTCTCTGCTCTCTTATTACAAACAAAGTCTTCGGGAAATTATTTCCTTTTTAAATTTCCCAATCTTCGAAAAATGGAAAAAAATTCTCCGGGAAAAAGGAGGCATTCTTAATGCCAAAAATAGGGAAAATTTTTACTCGTCTCCCGCCTAATCATTCCCCGGAAATTTGTTGGAGAATTATAAATGAAAATGGAAGTTTTTGTTATTGCATAGAACATAAATTTAAATTTAAATAATTTTATAGGTCTAAAACACCTTATAAGTCACAGCTGCAAATGTTGTAGAATTTACTGGAGATGTCGCCTGCGGATTCCAGAGCATAGAGGAGGTATTACCTAGAGTCTCAACACTAGGTAATACTCTGCCAAGTATTGTCAAGAATAGACAATTGATTTGGTTGTATGCTCTTCGAGTAGGACACAGAGAGAATGAAAGGTTTTGTGGACCTCAAAGGGACCTTAAAGCTGTCCTCTTAAAATAATAGAAACAAGAGAATAGGAATTGCAATTAGTGTCTATAATTTCGGAAATGCACAATACTTTAGAAAATCGACTGGCTATAATTTCGTTCTTCATGTCATCGTCTCACAAGTCCAGCTCAGTTAGGTCCTTAAGCAGATGCTGATTAGAACTCGCCGGACAGAACTCGTCGGTTGTACATATTCGAAGTGTACGGTTCGAAGGATTCGTTGTCGCAGTCGATGCTGTTGGTTTAGGAGCCACGAGCACTCGAGCTTGACGATTTTCTCCTTCAGAGCGGTCAGTTCGCAACTGGCTTCCAGAGCTCCTGGGCGCCTTCACTCTCGAACGGATGACGCATAGTAATTAAAGCATCAGTCATTACCTTGGACTCCAATTCCAATTGGACGATGTCGCATATTGGACTCCTTAGCCTCCAGCACTGGATTAGTTGAAATCGATGATTTTGTTGATTTTTTTTCGTCACTATTTTGGTGACTTCTTTAAAATCGTATTTCTTCTGTGGCGTGACGAAAGCATTCAAAGCGATCGACGCCAAATTGCAGACAGCTATTTCATCTGGAGGTCTTGAGCTGAATAAGTGAATGCTCGACTATTTCTATGCACAGATTACTGCATTTGATTGTTCCGATATTTTGTTGATTTGATTTTAATTTTACAAACTGACAATTTGAATTTGAATTTTGATAAAAAACGCACTGTCAACAGTTTCAAAAATGTGTCAATATGAGTATTGCCAAATAGCAATTATTTGGAAAATTTTGTTGTTCAATTATGGCTGTAATGAAAATAGGCAGAAAATTTAGAAATAGAGAAATCACGCAGCGCTGTTCTGCATGCAGAATTTGTTCCCATAAGAGCCTGTGTATTTTTAATTTTGCTGCGCAGAAATTCTGCACATATGTTTTTATCTTTAAGAGCTTCTGGCAGCTCTTTCCTCTCGTTTCATATGACAAATACTGCCAAACAGCTGTTTCGAACATTCAGAATTTTTGTTCCCGCTTTCGAAGGGAAAAATAATCTCCCGAGGAATTCAAAATAAGGGAAAGAACTCCCTGGGAGAGCACATCTCCCGGGGAGTACTATTCCCGGGGAATATTTAGAATTGGGCTGATAATATTTGTAGTGACCAGTGACAGCAAAAATAAGGCCCAAACAAATGAGTTCCGCTTGTGCATTGGAAAGGATTTCGGTTCATCAGTTTCAGTTCCTAACCTGACACGAACTATGGCACCTGCAAGGTTAGATGTTGCAACTGGCAGTCAAGTATTTTGAACACTTGACCCGGACAACAGATAACAAGTCAGCACCATAGCGATATCAAATTAGCAACCGACTGTACAAGAAATTTACAAGGGTGTGTCTATAGCAGCTAACGAAAAGGTATAACAACTACCTCTTCCGGACAACAGCCACATGACCCTGCAAACTCTTACACAAGTCGAGAAAGTCAAAAGCAATTCAGTCAGGAGAAAAGTACTAACTAAAGACGTTTGATTTTCTCTATCTTCTCACAACCCTGAGAAACTCAGATACTCTGCAGCAAGCAACAAAGACTTAACCCTCTATTGCCGGACAAGGAACCTAGAGAATCTCGAGTTATCAAAAGAATAAAGGAATTTCAGATTCATCTCAAAACATGTAGATACATACATAAATTACTTGAAACTAAGACTTTAATCGCGAGAAAAAAAAAGAAGAATTAATATGAAACGCAAAGATAAAACCCCAAAAGAAAAAAAAAACCTAGAAAGATAATCTTTTTTTTTAGTACTGAAAAGATAAACATGCTCCTGCGAGGCGCACGATTAAAAAACATAGGCGCAAAATTATAGTTCGCTAATGAACAACTTAAGTGTGATACTAATGGCGTTTTCCAAAATAGAAAAGGAGTGCTTACCCATCACTCCAGGGACCCTACTTTTTCTTGGAGTGAAGGAGTGATTAACACAATACATGAAACTAAACGTCAAAACACTCCCTTTCCCAAAATGAATTCCAAATTCGTTGACAGGGAGTACACTCCCAAAAGTAGTTTTGGAAAAGGCCATAAGCTTAAAATGACGTTTGAGTCAAGTCTGAAACGTCATTTTAAGCTAGTATCACACTAAAGTTGTTCATTAGCGGACTATAATTTTGCGCCATAGCTGTTTTATTTTTTAAATTAAATAAATATTTATTTTATTTCTTCATTTCATTGAAAGAATATAACAAAAACGTTCAAAACATAAAATACAGTGAAACATAATAATACATATTAATTCTTCTAATTAAAATAGGGTTTTTCAAATCCATAACGAAAAACGAACACAAAATTGAAGATCTTCGGTGTTTTTTTTTTTATGAGAATTACAATTATCTGAATCTGAAGTACTTACCTAACCGGAACAACCGTATATCGCAAGTGTTGATCGACGAATGAGTTGACTCAAAAAAAAGAGACGAGGTTAAAAGAATAAAGCAATATATATATTTTACGGGGCCCCTGAGGCGCAGTTTATCTTTCTAGGGTTAAGCAGCGATTCCTGGTGGTTCAATGTAATATCCCATATCACTAACAAACAAAAAATATATTTTCCAAGATTTTAAGCAATATGTACTACAAGTTCAGTTTCTACAACTTTTATTCCCTTTAAAACCAAATTCGCACCGCGTCATCTGAATTCTGTTCTACTGGACAGTAGGGACATTTAAGAATTGGTCCATTGCTCAACTTTAACAAGGCGTCACTAGATATGACATGACCACAAGTTAATTTTTTTGGAGGATTATCTTCGGAAGTTTGCTGTCTTAGAATAGGGCAGGCAAATATTGAATGGTATCGATACTCGGGGTCAAGGTCTATTTCAATAGGCAATTCATCACGTCCACTCCATATACTCAATACTTGACGGGAGAGCATAACCTGTAAAATGTTTTATAGAATTATATGTAATAACTTTATCATCAAAATAAGCTGACTTGTTTGATGTTAAGAAGAGCCGGCAAGGCGGTGCAACCAGCATTTATGACAACGGATAATGGTGAATTTCTACTGATGCCAAGTGTGTGGCAAGCGTCCTTTAGAAATATATACGAAGCTTCTGTCCACATTTCCGGAGAAATAAGATGCTTATATGGTGAATTTTCAATACCATTGGGTAGATAAATGAAAGTTCCCATTAAATTTGGAATCTCACTGCCATAATGATCGACAAATTTGTTGAAATTATTACGAGCATAAGAAATAGCTTCACTCTGAGCATGAATCCCACGCGATACAATTTGTAAAAAGGCCAGTTTGTGAAGTTTGAATTCTAAGGAAGAGTTTTTTTCAACCAATTCGTTTGAGTACCGTTCAGACCAATCTAGAGCTGGTTGCAAATCATGTTTTTGAATTGATATCCAAATCTTATATATTTCGGCAAAACTGCTTTCTGATTCAAAAATTTCTTGGGCAACTTCTTCATGCATGCCCGACTCTTTGATTAGTGACCGTGCTACGTCATCCATTCCTTGACGACAGTAATGTTTTGCCATGACTTTGTTTAAAAGCATCATATTATGCTCGTCATGTAGTGCGTCTGTCCTTGTTGTCGCTGTGAAGTCCGATACAAAATTTTTGTCAACAACCTTACCAACTTTGCTTACCGTTCCATGTAGCTCTCTGTGTTCGGCAGATATGCGTTGCAACTTCTCATTTGTTTTAAGCAAAGCATCTGTGACGCATTTTGTTTGATTTTCAGTTAATATCGAGTCATTAGATTGATTTTCACTTAGTCCGTCTTTTATTTCGTTTAACAGTTGGACTACATCGGTAACAACAAGTCCAGTATAGTCACGAATTCCAGTGAATTTTGTAATGACACGGTTAAGTTCTTTCTCTACTGCTATACAAGCATCCATTTTGTGTATTATTTGATTTGCGAAAAATTGATAAAGGGCCTTTGTGATAATTTCAAAAGCTAAAAGTAACCGAGTATATACTTTTTTCCAAATCCAAAACAAACTTTTCAAAACGCGTACGTATTATCAACAAGATAATAACTATTCGAATATTTCATTTTACGACAAATAAGTCTGTTTAAAGTTGATTTTATATGATTTTGCAATTTTATTTCATAAACAAATCTCGATTCTTAACACTTAACGATGTCGCTGGCCTAAACAAATCAGAAGCACAAAGCCACGAACAGAGACAAAAGGAGATCGGAAACTGACTTGCGTTTTACCCTCCGGATACCGCAAATTTTATTTTACCGTTACTCGTGTATGTGAATAAATGAGAAAAAACAGCAACAAAAATCAGGTGGTATGTCGAAGTTTACTGAGATAGTATTGGTAAAAACACGCATACTCTTGCAGTAAACTTTTACCGCAGCTTGTAGACATTGTCATTTTGACTGCTTGGTTTCCCATCTCCCTTTTAACTCATCTGTGGCCACGAACAGAATCATAGATCAGCCAAGAGAAATGGGAAACCAAGTACCAAAAACGAAGATTGGAAACCTTTGTATAGACCACCGGCGGGAAACGTCAAACGAGCTGACGTCTTAGCTGTCATTTACTCGTGGAGGGCAAACAACTGCAATTTCTATTAAAAAGCGCCAAGAAAGATTGTAAATTGCTGTTTTTATTCAATAAATATAAAGTTTAAATTGTTCAAACAAAAAGTTTAGTGTGTTGTATTGTGTTAGTTAATACTTTTTTAAGTTTTTGTGTAAAAAATTGTGTAAAATGCCTTCTACGTGCTGTGTTTTTGGTTGTTCCACAAGAGGAAACCGAGACCACACGTTAAAGTTTTTTCGCTTCCCGGCCATTCACCAAAACCCAGCCAAAATCAAAACCTCTAAGGAAAGGAGGAGAGCATGGCTTCATGCTATTAAGAGGAAGGATCTCAAGGAACACTCACTTCCTTACACGAGAATATGTTCCCAACACTTTGTCACAGGTAAGTTGGTATTTATATTTCAATCTACAACACCCAACCAACATGCAACTCGCTCACGTTGTAGAAATGGGCCGAAAGATTTCCGCAAAGCAAATTCTTATGTATTTTTTTTGTTTTAGAATCGACATCGATGAAGACAAGCCCAAGAAAAGAGGACCGGGAAAAGCAAATAGATTCGAGGAAGCCGAGGACGATGATGAGAAGGTAAGTCGAGCAAAACAATCGAAAGCAGATAAAACCCAAAACGTCGATGATGATTCTTCAGGCGATGATAATGGAGTAGGTTGCCAAGAATTCTATAAAAATCAGTTACTTTATTTATCTATTTCTTGCAGAAGAAGTTCAAAATGTGTTCAAAGTCTATGGCATCACGGTGGATCCGCGGCATTTGTTGCTAATCGCTGATTACATGACCTTTGATGGAACCTTCAGACCGTTGAGTCGCAAGGGAATGGATTCATCTTCGTCACCACTGCAGCAGATATCATTCGAATCGTGCCTGCAGTTCTTGAAAGCAGCCACCGTAGCTGGACGATCGGATGATTTTAATTCACCTTCCAGTCAAATTATTGTCGGATTACCGGTTAAAAACGGAACGGGCTGTTTTGACCTGCGGTGGAATTTTACAAATAAATAGACGGTATCGAGAGAGTGACCACTTTGTGTACATAAAATTTGTTTTTAATAAAAGAATTTGTAATAAATGCTATTCCGACTCTTCGGAGCTGTCTGAGTAAGCTGAAAGAAGTGATAGACCTCCTGGAGTTTTGGTCGACGTTGAGGTACATTGTGTCTTCGGCTTTTGCAGGTGGGGCTTCCTTCTCGCGAGGCTTGACTAGCACAAGGGGCTGTTTTCGCTTGACTACCAGACCTTTCAGTGATGAGCTGCTCTTTGCAGCGAAACTTGCTTGATAATTTCTTCAACGACAATGTTCTTTCCCTCAACTGATTTGTTTTTGAAATTTACACTCCTGGAATGATAGAACTTAAATCTGATTACGATCTTGTTTGAGAACGAAAGGAAACTCACTTAATAAATTCTTCGTCTTCTCGTTCCTGCCTCTCGAGACGTTCCTTATTCCAGACACTGCTCCGTGCACCTGAGGAGGTAGCGATCTTTGGCGGCAATCCTGGCGACTTTTCAATGTGCTCCTTCCTCCGTTGTTGGTCCAATCCCTTCGCGTACCCTGAAATTTCCATTTTCTCAAAAACAAAAACTGTATTAGAAAACTTATTTTATTAAATATCAAGGAAAATTACCAAATTTTGTCCAAATTCAATACAAATTGCGCTCTGTTTGCCCTCCACGACCGAAAAATGACATTTGGTATTTGACAGCTGTCAAAAGGGAAAAAGCCCTATATTTATTTGACGGTGCAGGGAAATTACTCCACGAGAATCTGCTCCACATGGGAATTTACTCCACTCAAAGTGGGAATTTGCTCCACTTTTTAAAGTGGAATAAATTCCCACTGCGAGTGGGAAATAACTGCATAATTGTGTGAGAAAGTAGTCCACTAAAAGTAAAAAGTATAAGAAACAATTATTGCACTTCTTATTAAAAAAAAATTTCAGAATGTGATTTTTTTTCTTTGAACTATAAAAAAGTCTTACAAATACAGTTTTTTTACTTCAAATTCACCCTTTTAAAAATAAAATTCACCCTTTTACAAATCAAATTCGCCCTTTTACAAATCAAATTCACCCTTTTACAAATCAAATTCACCTTTATACAAATCAAATTCACCCTGTACTTATAATGAAGATAGTATGTATTTGTTAAAATAAAATCACAAAAGATCGCTTTTATTTAAGACAAATGATGTCTGGGTGAATTTGAATTGTAAAAGGGTGAATTTGATTTGCAAAAGAGTGAATTTGATTTGTAAAAGGGTGAATTTGACTTGCAAAAGGGTGAATTTGATTTGTAAAAGGGTGAATTTGATTTGTAAAAGGTTGAATTTGATTTCTAAATGGGTGAATTTGATTTGTAAAAGGGTGAATTTGATTTGTAAAAGGGTGAATTTGATTTGTAAAAGGTTGAATTTGATTTGTAAAAGGGTGAAATTGATTTGTAAAAAGGTGAATTTGAAGTAAAAAAAACTGTAAATAGGACTATTTGTTTTACTCTTTGTGGACAAAATTGACAGAGCAATTCATTTTTCAAAACTAATTGCTGCCGTTTCCTTTAATTTAAAAAAAAAAACACCACGCACCTTTGTAATGCACGCTTGTGTCTGAAAGCAGGTGCTGCATTGCAATGATTCATTTTGAGCATCCTTTTTTCACTTTCGTCTGAGGATTATGATTATGACGATCTGGAATATTCAAAATCGTTTTGGTTTGGTTGTGAGCGAAACGAGCGAAAAAATTTCGCCCAAAAGAGAATGAATTTGGGGTGTGAAAATAAAAAAATTCGCGCATTATAATTACTAACATTCCTCGTAAAAACCTGTAGAGCTCGGTTTCATGCTGGGAAATAATTCCACCAAAAAAATTGTGCAGTTATTTCCCACTTGCAGGGGGAATTTATTCCACTTTAAAAAGTGGAGCAAATTCCCACTTTGAGTGGAGTAAATTCCCATGTGGAGCAGATTCCCGTGGAGTAATTTCCCTGCACCTTATTTGACAGGTATAACTAGAATGGCATTTACTTCCCTGCCATCTAGTTACAAACAGAGATAGCTACTTTTTCTCAATACCTTTGTATAAATATATTTGTAGGGTAGTTTCTAGATAGAAAACGATGGTAGTGCCATCGTAAGAATTTTCACAGAAGCAGTTTTTCTTACATTAGTTTGTATTGTGTTTTCTATGCTTGCTTCTGTCCTTTGTATATGGAAATACCAGGTACTATCAAGATTGGTTTTCTGCTTGGTGTGACAGTTTTTTGACAGGAGCAAGCAGAGAACACACATTACAAACTTATGTAAATAAAATGGCCTTCTCGGCTTGTAACCAGTTTGGTGCGGGTGCATAACTTCACAGGTAATAATTTCACCTCTAGTGGGTTATAATTTCACTTTTTTCGGGTGAAATTGTTTCCCTGAAATTTGGGTGAAATTATTTCCCACCTATTTAGTCATTCCATGGCGCAGGAAATCCTGTCCCGAAGTCAGAAGTCGCGATAATGGTTTTTGGGACTAATGACCAACTATGGTGGGTCATACGTGCCGAATTTTATTTTGGGACTACTAACCCATTATGATGGGTCATAAGACCAGGAATTAAATTCGGGGTTTCTGACCTTCGCGATTAGGTTTAAACATTTTGTAAAAAAATAAATTGAGTGGACAGTTTTTACATATTTTCAATGTTTTTTCAGTGCATAACGGTTGAAATATACTTTAAGTCTATGTGACGTAAAGGAAACTTTTCCAATGCAAACGTTCTTCTGAACTTTGGTGTTCGGTTAGGTGAGAGTAAAGCAAGCAAACTGTACTTGAACTCAGTTTCATCTTATTGCACCTTTTTGTCATCTTAACTACCTGAGCTGTTTCAATGACATTAACAGTCGGCAATTCCTATCAAGAAAACGTATTCATCATTTTGCAATACTAAAGCTTAACTCTACAATCAGTCTTTAATGCTGTAGAAAATTGTATTACGAATTTGGAGCTTGAACCAACAATTGTAGCAGGTACAATTGCTAGCGAGCGAAGCGAGCGGAAAAAAAGTTGCCCAAAAGAGAATCGATTTGGGGTGTGAAAATAAAAAAATTCGCGCGACTTATCGCAGGCTTATCGCAATTGAAGCACTTGCCACGAAACTTGGTTTTCTTCTTCGGTTGCCGTCGATTTACATATAACGCTGATTCCTTTACAACATTCTCAAATCGCAAGGATTCGGCTAAGAGACGTTCTTTAAGCAAATCTGTAGTGAGAGCAGCACCACAGTTCTCCAATGCCATAATTAACGGCTTGTAGGAATTTGGAAGACTAACGCAAATTAAGGCTGCAAGGACACCATCCTTAATCTCATTGTCGATTGACTTCAATTGTTGTGCGAGAATAATCTTCTTGTTCAAATACTCAGACATACATTTACACTCGGCGAAACGAACATTCACCAGCTGATCTATCAGTGCGGCCACTCTCGAAAATCCTTTCGGCTCATAAATCGTCTGAAGACGCACCCAGACCTCCCTACCAGTTCGCAAATCACGGATGTCTGTAAAAATATGTGTTTTTACACCAGACAAAATTGCCGCCAAGGCACGTGTCTCCTGCTTTGCATCCTCTACGAAATCTTCATCGTCCGTAGAACCATCTACGAAGTCCCACAGTTCACAGTTTATAAGGTGAATCTGCATCGCATATTTCCAGTCGATGAAGTTCGATCTACCATCCAGCTTCTCGAATGTTGCTGATACTGATGTGCTCGACATTATAATTATTTCTTGACTTCCAGATGAAAAAAAATAGTTTGCCAACTTTAAAACGAAGGGACTGGGCCCATAACCTGTTCGAATAAAGACAGAAAAAAAAGGAAAATTAGTTCTTTTGTAACAAACGTGTCTTTATTGTATGAATATTCTAGAAGCAATGAATATGAGTTTTTGGAAAAGTAAAATAACGGACTCGATTGTCCGCTGACTGCTGATAAAACAAACTGGCTGAATTACGCTGTATTAATATGAGCAACTAGAGGGCGCCTAGTATCACTAAATAATCTAAAGGTGTAATTACAATGACATTCCAACATTGGTCGTAAAAATAAAACCAAAAAACTTAGTTTCGTACAACTACAAAAAAGTCTAATTAATAATTGGGACCATTTTTTATCGACAAAATGGAGAAAGCAATTCATTTTTCAATGAATGAAATTTCAAACACATCTTGTAATGCATGCTACTGTCTGACAAGCAATTGCTGCAGTGCAATGATTCATTTCGAGCATGATGACGATCTGTAACATTCAAATTCGATTTGGTTTGATTGGGAGTGAAGCGAGCGGAAAAAATGTTGCCCAAAAGGGAATCGATTTGGGGTGTGAAAATAAAAAAATTCGCAGCATCGAAATCCGTTTCCAAAGGGAAAAGCTCATCGTGCTACAAATAGGTTGGGTTTGGTGCATACAGACTTATGCGGACCCATGCAAGAGACATCGATTGGAGGCAAACGATACGTGCTCACTTTTACGGATGACTTCACACGCAAGACGTTTGTTTACTTTTTAGCAAACAAGGATGAAGCATTCTTAAAGTTCAAAGAATTTAAATGGCGTGTTGAGAAAGAGACCGCATCGAAGATCAGAGCTATTCGAAGTGACAATGGCAAAGAGTTTGTCAACAATAATTTTGAAGACTACTTGAAAAGGCATGGTATACAACATCAAACAACCATTCAATACAATCCGGAACAGAACGGAGTGGCTGAGCGTGTCAACAGGACACTGATAGAGAAAGCTAGATCAATTTTGTTCGGTGCGAATTTGCCAAAGAAATATTGGGCTGAAGCTGTCAATACAGCTTGCTATTTAAAGAATTTGAGTCCAACCATTGCTGTTAATGGAAAGACACCTGGAGAAGCCTCGTCTGGAATAAAGCCGAATTTGGGTCATCTGAGAGTTTTCGGGTCAAGTGCTTACGTACATATTCCTCGAGAAAAGCGTAAGAAGTGGGATGCCAAATCCCAGGAACATCTTTTTGTTGGCTACTGCTTAGAATCGAAAGGCTATAGGTTATTAAAGGTCGAAACAAATGAAATCGTAAAATCTCGAGACGTTATCTTCGATGAGAATATAGTTAACAAATCCGACGATTCAGTGATCGATATTGAAGAGATATTCCTAGATGACGAGATTAGAGCCCAAGAAAACACTTCAACCCTCGAAAAAGATGACGAGACTAGAGCCCAAGACAACACTTCAACCCTCGAAAAAGATGACGAATTTGGAACTCAAGAGAACATTTCAATCAAAGCCGACACTAATGCAAACGAAGCAACTGCAGACGATAATATCATCGTAACAGAAGATGAAGAAGAAGCTTGTGAAGACCAAGACGAATTTTTTGAATCAAGTCCTTATCAAGAAGAAAATTTTCAAGATCTGGATGCCGCTGAGGCAGAATCGAATGGTACACATTCTAGGCGAATGTGTGGAATGCCAATACGATACAATGTTTATGTTTTGTCGGCTGCACTAGACATTGTTTCCGATGGAGATCCGAAGGACGTAAGAGATGCACTTTCCCGATCCGATGCTGACATGTGGAAACAAGCCATGCGTGAAGAGTATGATGCACTCTAAGAAGAATACCTGGGATCTGGTTGATTTACCCAAGGATCGAAAAGCAATTTCATGCAAATGGGTTCTTCGTAAAAAGAAGAACGGAGCTGGTGAAACAGTTCGCTACAAGGCAAGACTTGTTGTCCGAGGATGTATGCAGGTCAGTGGCACAGACTTTGATGAAACCTTTGCGCCAGTGGTACGTGGTACAACACTTCGATTCTTGATTGCTGTGGCAACACTCAAAGACTGGAACATCGATCAGATGGATGCGGTGGCAGTTTTCTTGCAACCCGAGATTGACAAGGATATCTACATGACGCAACCAAAGCTATTCGACAATGATGATAAATTCAAGCCGGGAAAAGTTTGCCGATTACGTAAAGCATTGTATGGCCTCAAGCAATCTGGTTCCACAAGAAGAACGAGAAGTTGGACAAGGACTTACGTGATCTCTTACTAGTTCAAGCAAAATTTGACACTTGCGTTTATCATTGCCTCAACAATGAAAAGGTAATTATAATAGCAATTTATGTTGACGATTTTCTGCTCATTACAGACAGTGAAAAATTGAAAGTTTGGATCAAATCTGAACTTATGAAAAGATTTGACATGAAGGACCTAGGCGAAATTCATTACTGTCTTGGCATACAAGTAACTAGAGACAGAGCTAAAGGTGAAACAACCCTAGACCAAACAGCATACATAGAGGCGATTCTAAGACGATTCAACATGAGCGATGCGAAGCCCGTTTCTACACCTTTGGAATGTGGAAAGAAGCTGAGTCGAAATATGGCACCAATCAACGATTCCGAAAAGGAAGCCATGCTTCATATTCCTTACCAAATGGCAATTGGAAGTCTTTTGTACGCAGCCCAAACAACACGTCCAGACATTTCGTTCGCAGTGGGGGTTCTGAGCAAGTTCAACTCTAATCCTGGAAGAGAGCATTGGTCTTCAGTCAAGCGAGTTATGCGGTATCTTCGAGGAACTGCAGGAGCTAAAATTACCTACAAAAGTAATGGAGAGAACAACATTATAGGATACACAGATGCAGACTATGCTGACGATCCCGATGACAGGGTTTCTGTGAGTGGCTACGTTTTCAAGTTGGCGGATGGCATTATCAGTTGGTCCAGTAAGAAACAACAAACAGTTGCACGTTCAACAACAGAAGCAGAGTACATGGCTCTTGCCCATGCTACCCAGGAAGCTCTCTGGCTGAGAATGATGGCAATCGAAATGAAAATCTCATCAAATGACACCATTATACCAGTCGGATGTGACAACCAAAGTGCTCTCGATCTTTCAAGAAACTCTCTTCATCACGCAAGAACAAAACATATTGATGTGCAGCACCATTTTCTTCGAGATGCAGCAAAGAAAAATCGAGTCAAGTTCTTCAAAGTAGCAACAGAAAAGATGATTGCAGATTCATTAACAAAGCCCGTCAACCGTCATAAGCATGAGTGGTGCAGATCAGCTATGGGAATTCAAATCTGATAATCAATCAGCAACAGAGTAACACCGTATCAAGTGGGGGTGTTGGAATGTCATTGTAATTACACCTTTAGATTATTTAGTGATACTAGGCGCCCTCTATTTGCTCATATTAATACAGCGTAATTCAGCCAGTTTTTTTTTATCAGCAGTCAGCGGACAATCGAGTCCGTTATTTTACTTTTCCAAAAACTCATATTCATTGCCTCTAGAATATTCATACAATAAAGACACGTTTGTTACAAAAGAACTAATTTTCCTTTTTTTCTGTCTTTATTCGAACAACCAACATTTTTGTTTCCACATAATATTGACGATATTAAATTGGTTTAGTGATTCTCATAAAACAATTTTTTTCTTTTGGGACTTTTGTCCCATAGAAGATTAAAATAATGCATGTTCTAAAATGTTAAGAAACTTAGTCGTTCGGAAATTCAGTTTTCAAGACTCTGAAAATAATAAAAAATCGCGCCAAAGTAATGCAGTTATGTACAAGTAAATAGTACAAAATGATAATTTCTTGAAACTGTAGTAAAAAGTGAAATTATATCCCAATTTGAGTGGGACATAACTTCACACAGAAGTGAAATTCTGGCCCACAAAAAAGTGAAGCTAATTCCCACCTAAGATGGGACACAAATTCACCCGAAATAAGTGAAATTATAACTCACTAGAGGTGAAATTATGACCCATGTGAAGTTATGACCTGTGAAGTTATGCACCCGCACCACCAGTTTGCGCTACAGTCGAATACCATTTCGATCATACCTGTTAAACTGATATACAAAGCTTCTGTCAAATAACTCTCAAATCAAGCAGAAAACCAATCTTGATAGTACCTGATAGTTCCATATACAAAGCTCAATATCAACTTATGTAAAAAAAAAGTGGCTGTCTCTGCTTGCAACCAGATGGCGAAAGCCGAAAATGCTATCTTGATTGTACCCATTTAATAAGAAGGAACTTCTTATGTGGCTTTTCTTACAATCCAAGAATTGATCCGTGACGTAAAAGTGGCAATTTTTTCGCCTTAAACCACTGATCTCTATAATACACTGGATAGTGGATTCCATACAAATTATAACACTTTTCTTGACTCCTATTGATTTTGACATGGTACTCTTACACTTGTGCATCTCTTTCTATATAAACCGAAAAAGTGAGACAGAGTGAAGTGATGTTCAACAAAAAAAGTGACTGATCTCCTTTGTCTATATCTCTGATCTATATTATCTCTATCTCTATTATAGATATCAGTGTTGGGGAAGTGTTATATTTTGGTATAACTGTTATACCTGGATGGTACCTTTACACTTATAACAGTCTTCTATGGGAGTCAAACTTTTTGCTCCTATCCACTATCCAGTTATAATAGAGATCAGTGCCTTAAACCCATTTCTTTCACAAAGAAATTGAAATTTTTTCTCGAAGGATTGATTTCTTTTGAATCTCTTTTTAGAGACGGATTTACAAAAACTTGTACACTGAGTTTTCGTCATTGTATTTCTATTAGCTAGTACCCGCGAGATGACAATCGATTGTAGTGCCATCTTGAGATCTGGCGCAAAAGCTATTTTTTTACATAGTTTGGTATTGGGAAAACATAGCTTTTGCGCCAGATCTCAAGATGGCACTTCAATTGTCATCTCGCGGGTACTAGCTAATAGAAATACAATGTTTTCTATTGTTGTGATTATCATGTACAAAAGGATTTAACAGCAGACCAAAGAACAAAGACATTCAAAAAAGGGATTGATTCGTTTTTGCACATTTCTTATACGCCAAAAAACATTGGCGCAAAATTATAGTCCGCTAATGAACAACTTTGAGTCATGTCTGAAACGTCATTTTAAGCTAGTATCACACTAAAATTGTTCATTAGCGGACTATAATTTTGCGCCATTGAATTTAAGTAGTAATTCTTCTTGGTTGTAAGAACAGCCAATGATTCAATGATTGTACCAGTAAAATAAATATACTTAAGCGCACTAACACAGTTCTATTGTATATGAAACCACCTAGTACAATCAAGAATGGGTTTTTCGATTTTTTGTGCCAGATCAAAACCATAGAGAATATATAATACCTAGAGTCGCGACTTCGGCCGTTCGCTCTCTTTTTGCCAACAAGCTGAAATTTGTTAGTTTTATACCAACCCAGTGAGAATGTGTTAGTTTTCCAATGCTTTTTAAATGGGAGACTGCACCAATACATTCGCACTGACCTAGGTACAGTGCTCAGGTTTGAGTCGAGGTGGGTGTCCTGGGCTCAGATTTCAAAAATAAGATTCCGTTGAGCTCAAAATTTAAAAAAAAAAACTTTAACATACAAAAAAAGGGAGCACTACTTTTGACCGCAGACCTAAATCACATTTAACGAAATCTCGCAAATTTGAAAAAATCTCGCATAACAAAATCCCGCATTCTTAAAATACCTTCTTTCTAAATCACGCATTTTCAAAATCTCAAAACACGAAATCACTCATTTTTTGAGAAAATCTCGCTTGCGTAAAAAAAATCTTTTACTAACGAAATCTCGCATTACGAAATCCCGCACTACAAAATCTCGCACTTTAAAAAAAAAGTCAACCATTAAATATTTAAAACAGTGTATTTTTTAGTAAGAAAATTTAGAGATAATTTTTGTCATTACAAACAGTCAAATTTAACAAAATATTTACTCTACAGTTCAAATAGCTCAATATGTAGGTATATTTTTAAACCTAGGAAAGAGATAGATTTCAAGCTATGCTCTTAAAATTTTCTAGTCTGTACATTGTTTGTCTTTTTTAAAAGATGGATCTTAAGACCTTACTGTGAATAACTATTGGACTGCATTGCTTCATAGTTTTGTTGCTTTTCGACTGTCCCAGTTTATGCCTTTCCATAATTGGTCAATACCGTTTTCCTTTCGGTTCATGCTGAAATATGTCTGAGAAAATAAAATATTAAAACTTGAAATCTCGCATTTAAAATAAAATATTTATTTATTCGCGCGCGCGAATAAATAAATATTTTATATTAAATGCGAGATTTCAAATTTCAGGATTTTAGTCTGCGAGATTTTAAAATTGCGGGATTTGTAGAAGAGAGATTTTGTGATTGCGAGATTCTAAAAAACAAGATTTTAGTCTGCGAGATTTAAGTTTGCGAGATTTTGTGAACAAGATTTTAATCTGCGGTCTTTCGTAGCCAACCCACAAAAAAATGGATGAAGTATAAAAAATAAATACATAACATTGTTTCTTTGCACTTGTAACATATAATTGCATTATTATTTACCAATATTTGTAACAAAAATCTGAATAAATCTTAAAAAGAACAAAAATAGTCGATATAGTGTGCGTAGACCCTAAAGGCACGATCGTATTAGAAAAAAAATCGTGCCTTTAGTCTCCTATTTGCTGTGGTGAAGTTTTGACAGCTAATGTCAAGAAAATTTGACATATTCGGTATGAAAAATTGAAAAAAAAACAGATAAGTTATTAAAATAATTTTAAAAATTAATAGTGTTAAAAGTGAAGTGTGAAGCCTAATATTGGCTTTCCCAAAATACTGCCAACGACGACGCTCGTGTTATTTCCTGGTGGGATCACGGCTATCAGATAACAGGAATGGCAAATCGAACGACTCGTCGACAATAACAAATCAAACGACTCGTCGACAATAACACTCTGAATATTGAACAATAGTCACATTGTCTTCACAAGCACAAGCACCAACCTCAGAAGCCGATGTTCCAACTTAGACTGGC
Source organism: Sphaerophoria taeniata (assembly GCA_943590905.1). NCBI lineage: Eukaryota > Metazoa > Arthropoda > Insecta > Diptera > Syrphidae > Sphaerophoria > Sphaerophoria taeniata. The sequence goes on along the minus strand of OX016541.1, from coordinate 86,032,444 downwards.
AAAAGCGAAGCCACAGCCTCGTCGAGAGAGGAAACTCTTGGCTCTACTTTCCTTTACCAGATTCTGAATTTGGAGATGAAAATGGTCTCAATCGATAGATACACGTTAATAAAGCATAAATAAACAGTTTTTATTTGTCAGAAATTAATATTTCTATTTTTAATTAGTTAAATAAAATCGCATATATACCCAGTCGTTGTCGAGCCGGTACGGCGAGCGCGTAGCCAGAGTCGTGCACTCCACATCGAGGGTTAAAACCCCTTGAGCGGCGAAGCCGCCGCATATACTCGCTGTTTGCTACAAAAACCTGTTCAAGTTTATAGTGAAAAAAATATTTGTATGGAGAAATAGTGTTTTTATTTTATTGATTAAATACATAAATAATAATTTCCGACAAAAAAAAACAGTTCATTTATGCTTAATTAACGCGTATCTATCGTTTGAGACCATTTTCATCCTAAACAAAAAAAAACCCATAGAATCTGGTAAAGGAAAGTCGCCCCAAACTCTTCAAACAACCAAAAACACAGACTCACTGATCAGTGCACAGACTCAACAACCAAAGAAACAACAGCAGCAAGCAACAAACGTTCTCGTAAGAAGAAGCCCTTCAACCATCGCCCAATCAATGAGGAACGAACCAGCCGAAAAGCGCCTGAAACTGTGTCCAGACCTGTATCCACTCGCACTCGCAGCGGCAGTATGGCTCGAAGACGAACGACGCGTCGTCGAGCTGATTCTGAAGATGAAGAACACTGCAATCGTACTTTGTAAGCATTTACTTAGTAACCATTAACCAACCCCTGGAGAATGTGTTTTATTTATTGCAGGGTCTAACTACATGGCGGAAAGCCCAAGCCCCAACCAACGAGACCAATTAAATTGGAAGCCATCGAGCCAGAAGACGATGACACAAAGCACTTGAACCACTCGTCGGATTCGATAGACCTCGTTTGGAACCAATCAAAGGATTCATACGGACTATTTGCTTCAAGGAAAAAATCAAATTGAATCCGGAGAAAATCATTCTGGCCACAAATAACGACATTGGACAGACAGTAAATCATATTTGTTTGTTGGTTTCTGACGAGCAAACCGATCTGGAAAGCAAAGCTACAAAAACTGGACCAAAAGACTTGAAAATAGTAAACAGGCAAAGATATCAATATAATTTTGACTTAAAAATTGTAATTTCAGGGTCATTGACTCACAAAATCTTCGAGTATCCAACAAAACAATTCTCCATCACCCAGCTTCGTGAAAAATGCAAAGTCGTAGAAAAACCAAAGCCAAGCAGTTTGGTCGTATCGATCACTTCACGGAAGAATAACACTGTCCAGCCGCTTAAAGTAAGTCACTTAGCAGGTCGAGATCCGGAGACTGGACGCATGGTAGCAAAAGTTATTGGTGGAGGCATCAAACAAAAATACCACTGGGTTAAGTCAGAGATGTTCCATTCGAAGGTCCACCACAACTAGAAAGAGTGGTTGATGTCATTAATGATAGTTGCAGGACTTCTAAAGTTGCCCTCTTTGCAATTGGGGACGAACTCAAATATATCTTGGCTTGGCAACAGAAAACATGAAACCGGGTGATATAGTTAAAACTTCCAGGTTCGTTCCGAGAATACCAGGTAAGAATTTCATCAGCTGGTACCACTGCTGTTATATAACGTCCAAAATCAATGCATTTTGTAATTTTAGTTCGTCCAAATGAGAGGGATGCATTTCCACTTGGCGCACTTCCAACAGGCGCAAGAATTCACTGCCTCGAGAAAAACCCTGAGCAACCATGTCATTTGATTCATGCGGCAGGAACTTTCGGAACGATTTTGCGAAAATTCGACGATCGTGTAGTGGTACAGCTGCCCTTTAAAAAAGAATTTGCATTCGACAAAACATGCATTGCCACTGTTGGTACGGTAGGTTCTGAGAGGAATTTTCTTTTAATCTAAAAAAAAAGAAATAAATTCAATTTCAATGCAGGTCGAGTGTCCAAAATTGAACACAACAAAAAACATGGGCAGTGCTCAGAAAATGAGGGAAATGGGCAATCGTCCTCGTTCTGCTTTTTGGCAATGTAAGGATGGCAGACATGGTCGGGTAAAAAATGGACGCTGTAGATGAGCGAGTGAAAGCAGCCTTGACAAGATCCTACAAGCTACAACAAAGAAATTCTTCCATATTCAAATGTTAAAAAGAAGAAACAAGAAGCTCTGGAAGGGGATGATTTGATTGGACTGGAAGGAGCAGAAGATGGCAAAATAGTAGCGGTAGTCGAACCTGAGGAGGAAGATAATTCTTTGGGATAATGATAATCTAATTAAGGCCAAGAAAAAGTCGCCGCCTCCTTTAATATCAAAAGCAGCTAAACAATCTTCGAATGCAGCGTCTTAAAAATAAAGACCTTGCACGTTGCACCTCAATTAACATGCAATGAAAAGCTATCTGGCTATCAACTCCTTGACTGCCTGACATAAAAGGTAAAGAGTGTCTTTAACTCGCCAAGATCCAGTCTGTCGTGCTATGCTAACTCCTGAAGCCGCCAGACTCTCTCGCTAAGGAGATATGGTTTACAAAACAAAAGAAATTGAAACGGGTCAATGCGTATAGATTTTGTTTTTTCGATGGAGCTGCTATCCTGGAATATCTTTTCTGTGGAACGGGAACCCCGCACTTTCTGTCACAAGGAAACTATGTTTTAACAAAATGCTTTATGTTATATTTAAGGAAAGCACAATTAAATAAAAAAACAATAAAGAATTCAAGGAACACATATATAGAAAAATTAACAATCTTCATTTAGTTCATTTTGCAAAATATCTACGTATACCCGTAGAGTACGACTGTGGCTTGTTAATCATATGTTTAATGCACATTGAAGCAGCTTCATCCAATGTGTTGTCCACTTACGAAGCAATATCCTTTACTTCAGGTCCCTGATTCGAAAGTTTCGCCGATGGCAATAGAATTCCACAAATTGGCAATGAGGAATCGATTGTAATAAATAAATCTGCCTGATAGGATTAAGAGTATTAGTTTCACTCAATGTCAATAGTTTGTAAAGCTTACCTATTCCAAGACACTCGTGTGCCTTACCCAATTCCAGACGGCACCGATAAACAATATTCCAAACCAAAGTCTTGACTAGATTATCTTTGTCCATTTGATCGTCGCCCATTTTGATAATGTGTAAATCATCGATGGACGCACTAAAGCCAAAAACAAACAATTCTAAATGTTCAATACTGATAGCAAATTTTGTACGAACCATATTGGTTTGACATCAGTCAGCCACAGGCCCGTAGCCAGGATTTCGGTTCGGGGGGGGGGGGGGGGGGGGGCTTGTTCAATTTCGAAGAAGTAAGTCTTTATACAAAAATTTTAAAAAAACTACATAATGTAAATGTTTTATTTTTGTTTGTATTTTTTTTTTATTTAATTAAATAAATAGTTTGGATTTTTACAGCAATAAACGCCTTGTCTTTTTTTTAGACATAATGTCGATCACTTCATCTGGATCCACATCAATACCTGAGTGAACAGACAGCATTGCAAGTGCGCTTAGTCTTGGATGGCCCATAACGCTTTGGGATACTGTTTTGATCCTTTTCATCGTTGAAAAGGTTTTTTCAACGATAGCTGTTGTAACTGGTAGTGTGGCCAAAATTGTAAGCAAGTAGCTTATGCTCCTGAAGTAGGTCTTGTCACATATATCTAGCAGTTTCAGAACATCGGAAGAGGGATTCTTACTTACTTTACTTACTTACTTAAGGTGGCGCTACAGTCCGGGGTGGACTTCCCAAGTAACAATTTATCTTGTATAAGGTCCGATTCCTGAATATTTAGAAGCAATAGCTTCCATAGAGTTATTTTAAGACTTATTTAAGGATGATTGTTTTTATTTTGCTTAAATAAGACCTTTTGCAATTTACTTATAACAGTCTGCAATTTGATAACAAAGATAAGGCCTCCTTGTGCAAATTATAACAAACTGCTTGCACGAGATTGATTTACCGAAATCACATAAGGCCTCGCTTTGCTTCCTCGTGAAAGCACATTTGAAATAGCTTGTATAAGGCCTTTTATTTGTTTCCTAATAACAATCTGCAATTGATAACACAGATAAGGCCTCCTTGTGCAAATTATAACAAACGAAATGTCAATCTTGTCACTTCGCGTATGTATGTGTGATTGTTTTTTGATTGTTCATTTCAATACATGCGTACTCTGGTTTCCTTATGATAATTATTGCTCACTTAAGAAAGCGGACACTCTTAGGAATGTCAAGTTATCCGAGTTCAAATCTCATGGCATGTTCTTTGTTTTTTTTTGTTATTGAATGGAAAGGCTATTATTCTCATGATGTCTCAAGCAAAAAATGTGGTATCGTAGTAAGGTTATCACCTGAATTGATGGTAATTAATCAATTTTGTTTTCTTAAAAATAAATTCTATATATAATTTTACTATTTTCTGAATCAACTTTAAAGAAGAGTAGATATTTTATGCATTTTATGTGTTCAAGTCAGTTTCCAATAAAGCTATCTGTATCTAATCTGGTTGGATGGACACCCTTTAATCCACAACGTTCTTTTTATTCAATTTTAATGTTTCACTCTTCACGAATTTAGTAACATTATACATTTTGTGCCATAAAGTTTGAGAGAAATGAGTTGCAACAACTATTTTCAAGTTTGCTACTCAAAACATAAAAGTCGCAATAGCGCAGTGGATGAATGCTCGACTGATAAGCGGAAGGTCTCGAGTTCAAATCCCATAGGTAAACTCTAATATTTATTCTCATTGTACAAACAAATATAATTAATGATAAAAATAACCGAATGCCCATGTCACATCAGAAATAAAAGCAGCAAACAACAGAGGATCGCAAAAGAAAAACAATTTCATGTTGAAAATAAATTTTTCTCTACTTTTGCAATAACTTGCATAAGGCCTTATCTTTACCGTTTCAAAGAAACTATTGCTTTCTGTATCGAGCTGTTGTAAGGTCTTATTCGCAATTCTTGAAAGAAGCTATTGCTTCTTTAAATTAACTGTTATAAGACCTTATAGAGATTTCTTGCGAGAAGCTATTACTTCTTTAAATCAATTGATATAAGGCCTTGTCATAATTGATTTAAAGAATCAATAGCTTGCATAACTTGCGCCAAACGTATTTGTATAAGGTTTCATACAAGCAAGATACAAATCATGAAATAGCTTCGCTTAAGCCTTATAGAAGTTAAATTGTTACTTGGGTTGGGCCTCAACCAACAAACCTCTCCAGCCAGCTCGGTCCCTAGCTAGCTGTCTCCAGTTTCGCACGCCGAGTTGGTTGAGGTCGTGTTCAGCTTGCGCGCGCCACCTGAGCCTTGGTCTTCCTCTACTGCGTCTTCCCTCTGGGGTGGATTCGAAGACTTTACGGGCCGGAGTATTGGTTTCCATCCTCTCCACGTGACCGAGCCATCTGAGTCTTTGGACCTTCACTCTTTTAGCTAAGTCAGTTTCGCTGTACAGCCCGTACAGTTCTTCGTTAAATCTTCTCCTCCATTCACCCTTTATGCAGACAGGACCATAGATCTTACGTAGAATCTTTCTCTCAAAACGGCCAAGTGCGTTCTCATCCGTTTTTGACAAGGTCCATGCACCATATAGCAGGACGGGGATGATGAGGGTCTTAAAGAGCCTCACCTTAGTTTTTCGGGAGAGGGCTTTACTACTCAATTGCTTTCTTAGCCCGAAGAAACAGCGATTAGCAAGAGTTATTCTTCGTCTGATCTCGGCGCTGATGTCGTTGTCCGTATTGATAGCGGAGCCAAGGTATACAAAGTCCCTAACTACCTCGAAATTATATGCGTCTATCGTGACGTTTTGTCCAAAACGTCGGAATAAAACCTACAAAATTTTCCCGAAGCATACTTTTCGTGGGCTCTGTACAGCAGTCAACATATCGGACACACATTGAAAGTTGCTCAGTGCCAGAAACATCCATTGTTTCATCAGCCAGATTGCTAAAACAACTCGATCTTATAACCCGGTTAGATATTTTTCTGGTGACAATATCAGAGCATATATCCAAGATTTTGTTTTGGATATCTGGGCTTATATAGGTTGCATTTTTTGAACTGGTTACGATGTGGTTACATAAGTAGTGAGGAACTAATAAGGATATATACAAACTTTTGTTCAAATATTTTTTTTTAAATCATTTCGGGAGGGGCTTGAGCCCCTCTAGCCCCCCCTCTGGCTACGTGCCTGGTCAGCCATTCGGCATGTCCAATTAGAAATGCTTCGCCTTGACAGAATCATAGCCAGTCTCATTTCTCGAGGTTTCATATTCCATTCGTTGTTGTTTGGATATCTACGAAGGCCTTAACCAAAGTCTTGATGTTGCGGATCGAGTTCACAGCTAGACTGGAACACATCACCGACCATTTCAGTGGGCACGGAGGGCATGCCATATTTAGCTCCAGCATTAGTTAGCTGCCAGCAAGCACACTTTGTTTTGTCCTTTTGAAATAAAAAAATTAAACTAAATTAATTTGCATTTCATGGCTTTTTAAATGGCTAATTTACATACCGAACAATCGTCGACGCAATCACCGCCACACAAAAATTCTTCATCCAAGTTGAGGGGAACGCCTTCGGTGGAAATGCGCACGGCAGAATATTCGCATGCGGGCGGCATTGATTAGTAGTAGATAACACGAATTTTCCGATTCGGGATTGTACATCCGACTGCTATTCAAATCCAATTCCAATGGCGTGAGCCGTGCGCCGCCGTAGCTTGATATTTGGATACTGGTAGAGCGAATTGTGCACGTTGTCGGCTTTTCATTGCAGACTACGCAATTATTCGGTGATGAGGTCGGAGTCTTCTTGTGTGTTCGTCAGACTGGTAGAGTATTTGCTTAGTCCACTAGAGCTGCTTCTGAATGTCGACAGCAGCTTCATTGTCTTCCTCATCACTGCTATCGACGATTTCTACAAATTCCTGTAAATCATTCCATCTTAATGCATCAATGCCCTATACAAACGAATATGATAAATTTGACTTTGTTTTCGTTTATCCTCGATTTGATGGAAAATAATTGGAACAGGTTCGGTCAGTAAAATCTTGTGGTGCCTTTGCTAGGCGTGTTCTTCGGTAAACACATTCTGTGACTTCTGGCACTTATTCGCAGCTCTCAGAATTTTCGATTTGTTAAGGCGCGTCTTTGGTTTTCTGGAATCAAGCACAAGAAATTTTTTTTTTTTGCCTTCTTAAAAGAATTAATTTGACTTACCAGTTAATTTAATTTCCAGTTAATTTAATTTAATTTCATCAGATTTTCGCATTTCGCTGCTCTTTGAAAATTCTTTTTTTGACTTGTAATTTTTTTTATTTACAAATTTCATCTGTCACTTTGAGCAACAGGAAAAAATTTTTACCCACAGCAGAGTACTCATTTTTTGTTTTCACCTCTTACACAGATTCACGGACACGAAAAAAAGAGAGGATTGTGAGAGTTCACCTCAGAAAAATTTTGAGGGTGTTTTCGGCAAGGGAGGAAAAGGTCGCGACTCTAGGTATTATATATTCTCTATGATCAAAACCACAGAGGAGGTATACCTAGAGTCGCAACTCAAGGCATTTTACTCTCTTTCGACTAAAAAAATTAAATTTGATAAAATATACTACCCAATGCAAATGTATTGGTTTTTCAATGCATTTCAAATGGGAGGCCAAACCAATACATTTGCAATGGATAGTATATTTTTCTCTTATCCCAAAATTTTTTGGACAGTGAATTTTTAAAAAAGAGAACGAGTTGCGACTCTAGGTAAATAGGTTCTCTATGATCAAAACCAAAAAAAAAAATCCCAATACAAAATTTATGTAAAACAAATTAGCACTGCGCCACAACTCAAGAACTGCAATCGATTGCCAGGTCGCGGGTACTAGCCACTGATCTCTATTATAACTGGATAGTGGATAGGAGCAAAAAGTTTGACTCCCATAGAAGACTGTTATAAGTGTAAAGGTACCATCCAGGTATAACAGTTATACCAAAATATAACACTTCCCCAACACTGATATCTATAATAGAGATAGAGATAATATAGATCAGAGATATAGACAAAGGAGATCAGTCACTTTTTTTGTTGAACATCACTTCACTCTGTCTCACTCACTGATCTCTATAATACACTGGATAGTGGATTCCATACAATTTATAACACTTTTCTTGACTCCTATTGATTTTGACATGGTACTCTTACACTTGTGCATCTCTTTCTATATAAACCTAAAAAGTGAGACAGAGTGAAGTGATGTTCAACAAAAAAAGTGACTGATCTCCTTGGTCTATATCTCTGATCTATATTATCTCTATCTCTATTATAGATATCAGTGTTGGGGAAATGTTATATTTTGGTATAACTGTTATACCTGGATGATACCTTTACACTTATAACAGTCTTCTATGGGAGTCAAACTTTTTGCTCCTATCCACTATCCAGTTATAATAGAGATCAGTGGTCTCACTTTTTCGGTTTATATAGAAAGAGATGCACAAGTGTAAGAGTACCATGTCAAAATCAATAGGAGCCAAGAAAAGTGTTATAATTTGTATGGAATCCACTATCCAGTGTATTATAGAGATCAGTGGTACTAGCTAGATAGAAATAGAATGCACAGTTCAAATCAATCGTCAATTGAATCAAGTCAAATGTAAATCAACCTGTGTGTGGCCTTATCATTTCATCGATTTGACAGTTGAATGGTTGGTTGAAGAAAAATCAAAAGATTTTGATTTTTTTGAAGTTGAATCCTTTGTATATGACACCTTCTAGTATTATCAAGAATGACGTTTTTCGATTTTTTCGGCTTCATCAAAAATTTTTTGTTTTGCTCAATACAAACTTATGCAAAAAAATTTATTTCTCGGCTTGTAACCAGCTAGCGCTACAGTCGAAACCGCCATATACTTAGCAGCACTTTGTGAGGAATTTCAATTTTTTTGATGCAAATAATTAGATGAGAATTTAGTGAAATTTAGTGAATCAATTTTAGAATTTGGTGAATCATAGTTTAAAAGTTATTAACAAAATAACGTAAGGCGTATACTTAGCAGCACTTGTTCTGAATTTCAAAAGTTTTGGTACCAAAAGATGCGCCTGAATTTGGTTAATCGATCGTAACTATTTTCCGGATTTAGTGAATCTTAATTTGTTAGTTATTTAACAAATTAAAAATTATAAACAATTACGTAACGCAATTTCAAAATGACGTAACGTCATCAAAACGATAATATCCCTGAACAATTCGGAGTCATTCGGAATGTCATTTTGTGAATTTAAAATGACAGTTGTCAATAAATTTTTTAATTTCGTATTATGATTTGATTGGGATTTCCTTTTTGGTAAGTTTTTCTGAAATAACTTTTCAATTATACGCTTTATTTCTATTTTCAGGAAAGCTGCATGCGATATGATCTTCAAGAAAAATGTAAAGCACGGTAAACATGAACGGAGAGGAACCAAAATCAAAGGTTCACTTTGATGGCGTGCCCAAGGGCACTTTAAATTTTGACGACTTCAAGCGCGTCTACTCCAACGAGAAAAAAGCCAATTCCCTTCCATACTTCTTCGAGAAGTTCGATTATGAACACTACTCCATCTGATTCAGTAAATACAATTTGCAATCTGATCACTGGAATGTTCCAGCAATGCAGCGCTTGGATAAGATGCGCAAGGATCTTTTGTGTGTGGGCTTGGCGACGCCAGGAACTGCCATTCCGTCTCTTTCCCGACTGGCAAATCGATTACGATTGTTAAGAATGGAAGAAACTCGATGCCAAATCCGAGGAAACCAAAAAACTCGTCACACAGTACTTCTTGTTGCCCAGCACCGATAATGATGGTTGCAAATTCAACCAGAGCATGATCTTCAAGTAAAAACCATAATGTATGCTGTTAAAACAAAAGCAAAATACTTTGTGCTTTCCGACACAGCCTCAACAACAACAACACACAGTTCGTCATTTATAATCATAAAATGATCTTTTTAATGCTGTTTTAATTGTTTTTTCGGTTGTATTGCCTTGTAATGATAATAGAAGAACTAAGTTGAATTTAAAATTAGTGCCTCAAGTGTGTACACTTTTCATTAAAGTTAAATACATAAAAGATTTGTGTATTCTTGTATTCAATTTACAATAAACAAGTTTAAACATTACCTCTACAAGGTTTTAAGGATGTTCCTATGATTCTCTCTTAGCTTATTGAATTTATACTGGGTACCCGTCGGATCCGATGTTAGAAACACTTGGTGTCATCGAATAACAAAGAACGAGGACGAAAATTGAGAATTTGTAGATTGGAGGTGCGATGGTCGGTGTTTTTGTATGCAAAGTGAGGAAGAGAGACTGAGGTGATGGATGTAAGCTGTTGAGGATGAATGGAGTAGTTGCTCCTGATTTCCTTAGTGCAGCAAACTAAAATTAAGTAGTTTGTTTTTCTCAACGATAACCGAAATCTTAAGTTAAGGTTTCTTTCAAAACAAATCCAAAGAAAACAACTTTCTCGCTTGAAAAAGTCACGATATAACTTGCAAAAAGTCTAAAAATAACAACATGAATTTCTAATTCTAAATTTATATTAATTTTTTGTAAAGTCCTGGGAAAGATAAACTTCTTATCGCATGTTTTTTCATTTGTTATTTAGGTCCAAAAATTACGACATAAGAAAATTAGAAAAAAATGTTTATCTAATGTGTACACGGGGTAAGCATTTAAATGCTTCAATCACCCATGGACAAAAATTCGGAGTTATAAAAGTTGGTACAGTTTAAGTGAAAAATACTGAGCAACGTAACGTTCTACATTCTTGAGATTGTTAATAGAAGTAAGAGAAAAAAGGACTATAACTTTTAAGCTAGTATTCACCAAATTTTGAATTATGTACCAGATTGTTAATAAGAACGCTCTGATTATCTGTTCCAAATTTTAAAATTTGGTGAATCACAGTTTGCGAGCTATCAGCGTCTAAACTTTGAAAAGTACTGCAAACCAGAAACTAAGGAAAAAGTCTTACAACTCTTAAACCAGGATTCACCAAATTCTGAGCTATAAACCAAATTGGTACTTAAAACCAAATTATCCATTGGTCCAAGTTTGGAAATTTGGTGAATCATAGTTTGTGAGCTATCGACTTCTGAACTTTAAAAAATACTGCAAACCAGAAACTAAGGGAAAAGGATTACAACTCTTAAACCAGGATTCACCAAATTCTGAGCTATGTACCAAATTGGTACTTAAGACGGACTTATCCATTGGTCCAAGTTTGGAAAATTGGTGAATCATAGTTTGTGAGCTATCGGCTTCTGAACTTTAAAAAATACTGCAAACCAGAAACTAAGGGAAAAGGATTACAACTCTTAAACCAGGATTCACCAAATTCTGAGCTATGTACCAAATTGGTACTTAAGACAGACTTATCCATTGGTCCAAGTTTGGAAATTTGGTGAATCATAGTTTGTGAGCTATCGGCTTCTGAACATTGAAAAATACTTTTTTCTCTTAAGCACTATTCACATGAGCACGAACGACGACCAACGAATGAACGAAAATTCGTCGATTTTGACATTTCTTTCACATGAGAGTTTTTAATTCGTCGCGAATGAACAACCAAAACTCAAAGCAGGAATGATTTTTGAGGTTATACCCGCGCGAATATTTTGTTCGTTGGGAGTGTGGATGGTGTGTGGAACGCGAATAGAGTTTGACAGTTTGTATCAACTACAATTCTATTCACGACGAATAAACTTGTTTTCTCAATTTTATTAACATTTGAGATCAAAAAGTTAATTTATGCATCAAAAATCAAACATAAACTATACTTTTATCGTTTTGTTGAGAATTTGTAAGAAAATGAGGCCTCAAACGTATGTAAAATCACTTTTCTTCATTCATTCGTCGTTCGTTGGTCGTGCTCATGTGAATAGTGCTTTACTTCTATTAACAATCTCAAGAATGTAGAACGTTACGTTGCTCAGTATTTTTCACTTAAACTGTACCAACTTTTATAACTCCGAATTTTTGTCCATGGGTGATTGAAGCATTTAAATGCTTACCCCGTGTACACATTAGATAAACATTTTTTTCTAATTTTCTTACGTCGTAATTTTTGGACCTAAATAACAAATGAAAAAACATGCGATAAGAAGTTTATCTTTCCCAGGACTTTACAAAAAATTAATATAAATTTAGAATTAGAAATTCATGTTGTTATTTTTAGACTTTTTGCAAGTTATATCGTGACTTTTTCAAGCGAGAAAGTTGTTTTCTTTGGATTTGTTTTGAAAGAAACCTTAACTTAAGATTTCGGTTATCGTTGAGAAAAACAAACTACTTAATTTTAGTTTGCTGCACTAAGGAAATCAGGAGCAACTACTCCATTCATCCTCAATAGCTTACATCCATCACCTCAGTCTCTCTTCCTCACTTTGCATACAAAAACACCGACCATCGCACCTCCAATCTACAAATTCTCAATTTTCGTCCTCGTTCTTTGTTATTCGATGACACCAAGTGTTTCTAACATCGGATCCGACGGGTACCCAGTATAAATTCAATAAGCTAAGAGAGAATCATAGGAACATCCTTAAAACCTTATAGAGGTAATGTTTAAACTTGTTTATTGTAAATTGAATACAAGAATACACAAATCTTTTATGTATTTAACTTTAATGAAAAGTGTACACACTTGAGGCACTAATTTTAAATTCAACTTAGTTCTTCTATTATCATTACAAGGCAATACACCCGAAAAAACAATTAAAACAGCATTAAAAAGATCATTTTATGATTATAAATGACGAACTGTGTGTTGTTGTTGTTGAGGCTGTGTCGGAAAGCACAAAGTATTTTGCTTTTGTTTTAACAGCATACATTATGGTTTTTACTTGAAGATCATGCTCTGGTTGAATTTGCAACCATCATTATCGGTGCTGGGCAACAAGAAGTACTGTGTGACGAGTTTTTTGGTTTCCTCGGATTTGGCATCGAGTTTCTTCCATTCTTAACAATCGTAATCGATTTGCCAGTCGGGAAAGAGACAGAATGGCAGTTCCTGGCGTGTCGCCAAGCCCACACACAAAAGATCCTTGCGCATCTAATCCAAGCGCTGCATTGCTGGAACATTCCAGTGATCAGATTGCAAATTGTATTTACTGAATCAGATGAAGTAGTGTTCATAATCGAACTTCTCGAAGAAGTATGGAAGGGAATAGAGTACCGGCGGGAAACGTCAAACGAGATGACGTCTTGTCGTCGTGGAGGGCAAACAACTTCAATTGGGTCTAAATTGATTGAACAAGAAACTTAAAACATACCTTTTCCTGTAAAATTAATGAAAATTTATCATTTTTTAAAGTTGAAAGTTTACTATTTTATCTTCTTTGTTTGTTGTTTGTGTTAAAATGTACAAAAAAAACGCCTATTAAGTGCTGTATTTTTGGTTTTCGGTGTACAATTTCCTTCTTTTTGTATCCAATCCCTTGCGTACACTAAAATCTTCATTTCCTGAATAAAAAAACTCTTTTAGATTTATTAACTATTGAAATATTAAGAAAAATTACAAAAAAAAATTTCAAATTGTATGAAATCCCGCCTTTGTTTGCCCTCCACTACTGATAAAATGACAGTTGAAATTGGTCGAAATTTATGCGCTGTCAAAAGGGAAAAAGCCCTATTGGCTTTTTTCTCGTTGGAGTAGACGTGCTTGAAGTCGTCAAAATTTAAAGTGCCCTTGGGCACGCCATCAAAGTGAACCTTTGATTTTGGTTCCTCTCCGTTCATGTTTACCGTGCTTTACATTTTTCTTGAAGATCATATCGCATGCAGCTTTCCTGAAAATAGAAATAAAGCGTATAATTGAAAAGTTATTTCAGAAAAACTTACCAAAAAGGAAATCCCAATCAAATCATAATATGAAATTAAAAAATTTATTGACAACTGTCATTTTAAATTCACAAAATGACATTCCGAATGACTCCGAATTGTTCAGGGATATTATCGTTTTGATGACGTTACGTCATTTTGAAATTGCGTTACGTAATTGTTTATAATTTTTAATTTGTTAAATAACTAACAAATTAAGATTCACTAAATCCGGAAAATAGTTACGATCGATTAACCAAATTCAGGCGCATCTTTTGGTACCAAAACTTTTGAAATTCAGAACAAGTGCTGCTAAGTATACGCCTTACGTTATTTTGTTAATAACTTTTAAACTATGATTCACCAAATTCTAAAATTGATTCACTAAATTTCACCAGATTCTCACCTAATTATTTGCATCAAAAAAATTGAAATTCCTCACAAAGTGCTGCTAAGTATATGGCGGTACAGTCGAATGCCATTTCGATTGTACCTGTTAAATTTATATACAAAGGGTTTTTCATTGTATATGAAATCTACTAGATTCTTAAGAGTGTTCCGGACCTTTGTATATGTTTGACAGTAGCAAGCAGAGAACACACATTACAAACTTATGTAAAAAAACTGCTGCTACTGTCAAAAAACTGTCAAACCAAGCAGAAAAACCATTCTTGATAGTACCTGGTAAATCCTTATACAAAGTTCCGGACTGAAACTAAAAATTCTTACTGCTTGAAGCGCCACCCAACTGCAGACGACAAATTTTGAACTAAATCAACGATAAACCTTATTTATTTTCATTATTATTCTTTATTTTCATTATTATTATTTATAATATTCACTATTCTATTATTTATTGTAATTATAACACAACAAAAACGCACTTTCTTTTTCAACACCTAATTATTTCATTTGCAAAAACTGTCAAGTTTTTAGTGTGTGTTTAAAGGTGCGTTCCTTTGGGACTTTTAAACTACTTTTTAGTACTTTGCAGTAGACGTTGAATGGAACGCGTTAATTTTTCAAAAAGTAAAATCTAACCTCCAAAATTATACGTCATTGCGGTTGTTTGTTTTTGAATATCAGTTGTGATTTATTTCAAATCAAACAATAACAATTTTTATTTCTTTTTACTAACGCCATCTGGCGTAGACTAGTATCGTAACTACTTCGAAGAACTACTTTGACCACAGGGGAAAAGTAGTTCAAAGCAGCCAGAAGTACTAAGCAGTAGATAAATGTTCCCAAAGGAACGCAGCTTAAATCAGTGTGAAAATCTGTGTAGATTCGTCTCAAAAGACGAATTCAAAACGAATCAATTCGTCGAGAAAAAACATCAATACTTTTCCCATTGGAAAACGTTTAAGAAAAAAATATTGCCGGCCCGTCGACGCACGGCACATCAGTGTTTTGGTTCAATGGAAAACCACATTAGGCCACTGATCTCTATTATAACTGGATAGTGATAGGAGCAAAAAGTTTGACTCCCATAGAAGACTGTTATAATTGTAAAAGTACCATCCAGGTATAACAGTTATACCAAAATATAACACTTCCCACTGACAGCTGAAAAAAACATTCAAACGGCTGTGCTGTGAAACTTCTTAAATGATAAATAATAAGTACCTTGCTGATTTAATATTTAATTGTTATTTATTTTAATTAGTGGTTGGCCTCTTTAGTTAAAAATAGCAATTTTTCAGTAAATTTATTTTAAATTATAAACTCAGGCCATTGATGAAACTAAGCAATCTCTTTTTAATAGAGTTTGTTTCACTGATCTCTATATTACAGATTATGGAGATCAGTGTTTTTTTGACCACAAAACATAAACAAAAGTTGTGAAGTTGTTTTCATTATTTTAGTTTTCTGTTTTCTTTCTTGTTCTAAGCAATCTTGTTAATTTTTTTTTTGTTTTTGCTGTGAATCTCACTTTTTGAACAACAGAACGTAAATAATTATTACAAACGTCACTTTTTTTGTTGAACATCACTTCACTCTGTCTCACTTTTTCGGTTTATATAGAAAGAGATGCACAAGTGTAAGAGTACCATCTTTGTATATGGAATGTAAATTCCATATACAAAGGTACCATGTCAAAATCAATAGGAGCCAAGAAAAGTGTTATAATTTGTATGGAATCCACTATCCAGTGTATTATAGAGATCAGTGCATTAGGCAGATTTGGCTATCTCTTAATTTTGAAATAAAATGTGTTTGATCAAAGTTTTTTCAAAATGTTTTGATTGCTATGTGTTGAAAACAAGTAC
Source organism: Sphaerophoria taeniata (assembly GCA_943590905.1). NCBI lineage: Eukaryota > Metazoa > Arthropoda > Insecta > Diptera > Syrphidae > Sphaerophoria > Sphaerophoria taeniata. The sequence continues at coordinate 86,016,251 of OX016541.1, read as the reverse complement.
GTTAAATAAATGAAGAGATTTAAATAAAATAAATATCGCATCATAAAAAAAATTGCTTATCAATAATACAAATTTTATTCATAACTTTTTAAAAAGTTAATTTTTTCTCCAATAGTAGTCGTGTTTTTTTCACTATTCGGTAGCCAGTAAAGTAATCAAGTGCGAAAAAAACGCTCCAACTCACTCTATCTGCCAAATTCAATTTAAATTTCAAAAAACTTCAAAATCTAATTTCAAAAATACGCCATCATTCAATTCTTCAACATTTGATTAATAGTTTTCAACAAATCTCAACAAAAAAGTGTGCCCGGTTAAATGTAGTTTTATTATTTTTCGTTTGCCAACCCGAGAGTTTATAAAGCAGTGGTGAATGATAACAAAAAAGAACCCAAGAGAGCAAAAAGCAAGAAAAAAAAATAATGTTTAGCTTCAAAACGAAGTCGCAAAAATTATTCGTCCACATCTCCTATTTAGTATTTAAGTGAAATATTGCAAGCATTGACATATTATAATATGGACTGCTAGTTGCCAACTTCACGCGTGTTCAGCGTAAAGAGCGCCATTGGTTCAGGGTGGCCAAAAAAAGAACGATTCCAGCTGTCAAAAATGAGCAAAAACAAAAACATAAACAACGAGGTCGCTGTGCAGTGTTACCGCAGGGAAAAATATTTTCGAGTCCAAGATGCTTGAAAAACGAGTCCACGTAAAAAAAAATTAAATCCTTTCAGATATCATTTTGTTTTAAATTTTTAACATACTTATTTGTGTTCTGCAAACCAAAAACGTTATAAAAACGAGTCCCCGAGCCAAGGAAGAAACAACGAGTCCATTTTCAATCTATAGAGTCCATGTGGTAACACTGTCGCTGTGAATTCAAACATATTTTTTGGGACTAATTTGGCCGCTTCGAACCAATGGCGCTGCTGTAGGTTGTACCTTTTTTCTTCTCATGAAATGTATGGAAATGACAAGTGACTAGCAGTCCATATCACTGATCTCTATAATACACTGGATAGTGTATTCATACAGAAAAAGTGACTCCATTTGAACATTGTTATAAAGTCGAAAAGGGAAAAATTCGTATAACAGTATAACAAAAATATACGTCAAAGAACCACTGATCTCTATATTACTTATCTCTGAATTTCATTTTTTCTATCTTCTCTGAGAAACAACTTTAATCTCTGGAAGCCTATCCAACATAGGGATGTCGAAATATAAAAAAGTATCGTATCGATATTTTTTAAAAATATCAATATCGGTTTCGATATTTTATTAAAAAAATATCGATATATCGGTAAAATATGACAAGAAAATAATTTTGCCTATTTTAATTATTACTTTTATCATTTCTTTTCATTTCCCCCCAACCTTAAGCTTTACAGTTGTTTGTTTAGGCATGTTGCTCACAATGCTCGGTGTCTTTTTTCCGAGCGCGTCGGTTCGACTCTCAACATTCAGAATCAGTGCTTTGAACGAAAATAGTAACAAAACTTTGTTGCGCTGAACACTCTGAATGAAAAAAAACACAATTTTGAGTTTGGCAGTTCAGGCTCTGTTCAGTTGTAAAAAATAATAACGCCTTAAGATAGGAAACCAAGCTGTCAAAATGGATTCGTATTTTGCGTACGAGCTGAAAAACTTGTGAACTATGAACGTATGCTTTTATGGTGTGAATGATGCGAGTGAGCAAATTGTTGAGAATGTTTTGTGTGTTGTGTTTTCAAATAATTGATGTTTCATGATCTCAGATTTATTTACGTACACTAATTGAGTGTATTGTGTGGTATTTCTTTTGAAGGTTTTTCTTAGGCCGTGCGCGAATTCAGTTAAATTTTGACATTTCGCATTGAATAAAATGTGTTAAAATTAGAATAGCTGCTGAGCAGGTTAAAATATGACAGAAGGGGTTAAAAATTCATCCATTTTTAACAACAATTCATCCAATTCGCACACGGCCTTAATCATTTATCCAATTCAATAATCAATTCATCCAATTCGCACATGGCCTTAGGCCGTGTGCGAATTGGATGAATTGTGGTTAAAAAATAAAAATGGATGAATTTTTAACCACTACTGTCATATTTTAACCTGCTCAGCAGCTAGTCAAATAATGCAAAGTGTCAAAATTTAACCAAACGTCAAGTTTTAACCCATTTTTAACTGAATTCACACACGGCCTTAATCATAAAAAATATCGATTTTATATACCTTTTCGATACTCGGATTTTTATATCAATACATCGATATATCGAAAAATTAAATATCGATAAAAAATATCAACACATCGACATCATTAGTTAGACCTGTTAGACGTCAAAAAGTCGAAAAGGGACACTGACTGTCATCTTCAAATGGAGTCAAAAAAACTGTTATACTTTGTAGGTAATACACTATCCAGTGTAATATAGAGATCAGTGGTCCATATATATTATGTCAATGATTGCAAGAGTAAGAAAATAAAAAAAGTTTTTGGAAAACTATTCGTTTTTGTTGGCGAACTCCTGGATTGAAAATTTGCACATGCAAACAGAAAAAATTTGTCGTCTTTGTGTGCACTTTTTTTTTGGCAACGGGAAGAGGGGCCACAAACACTGAACACAGGCAGCCAGCAGTAATTTTGCATGAATTCTATTTGATTTTCCTATTTTCCAACACGCAGCAATCGGAAAATTTTATCGAGGGGCTGTTCCTCCATGTTTTTGTTTGTTTTTTTCATCAAATATAAATAATTTTCAAAATTGCCAACAATCGCGTAGCAAAATAATTCTTCTTAACGCCATCAGCGCCATCTACATTTCAATAATATGAAGTTCTATCTCCGGCTTATCTGTCATTATTTTACTGGCCTTTTTATCGACTGTAAAATCAAATTGTTGTTGTTTGCCAAGGGAAATTTTGCTGTGCTGGCTACAGAGTAGTAAAAAAACACGCCTAGTGTTACAGTTTAAATGTCGAATTTTATGCTCATTAAGAAATGTTAGCGAAAAATGTTTTTATTTTGATGGAATTCTCTTTGAAAAAGGACGATTTTTGGCCGTTTTGGCGTTTTTGAGCCTTTACTACTAAGTAACGAAGTACTAAATTGAAATAATTGTGCTCCAATAGTTTTTTAGAAACAGTTTTTGTCTACACAATGACACCTAAATTATTTCGTTACGACATACAATCGCTTCACAATACCATTTGAAAAAACGCAGTTTTGCTCCGGAATACTCTTAAGATTGACGTTTTCATTTTTTTCGGTTTCACCAGAAATGACAGCCAAGAAAGAAAAATTTCCCCAGTGGAGGATAAAATAGCTAGAATGAACAATATGAGTAAGAGGGTGTAGGTTATATTCAATTGAAGCAAAGCGAATAAGAGAGTAAGGTTGAATTTTCAGAATAGTCTAAAATATGGCGCGAAGTCTCTTAAACTATGCTATGGGTTCCAAGAGAAAACTATGAACCCATAGTTCCAAGGGAAAACCTAAGGATATGGTTACATAAAGAAATATGCAAAGTCCTTGACATTTCATCATCATCATCATTTACACACTCAATAAGGATAGGCGTGTTTTTTTTCACTACTCAGTAGCCAGCACAGTAATAAAGTGCGAATAAAACTCTCCAACTCACTTTATCTGTCAAATTCAGCAATAGTTACGTAGAAAGTAAAAAAGAAATGACCTGAGGGTTGCGTCTCGGATAAAGCAAAATAGCAAATTCAACCTAATACGCTGTTTCCACTGAACGATAATCTGAGATTAAATCTACATGAAATCTATTCGAAATCACTTGATTTACCATACAAAAGTTAATCATCTCGATTCGAGATTTCAAATTAATCTACTTGATTTTGACTGTGCAAACGGATTCACTTTTCCATTTCCAATGAATCGGTGGAAGAAGGAGAGACACAAAAACCATTTCTTGTCAGAATGAACAAAAAAGAAACAAAAAACTGTAAACAACTTTAAAATATTTGTTGCCGCAAAAACTTTTGGCTAAGAATAATGTTAAGGACAATTATATTTTAATTTAAATAAGAAAGGGTTAATATTTTTACTTGAAGGAAAAGATAAGAAAATATAAAAAGAGGACGCTCATGATGGAGGCTTCTAAATCTGAGTCTGTCTAAGGCCGCCATCAAAAACTTCATTTTTTTTTCTTCATTTAAATAATTTAAAACCAGAATTTTAATTTTATTGGATATCATCCTTGTATTTTTGTGCAAAAAGAACTTCCAATTGTGAGAGTTCTTGTAACCAAGATTTTGAATGTAAAAATTAATCTAACAAAATCCAGTGGAAACACTACTAGATTATATATAATTTCACAGTCGCAAACGCCGAGTATAGACGTGTGTGAAGAGCTCAACTGTATAGCTAATAGCCTATCTGTCAAACACTTTTCTGCCACGCGGCTTGCAAATTTATTAATTTTGTTTTTTTTCTCTACCCCGTGAAATCAAATAAAAATCTAATAACTTTCCGGTAAAAAAGACAAAATGCCGGGAGATACCAATCCCCCCCCCCCAAAAAAAATTTTAAGGGACTCGATCCCGACACTCCCTTAAACCAGCACAACAAAATGAAACGTAAATCCACTGACCCACCCTTCCCGCCACTTCCAACTATCTCTGTGAATGATGACAATATTCCTCGATATATAATGATCTCAGGGCTAGAAAAAGTTGGTGAACACGCAAATTTGCGCCCACTCTCATCGTACAACCTGTTCCAAATCAATCGCGGTTTAGAATTTATTTCCAAAGACATTTTAGAGGTTAAAGCCATGCGGTCCGGTGATCTTCTAGTTAAAGTAGCCAATGTACAAACTGCAAAAAAAATCCTACAACAAAACCGTATAGATTCTATTCCAGTGAAAATCACACTTCATAACAACCTCAACTCAATTCAAGGAAGGATATACTCCTTCCATATTAAAGATATCTCCGAAGAAGAATTCCTAAGTGAACTTAAAAATCAAAAAATTACACAAGTGACAAAAATGTTCAAAAAAAAAATCAACAATGAATCAGTTCCAACAGACGCCGCAATTCTTACCTTCGACCTTATACGACGTCCGAATGAAATAAAGCTGGGATGGCTTAATTGTAAAGTAGATGAGTATATTGCAAATCCTATGAGGTGCATCATGTGCCAAAAACTGGGACACACAAAGAATCGCTGTACCAATACGGAAATATGCAAGGAATGTTGCATCCCTCCACCACATGACACATGTACTCGTAAATATTGCGTCAACTGCCAAGAAGATAGCCACACCTCGAATGATCCTTGCTGCCCAACCTTCCTTCGCCACAAATCCATCAACAAAATAAAATCTGATCGCCGTTTACTATCCGCGAAGCTTGGCAAATCTACCGAGACAACCCAACAATGCACCAAATACCCGCTCCAAAGAAAAATCTTCCTGCTAAGCCCTCGATGGCAGAAACTGTAAAAAACAAATCTCAAGCCAACGAACAGAACCAACCACTAATACAAACATCCTCTTCATCTTCCAAATCCGATCAACCTCCTATTCCACACCGCTCCAACCAAACACCAACAGAAAATAATCCTAAAAATAACTCAAACCCCAATAATAATTCATCCTCAACTGAGCATATAACAAAAAACCCACTGACACTAGAACAAAACTCCCCTCAAAATCCGAAAACCACCTCGCAAACAACAATCCAATCAACCTCTACAAGCAAAACCGAAAACAAATCCCAAAATCCCTCTCCACCTTCAAATAAAAACCCAGCTCTCTCCCCAATATCACATGTTACAAAAAAACTTATCAGAGAAAACAACTACTATATAAAACCCATGGAAACTGATAATGGCCAAAAACTTAAATATTAGTCCCAAAATCAATGACTCTGCTCCCCGAATGTTGAATCCCTCAAGCTCACTTGGGAGCTTGAATGATTCAGCATCCGGACAGCAGAGTCACACAAACACACAACAGCCATACCCATATAACCCCCGAACAAAACGACCAATTTTAAAAGTTCTTCAATGGAACATTGAAGGTTATTTTAATAACCATCATGAACTTCAGGTTTTAATTAATGATTTAAAACCTTCCATCATCGCACTACAAGAAACACACATCCCTATCAATTTTAATTTCCATCCCCCAAAACAATACGCATGCCATCTATTCAACCAATATGCCACAGCAAAGCAAGGAATTGGACTTCTCGTTCACAAATCCATCCCACACAAATTCATAGATATACCTTCAAATATCCCGGCAATAGCAGTAGAAATTGAGCTTAATCTCAAATTAACTGTTGTTTCACTGTATATTCACCCTAAACAAACCTTTACAACTGCCGATTTGGAAGACATTGTTAAAATGTTTGATACATCCATATTATTGACAGGCGACTTCAATGCTTGGAATCCTATTTGGCGCTCTCCTAGTCTGAATAGGCGTGGGAAAATTGTCGAACAGTTTTATACCAATTCCGACCTCACTATCTTAAACGATGGTTCCCCGACGCACTTTTCCACCCATAACAGTTTCACCCATATAGACCTTACCTTTTCTTCACCTTCCCTCATTCCAAATACAACATGGAAAGCCCTCAAAAACCTTCATGGACCCGATAATTTCCCAACCATAACCGAAATAACATTTAATAATCACACAAATCACGCAAACCCAATAAAAAAATTTATTTTAGACAAAGCTAATTGGCCATCATTTCAAACCAACGTATTAGATTTTCTGTCAAACAAGGACATATCCTCTAACATCAATAAAGAGTCCGCTCTCATACAAAAATCTATCCGCTACGCAGCCAACCTATCCATTCCACAAACCATCAATAAATCATACAAACACATAGTTCCCTGGTGGAACAAAGAGCTTGGCAATCTTCGCCAAAGCAAACAAACAGCTTGGAAAACATTTAAGAAATACCCAACTAAGACTAACTTAATAACATTTAAAAAGGCCAATTCTGTATTCAAAAAGACAGCTTAAGAGGCAAAAAGAAACAGTTTTGAGAAATTCACTTCCAATATAAACCCAAACTCTCCTTCTAAAAAGCTATGGTCCGATATTAATTCCCTCACAGGTAATTACAAACCAACAGTAATTAAGGCCATAAAAGATCAATCCAACCAAATGTTAACATCTCCTTTAGATATTGCAAACAGTTTCGCCCACGTTTGGTCAAATGCTTCTAAAGACTCAAACTTTCACTCTGAATTTTGCAATCAAAAATATAATACAATAGACCGAAGAATCCAAATAAACTCAATCAGTGAAACAACATTAACAGTCGAAGAACAAATTAATCTTATCGAATTCGAAAGCTGCCTCAACTCATTCAAAGGTAACACACCTGGATTTGATCGAATATCATATGCAATGATTAAAAATTCCCCCACAGTCCTAAAAACACGTATACTCAATTTATACAACCAGATTCTTACTGAAGGTGTCATACCACAAATATGGAAGATTGCGACAATAGTGCCTATACTTAAACCAAACAAAGAAATCACAAATCTATCCAGTTATCGACCAATATCCCTCTCCCATTATTATACATTGATGAATTTATAGCTTCAGGTCTATCGTAAAAAAACCATATTTCACTCCTCTCTATTGATTTCGAAAAAGCGTTCGATCGTATTGGGATTCACGTTGTTCTAGACAAACTGGCTAAATGGAAAGTTGGTCCTAAGATATTCGCTTTCACAAAAGCATTTTTACTACATAGAAAATTTCGAATAAAAATAAAAAACAACTTCTCCGTTCTCCACCGTTCACAATCTTGAAAATGGTATCCCCCAGGGATCCCCACTTTCAGTTGTGCTATTTTCTATTGCTTTTAACAATATCAGCGATATAATCGCAAAATACAATAAAACTAACTATTCTTTATACGCCGATGATCTCATTATTCTATCTAAATGCAAAAATTTAAACGATGTAGCAGCTGATTTTTCTAATATACTTGTTGACATAGAAAAATGGGGTAAATATTCTGGTACAAAAATATCTATAGAAAAATGTAAAATACTTCACACTTGTAAAAAAAACAGCTGCTCAAAAAATATTACAATTAATTTAAATGATACGTTGATATTAAATGTAAATAACTTAAAAATTTTAGGAATTATGTTTGATAATAAATTTAATTTTAAGTCTCATTGTATGTACATTAAAAAGAGCCTAGCTACCAGGGTTAACATGATTAAATATTTAGCTTCCAAACATAGTTTTTGCAATTTAAATTCCCTTATTAATGTCATTAAATCAGTTCTGCTTGCAAAAATAGACTACGGACTTCCCATTTACAGTAAATGCTCAAAATCATCATTGGAATTAATAACACCATCATATCATAACGCTGTAAGAACTGCCCAAAGAGCTTTCCGAACAACTCCAATCAAAAATATTTTAACTGACGCCGGACTACCATCAATATATGAAAGGATAGAATACCAAACAGCATCCATCCTTCTCAAAATTAACTCCAGTATAAACTCACCTATCCAACTTGTCACAACAAAAATTCTTCGGAGAACCAAACACCAAAACCATCCATCATCACTGCTCAATGCCATAAATCTATCAGCAAAGTGGAATGTTCCAGTCCAGATGAAGTCAATAAAGTGTGGAATTTTCCCACCGTGGAGATTGCCAATAAACTCCATAAGCACTGAACTTCAAAGACTCCCAAAAGCAACAACAAGCAATGAGGTGTACAGAAAAATGTTTTTTGAGACCTTTACAAATCTCAAAATGACGGAATGGAATTTCCTTTACACAGACGCATCAAAAAATGATCACGGTATCTCATTTGCAGTCGTTGACCAAATTGGACTTGTGAAAGCAAAAGGCTTACTAGTCGACTCCACCTCCATTTTTATCGCTGAAGCTTTCGCTATCCTCAAAGCCACAATGTCCACTAACAACAAGAAAACTGCAATCTTCTCCGATAGTCTGTCAACTATCACAGCATTAACAAATCTCAACAACAAAACCGAAATAATTCAACGCCTAAGAGATAAAATAATCGGAAATAAAAATCTTAAAATCATATGGGTCCCAGGCCATGCTGTAATACCAGGAAATGAGATAGCCGGTAAGACTGCAAAAGCAGCACTCGAAGAACCACTTATGCATTTCCAAGTATTCAACAAGAAAGACGCAAAAAAACACCTCTCGCACACAACCAGCAACTTCAAAAAAATAAATTGGAGAGAATATGTACACTACTACTCCAATATCAACCCCCAAGCTGAAAAAGCTACGTACCCGACAAATATATCCCCAAAAATCCTTAGATGCTATATAAGACTCCGCCTAGGCCACTCCAACATCACCCACAACCACATCCTATCAAAAGAACAGCAACCGCTCTGCCATCTCTGCAACAACAACATTCCACTCACCATTAACCATCTCATCATCGATTGCGAGCATGTAAAACTAACATCAAAAAAATTAAATCTAGCAAGCAGTATAAAAAATCTTTTAGCTGTTCCATCTGAACAAAACATTTTAAATATAATACTCTTTAATGTCTTCCATGAAATTGGAAAACCTAATCTAACTTCTTATTCTTATATTATGTATAACTATATTTAAGTAACCCCAACTTTTCCTTTTTCAATTATAAATAATTCACTCCTATCGGCTGAAGGTCCTGGTAGCCAGTGCCGTAAACCAATTATCATTAATTGTATAATTTATTATCGGTTAATAAAGTTATAATAATAATAATAATAATAATATATATAATTTTTAATAAAACTGGAAGATAATCTAGATTATCGTTCAGTGGAAACGTAATATAAGCGAGTCCATTACGCAGATCATTACTTGGGGTCTCCATTGAATATTTCCGATGACAGGACTATCGGCCTGTCATCAGATAATCCAATAGAGACCAACAATCCAACATCCAGTCCATGATCCGGTCATCGCAGTTTGGATTTTTCGAGCGGATCAAAATCCTGTCATCAAATTTGACGTTTGTGTTGTATGTAGTGTTGAGCGTCCATTTTCCACAGACTTTCTGACACATTTATCGACACAAAAGGTAAATCAACAAAAAGACGTTGCTGATGGTAAGACATAATATGCCCAGTCAAAAAAAAAAAACACTGGATTGCGGATGAGATTGCGGAAGAGAAGTTGGATTGGATTTTACTCTTGTGGAGCCTCAGGGTTAGATTTGCCTAGCAAAATAATTCTTCTTAACGCCATCAGCGCTGTCTTCATTTCAATAATTGAAAGTACTATCGCCGGCACTGTTTAACTACGTTTCAACCATTAAAATTATCGAAAAAAAAGAAAATGCAAAGTGTAATCGCCTTAAGTGCATTGTGTTTGCACCTTGCATTCTCCGATTCGATTCCGTTTGTTCCATTTTTTCATGTTTGAAATTTCAACCTCCACCAACTTCGCGATTGTACTTTTTTAAGAATTTACTCACCCCAATGAAATTTTCTCATTCCAAATCCAAACGTGTGCTAGGCAAGTTCTCCCTAAAAAAAAAGACTAAAAACTAACTTACTACTATCTAAAGAAAACTTAAAACTAATTAAAACTTAAAACTATTGAGGAAATAAAATTGTGAAAATTACAATAAATTATAAAAGGTGTTTTTTTCTTTTGCACGGTGAAAAAATATAAAAAACCAAATCCGCCACGGCAAGGTGTCGCCGTCAACCATTGGTCCTTCGAGCCGGATTCCACGTGCAAAAAGAATTATAATCGGCACATTACTCAGCCATCCGAGCACTTTTTTTTGATTTTTTGGAATCAATCCAACATTTTAATATTGGAGACGCGATTTGTGAACTTCTTTTGGAGGAAAAAATTCTTCGCATAATCCTGGGCGTTGGCATCGTGGCCAGCATCAAGACAATCGTCATCATCGTCATTGTGCATTGTGGCACATTATTTGAAACCTCTATTGCGTCGTCATCATCATCGTCATTGTGCATTGTAGCACATTATTTTAAACCTTGATTTCGTCGTCATCATCATCGTTATTGTGCATTGTGGCACATTATTCGAAACCTTCATTTCGTCGTCATCATCATCGTCGTTGTGCATTGTGTCACACTATCTGAATCGTGGTGCTTTTCTAATCGTGCGTCGTTAGAGTTGTGGCACATCCTTTTATCGTCGTGGGGCGTTATTTTTCGTCGTGCTTGTGCATTGTGGCACATTTTTTTTTGACCGCTGGAGTTAACTGTGACTCATCTTTACCGCTATCATCACGCCATCATCATCACCACCCCACCCATCGTGTTTCAAGTCACCACTCATCGTTCTAAAAATCATCATTATCATCTGCAAGTCATCATCAGCATCTTCAAGATCATCAGCATACTTTATTTTATCAAGCATCATAAAACGTAAATGTACAAGGCATTTTATACACAAATATACTTTAGTGCTTTCGTAGAAAACTAAATTTTTTGCATTATAAATTTTTATATACATTTGATTCGTTTTCATTTTTTTATACGTATTTGGTTTCAATATCGTACAACTCATTTACTGCAAATCGTATCCATCGATTCTCTTAAATCAATTTGTTTTTGGTAAGAGTCTTTACAAACGCGGGTTAAAAATACAAAGTTATTAGCGTCATAATGGGTGTGCTGGACGATTTAATTTTTGCATCCGACGAATTAGTTGAATTTTATGCGGCCTTTAAGGCAAAACCAGCCGGTACTCATTCGGTTTCGTTGCTCGAAGCATATCAAAGCGAATTAAAAAGTGTATGGCAAGACGTTAAGTTTGCCTATGCGCGATGCATACGGGGAGATGAAGATCTTAAAGATTCACTATAAGTATCAAAGTTCTTCTTCAACGTTCCTTCAATGTTCAAGCGACATTGCTGATTTATTGAAAGCGCTTAATGCAAATCCTAAGTTTTCCAATGATGCAAGTGCACAAAGGTCTTTTCCAAACAGTGAACATTCCCACAACATAAAAGTCCCTGCTTGCGATACGCAAGATTTTCATGGCAACTATTTAGAATGGCCCTCTTTCAGGGATATGTTCACTGCTGTTTATATAAATCATTCAAAGCTTAGCGATGTACAGAAACTTTTTCATTTACGGGCCAAAACAAAGGCCGCAGCTTTTAAAATCGTAAATAAATTTGGTTTAACCGACAATAATTTTCACTTGGCGTGGAATGCTCTAAAGGAGCATTATGAGAATAAGCGAATTTTAGTAAATAATCAAATACAGATCCTTTTAAATCTAAAGCCTATTTCTTTCGAGTCCGCAAACGATATTAAAAATTTGCAAAGTAATATTAACGATGCTTTGATCGCATTAAAGTCGTACGATATCCAGATCGATGCGTGGAATGCAATCATTACCTTTCTTTGTGCATCTCTACTCCCATATACGACACTTAGTCTATGGGAAACATCTTTAAGCAAACCAACCGAAATTCCTTCATGGGAAACTATGAACACGTTTTTAACAAATCGTTATCGCATACTTGAAAGTGTTTCTGAGATGAAGCATAATTCGAATAACAAAATACAAGGCACCAAAACAGTAACGTCACAAAATGCAAAATCAAAACCTCTAAGAAACTTTCATATGAAAGTCATTCCTGCATGCCAAGTATGCAGTGAACAACATCCACTTCGCACTTGTCCAATTTTTTTGAAAATGTCTGTTGATGACAGGCATCATACAGTACGCAAACATAAATTTTGTTTTAACTGTCTTGCAATGAATCATAATCTTAACCACTGCAAAAGCACTAGCACCTGCCAACGATGTAAAGGTAGGCATCATACGTTACTTCATTTTGAAAAAAGAATTCCATCGTATAACGCTAATTTACAAACAAATTCTACTTCACTTCACGGTTCTTCTTCACTTCCTAATTCACCGTCACTTCCTCGTTCAACTTTATATAATGATTTACCTTCATCTTCGGGCATTCCGCCAATGCAGAGTAACAATTCAACTATACAGTCCGCTCAGATTACCAATCATAACGTTATGTTCTCTAAATCTTGTCGCCAAGTTTTATTGGCAACAGCCTTAGTGAAGATTAGACATCAAGGTTCTGACTATGATCTTAGAGCTCTAATTGATCAAGGCTCTGAAGTTTCATTCCTGTCAGAAAAATTCCAGAAGCTCATAGGTCTTCCCACTGAAAGTACTCAAGCCAATATATATGCGGTATGGGTTCAACTGTTACTGCTTCCGCTTCAAAACTTTGCAATTTTACTCTCAAGTCTAACCTAAATAACTTTGAAATCGAGACTAGAGCATTAGTTTTGAAAAAACTCACTAGTAATCTTCCAGCAGTAGCAATGGATCTTAATCCATTACACTGTAATTTTAACTTTCCGTTGGCAGATCCTTTCTTTTATCAGAGTTCAAGTATTGATATGCTCATCGGAGCAGATCTTTATCCAGAGATAGTCTTGGAAGGGGTGAAGAAAAATGTTTTAAATTCTTTGATAGCACAAAATACAGTTTTTGGATGGGTGTTACTCGGTCCTTATGACGATATTCCCATCATTTCAAATTTTTCCACTTTTGTCTCGTATAGTGACGAGTCTCCACCAAGTCACCTTGTTGAAAGATTTTGGGAAATCGAGGAATTACCTCAAATTTACCTACTCTCTCCATCCGATCAATTTTGTGAAGATTTATATAGAAGTACAACGGTTCGAGATGCAACTGGAAGATATATTGTTTAATTACCCTTTAAGAATCCTACGGAGGAATCGCAGTTGGGCACTTCACGCTACAATGCAATGAAACAATATCTTCGAAATGAAAAAAGTTTAATGTCTAAACCCACTGTTAAAACAGAATACGATAGAGTCCTTTCTGAGTATATTGAATTAGGTCATATGACATCCCCGCCACCTTACGAGTTGTGGAACGATGTTTATGTTCAATCCTTTTACATGCCACACCATGCTGTTTTAAAGCCCCAAAGTACCACTACAAAACTAAGGGTCGTTTTTAACGCATCTTGCTCATCCTCCAATGGCAACAGCCTAAACGATCTTTTGTATCCAGGTCCCGTTCTTCAAAGTGACATTACGTTGCTCCTTCTTAACTGGCGTTTCTACAGATACGTTTTCAACGGTGATATTGAAAAAATGTATCGCCAAATTGGTATTCATCCTGACCATGCACAATATCAACGCATTTTATTCCGTCCCAATGATGATGAAAAGGTCGTCGATTATAATTTAAACACTGTTACCTTCGGAATAAATTGCGCTCCGTATCTCGCAATACGCACTCTTCATCAATTATCATCCGATGTTGAAACCAGTTTTCCTTTGGCTTCAAACATCCTTAAAAAGGAGTTTTACGTGGACGATGTCCTTTCTGGCGCTCACGATGTTTTATCAGCACGTAGGGCACAGACGGAACTAATAACGGCTCTGCGATCAGCTGGATTTAATTTGAGAAAGTGGGCAGCTAACGATTCCGAATTATTAAATCATATTCCCAGAGAAGATCTTTTAAACAAAGATTTCTTAACTATCAAAGATGACAGTTCAACCAAAACACTTGGTGTTCAATGAAACGCTTCCACTGACACTTTTTCCTTTTCAACCAACCCACTGAGTTTATCCGTGGTTTCTACCACCAAACGCGATGTGTTATCAGCCATCTCAAGATTGTATGATCCTGCGGGTTGGCTTGCACCCGTTGTTGTGACTGCGAAAATAATTATGCAACAAATTTGGAAAGATGGAACTGAGTGGAAGGAAAATCTTAAGCCTCTGACCCATCAAAAATGGAAATCTTTTATAACCGATTTCTCGGAAATAGAAAAAATCACTATTCCTCGTTGGGTGGATTATTCCACTTGGAGAAAATTGCAACTCCACGGTTTCTCGGATGCCTCCGAAAAGGCTTATGCGGCCACTGTTTTTGTTCGGGTTCGTCATGATTCTTCGTTAGTAACATCTCATTTATTATGGGCCAAATCTAAAGTTGCGCCTGTTAACACAGTTTCACTTCCTCGCCTTGAACTCCAAGGTGCATATCTTCTGTCACGTATGATTTGAATACTCCTCAATCAATTTGATTTGTTAAATAATATCCCTATTCATTTGTGGACTGATTCCACAATCGTTCTAGCGTGGCTCAGCAAACCACCAAGTACGTGGAAAACGTTTGTTGCTAATCGAACTTCAGAAATTATAACTAACGTTCCTGATGTACAATGGAGTCATGTTCCCTCTGCTGATAATCCCGCCGATCTGGCGAGTCGTGGTATCTCCCCTGGAGAACTTAAATCAAATCGATTGTGGTGGACCGGACCTAGTTGGTTACAAGAACCAAAATTAAACTGGCCCTCACTTCAGCAACATGATCCTCTGGATGATTCAGTCCTTGAACTTAAATCAATTCCAAAACACGTAAATGTTGCACTGCAAAAAATCGAATTCGAAAACGAAATTTTAAACAAATTTTCTTCCTGGCACAGAGCGCTCCGTGTAATGAGCTATGTATTTCGTTTTCGTGAAGCAACTCGTAAAGTTCCAAATAGAACCGATTATCATACGATATCCCTTTCCCATGAAGAGATCAAGTCTACAAAAACAAAAATTATCCGATTAACTCAAAAACAGTATTTTGGGGATGAATATTGTGCCCTCGTTCAAGGAACAAAAGTACACTCAAAAAGTAAAATTTTATCACTTAGCCCGTTTCTTGACTCCAGCCAGGTAATACGTTCTCAAGGTAGACTTGCATGCTCATCCTTATCATACAATGAAAAATTTCCTATTATTGTTCCCTATAAATCTTATTTGTCACATCTCATTTTATCTTATATTCATCAATTGTCGTTACATGGTGAAATCGAATTGATGACTCGTTTAGTGCGTTCCGAGTATTGGATACCCAAACTATCAAACCAAATCAAAGACTATATTCGAAAGTGTAAACCTTGTGTTTTATACAAAAAATCTGTCCAGGCTCAATTTATGGGTGCCTTACCGGCAAAAAGAACAGTTTTAAGCTTGCCATTCACCAACACCGGCATTGACTTTGCTAGTCCCTTCACAATTCAGAACTTCTACGGAAGAAAATGTCGTTTAGAAAAGGGCTACGCATGTCTCTTTGTCTGCTTTGCCACAAAGGGTATTCACTTGGAAGCAGTCAGCGATTTGTCCGCTGCTGCATTCTTGGCCGCTTTTACACGCTTTGTTTCTCGTCGTGGACTTCCGGCAACAGTTTTTTCCGATAACGGAACAAATTTTGTAGGGGCATCTAGGTTACTTATTTCAGATCTGCAGAAGGCTGTTCAAAGTTATCCTGCTGACTCAGCACCCAATTTTTCAAAAATCACTTGGAAATTTATTCCCCCTGGCTCCCCACACATGGGTGGTTTGTGAGAGGCAGGGGTGAAAAGTTTTAAAACTCACTTCAAAAAAGTAGCAGGCAACGCAAAATATACCTTCGAAGAATTTTCGACCCTACTTACTCAAATCGAGGCTTGCCTCAACTCTAGACCTTTAACTCGAATGTCTGATAATCCTGAAGACCTACTTCCATTAACTCCAGGGCACTTTTTACGAGGTGGTCCTCTACTTAGTCCCCCTGAGCCCTGTGAATCTCAAAAGAACATTTCCTTTATCCGAAGATGGAACACTCAAAGTTATTCATCATAAATTTAGTTTGCGTTGGAAAGAAGAGTATTTAAAAGGGCTCATGAATCGCTATAAGTGGAAATATCCTCAAAGGGATATCGCAGTGAATGATCTAGTCGTTTTGAGAAATGAGCAGCTTGTGTTTTTTTCTTTTGAACGGTGAAAAAATATAAAAAAACCAAATCCGCCACGGCAAGGTGTCGCCGTCAACCAGGCACAACTGTCATTTTTTTACTGGCCTTTTTATCGACTGCAATCCATATTGTTGTTGTTTGCCAAGGGACATTTTGCTGTGCTAGCTACTGAGTAGTGAAAAAAACAAGACTGACATTTAACACGTTTACAAGCAGAATCGAGAGCTCGAGTTGGATTAGGGTTGAATTCTTGACCCAGGTTTTTCGTCATTTGAATTGAGTACTCCAGATGGAGTTTAGTTGAAAAAATGTTGAGATGACAACTGCTGCCGTATCTCAAATCATCGTAAGTAGGAATGGGGTCGGTTGGGACGGTGGTTTGTGTCTTTGCTAATTTCCGTTACAATTTGAATATTTGAAATGAAAGAATGAAAAGTATATGAATGAGTGTGTCATGGTTTGTGTCTTTGCTAAGTTTGGATCTTTAGAATAGGTATTAGTGTCGCCATCTAGTTAGAGGTAGAGAAAGCAAATTTTTATTGTTCAAGCAATTGTTTGGATTATTCGAGTTTCACGGATGCTACTTTCTTGTCATGGTAATTTGTGTGAGCAATGAATTAGTAAGATCGGCTCTTGTGACAATTTTTTTGTGTGTGCGAGCTAAAAGTCAATGTCAATTTGTAGTGAGTCAAATGCATCTTTTAGGTTGGCAATTAGGTTGAGCAATCAAATTATATGTTTGTAAGATCAAGACTTGTGTGAGCATGTTTTTAAACGATGGGCACTTGTAGCAATATTATTGTGTGTGCGAGCTAAAAGGCAATGTCAAATGGCAGTGAGTCGGTAGTTTATGCTATGGATGGTTGGATGATAAGAATGTTTTTTTATTTTTATGGGGGATGAAAAGAAGAATTGCTGCGTGAGGATTTTTTTGAGTTTAAAGTGTGTTTATGGATAGCTATATAGATATTGTTGAGCGTACCTGAAAATGAGATTGAATAATAAAAAAAAAGCTGTTGGGTTTTTAAAATGTATACAAGATTTTATTTACTTATTTATTTATTTTTATTACTTAAAATATATTAAATTAAAAGCTTAGTTTAAATTTATTATTATAAAAACATCCCGGGGGATGTCAGGGATGTTGTCAAAATTAATGGAGGCTTGCTCCCACAGCGCTATTACGTGGGCTGCCACCACCCTCGCTTTTTTGATATCCGTGTGGTTACGAAGCTGGTCCTTTGGCAACGCCTCCTCTATCTGTCCTCGGATTTCCCTTATTTTGTCGGGGAAATCCCAACATACCGCCTCGAAATTTTGAAGGAAGTCGATAATTTTTGAAAACATTTTTTTTATTTATTTAAAATATTAAAATATAAAAGTATCTACTTGTCAAATACAAGAAAATGTCCAACTGAATTGTAGAAGCTAAGAACATTTTGCTTTTATACCCACAAAAATTTCATGCAAAGTATTCTTATCTCCAAAACCAAAGGCTTATTTTCTTTGCCTCAAAATGAATTCAAATGTTTTAATCTCGAAACCAAAATGTTTATTATGTTGAGAACCACCAGAGTCAAATTGATATCTGTGTTGTATTGCATTCGCAATGAAAAATCTCGAATAAACAAATGCTGAATGGCAGTTGGTGTTGATTTGCGTTTGCAATGAAGTTATTGAAAGATACAAAATGCTGAATTGCATTTGGGGTGTTGGGTTACATTTTGCAACGAAACTTATCTGTCAGTACAAAATGCGAGATGCTTTTGTTCCTGTGGTAATCTCGAAACCTAAATGTTTATTATGTTGAGAACCACCAGAGTCAAATTGATATCAGTGTTGTATTGCATTCGCAATGAAATTATCTCGAATAAACAAATGCTGAATGGCAGTTGGTGTTGATTTGCGTTTGCAATGAAGTTATTGAAAGATACAAAATGCTGAATTGCATTTCTCGAAACCAAAATGTTTATTATGTTGGGACCCCAGCAGAGTCAAATTGATATCAGTGTTGTATTGCATTCGCAACGAAATTATCAAGATCAAGACTTGTGTGAGCATATTTTTTACCGATGGGCACTTGTAACAATATTATTGTGTGTGCGAGCTAAAAGGCAATGTCAAATGGTAGTGAGTCGGTAGTTTATGCTTGCGAGAGGATTTTGAGTTTAAAGTGTGTTTATGGATAGCTATATAGATATTGTTGCGCTTCCGCGTAACTGAAATGAGATTGAATAATGAAAAAAAAAGCTGTTGGGTTTTTGGATTTGGATTTTTTTATTTCTTTACTTTTGGAATAGGTATCCATGAGTTGTGATCGGGAGAAAATCCCAACCACTTTACAAACATTTTATCTTTTTTCTTTTGAAGTATTTTTTCAATTAAATATGTATCAGGAAAATTAGTTTTTTGCAGTTCCAGTTCATAAAATCCTCCTTTAATAGGGTTTCCTTGATAGTCTTCTAGCAAATAAGTTACTGGATTAGTAAGTTTTACTTTTACAATTTTAAAGATCTCTGTTGTCCAATTAGGAGTGTACCCTTTTTCAAATACATGTTTGTATTTACTTATTCTGACCAAGTTTCCAACCTTGAATTTAGGTTTAACACGTATTTTAATGTAATCATAGACGTTGGTGAGTAGTTGTTTTTCGTTTTCAGCATTAACTTCAGATGGCTTAATTTTTATGGTACGATGTTTGGTATTATTATATTTTTCAATAAGTTGTGCTATTATATCTATCCACCTATAATTACCATAAAAAGCGAATTCCTTCCACATATGAGTTTTCAAGGTTCGATTAAATCGTTCAACAATGGAAGCCTTAAGATGAGTATACGTTGAATAATGATTGATTTTATATTTATCCATTAGGTTTTGAAACGATCGATTGAAGAATTCTTTTCCGTCATCTGTTTGTAAATTCTTTGGCCAACGGCCTTTATTGAATATGTTCTGTAAGGCTGTAGTGACTTCGTAACCGGTTTTATTTTTAATAGGAGCAGCCCAAGCAAATTTAGAAAAAGTATCTATAACTGTGAGTAGGTACTTAAAATTTCTATTTTCTGATGAATATGGAATCATTTCCACTAGATCTGCTTGCCACAATTCGTCTAACCCCTTTATAATTACTCTTCTCTTTGGAAAATTTTTCCGAGTAGGCTTATGAAGTTCTTCGACAACTGCTCGTTTATTCATCTTTATTTGAAATGAAAGAAACTAATAATGTATTTGTTTTAAGTATGTTTATTAAAATTTTATATTTTTTATTTTTTCAATCTTTTGTACAATGCAATTAATTTTTTTGTTCTAATTAATCTATTTTCAAGCAAGTAGCATGCACAGGTATCAGGTCCCACTCGGCATGCGTTAGATGACCAAGGACAGTTCTCGAAATGACATCCGTAATCTGAAGTTTTGCAGGATACATTGACAAATCTTGAATAAAACTCAATGTTGCTTAATAATTCCTCAAAGTGTTCTTCAAGTATAATTTGTTTATAATCCTCCAGAAACTTTTTAATTTCTTCTACTATTATTTTATAATTAATGTTAGACATGATTGAAAACCTTTACGTTCAATGTCTCAACGACAAATGATATTAGTTTTTGGAATTTTTTGTCGTATGAGCAAACTCATTTTGAAAGTACGTTTTCATACGTTCTATTTCTTGGTCAACATATTGTTTTGTAGCAGCATCTGATTGTTCTATTGGCTCGTGAAGGTTTTGTAAACGTTTCCAATTTAGATCAAAATCGTTATTTTTTGTTTTAAGAAAACCTTCTCCCTTTGGTCCCGGTGGTCCTGGTGGTCCAATTGGTCCAGGTACCCCTTGTTTCCCCTCATCTCCAGGTGGTCCTTTTTCTCCCCTGAGTCCTCTAAATCGGGATGGGGTACTATGTGAATAATGACCAAACTTATCAACGCTCATTATTTTATTTTATTAATTTTTATTATTCAATAATATTGGATTCTCTAAGTTCTTCAATAATTGAAATAATTTCGTTTGAATGATTACTGTGCCCAGCTTGTTGTGAAGCAATCAGAAGTCTAATTCGATCTACAAGCTCATTGGGGTCATCCCAATATACATATTCTTTCTTGGAATGTGAAAGTTGCATTAGACCACTTCCTGAATGCGATAGCTGATGTGATGGTGATGGTGATGCAGATGTTGGTATCGGTGAAAATGATTTTGATTCACTATTGGATAATACTAATAGTTTTTTTATTATTTTTTTATATTTTTGACCCCTATTTCCGTGTATTTGATTTCTTGAATCATATCCGACTCTATAAGCATGAGTGTCATTTAATATGGTTTTGTAATTTTTTAAATCTGTATCAGTGTAAATGTTTTCATGGGGTTTTTTTTTCAATAAAAGTTCATACAATCCTCTTGTTCCTTCGAAGGTATTATTTTTGATTTTAATATTTTTATCATCAAGAATACGAAGTTCTTCGTTACCGATAAAATATTTTCCATTTTTTAAATATACGCCATACGTTTTATCAAGCTCATTGGAATCATTTTCAAATAATTTTGTATACTCATGCGGTAGTTGGTATATTTGTTTTTTTATTCTTTCTGTTAATCGGGGGCGTTTATTTTTATGTTTTCCCGATGTATTGCTATCTCTTTCAGATAATAGAGAATCTCTAGAATTTGAAGACTTAGGTGTTATGAAGTCATCTGCATCTGTGAAAAGTTTTTTCTTCACAAGATCAATCTGTTGTTGTTGTTGTGACTTTGTTTTTTGTTCGGATATGAGTTCATTTTTCTCTTGAAAAATTTGATTTTTCGTAAAGTAATCCTGATGATAGTCGTCCTCTTTTTGTTTTGATTTATTTACCAATTCATTTAATGGTTTAGTAATAGGTTTCAGAGATTCTTCAATTTGAGTTTCGTATGCGACTCTACCAATTTTGAGAGCTCTATATTTCTTACGTAGAGCATCTGTTGTTTTGATTAACTCTTTTGTTACTTTTTCGTCTGTATTTAACATTATTATTTAATTTTTTATTTTCATACAAAAACAACAGGTGAACAAATTTCTTAGTTGTTGAAAAAATCGCTCAATGGGTCTTAGACTGAATTTTATATTAAGATTACTGGATTTAACTGATGAATAATGTGCATCGATTTTTTTTGAATCGCTCTGTACTGATATAAATTGTTCGGCTAACTGTTCTGTATTTCTTTCATATAACATTACAGTATTGATAGTTTATCCGCGTACAGCTTTATACCGCTCATATAACTGGATTTAAACCGCTTTTTACCGTTATAAACTGGTTTATACCGCTCGTATAACTGGATTAAACCGCTTTTTACCGTTATAAACTGGTTTATACAATTGACTGTTTAAAACAGCTGTTTTTTTTACTGTCAGAAAATCTATCTCTCTCTTAACTGTTTTTGTTCTACTCTCGTTGAACAATGCTTTTCATATGCCATGATGAGTGTAAAACCACTCAATTTAAAGCTTAATGAAACAGTCTAGACCTTTCCTATAACGACCTTCATTCAAAGGACTGTCTTTATCGATAACCATAAAACCGAAACTTGGATTCCAACACTCTGCACATACATTTTGAAAAGATTTAAACG
Organism: Sphaerophoria taeniata; assembly: GCA_943590905.1. Classification (NCBI taxonomy): domain Eukaryota; kingdom Metazoa; phylum Arthropoda; class Insecta; order Diptera; family Syrphidae; genus Sphaerophoria; species Sphaerophoria taeniata. The sequence goes on along the minus strand of OX016541.1, from coordinate 85,993,854 downwards.
TCATATCTGAATTTACATGATCATTGTAAATATGTTTTAAATTCATTTCGTCTTGTTTGAAAATGATTAGAAAATTTGCATTATCTCGAATTAAGTGTTTTGGTATTCTTGTATACGTTTGACATAAGTAAAAACTGTCTACTTGATGGTGTCGCCCCATACTAAAATATTTTCGTACTGTGTCGTTTTTCACAGGCAATGTCATCAAATATAAATATTGAATTTGGTTTAGCCTCTTCAGGTGGAATAACATCACTGTTATTAGAAAAAGTAAAAAAACCCATATTCCTTATTGGTTTAATTGCTTCACCCAAAAATTCATACTTTGGCTGATGTAGGGATTTAGAATATAAGTATATATTTTCAAATTTTAATCCATTTGGATGAAGTAATAAGCTCATCATGACATTAGTTTTTCCACAGTTTGAGGGCCCAGTAATTAAACCTCACTGTGTTTTTTCTTGACTTTCGTTTTATTAGAAAGATCTGCATTTTCTACTGGTAATCGACATACTTGTTTAACAAAACGCATGATGATGTAAACTAAATCATTTATGTATATAAATGGAGTATATATTTAAAAAAGCATCATACTGAGTCGGATTATTCTTACGTAAACATAGTCTTAAAATATAAAATGTTTGATTATTCAAATAAGTCCAACATTCACCAAAATATAAGAAAAGGTGGAGGCTTATTAAACTCATTAATTAACAAACTTCCATTTGAACTACATCTACCAGGTTATCAATACTGTGGACCAGGAACAAAACTAAAAGAACGTTTAGCTCGAGGAGATTCTGGAATTAATATTCTTGATCAAGCATGCAAAGAGCATGACATATCTTATTCCAAGTTAAAAAATACATCTGATCGACATATAGCTGATAGAATCTTAACTGAAAAGGCCTGGCAACGTGTTAAATCGAAAGACGCAAGCATTGCTGAGCGAGCAAATGCCCTATTAGTTACTAACCTCATGAAGGCAAAAGTAAAATTTGGAATGGGTTGTTCGAACTTAAAGAATAAAACGACTAAGCCGAAAAATAAAAGAATAGACAAAATGAAACCTAAACAACTATCTTTTAAAAAAATTATCAAAATGATTGAAGATAGGCTAAGAAAACGAAAGAAATCTGTATGTTTAGAATTCAAACAGCAATATCAACTGCTAAGAAAACCGTTGACAAAAAGAAAAACATTAAGATACCTAGAGTTATACCAGTCCCGAAAGTTGGTGGAGCTGTTCCCTTTCTTATTCCCCTCTTCGCAGGGTTATCAGCTCTTGGAGCATTAACAGGTGGAGCCGCGGGTGTAGCTAAAGCTGTCAACGATATAAGCATTGCCAAAAAAGACCTCGAAGAAAAACAACGTCACAATCTTAAAATGGAATCTATAGCCGTTGGACATGGTTTACACCTTAAACCTTATAGAAACGGATTTGGACTTTATTTACAGCCTCAGTCAAAAAACTTCTAAGTTCGTTACCCAATCGTGCATTGAATGAAATAGATTTAACAAATTTTTCCAAAAAATGTATTCCAAATTTTCGAGGAGTATTTATGCGTGACAATTTACCTAAAACTAAGCCAAAGAACAACGAGTGTGGAATTGTTAATCTTGATTCTTCAAACAGTTCAGGAACACATTGGGTAGCGTATTATAAAAAAGGCAAACAAATTGAATATTTTGATAGCTTTGGGAATCTTCAGCCTCCCATCGAAATTATAAATTATTTAGGTGAAAACATTAAATACAATTATACACAATATCAAGGTTATGAATCTTTTAACTGTGGACACTTATGCTTGAAATTTTTATTAGCCTGTTGTTTTAAATAAATAAAGACACTTTAATACAAATTATTTCATTGTGTTTTTTATCATCATGTCGTTGACACTTACACTAAGCGGAAATTCTTCAGTTCTATCTGCCGAATATTTTCCACCAATTAACTTGGATAAAGACTACGTTTGTGGCTTAATTGATTTTCATTCCTATAATTCTATACCGAATATTAATGAGAGCAACAACTTATTGCACATCGGGGAGCACATTATTGAAATCCCCGTAGGGTCATATGAAGTAGAAGATATTCAAGCATATATTGAGGAATATTTCGAAATTCAAAATTCTGTCGTACATTTTCAATTAAAAGCAAATAGTAATACAATGAAATGTGAAATCGCTTCATCCGAAACTATATATTTCGATAAAGAAAGGACCATTGGAAAATTATTAGGGTTCAACAAATCTGTACTTGTGCATGGTTTTACATATGAATCAGACTTACCTGTTGATATAAACAATGTAAACGTTATACGTATTGAATGTAATATAATAACAGGAACCTATTTTAATAACACTCTTTTGCATACTTTACATGAGTTTTGTCCGAAAGTAGGAGCAGGGTATAAAATCATAGAAGTTCCAACAAATGTAATCTATTTACCAGTGAATGTCAGACGAATAAGTACTCTTACATTGAAACTCGTAGACCAAGACGGCGAATTAGTTGATTTTAGAGGAGAAAGAATAACAGTTCGATTACATTTAAATCCGGCATAAAACTATGTTAATCTATAGTAATAATATAAAAAGCAACAAATACCATCGTGCAATTAGTCTACCTAAGGCAATTAAACTATCAAGATCAAAATTATCTCCTGAAAACAAAGCTTATCTTCGTCAATTAGGATTGAAACTTAAACTTAAATAAGAAATCAATATGCATGACATTTTGAATATTACTGACGGCCCCATCGATGATAATAGTGTAACCAAAATTGAATACCATAGCTATGCACCATTCCTCCAATCATTTAATCCGAGTGATGAAATACGTATTCCTATACAACAACAGGACTTATGCATTTTGCCTAGTGAAAGCTACCTCTATCTAGAAGGAAGTCTAACTAAAACAGATGGAACCGTTTCTTCATCAAAGTTAACTAATAATGCTGTAGCCTTTCTTTTCGAGGAAATACATTATGAACTCAACGGAGTGGATATTGAGAGCAATAAAAACGTAGGCATCACAACAACATTAAAAAACTACGTGTCATTAAATGAAAATGAAAGTAAAAGTTTAGAAAATGCATCTTGGTTTACTGATGCAAATACCAAGGTCACGGATACTTTTAATTTCTGCATACCTCTCAAAAATCTATTAGGATTCGCTGAAGACTATAAGAAAGTCATTGTAAATGCAAGGCATGAACTAATCCTAATTCGTACTCGAATTAATAAAAACGCTTACTACATCGACGATGAAAACAAAGAAGACGTAAGACTTTCTATTTCCAAATTACAATGGAGAGTTCCACATATAACTTTATCTGATTCTAATAAGCTAAAATTGCTAAAACAAATACAAACAAAACCAATTGAAATTCATTTTCGGAATTGGGAAATGTATGAATATCCAACTCTACCACTCACAACTGATCACGTATGGACTGTCAAAACTTCAACTCAACTGGAGAAGCCTAGATATGTTATTATTGCTCTACAAACTGATAGGAAAAATCAACGAAATAAGGACAGTAGCAAGTTTGACCATTGTGATTTAAGTAATGCCAGATTGCATTTAAATTCAGAATATTATCCTCGTGAAGACTTAAATCTTAATTTTAAAACAAACAGATATGCTGTTCTTTATGAAATGTACAGTAAATTCCAACAATCTTACTATCAAAGGCAGTCACAGCCGCTTCTATCACGACAAGATTTCAAAGAAACAGCACCAATTATAGTATTTGATTGTTCTAGACAAAATGAATCGATCAAAAGTGGACCTGTAGATGTAAAAATTGAACTAAAAACAAATGCTGCAATACCACCTTTAACAACTGCATATTGTTTGATTCTTCATGATCGTATAGTTGAATATAACCCAATCACCGGAGAAGTTCACAAACTTACTTAAAATGAACAACATGAATTATAATTTTGCCAATTAATGAAGTGACTTTGTCGAGTAGATACATTCTTTTTTTAGTTATTACCATAGTTATGGATATTTTTATTGTTGACTTTCAAGGCTATGGAGTATTCAATAAAGACTTTATTTTGAAAGAACTAGCTATACTGAATGATGGACAACATTACCATTTCATTGTCACACCACCATGCAGTTTAAGTCAATTGTCCGCAGCTGCTAAAAAACAAGCTCATTGGTTGTACAATAATTACCATAGACTGAGCTGGAATGGAGGATGCATTAGTTTTACAAAAATTAAACAATTTCTTCAGGACAAAATCCAAAATGGAACCGTTTACGTTAAGGGAATGGAAAAATCACAATGGTTGACGGAATTACTAAATAATGAAAATGTAGAAGTCAAAAACGTTGAAGATTTGTTTAACTGTCCAAATTTAAAGGAACTTAAAAAAAATTACCCTAACCAAATAAAATGTCACTATCATTCAAATTGTTGTGCACTTCAGAATGTTTACCTTTTAAACAAAGTTTTATAAAATAAAAACTAAATATTCTGTACATTTATTTGTTTTATTTTTTATTTTAATAATTCATTATCGAAACAGGATGGAACAAGTTATAGCATGCATACGTCCTCAACATAATAAAAATAATTATTATCGAAACAGGATGGAACAAGTTATAGCATGAATACGCCCTCAACAAAATGTTTATTATGTTGAGGGCATACAAAAAAAGAGGTGATAAGGTCTCCAGAGAGCAAAATCATTGCGTGCATATGCCTTCAGCTGGAAATCCAGCATTTGTTTATATAAGATAATTTCGTTGCGAATGCAATACAACACTGATATCAATTTGACTCTGGTGGGGTCCCAACATAATAAACATTTTGGTTTCGAGAAATGCAATTCAGCATTTTGTATCTTTCAATAACTTCATTGCAAACGCAAATCAACACCAACTGCCATTCAGCATTTGTTTATTCGAGATAATTTCATTGCGAATGCAATACAACACTGATATCAATTTGACTCTGGTGGTTCTCAACATAATAAACATTTAGGTTTCGAGATTACCACAGGAACAAAAGCATCTCGCATTTTGTACTGACAGATAAGTTTCGTTGCAAAATGTAACCCAACACCCCAAATGCAATTCAGCATTTTGTATCTTTCAATAACTTCATTGCAAACGCAAATCAACACCAACTGCCATTCAGCATTTGTTTATTCGAGATTTTTCATTGCGAATGCAATACAACACAGATATCAATTTGACTCTGGTGGTTCTCAACATAATAAACATTTTGGTTTCGAGATTAAAACATTTGAATTCATTTTGAGGCAAAGAAAATAAGCCTTTGGTTTTGGAGATAAGAATACTTTGCATGAAATTTTTGTGGGTATAAAAGCAAAATGTTCTTAGCTTCTACAATTCAGTTGGACATTTTCTTGTATTTGACAAGTAGATACTTTTATATTTTAATATTTTAAATAAATAAAAAAAAATGTTTTCAAAAATTATCGACTTCCTTCAAAATTTCGAGGCGGTATGTTGGGATTTCCCCGACAAAATAAGGGAAATCCGAGGACAGATAGAGGAGGCGTTGCCAAAGGACCAGCTTCGTAACCACACGGATATCAAAAAAGCGAGGGTGGTGGCAGCCCACGTAATAGCGCTGTGGGAGCAAGCCTCCATTAATTTTGACAACATCCCTGACATCCCCCGGGATGTTTTTATAATAATAAATTTAAACTAAGCTTTTAATTTAATATATTTTAAGTAATAAAAATAAATAAATAAGTAAATAAAATCTTGTATACATTTTAAAAACCCAACAGCTTTTTTTTTATTATTCAATCTCATTTTCAGGTACGCTCAACAATATCTATATAGCTATCCATAAACACACTTTAAACTCAAAAAAATCCTCACGCAGCAATTCTTCTTTTCATCCCCCATAAAAATAAAAAAACATTCTTATCATCCAACCATCCATAGCATAAACTACCGACTCACTGCCATTTGACATTGCCTTTTAGCTCGCACACACAATAATATTGCTACAAGTGCCCATCGTTTAAAAACATGCTCACACAAGTCTTGATCTTACAAACATATAATTTGATTGCTCAACCTAATTGCCAACCTAAAAGATGCATTTGACTCACTACAAATTGACATTGACTTTTAGCTCGCACACACAAAAAAATTGTCACAAGAGCCGATCTTACTAATTCATTGCTCACACAAATTACCATGACAAGAAAGTAGCATCCGTGAAACTCGAATAATCCAAACAATTGCTTGAACAATAAAAATTTGCTTTCTCTACCTCTAACTAGATGGCGACACTAATACCTATTCTAAAGATCCAAACTTAGCAAAGACACAAACCATGACACACTCATTCATATACTTTTCATTCTTTCATTTCAAATATTCAAATTGTAACGGAAATTAGCAAAGACACAAACCACCGTCCCAACCGACCCCATTCCTACTATCGTAGTATTGAATTTTTGTTCACTTGTGTTTTTAACTTTTAGTTAGAAAATGCACAAGACGGACGATACACATATCTAGCTTCTGTTCAAATCAGTTGCACTCACACAAACGTCAGACAGTTTGCTACTCCACAACTTAGGTTTTTAAGCTCTTGAAGCGGAGTGGAGTCGGTTGAAGCTCATTTCAACTCAACACAGGTATACAAAGGGGCGAAGCGAGTTTGAAGCTCGCTTCAATACCTCTTGTAAACATGGTGAACAGATCGAAAGCAACTTTAAAAGCTTTTAGGTAAAACTTTAATGGTTTGCTATTAAGTATCATTTGATTAGTTTTACCAATGTAGGTAGTTTAGTTTTAAAATTTTGAGTACGTTATTTTTGGAGATACACTTCGCTTCAACTGAATAAGCACACAATTTTCCTGAAGTTCGTTGTCCATTTTTTCCTAACTTTGAACGTTAATGCATCATTTGACGATGCCAACCGATAGCTTATGATGTAGAGAAAACAAACCAAAAAGAATAATTTAAAAAGGACCACTATTTTTTCCCTGGCTCTCACGCAAAGCTTTCCAGATTGAAAAACTCAGTTTTTTTTTGCGTCAGCTGAATAAGCACACGATTTTTCATTCTCATTATCTTCATTGGTTCTTAGAGTTTTAAGTTAATTGGTATACCAAATCAAAAGTTGAAGTGTTCTTAATGACATTTAGCCGTTTAATTAAAGTTTAAAAAATATGGTTAGATCAGAAGCTTCAATAGTGTCGGACGAGTTAAAATTGATTCGTTAAAAGAATAAAGACTGACCGTGTGTGCTATAGCTACCAACATTGATGGGAGTCTTAGTGTTGTCTATTCGTACCTCAGAAACAAAAGTTTGTACGAGAAAAACATGAAAGGTGGTAAATAAACGGAAACATTCGAAGTTGATCGACGAGCAATTTTGAGATGTGCTTCCATTTCATGTGCCTCCGCGGTAAAAATTAAACAAAAAGTTGGTGTAACTGCAGGTGTTTTAACAGTCCACAAAGAACCAAACAGCGCAGATCATTTAAAACGATTGAAACTGCAAAAGAAACCACCACTAAACGAGCAACGAAAAGATATTCGTTTAAGATTTTCTAGACTCTACAAAAATGTGTGGCACAACGCGTTTTTTCGGATGAGAAGAGTTTCAATTTTGATGTCCCTGATGGTTTTAATTATTACTTTCAAGATTTGAGAAAAAAAGGACTGCAATCAGCTACTAAAGAATATTGGAAAGAAAGTTTCCTTCATTTTCGGATATTTTTGTGGATGTTCCAATAGGACAACGACCCCATCCAAACGTCGCGCACTGTCAAAAGTGGGATACAGGACCAGAATTTTGAATTGCTTCAATGGTCACCCTGACATGAACCGTATAGAAAATGAATGGGGATGGTTCGTACGTAAAGTTTATGAGTCAGGCCGTCAGTTTGAGGACAGAGGATCGTTTATTCCAGCCATTAAGTTACCATGGAGAGAAATTTCGCTGGACTACTTAAAGAGTTTATACGATTCCATGCCAGCCCGAATTTATGAAGTAATCAAGAATAAAGGTGGTAGTACCCAATACTTGAAATAACCAATACAAAAAAATATTTAAAGAAAATCTTGTTCATTTCTTTCCGTTTGATTTTATTTGCGTTTTTAAAAGTTGTGCTTATTCAGTTGAAGAAAAAACAACTGAGTTTTTCAATCTGGAAAGCTTTGCATGAGTGCCAGGGTAAAAATGTGATCCTTTTTAAATTATTCTTTTTGATTTGTTTTCTCAACATCATAAGCTATCGGCACAGACAAGTAATTATACAGATGTCTCATCCCCATAGTAAAAATTGGTTCATATTCTTTTCATTGACGATCGACTATCAACCGGCAAAAAAGTTCTTTGCCTGTTCATAGAAAAGCTCCCTGCCTGTTCTTACGAAAGCTTATAAAGCTCTTTTGACTTTATTGAAATGTTCTCTCTGTTTCCTCTTTCTCTCGAATCTTTTTTTTTCTTTTCCTTTTCCGAGGTCCGACCGATGAGAATATTATAATTTATAATGAAATGTCTAATGAGTAATGTACATACAAATGGATCTTTTTGCCTTGTTTATTTTTGCATCTGTGTGCGATTTTTTTTCCTTTTGCTTATACAGGTGCATATGATATGCACCATGCAAGGATTACTCATAAAAAAATTTATTTTCCTAGGTGCTAGTGCTAAAATCGTGGATCGTGTTGTAAATTAAATTATGAAAAGCCTATTAAAAAAAAAATCTAAGTGAATCGAGTGCGTTTTTACTTGCGACACAAAGAAGTATGTATGAAGAAGGCAAGAAGTATTGAATTCGTACAAAAAACAAAAAAATTAGATTTTGATGAGATATGACATTATGATGATAGAGAAGTCGAAAAAACTGGGTTTGGCGATTGCGTTCGTCTTCCTGTCTCTCTGTAAACGCACCTACAGCGCCTTAATTACTGGTACGATTGACTTCAAACTTGAAAATTAGAGGTTTGAGCGAATACGCGTGGGTTATTTTTTAAATTTTTTTCTAAGATCAAAATTTAAGGTAGCCACCATACAATTTTTTTGGACAAAAACCAAAATGTTCAATTTTCTCAAAAACAGATCCTACATTTTCTTTAAACTTCCTCGCAATTTTATTTTTTGGACACTGAAGTATGTTATGTAAAAAAATAATCTGGTAACTTTCATAGAACCGTTTTTTTGATCAAAGGGCACGGTAGTGCCCAGCCAAGTTCTAGCACTACCCCCTTTTTACAGGATCGAACTCAAGCACATTTTTAACCCCCCATAACTTTTAAACCCATAGAGTTAGAAGCTTCAAATTTGAATTACGTATTAACTTCATGGGCACAAAGGCCGTGTAAAAAAAATAATTTTGTTGAACCACTACTTCCTGAGATATTGAACAACAAAAATTTCAAAAACCGTAATTGACTCACTGACTGACTCACTGACTGACTCACTGACTCACTGACTCACTGATCATCAAAATTATGAAGCACTTCTAACAATGGCAGAATCTTAAAACTTGGTACGGTGGTAGGTTTTCGGGTGCATACAAAGGAAAAAATCGAAAATGTCAATTTGCTCATTCAGGGGGCGTGGTATCCACCCACTTTCTAAAACTGGTCGTAGGATCTTAAAATTCGGAATTATTACAGGGTTTCGGTTGAATATAAGGAAAAATATAAGGAAAATATTTTGGTTTCATTTAGGGGCGTGGTTTCCGCCCACTATCGTAAAACGGTCGTAGGATGTTGAAATTTGGAATTCTTGTAAGGTTTTGGTTGAAAAACATAAAAAAAATGAGAAAAAAATCTATTTCCATTTAGGGGCGTGGTATCCGCCCACTTTGTTAAAATGGTCGAAAATGTTTAAATTCGAAATTCTGATAGGGTTTCGGGTGAGTATAAGAGAAAATATAAGTACAAAATTGCAGTTTCATTAAAGGGGCATAGCTGCCACCCACTTTCTTAAAATGGTCGTAGGATGTTGAAAATTAGAATTATGGTTTGCTTAACTACATAAAAGTCCATGAGTTATGGGTTTCACAATGGACCCTTGACGTCTGAATGTGACATCTAGACAGCCAGTCGAACCTAACCTACATATTATTTATTTATTAATTGGCAGAGCAATTATATTGTTAAAGTTTGCATAATGCTTCCATAAAAAAAAAAAAAAAACTTTGCAAAAAGATGTGAAATCAGAACAAAAACATAAAATGTAAAAAAAGAGCCAAGTTCTCTTATGTGCGAACAACACTGTGTAAACAGTTAGCCACCAAAAGTAATGAGATCTAAAAGAACGCCAAGTTCTGACATGTAAAAGTGTTATATTTAATATTTTAAATCATAGAAAATAATACAACAATATTAAAAGAAAATAGAAAATAGTTCGGATGAAAAATTACAAGTTCACTTGGCAAGTTTTTGTTTGAAGCGTGATTAATAACATTTTAAAACTTGAACAGTGAACTTGTAAATTTTCATCCAAACTATTTTCTATTTTCTTTTAATATTGTTGTATTATTTTCTATGATTTAAAATATTAAATATAACACTTTTACATGTCAGAACTTGGCGTTCTTTTAGATCTCATTACTTTTGGTGGCTAACTGTTTACACAGTGTTGTTCGCACATAAGAGAACTTGGCTCTTTTTTTACATTTTATGTTTTTGTTCTGATATAATATGATTTGATCGAAAAATTAAAGTCCGATCAGCGTACTTTTTTCTGAATGTACGTATGTATTGCCCAAATAATTTTTAGTTTTCAAAAAATTTCTAAAATGTTTTTGTATTTAAAAAAAAAAATATTTTTAAACTTTTTTTTCAAAATTCTGTATTTCAAAAACGCATTGATATTAAAAATCGAAATTTACTTATAACATGTATATATATATATATGTATATATACATATATATATATATATATATATATATATATATATACATATATATATATATACATGTTATAAGTAAATTTCGATTTTTAATATCAATGCGTTTTTGAAATACAGAATTTTGAAAAAAAAGTTTAAAAATATTTTTTTTTTAAATACAAAAACATTTTAGAAATTTTTTGAAAACTAAAAATTATTTGGGCAATACATACGTACATTCAGAAAAAAGTACGCTGATCGGACTTTAATTTTTCGATCAAATCATATTATATCAAAAAAACGGTTCTATGAAAGTTACCAGATTATTTTTTTACATAACATACTTCAGTGTCCAAAAAATAAAATTGCGAGGAAGTTTAAAGAAAATGTAGGATCTGTTTTTGAGAAAATTGAACATTTTGGTTTTTGTCCAAAAAAATTGTATGGTGGCTACCTTAAATTTTGATCTTAGAAAAAAATTTAAAAAATAACCCACGCGTATTCGCTCAAACCTCTAATTTTCAAGTTTGAAGTCAATCGTACCAGTAATTAAGGCGCTGTAGGTGCGTTTACAGAGAGACAGGAAGACGAACGCAATCGCCAAACCCAGTTTTTTCGACTTCTCTATCATCATAATGTCATATCTCATCAAAATCTAATTTTTTTGTTTTTTGTACGAATTCAATACTTCTTGCCTTCTTCATACATACTTCTTTGTGTCGCAAGTAAAAACGCACTCGATTCACTTAGATTTTTTTTTTAATAGGCTTTTCATAATTTAATTTACAACACGATCCACGATTTTAGCACTAGCACCTAGGAAAATAAATTTTTTTATGAGTAATCCTTGCATGGTGCATATCATATGCACCTGTATAAGCAAAAGGAAAAAAAATCGCACACAGATGCAAAAATAAACAAGGCAAAAAGATCCATTTGTATGTACATTACTCATTAGACATTTCATTATAAATTATAATATTCTCATCGGTCGGACCTCGGAAAAGGAAAAGAAAAAAAAAGATTCGAGAGAAAGAGGAAACAGAGAGAACATTTCAATAAAGTCAAAAGAGCTTTATAAGCTTTCGTAAGAACAGGCAGGGAGCTTTTCTATGAACAGGCAAAGAACTTTTTTGCCGGTTGATAGTCGATCGTCAATGAAAAGAATATGAACCAATTTTTACTATGGGGATGAGACATCTGTATAATTACTTGTCTGTGCCGATAGCTTATGATGTTGAGAAAACAAATCAAAAAGAATAATTTAAAAAGGATCACATTTTTACCCTGGCACTCATGCAAAGCTTTCCAGATTGAAAAACTCAGTTGTTTTTTCTTCAACTGAATAAGCACAACTTTTAAAAACGCAAATAAAATCAAACGGAAAGAAATGAACAAGATTTTCTTTAAATATTTTTTTGTATTGGTTATTTCAAGTATTGGGTACTACCACCTTTATTCTTGATTACTTCATAAATTCGGGCTGGCATGGAATCGTATAAACTCTTTAAGTAGTCCAGCGAAATTTCTCTCCATGGTAACTTAATGGCTGGAATAAACGATCCTCTGTCCTCAAACTGACGGCCTGACTCATAAACTTTACGTACGAACCATCCCCATTCATTTTCTATACGGTTCATGTCAGGGTGACCATTGAAGCAATTCAAAATTCTGGTCCTGTATCCCACTTTTGACAGTGCGCGACGTTTGGATGGGGTCGTTGTCCTATTGGAACATCCACAAAAATATCCGAAAATGAAGGAAACTTTCTTTCCAATATTCTTTAGTAGCTGATTGCAGTCCTTTTTTTCTCAAATCTTGAAAGTAATAATTAAAACCATCAGGGACATCAAAATTGAAACTCTTCTCATCCGAAAAAACGCGTTGTGCCACACATTTTTGTAGAGTCTAGAAAATCTTAAACGAATATCTTTTCGTTGCTCGTTTAGTGGTGGTTTCTTTTGCAGTTTCAATCGTTTTAAATGATCTGCGCTGTTTGGTTCTTTGTGGACTGTTAAAACACCTGCAGTTACACCAACTTTTTGTTTAATTTTTACCGCGGAGGCACATGAAATGGAAGCACATCTCAAAATTGCTCGTCGATCAACTTCGAATGTTTCCGTTTATTTACCACCTTTCATGTTTTTCTCGTACAAACTTTTGTTTCTGAGGTACGAATAGACAACACTAAGACTCCCATCAATGTTGGTAGCTATAGCACACACGGTCAGTCTTTATTCTTTTAACGAATCAATTTTCAATTAGATTTTGATGAGATATGACATTATGATGATAGAGAAGTCGAAAAAACTGGGTTTGGCGATTGCGTTCGTCTTCCTGTCTCTCTGTAAACGCACCTACAGCGCCTTAATTACTGGTACGATTGACTTCAAACTTGAAAATTAGAGGTTTGAGCGAATACGCGTGGGTTATTTTTTAAATTTTTTTCTAAGATCAAAATTTAAGGTAGCCACCATACAATTTTTTTGGACAAAAACCAAAATGTTCAATTTTCTCAAAAACAGATCCTACATTTTCTTTAAACTTCCTCGCAATTTTATTTTTTGGACACTGAAGTATGTTATGTAAAAAAATAATCTGGTAACTTTCATAGAACCGTTTTTTTGATATAATATGATTTGATCGAAAAATTAAAGTCCGATCAGCGTACTTTTTTCTGAATGTACGTATGTATTGCCCAAATAATTTTTAGTTTTCAAAAAATTTCTAAAATGTTTTTGTATTTAAAAAAAAAAATATTTTTAAACTTTTTTTTTCAAAATTCTGTATTTCAAAAACGCATTGATATTAAAAATCGAAATTTACTTATAACATGTATATATATATATATATATATATATATATATATATATATATATATATATATATATATATATATATATATATATATACTTGAATAAGCATAAGAAAAAACAGCTCCGAGGATAAAAAAAAATAAATAAAAAATTTCTTAAGAAATCTTATGACATCAATTTTTGCAGATTGAATCTATTTTGGAGGTACATATTTAAATTTTTATTTATGAATTTAATTTTTTTTTATTTTTTAATGTTTTTTTATGAGTTATAATTTGGAGCACAGGAGCAGTTCGTACAGCTCAGTCGTGCAGATAATTATTAATTATTATTATTATTTTTATAATTATTATTATATTATTATAATTATTTAATTCAGAGTGATTTTAACATTCTTTTTATTTATTGCAAGTTGAAGTTAATTTAAGATTGAATTGTGATTTTAATATAAAATAAGAGAAGCGCGTGGCTCTCAAGGTGAGAAAGGTGGGAAAGGTGAGAGCAGGTTGTTGAAAAGCAAAGTGCGTTTTGGTGTTTATTTGTTCTATGTTATTTTAGTTATCTTTTCATTTGAAATTGCAGTTTGACTGTTTACAGCATAACAATTGCTTATATTTATTGAAATAAAAACTACGGCTTATCAGCAAAAGTAAGTTTATATTATTTCTAGTTAATTCTTAAGGTCGGTTAAGAGTCCACAAATCAACTATGGACTTTTAACCCACCGGAATGGGTTAGAAATCCACAAAAAAATGGACCATAGTGGCATAGTAGTCTATAAATTAAACAAAATATGAAGAAAGGAAAACAGAAGATAAATTTTTTCTTTGTCATAAAGAATACGAATATAGCTGATATTTTAAATTTCAATAAATTCAAAAGCTACATACACTCCGCTTCAACTGAATAAGCACACATTTTTTCAAAAGTTTGTTGTCCATTTTTTCTTAACTTTGAACGTTAATGCATCGTTTGATGATGCTAACCAATAGCTTATGATGTTGAGAAAACAAATCAAAAAGAATAATTTAAAAAGGACCACTATTTTTTCCCTGGCTCGCATGCAAAGCTTTCCAGATCGAAAAACTCAGTTTTTTTTTGCGTCAACTGAATAAGCACAACTTTTAAAAATGCAAATAAAATCAAACGGAAAGAAATGCACAAGATTTTCTTTAAATATTTTTTTTATTGGTTATTTCTAGTATTGGGTACCACCACCTTTATTCTTGATTAATTCATAAATTCGGGCTGGCATGGAATCGTACAAACTCTTTAAGAAGTTTAGCGAAATTTCTCTCCATGGTAACTTAGTGGCTGCCATAAGCGATTCTCTGCCCTCAAACTGACGGCCTGACTCATAAACTTTACCTACGTACCAACCATCCCCATTCATTTTCTATACGGTTCAGGTCAGGTATATAGGGCGACCGTTGAAGTAATTCAAAATTCTGGTCTTGTGTCCCACTTTTGACAGTGCGTGACGTTTGGATGGGGTCGTTTTCCTATTGGAAAATCCATTTGTAGGGTCCAACAATATCCGAAAATGAAGGAAACCTTCTTTCTAATATTCTTTTGTAGGTAATTGCAGTCGTTTTTGACGTTTGAAACTCAAGCTCAATAGTCCCATAGTAGCTAACTGCTCCCCATATCATAACTCCACCTTCTCCACCATGATGCCACGCTAAAAATCGTTCTTCTTTTCTCAAATCGTGAAAGTAATAATTAAAACCATCAGGGACATCAAAATTGAAACTCTTCTCATCCGAAAAAACCGTGTTGTGCCACACATTTTTCCAACTCACATCAAGTCTAGAAAATCTTAAACGAATATCTTTTCGCTGCTCGTTTAGTGGTGGTTGAAATGATCTGCGCTGTTTGGTACTCTGTGGACTATTGAAACACCTGCAGTTACACCAACTTTTTGTTTAATTTTTACCACGGAGGCACATGAACTGGAAGCACATCTCAAAATTGCTCGTCGATCAACTTCAAATGTTGCCGCTTTTTACCACCTTTCATGTTTTTCTCGTACAAACTTTTGTTCCTGAGGTACGAATAGACAACACTAAGACTCCGATCAACGTTGGTAGCTATAGCACGCACGGTCAGTCTTTATTCTTTTAACGAATCAATCTTAACTCGTCCGACACTATTAAAGCTTCTGATCTAACCATCTTTTCTTAAATTTTAAATAAACGGTTAAATGTCACTTAGAACACTTCAACTTTTGATTTGGTATACCAATTAACTTAAAACTCTAAGAACCAAGGAAGATAATGAGAGTGAAAGATCGTGTGCTTATTCAGTTGACGCAAAAAAAACTGAGTTTTTCAATCTGGAAAGCTTTGCATAAGAGCCAGGGAAAAAATAGTGGTCCTTTTTAAATTATTCTTTTTGTTTTGTTTTCTCAACATCATAAGCTATCGGTTAGCATCATCAAATGATGCATTAACGTTCAAAGTTAGGAAAAAATGGACAACAAACTTCAGAAAATTGTGTGCTTATTCAGTTGAAGCGGAGTGTATGTATGTATATTGAAAAAATGAAACACAAATTATAACCACCCTTCAGAGCAACCTTAGAATAATTATATTTAACACATATATTGTTAAAATGCAATGTGATTTGCTTGAATCTAATTGAAATAGAGAACTACATATCTGAATTTGTCCAAGCTTGACAATTAATTAACTTTCTGCGTTAATTTAAGCATGCAGTAAAATACAAATTTTGTAGAAAAATTCAACGAATTCTCGTTCTTCCGGTGTGTTTTCACTATATCACAAAAATAAAAATTCCATACAGCTTTCGATTTTCCCTCTTATTTTCTGACTTTCCAGTAAGATTGACCCAAAAAAATTATTTTTTCATTAAGGCTATATCTACAGTGAAAATTTTACAAAAAACTTTGTATTTGGGGATTGAGCGGATTAAGAGTCCCAACCGGACATACAAATACAAACATACCAATGCACTTTAAATTCTAAGCAAAAACTTGATTTTAGGTATTGAAGTTCTTCGTTCTCTCGACAGAGTTTTCCGAGTTCCCAATCCAAAATTTTCCATTTTTCCATTTGAAAATCATTGCACCTACAATTTCATGAAATTTTCCTTCTGAAAACCAATGAATTTTCCAAACTTTTCATCAAGAACTTTCTATATTCCATTCAAAACCCGTTTTGAAATTTTCCAGTTTTCCAGGTTTTTCCATTTTTTTTTTAAGAAACCATCACTGTATACAGTATTAACCATGAAAGTTTCACAAATATCTGTTGGGCCATATCAGAGTCCATAAAAGACATACAAACATACATCTTTTTTAACATATAAAAAAGAAAACAGAAGAAAACATTGTTATATAAAATAAAAGCCTTAAATGACAAATACAAATAAATTATTTTTGATATACCTATTGATTGATATAGTTCCCGAAATTTCAATGTCTTGGAAAAGAATAAAATGCTGCTTAAAATGTTATCAAGCAACAAAAAATTAATTTCCGGAAATCAAATTATTAATGTATTCCAAATTATAACCCATAAGAAATAGGAACATGTAATTTAAATTCATAAATAAAAATTTAAATTGAAATATGTACCTCAAAAATATATTTAATTTGAAGAAAAATGATGTCATAAGATTTATGAAGAAATTGTCGTTTTTTTTAAAATTAATTTCTTATATATAAATTTTTTCGAAAATGTCTTAAAATTAATTTTGATATGCAGTATTCAAAAATATGTATTTTATAAGTAAACTAGCCGACCCCGCGAACTTCGTCTCGCCACCCTTCAGAGAAACTCCAGAATAATCATTATGATTAACACAGATATTGAAATGCAATGTGATTTGCTTGAATCCAATTGAAATAGACAAATTTCAAAAACTTCTGTTTTGACTTTTTCACAAAAATCAGAATTCCCAGAATTCCAAACAGCTCACGGTTGTCCCCCTTATTTGCTGACTTTCCCGTAAGATTGTCCCAAAAATTTATTTTTATACAATGAAAATGTTATTTAAATGCATTGAGGATTGACCGGATTAAGAGTCCAAACCGGACATACAAACAAACCAACGCACCTTAAATTCCTTGAAAAAACTTGATTTAAAGTCTTGAAGTTCTTCGTGCTCTCCAAGAGTTTTCCGAATTCCCAATCAAAAAATTAAGATTTTTCTATTTCAGAATCAGTGCACTTTCTATTTTCCATTGGAAAACCCATTTTGAAATTTTCCAGTTTTCCATTTGAAAAACAATGCACCTGCAATAATATGCAATTTTCCCAATGAGTTTTCCGAGTTTTTCATCAAGAACTTTCTGTTTTTCCATTCGAAAACCCATTTTGAAACAAAAAAATCCAAGCAAAAAAAAATCAAATTTCCGACCTTTGTTTGGTTTTCCAGTTTTTCCACTCTTCCATGAGGTTTTTCCAAATTTTTTTTTTCACAGAAATCATCACTGAATGCAACAGTATGAACCATGAAAATTTCACAAATATCTGTTGGGCCATTTCGGAGTCTATAAGAGACATACAAACAAACAAACAAACACACATCCATTTTTATTTATATAGAGATAGAGATTCCAATTTTTAATATCGATCAGTTTTCGAGATACGGAATTTTGAAAAAAAGTTTAAAAATACAAACAAATTTTGAAATATTTTTAAATACAAAATATTATTTTGGCAATATGTATATACATACTCCCAATTAACTAAATTCAGTGATCGGACTTTTGTTTTCTTATCTCATAAAAAAAAAAACACAAAACATTTCTTTTTACATAAAATACATCAGTGTTTTGAAAAAAAAAAATCGACGAAGTTTAAAAAAATCGTAATCGTAAATTGACACTTGGCCAAAAAATTGTGTGGTGACTTGGCCAAAAAATTATGTGGTGACTAGCCTAAATTTTTATATTAAAAAAAAAACACCCACGCAAATTCGTTCAAACCTCAAATTTTCAAATTTACAGACAGGCAGTTTGACGTAATCGCCGGACGCACTTTTTCTACTTCTATATCATCGTAATGTCATATCTTATCAAAATCTCAACTTTTTTTTATGAATTCAATACATGCCATATACATTTAGATTCTATATATCGCAAGTAAAAATTCCCTGAACATGTAGCACAGTTCGCAAAGCCACCGAATTTGGTTGTCTGTTGGAAAAGTCTTGGCGATGAAATTCGTTTTCAACTCTAAACGTTCCAACTGTGAAGATGAAGATTCGGAATATCTGAAAATTGATTGGAATGCTATTTTGCAAAATTATACCGAAGAACAAATTCCAATATCATGTCAAGAGGCAGACGAAATTGTTCACTTGAGAGAGACTAGCAATATTGAGGAAGAAGCCATTCTAATAAGGGTAACGGAAGTCAATGATCTAGCCACTAGATATTTTGTTGGGTATTGCCTTTTTAAATGTTTACAAAAATGAACAAAATATGTGACATAAAATTGTTATAATTGTTTTCTTGATAATTGTTTTTCTGTGGAAACATGTAAATGGATTATTGATAGAAAATAAAACATAAAAAGATACCATAAGAAAAAAATTCAGGAATTGGCTTATGTATTTTAGAAAAAAAAAATCATAAGCATTCTTGAAATATCAGACAAATTTAAATTGTTTTTACTCGACCAATTCTGTTATCGCTTCAAATATTTTTTTTTTCTCTATCTTACGTACATACGTATAGGCACTTAGGCAGGTAGACGCATTTTTTTTCTTATATTTCCCTTGCCTTAAGAAGATCAACAGGAAGACATAGCTAGATATTATTCGATTTCGTGTGCGGCAATTATAAGGGTTGAAAGAGAATAAGGCAAGGAAGAAAACGAAAAAAAGGGCAGATGTCTTACCGTTTTCATAAACAAAAGAAGACGAAAGATTTTCATGCAAGCTTTGAAAGAAAGCTTTTTTTTAGCGAATTTCGATTTCATAGGACACTTTTTTCCATATGGATAAGACATCTGTATAATTACTTGTCTGTGCTATCGGTTAGCATCATCAAACAATGCATTTGCATTAACGTCCAAAGTGAGGAAATAATGGACAACAAACTTTTGAAAAAATGTGTGCTTATTCAGTTGAAGCGAAGTGTATAACTGTTGTAACTTGATAAGTTTCTGAAAGAGATCGAGGTTAAATAAAAAAGCACGTTCTTACGCTTTGAGTTCAGGAATAAGAAGAAAGAAGATTTTATTTCATCTTTAAAAGAAGGTTATAAAGAATATAAGTATAAAGAATAAAGAACAAAACGGTGCTGCCAATAGATAATGTTGTCGGTAGCGTTGCCAACATCTCCCCCCTTAAAAGAGTTCGTAATCTCTCAGGTAAGCTGGTGGCCTTCGTTGACGATGACGTGGAGATGGAGAACGCCTTGAAATTTGATTTGGCTCTATGTTTACATCTGATGATTCAATGTTGGATGTTTGAGAAGTTGTATCGGAATCACATCGTATTGATGGAACTGATGATGCTGCAATCATTTCTTGAGGTTGAATCTCGAAGACATCAATTAGTGTATCAAACGGTATTCGATTCTCTTTGCGAAGTATTCCGTTCCCGTATCTTGGAATCATCTGATCTATGTGGGAACGAATGAGTTCGTTTCGGCGTCTTGACTGGTTTTGGATACGAGTTGTGTACATTACCTTGCCTACACGTTCAATCACTGTCCCAGGAGTCCAATCGAACTTGTTGTTCGTGCCATGAATCTTAACATAAACTGCGTCACCAACCTTGAACGATTTTGACTTCACACTATGCTTTCGATTGTACTGCTGCTCAGGGTATTGTTGGTTGGTTACTTCATCTGACACAAGACACTTTGATGGCAGCAGCAAGTCAAGTGTTGAACGCAATCGGCGTCCGATGAACAATTCAGATGGACTTCTATTATCTGTGCTGCGATTCGGTGTTGCTCGATATGTGGTCAGAAAAGATTCCAATTGATTTTGTGGTGCTCCTTCCCCTTCCAATTTCTTGAGTGCGCGCTTGAATGTGTCCACGAATCGTTCCGCCTGGCCGTTTGACTGTGGGTGGTACGGTGCGGTTCGAATGTGTTTAATTCCACGTTCTCTACAAAATTGCTGAAAGTGTGCACTGGTAAATTGAGTACCATTATCACTTACGATAATTTCAGGGTTTCTGAATCTTGAAAATAGACTTGACAATATGTCAATGGTGTCCAAAGTTGTTATTTTGTTCATTGCAAATACCTCCGGCCACTTGGAGTAGGCATCTACAACGATGAGGAAGAACTGACCTTTAATCGGACCAGCAAAGTCGACGTGTATGCGCGTCCAAGGTCCCTCAGGTTTCGGCCATGGTTGTAAAGGCACACGAATTGGTGATTTGCTGACTTCGATGCACTTAGGACAGCGCTGAACATACTCTTCTATGTGTTGGTCTATTTTGGGCCAATAGACGAAACTTCTGGCTAGACTCTTCATGCGGAACTGTCCCGGATGATCTTGGTGAAGTCAGGCAAGTACTTGACGTTGGAAACACTCTGGAACAACGATTCTTTAACCGAACATCAAGCAATGGTTTGAAACTGATAGTGACGATCTACGGTTGTAGAAGGGAATGATTGGTGTACTCATTTCGGATGTGTTGGGCCAACCATTTGTCACATATTTTATTACAAGTTGAAGTGTTGTTGATTGCTCTGTTTCACGAACTATATCTGCGTGTGTCAATGGAAATGTTGAAATAGCGTTGACTAATGTCGATCGGATATCTGATTCTAGCGTGACGGATACGACAGTATCTTCATTACTTGTTTCGTGTGAATTGATCAGTCTTGACAGAATGTCGGCATGTCCGAAGTG
Source organism: Sphaerophoria taeniata (assembly GCA_943590905.1). Taxonomy (NCBI): domain Eukaryota; kingdom Metazoa; phylum Arthropoda; class Insecta; order Diptera; family Syrphidae; genus Sphaerophoria; species Sphaerophoria taeniata. The sequence goes on along the minus strand of OX016541.1, from coordinate 85,972,321 downwards.
GTCAGTTTTGACGTATTCGATCTTGAAATCGTAAGCCTTCAATGTTAACGCCCAGCGCTGAAGTCGGTTGGCAGTATAAACTGGAATACCTTTCTTGGAACCGAAAATCGCTAGAAGCGGCTTATGGTCCGTTTGGAGCACAAATTGTCGTCCGTAAACCATCCGATGAAATTTGGTTACAGCAAAAATGAGGGCCAGTCCCTTTTTTTCTATTTGGCTGTAATTTTGTTCGCTGCTGGTAAGTGTCCTTGAAGCATGATGAATTGCCTTTACTTTTCCGTCTTTGAACCGATGGATGTAGAATGCATGCGCCAATCCCGCGGTTGGATGCATCACCAGCGACGATCAATTCTTGGGCTGGGTCAAAATGAGTAAGTAGCAGGTCTGACTGTAGGATCTCCTTAAATTTTTCGAAAGATTGCTGACACTCTGGAGTCCACGACCATTCCGAATTCTTTTTAAGCAATTCATTTAATGGGTAGCGTAGTTCATGCATGTTGTGAACGTATTTGCAGTAAAAATTGATGGCTCCAAGGTAGGATCGCAGTGTGGCAAGGTCTGTTGGTGCTGGCATTTAGGCAATGACTCGTGTCTTGGCTGGATTTGGATGAATGCCGTTGCTGTCAATGATATGACCTAAATACTCGAGTTCATGCATTGCCATGGTGCACTTTTCAGCCTTGATTGTGAATCCGAAAAGCTGGATGCGCTCAAAAAGTCGTCGCAGATTTTTGTTGTGATCTTCGATGCTTCTTCCCGTCACAAGGATGTCATCCAGATATGCTGATGTTCCCGAGAGCCCCGTAATCATCATGTCAATGACTTGCTGGAATGCGCCTGGTGCAACTTTAACACCGAATGGCAGGCGATTGTATCTGAATAATCCACGATGTGTGTTCATTGTTAAGAGTTCACGAGAATTTTCATGTACCTGTACTGGAAAGAAAGCATCGGAAAGATCAATAAGACTAAATATTTTGCAATTCGATAACTTGGAAAAAATGTCTTATGGTGTGGGCAGGGGATATGGGTACGGCTGCAAGACGTCATTCAATCCAGTTGAAAAATGTGCACAGATTCTAGTTGAGCCATTACTTTTCCGAACTGCGACTATGGGCGCTGCCCATTTGGAGTAATCTACTAATCTGCTTGAATTACACCCAGTTCTTGGAGTCGGGTGAGCTCTTTGTCGATTTCTGCTACTGCTGCAAATGCTACTGGTCGTTTTGGTCGAAATACAGGTTGGGAATTGGGCTTCACTCGAAGTTCTACTTGAAACTTTGTACAGAGTCCTGGACTGTCACGAAAAACAACTGGGAAAAGAGATTTGATATTCTCTTTGATTCGATTGCTTTCGGCAGGAACAGTTGTCGAGTTCATGTTCACCGCATTGCAAATGGAATTGATTGGTACTTCCCAGATTCCGAGCTGATTTATCCAATCGATGCCGAGAAGGTTGAGGTTTTGAATTGGCGTCAGGTAGCACGTGCCTATGAATGAACGCTGACCTAACTCGACAGTGCATTTGCACTCGGAATTGATTTCCATTATGTTACCTGATGCGTTTCGAACTGTTTGGCTACTTGGTTGGCAGCTTGGTTTCCCAATTCGTCTCCACATGTCCTCACTGATTAGAGTTATGTTGGAGCCGGTGTCGATCTGGAGTATACATTGAACGCTGTTGATAAATACTTTGATGTATTTTCGGCTGTCGTTAATTTGCAAATTGTTGACAGTTGTAATTACATTTGAGTATCTTGACGACTGCTTTGATCTCTTTCTCTCCAACGTGTCACAAAATCCGTCCTTGTGACCCTTTTTGTTGCATTTGTGGCATATGTGTTTCTTATATGTGCAGTCTCTTGCGTAGTGCATATCGCCACAGAACCAGCAAGGGTTTTTTGGTGTGGACTTTGCCTTCTTGTTGTAAATCTTACGTGGTGCATCTTGCTGTTTTTGTTTTTGGGGTGGGCGATTTTGACTATGTAACGCATTGACGTTGTTAACCTCAATAAGTGCAGTGTCACTCTTTAGTCTGGTTATTCGATGACATTCGTTCAACAGACTCTGGAGGTTGATTTTTGTTTGGTCTGGTCCGTCAATTGTGGAGAGCAATCTTGTTCGGATATCACTATACTGGTGTGATTGGAGTCCGCATACAAAAACAAGACATTTAAACTGGTCCGGTGTCAATTCCGAAAGTTTAAATTCTTCGCAGTTCTTGTTTACTTTTGCTGCGTATTCGTTGAAATCTTCAACCTCGGACTTGCTTAGCTGCATGCATTTGTAGCGTGTACTGAAAAGTGACTCGTGACTTCCAAAAATATTTGTGAGACTCTTCACTGTTTCGTTGAAGGATATATCTTTGGGGGACTTTGGAAGGATCGAGTTTATATATAATTGGTGACATCGCGTACTGAGCTTTCTTAGTAGCAACCGTGTCTTCGCTTCTTCTGGAAGATTAACAGCATCTTCTGTGAAAAGGCTTTCGTAGCGGAGATACCATGCATTAAAAGTAATGTTGCTCTCTGGCACAAAGTCAAATTCGGCGATACTTTGCCCCAAACTTTCCATACGGAACTCAGTGTCGCTTTTTTCGCTTCGGTCATTGGGACTCTTGTTTGCAGAGCCACTGCCTGCAAGCGTTGTTGCCAATTGCTTCAAGAACTCTTTATTATTTTGTTGTTGCAGTTTATTTTCCTGCTGTTGGAGTGTAATAAATTTTACGAGAGTTGTACTAAGCTCCTCCATTTTTAATTAATTTTCCGTGATCCTCGTCGCCACTGTTGTAACTTGATAAGTTTCTGAAAGAGATCGAGGTTAAATAAAAAAGCACGTTCTTACGCTTTGAGTTCAGGAACAAGAAGAAAGAAGATTTTATTTCATCTTTTAAAGAAGGTTATAAAGAATATAAGTATAAAGAATAAAGAACAAAACGGTGCTGCCAATAGATAATGTTGTCGGTAGCGTTGCCAACAATAACATGAAATGATTTTTGGTCCTAGGGGCAATTAATATTCATCACGTTTCACAGTATTTATTTAAATAAAAAGAAATACTTGTTTCCTTTTAAAGTATAGATACCTCATTTAAAACAATAGTTTTTGCTTTACAGATCAAATTAATTTTCTTGCTCAGTTTGATGTATGATGGTGATGCATGTACATAGAATTTTGATGGACAACAGCATAGGTTAGGGTTAGGTTAGGTTAAGCAGGCTGATGTCGTCACCATCACACTTAGATCAATGTAGATCCATTGTGGTACCCCAAAGTGTTGTAACTTCCTGAAAAATAAATAACCTATGAATCATGTGGTTCGTTTAACCATTTAGAGGTCTTGAAAAGTAAGCTTTTGCCTGGTAGTTCTGATAGTTCCTCTAGTTCATTGAAGAAGAAGTTGCCTAGAGTTTTCTTCCTAGTAAGACAGAGTGAAGGACAGTGGCAGGCAGAGAAAATGAGCAGTGTCTTCGTGCTCATTCTGATCACCATAGCCTCTACAAAGGTCATCCCTACTAAGCCCCATCTTCTTCTTATGGTAGCCGAGTAGGTTGTGTCCTGTAATAATGCCGATAAGGGATCTTTGGGAGGGTTTATTAAGGCCGTGTGCGAATTCAGTTAAAAATGGGTTAAAACTTGACGTTTGGTTAAATTTTGACACTTCGCATTTAATAAAATTATTAGACTAGCTGTGGAGCAGGTTAAAATATGACAGTAGTGGTTAAAAATTCATCCATTTTTATTTTTTAACCACAATTCATCCAATTCGCACACGGCCTAAGTGTTAAAATCCAATCGGATCTCTTCTTATCGTATTTAGACCATAGCTTCCTGGTGTTAACACAGGTTTCTAGGAGATTCCATCTGTTGTTGGATTTTTGAATGATGATTTTACTGACGTTATGTTTCAGTTCACATAACGGTATTCCTATGTGATGTTCTATGAGACAGGGTTCCAGTGTAGAGCCTTTTCTTGCAAGTTCATCTGCCTTTTCGTTGCCTGGTACATCACTGTGGCCAGGAACCCAGCAGAGTCTTACGCTATGCTGTGTGCCAAGAACCTTAAGCTCTTCGCGACAGCAAGAAACAAGCTTCGACTTGATTTGGGTGGCAGAGATAGCTTTTATTGGTGCTTGGCTATCAATGAAAAAAGTGGTGTCCGCGTGTGATATCGCCATCATGGATATATGTTTAGCAGCGTTTTTCACTGCCAAGATCTCAGCTTGGAAGACGCTGCTATGGTCGGGGAGCCTGAATTATTTGGTGAGTGGCAAGGTTGAGGCTTTCAGAGTAGAAGCCTGCACCTACCCCAGTGTTCATTTTTGAACCATCGATGTAGATGGTAATGGTTGAGTCGTTAAAGTAGGGCACACTATTTTCCAAATCTAGTCTATTGGGGAACCTAGTACTAAAAGATTTGTTGAAATCTAAGTAAGGGGTCATATAATCTATGTAGATATTGTTATCTACGTATTTCGTAAGAATAGCTGCGTGGCCACTCTGGCTAGTTTTCCAGATGTTGGTTTGGCTGAGCCTGAGGGCGTTGTTTGCTGCTGATTCTTGGACGAATAGATCTATTGGGGGGAGATTGAGGATCGTTTCTAAACCCGCAGTTGGGGTAGTCCTCATCACACCACTAGTACAGATACAAGCCATTTTTTGTACTTTGGTAAGTGTTTTTAAATTCGTGGATTTCTCCAGCGCTTTCCACCAAACCAAACTGCCATAAGGTTAGAATCGCTCTGACAATGGCAGTGTACATCCACATGACTGTTTTGGGGTTTGGTCCCCAATTTCTACCCAGAATCTTGTTGCATGAGTAGAGTGCGATCGTGGCTTTCTTATATCTTTCTTGGATATTTGGACACCAGTTAAGTTTTTTGTCCAATATAACTCCGAGGTATCTCGTTCGGTCGGAGATTTTTAGTGTGGTGTTATCTATTTTTGGTATTTCAAACGGAGGAATTTTCCTTCTGTTTGTAAAATGAACCAGTTCTGTTTTAAAGGGGTTTACCTTAAGACCGCATTTCTTGGTCCAGTTGCTGACCCTTGATAATGCGCTTTGTAATTGTTCGCTAATAGTGGTAAGGTATTTACCCGTCACCAAAAGCGCTAAGTCATCAGCGTAGGCTACCACTACTATACCGTAATTCCTAAATTTTATTAGGATCTCGTTCATCACTAAGATCCATAATAATGGTGAGAGAATTCCACCTGCGGGGTTCCTCTAGATGCGTACATCTCTAAGTGTGCGTTACCAAGTTTAAAAAACGTTCACCCAAGTCCAAATAATTAGAAAGAAAAAAACGATCTGTTTAATATAATTCAGGTTTTAATAATTCCATTAAATAGAAGTTTACTGACTATAAATGGATAACTGAACTATGATTATTATGAATGTATATGTATTACAGAAAAAAGCTTTAAATATATATAAACATATGCAATTCAATCAAGAAAGAAAATAATACAGTACCACTACCAATATAGATTTAATTTACAATATAATGAATAGTGTTGATAGATGATATTTACAAAAGATTTTTGACTTCCTCCCGCCAGAAAAGTTTAAGATGAATTAGAAATTTCTAATGGGTACAGCAGTTGGATTGGCCTTCGTAAAATTGAACCGCTAGAAAGCCTTATCTCACAGGCTTGAATTTTACCGTCTCGTCCAGGAAAAACTTTTTGTATTACAGCCAAATGCCAAAGAGGTCGAGGCAATGATGCGTCTTCTACTAATACCACTTCGCCGACTTTTAAATTGGAATCGGCGTAATTTTTGACATGGTGTAAGGTTCTAAGTTGAAGAAGGTATTCCTTAAACCACCTCTTCTTGAAAGCAGCTATGAAAATTAGGCGCTACTTCCATTGCTTTCGTAATGCATTACCCGTTTGATTTTCAGATGAAAAGTCCTGTGGAGGTCCGCATGGTCCATTGAGAAAGTCAGCAGGAGTAAGTGGTGCAAGGTCTAATGGGTCATCCCCCATATACGTTAAGGGCCTCGAATTCACCACACATTCAACTTCCGTTAGCAATGTATACAGTTGATCGTTACTAAGACTGGCTCGTAGTACAGCTGCTCTTAAAGCTGTTTTAACCACCCCCACCAAACGCTCCCAAAAACCTCCCCACCATGGAGCTCGTTCAACAATGAATTTCCAAGTAATTCGAGAGTCACTCAAAAATCCGAGAAAACGTTCACTGGATCTTATATTTCTTAGCTGTTGGAACTCAGCGGATGACTTCTTGAAAGTTGTAGCGTTGTCAGAGTATACTATGCGAGGAACTCCTCGCCGAGCAATGAATCTTCTTATTGCAAGAATGCAACTCTCAGCTGTAAGATCGTTTGTGTATTCGAGGTGTACAGCACGAACGGCTGCACACGTGAATAATAAGATGTAGAACTTCTTTCGATGACGGACCGGCGAAGTCAACACCAGTTACTTCGAATGCTCTAGATGACAAGACTCTATCCTTTGGAAGAGGTGCAAAAGGTTGCGTTGCTGATTGACCTCGAAGAAGCTTGCAAACGAATCAATTTTTGATGACAGTCTTTACTATTTGCCTTCCTCTTATAATCCAGTATTTTGAGCGTAGGTGTGAAAGAACTTCTGAGGTACCACCGTGAAAGATCCTTGCATGAAGATCAATCACTATAAGTTTCGTTATATGAGAAGACTTCGGTAAGATGATTGGATGAGCGATGTTTATATTATTTTCAACATCTTGGAGACGGCCACCCACTCGCAAAATCTTGTTGGTATCATCTAAAAACGGAAGCAGAGATAATAATTTAGAGTTAGGAGGCATGCCTTTTTTTCCTTGTAGAGATGAAATCTCGTTATGAATGTACTGGCTTTGAACTTGACGGATCCAGTAAACTTCAGCCTTTGCGATATCTTCAGCAGAGATATAATCAAATTTGCGCTTTCTAAATTTCTCAATAGCTCGAAAAAAGCAAGCAGTTACACGAAGAAGATGAGTCAATGTACTAAAATCTTTAGCGTTAAGAATTGGTTCGGTATAATGCAGTTGTACATCATCCTCATCTAGGTTATCGTCTGCCTGTAAAGATAGAGCACACAAAGCAACTGTATTAGCAGTATTGGCATTATGAATCGTCGGCCAGAAAGGTATATCCTTCATTAGCCAAGAAGGACCGTTAAACCAAATCGAAGATCGAATGAGGGTCGATGCACTAATACCTCTAGTAAGGAGATCTGCGGGGTTTTCCACGCCAGGACAGTGTCGCCAGGTTGACATTGTTGACAAAGCATTTATTTCGTTGACGCGATTTTCGACAAACGGCTTCCAACGTTTATTCGTTCCCTGAAGCCAATAAAGCACAATTTGGGAGTCCGTCCATAGAAAAGTATCAGAAATAGTGATCCGGAGATTGGCTTTCAAATACTCAAGCAAACGAGCAGCAACCAACGCTGCCGTTAGTTCCAATTTCGGAATAGTTAGTTCATTTTGGTCATCGTTTTTTAGAGGCGCAACTCTGTTCTTTGCGCAAACGAAATTAACCGTAATTTCACCATTACAATAAACAGTTCTCGCGTATGCTACGGCACCGAATGCATGCTTACTTGCATCGGCAAAAACGTGTATTTGAGTTAATCCCTCTTCGCTTGTTGACAAATACCTTGGAATACCTATTTCGCTGAGTTCGTTGATTTCATTACGACAGGTTTCCCAAATGCACTGCAAATCTGTAGATAACACCTCGTCCCAATCTAGTTTTTCGCGCCAAATTTGTTGGAATAAAATCTTCAGACGAACAATCCATGGGGAGAGCACACCAAAGGGGTCAAATATTATAGCCATGATTCGTAAGACCCTGCGTTTGGTTCCTTGCATAGAGCCGGAGTCCAGTAAACTCAGCACAGAGTTAAAATCTACTTGAAGTTCGTCTGTTGCTATCACCCATCGTAAGCCAAGCACCTTTGGCGTAGCTGAAAATTGTTCCTCCTCTGCAAAGCAATCTCTAACATGAGGGTTATTTGAGTTCCACTTACGTAGTTTCATTGATGCGGTTTTAAATATACTAGTGGCGTTACGATAGACTACTGTGGCGGAATTTTCATCATGGAGAGACGCAACCAAATCGTCCATATAGAAGCTGGTTTTCAGTAGCTCACAAGTGAAACGACGAGACATTGCCGTCTCCTTTTCCGCTTGATTTGAAGCTTCTTTAATCAGCTCTTGAAGCGTTGCACCAAGAATATAAGGACTGCTTTTTACCCCAAATGTTAAACGCGTCATTCGGTAAGCCCTCACTGCAGGTAGTATCTTCTCGTTAACAATCTTTTCGGCAAACCACAGGAACCGGTGGCTGTCTCGATCGGATGGTTTGAGCAATATTTGTAGAAACGCCTTCTCAATGTCTGAAATGAGACCAACTTTTCCTACTCGAAAATTTAGAAGAATAAGCAAAAGATCAGGTAAAAAGTTCTCCCCTACTTCTAAAACGTCGTTTAGCGATGAATAGTTTGGTGCGTGGGAGGACGCATCAAAAACAATACGGAGTTTGGTTGTTTCCTTATCTTCTCTGAACACTGGACGGTGTGGTAAATAGTACAGAACGTTGTCGTTAACCAAATTCTCTGATACCGGCTCAACAATCCCCGATGATAACATCTCGGTCATAGCCTCATCGTAATCAATAATTTTCCCAGCCGCGCACAGTTTTCTCACAAGTGATTGCATCCGTATGAATGCAACGGTTCGATTATTATGAAGTGGAAATTGCTTTCCATGGAAGCGATGCTTCAAACCTGTCACCCTTTCTGTAAACATGCAAGGAAACATCAGCACTTACCACTCTTTTATTTTTAGAAGCGATTCCCAAAACGTCTAGCTTCCAAAATCTCTGGATATCTTCACAGTCACAGACGTTGAGTGAGATTGCACAGATGGAATCGGATCCTTTCTGTTCCGTGGTCGATGGTCCTTGAATTGTCCATCCCAAGATTGTGTTGATTGCTGTTAACTTTTCTGTCAGACGCTTGTGCTCTCCTGTTGCGAATTGCCAATATGCATCGGCACCGATCAGCACACTTATTCCATCTTCTAGTGATTGCCCATGAGCACGATTATCGGCTAACTGCAGATTCATTGTTGAAACAACTTGGTCGTTCAGATAGACCATCAAAGCAAATAGCTGGAACCTCAATTGCATCTACCACTACGGCTTGATCATCAAATTGGCTACGAAGCACCAAACGGACTCTATTACACAGTTTACTTGGCTTTGGTTTATCACTTCCAAAGGTGATAACGCTCAGATTATGCTCCCCCACAACAGGTAAATTTAAACGACGTGCTATAGTTGACTTAATGAACGAGAGCTGGCTTCCTCCGTCCATGACAATGCGAACAAACAAAGAAAGGGTAGAACTTTCACTGCTTGCATAAGCACATGCTGTTTGCAAATACGTAATACCTTTTTTAACTCGATCAGAGGTGTACAGATTCACTGCTGAATCGTTGTTGACAACTACAGGCTTAGGACTATTCTTTGGAGAATACGAAGGATCGCACATACTGGTAGCGTGATGTCCATTGCAGGTTTTGCAGGTGATTCCTTTTACTCGGCACATCCTGGAATTGTGACCCTTTTTGCAGCATCGAAAGCACCTTCCGTCCGTAATTAGCATTTTTTTCTTCTCAGGAATACTCTTCGTACAGCTACAATCCTTAGATTCGTGGCTTGTGCTTCTACAAAAAAAGCAAAAATTATTATCTTTCGCTAATGTAAACAAACCAAGTGCAGTTTTGACAGGAGCTTTTGATGAATGTGTATTTGTCACGGTCGAGCGAGATATACTTTGCTTCGCTTTGTTTGCCTTTTCCAGGGACTCGACTTCTCTTTTCAAAAATTTTAGCAGAGAACTTACGTGTTTGTCAGCAATTGTAATCGATGAAGTTTCTGAGGTTGATGCATTGCTTCTATTATCATCTTCATTCTCTTGGCTATCACTTTGGACATTTAAACTTGAGTCTTCATAATAACGATGAAAATCGACTCGTAATTCATTTGGTATGCAACGCAACAAAACACCTTTTAACATCACAAAATAATTTGACGACGGAATGCCTAAGGCCGAGAGCGAGCGAGTAGAAGATAATACTGAGGTGTATAGCCATCTCAGACTGCAAGCATCTGTTTTAGATGAAACGGGTTGGATAGAGAGCAGTTGCTGCATCGTCATGTCTATAATCTTCTCACTATTCCCGTATTTTTCTTTTAATAATGTTATAGCTGTCGCATAGTTAGCCTCTGAAGGAATGAGACCAGCTATGGTTTCTGCTGCTTTGCCAAAGAGAACCGTTTCAAGATAATTAAATTTATCGATCCTACTTAAAGTAGGATTATCATGAACAAGAATGCGATATTGTTCCCAAAATGGCACCCAATCCTTAAAATCGCCTGAGAATTTCTTTGGCTGCAATTTTTTCAATTTTACAGCATTGAAACTCGATGGCATGGTCGTTGGTTGAGGAAGAGGTAGTGGCATCATGGAAGTGGGAGCATTAACATTATTGTCGCCCGTTATTTGCCCTTGAGACAGGCGAAGCTTAGACAGACGACATCTAATCCGTGTGATTGTGGATATAGCTTTGTCCTCGTATTCCGTTAGAGCATCTGCTTCTTTCCCAAGTCTTCAGATTTTAATAATGGAACCACTTCACCGTTGGCTCTTTTTAAGCTTTCATGAGCGGGTGGAAGTCTGTCCAGCATGACCCTTAACTCCTCTTCGATCTCGTCTAGATCATTCGTTTTCTTGATTTTTGAGTCATCAGACTGTAGGTATTCGGTCGCGCTTTTTACTAATTTGGTCACCTGACCACGATATGAGGCACGACTCGCGAAATCCATTTCGTTCGTTCGTCGTTCGTTTAAAACCACGTTAACTGAATTTAACTTTCTAAGCGTTCAAGGTTCCCGGGTTTCGGCACCAGATTTAAAAAACGTTCACCCAAGTCCAAATAATTAGAAAGAAAAAAACGATCCGTTTAATATAATTCAGGTTTTAATAATTCCATTAAATAGAAGTTTACAAAAAAATAGAATAGGTAGAGGTACCGAATCTGATGACTGTAAATGGATAACTGAACTATGATGTGACAAATGAAGAAAGTTCATTATGAATGTATATGTATTACAGAAAAAAGCTTTAAATATATATAAACATATGCAATTCAATCAAGAAAGAAAATAATACAGTACCACTACTAATATAGATTTAATTTACAATATAATGAATAGTGTTGATAGATGTTATTTACAAAAGATTTTTGACACCAAGCTCACTTTCTATTTGTCTGTTTTTCAGCATACACATGATCCATTTGATAACTACTTCTTCTATACGTTGATCATTAAGTGCTTTCTCAATTGCATTGCTGTGGACGTTATTGAAGGCTCCTTCAATGTCCAGGAATGATGCAAGAGTGTATTCCTTAACGTCAAGTGATTTTTCTATAGTTCTAACTACGCAGTGTAGTGCCGTTTCTACACTTCTACCTTTTGTGTAGGCGTGTTGAAAGGCTGATATGGTCTCCGGTTTTAAATTACTGCGGATTTATATGTCGATAAGTCTTTCTAGTGTTTTAAGTACAAAAGACGTGAGACTTATAGGTCTGAAGTCTTTAGGTTCAATGTGGCTGGGTTTGCCGGCTTTTGGTTTAAAGACAACTTTTACCTCACGCCATGTCTTGGGAACATACCCCCATTTAATGCTAATAGACAACAGCATAAAACACCATTTTCAATGTCAACTCCGGTGATACATTATTTATGACAGCTGATCATGTAACAAGTTTCTACAACAGAAATTATAGTGCACCCTTGGTTTGAGAAAAAAGTAGATTACAATTCTTTTCGATGCCGTATGTGAATTGCGTCAAAATGGGAGTATAGGTAAAGTTCCTCTAAAATTAAAAAAAAAAAAAAAAACAGTGCAAAAATATTTTTCATTTCATTACAGTAGTCCAAACTGTGAACTAAAATCGAAGAAGAAAATTTATACTTACCACGATTTTTTCGCGCTAGACAATGTGCATTTCATTTTTATGTGTAAAAAACCAATATTTTTCATTTTTGTCCACCACAGAAATTTTTTCATGTTAAATGGGCTAAAATTTGAAGTTTTCAGTTTACCACACTGAACAAACCAACTATACATTTTTTTGGCTCCTGCGAAAGTTACAACATAGAAAATATATCCCATGCATATTTAAAGACAAAACAATAGATTAGATTTATGTACATATATTTATTTTCGGTTTTATTTTTAAATTTAAAAGAAATAATAAAATAAGATTGAATTTTTGATTTCATTTTTAAATTAAAATGTTATTACTTATTATACAGTAACAGCCTTATTTATAAACGAGTATTAGAAGCAGAATAAAGTTATTCCGACCTTGATACTCCTTTAATACTGAAAAGCTTATTTATAAAAAAAATAAACAAGTTTTAGAGTCGGAATAAGCTAAACTGATTTATAGTAGGTTTAAAGCTGGAATAAATCGGTATAAATATCAAAATGTCATTCTGACTAACAGAAATTTTCATTTATTCACTCCTTGCGTATAGCTGGATGTATAAATACCTTTTCAAAATTAGTTAAAAAGTATCAGAAACAATTCTGCATTCCAAGAAACGAAACATTAGCAACAACAACTGCACTTTTAATATACCGCCAATCCTTGTCATGATGAAATTTGAATCCCAAAACTCAAAAATTCTTAATAAAAATAAAAATAATGACTGATCGTGTCAGGTTTTTATATTTATTTGACAAATAAATATACAAAATTTGTCACATTTTCTTACAGGAGTTTTAGATTGGTGAATTTTTAATTTAAAAGTTTGACATGAGCAGGGAATAACTAAAACTTGTAGGAAAATATTTTATAAATAAGGAATAGGAATAGGTTGATGTACGTGCTTAAACTCGTTATAACTATTCCGAGTTTGAAACGAGTATTAGTGAAATCTAATAAATAAGGCTGTAATGGTTTTATTTTATAATTTGAGTGAAATAATACAATAATTTTAACTCATAAGTTTTTTGTGTTTTCGTTTCACATGTTTTAAATTTTTCATTTATGTGTCTTTTTATTATTAATTTATTTCTCTGTTCAAATTTTTATTAAGGCCGTGTGCGAATTCAGTTAAAAATGGGTTAAAACTTGAAGTTTGGTTAAATTTTGACACTAGCATGGTGAATAAAATTTAACTAGCTGCGGAGCAGGTTAAAATTTGACATTACTGGTTAAAATTTTGAAGTTTCTCAAAAGAGAAATTCATTTAAAATTATATTCAAGACAGCAAATTCAATTAAAAAATATTATATTCAAAAAGACGTCAGTTGACTTTAGTAAAATAAAAACTGCTGCTTTTGGACTCTTGCAAAAACGAAAGCAACTCTTTTCCATGGGTAGCAATAAAAATAAAGAAGACGAGAAGTTGGACGATGACGAAGATAAAGATCTTGGCAATGAAGTGGCTAAAAAACACCAAATGACATGCGCCCTCATCTAGCAACAGGTCTGTGTTAATAGGATTTGCAATGGATTGGAGTTAAGTGGCCCAGGGAGTCTTAGCCACCTGGGTTACAAGTAAGTACCTACGAAAATTTTGCATACAATTTTTCTAATTGTTTATTAAATTCAAGGTGAGACATACACATCTGGTCATCACTAGAAGGTGGTTCATGGCAGGTTGACCAGCGTCCACTGGTCAGTCATGACGAGTCCGTTCAAGACTTGGAATGGAGCCCACGAAAGTGATATAAATGTTATTTCCTGGAATCGCACGGAGACCTTTATTGCAAGTGGCGGGGACGATGTATTCCTTCACGTTTGGGATTTGAGACAGTTCCAAACCATCAAACCAATTGCAACATTCAAGCACCATACTGATCACATTACCACGTGTATGGTGTCGGGAGAACACGATGATCAGATTGAGCTCTGGGATTTGGCCGTTGAAACGATGAGATAAGCAAGCTTCCACCACAATTGTTGTTCATTCATCAGGCACAAAAGGAAATCAAAGAACTTCATTGGCATCCTCAACTACCGGGTGTTATTTTATCGACACGACGACGGCGCAAAGTGGGTTCAATATATTTAAAACGATGAGTGTTTAAAGTTAACGGTCTTTTTTTATTGCACAAATAAAAATCAGGAATTTAAAAAAAAAAAAAACTTTTTTCTTTTTTTTTTCGTGTCGTCAGTGTCGACAAGTCGGAATGTTTGCTGCTATAATCATCTTTGTCCTCTTCTTCTGACTCTAGCATCATCACACCTGATTAGGTGTCGCATAGTGGGCCGGCCATGTGGACAGTGCTGAAATCGAATTATAAAAATTACAATTTTTAACATCTTTTTCCTGCACGAGTTGATTTCAGATGTGTTCTTACCCAATGCTGCTCAATTTCGCGCATATAATCAATCAATTTGCGCATTGTTAAACTCTAGGGCTTGCCAATCATCACAAACTTTCTGCATGCTCTGCAATCAAACGTCGGTCACTCTAATACGAGACGGTCGGCAGAGAGTTCCCCGCGGAGCATCCTTGAGCGTGAAAATCAACTCATCAATATCAGCTTTTCCAAATTCCCATTGCTTGCTATAAGGCTTATCAAGCAATTTGATTTGATCTGTTGGTGGACTTGCAACAAATCAACATACAATATTGTTGTACTCTGCAACTGCTCAAAATTGGATTTCTAAACCGTCGCATTTTGATCGACAATTAACAAATCCGATCCAAGACGGACTATTATCAAACCCAAATATGTAGATACCAAAAATATACGAATTAATTGTCTGTATTCTATTTTGACAGCTGTGAACAATGAATGAAAGTAGTGTTCGAAGACTGAATTAACAAACAGTCGCAATGGTAAACACAATCATAAGAATGAAATTGATTGGTAAGAAATTCTTTAAAATGTTCTAAATTGGTATTTACAAATATCTTGTAATTATTATTTTGTATTCTTCAAGGTGTATAACGGAACCGAGGTGTTGTCGGCTTTGGACTCCTATCACTTTTTCCCGATGATCTCACAAACTGATGAGGTGCTATATAAAAAAACCCAGGACCAGAGCACATAGAGGTAATGTGGTCAAGTGAGTCCAAAAAAACCTTCCTTTCCTTTGCCACCGTTACGACCCAGTGCTTATAGGTACAGTGGGCCGATCCGGGCAGCCGAAAAGGAAGGGTGTTCAACTTTCGTTGGCGTGGCATGCTAGCATAAGCCAGTCCTAGCTCGTCGGAATGGGGGGGGGGGGTTCTTGCCAACGAAAGAGTGAACGGTCGTTACGATTTTCATGCCGGATTTGTTTTAAAATGAAAAGTTCGGGTTTAATATTGCAGAGCCCGATTAGTCCTTTAAGCTGGATTTCGATTCCTTGATTAAAAAAAAAAACATCCCTCAAACAAAGTCTTCCCAGTGTGGAAAGCGCATGGTGTTGTTGGCTCTCTGAGGATAACCCCACCCACATATCACAAGGATACATCAATTTTGATGACAGCCCCTAACGCTGAAAAAAAGCAACAAAAACCAAAAACTTATACAATCATTGTTGCAGTCTTCTTAACTCCTGGATCACACTGTCACATCCACCAATAACGTCTTCTAAAACACGTACATTCTTAACTCAAATTCCAAAAATGGAAAAAAAACTCAGCGAAAATAATTCCCATTTCATGAAAAAAAAACGTATTAGTTTTCTTTTAACCTTTTTCATCAACAAATTTTATTAATCAAAATCTTAACCTAACAAAAAAAATCATTTAAAAATAAGTTTGAATTATAACATTCAAATCCCGAACGGATACGGATTTATCAATAAAATTTCAAAAATAACAAAGATGTAACGACTTCCCATTTGAGTCGCTTTCTTTCATTAATTTTTCTACTGTGACTCAGTTCAATGAACTAGAAAAATTATGCAAAGTTAACGTAGGTCAAGATCATTATTCAAAATCAACTCATTAATAGAGGAACTATGCGATTACTAAACCATTGCATACATTAGGGCGTACTTACGTAATTTCAAAATGTGTATTTTCTTGTTAATAAAATAAAGTCGATTACAATAAAGTTAACTAGTTCTTTCTTATTAGAAAAGGAAAATTAAATGTTTGCTTAATGTATGCATTTAATATGAAAAATGAAAAAAAAAATAGACACACATCTCGGCTCACCACAGTACTTTTACATTGAGTAGATACTTTTCTTACTCTTTTTTTAGCGCAATTCGTAAATGATTTGATTACGGTGTGGGTGTGCAATAAATATATTAAAGTGAATTATATTTTTTTTTATAATCAAAATCATTGAAAGAACTTACCCCGATATTTTCCTCTGAGGTGGTGCACCGCATCATAGGTTGATCGTAATTTTTGTACCTTCACGTACTTATCAAATCTGTGGACATAATTTATATTTTGATTAAGGAAAAAAAATTAAATTCACCACTCTAGTATGTTGAAACAATGTGCACACAGTCACACCAATGGTATCTAAATGCGTTTTCTTGTTGCTTTTTTTTCTTTATATTAAAAACATTAGAACATTGTGGTGAACAAAGAGGCAGATAGATAAGGTGAAATTAGGGCAACTTAATTAAGATTGATAATTTATATGAACTTAATGCATGAATACGTAATATGAATATTTTTTTTTTCTAATATTTGAATACAAAAAAAACTTGAACTTGATGACGCTGGTGTTGGTGATGAATAGGGCAACCAAAAATATGCTCGAGCATGTTTTTTTTGGAACGTCGAATTTGCTAATTGACAAGATAGAAATACGTTTCATGAGAAAACAAACATTATGCACCCTATTCGTTAGAGCATATTTTAGCATATTTTGTTATAAATGCATATTTTTGCATATTTTGCTTTAAAATGCATATTTTGGCATATTTCATCATTATTTGTAATTTTTGTTGCAAATGTTAGAGTAAATACTTTTTTTAAACTTTGAAAAATTCGCGATGCTATTCAAGTATTTTATCCAAAAGTAACGCATGTCACTTGTGAGGCCCACAGGCTCCATAGAACTTGTGAAACACTTCGAGGTTAATTTCCAGAAGTTGATATTTTCATCGCAAACGTGAAAAAAGTGTTTAAAAGCTCCGTCAAAATTAAGAGTATTCAAGGATATTGCACCGGAAACACCACTTCCTTTGCAAATGATTACAACTCGTTGGGTATCTTGGAGGGAAGCAGTTTACTGTGTAGATTTTTTTTTTTTAAGTGGAAAGCCTTTTCGAAACACTACATGAAGAGGAATCAGCTGCAATACGAGTTATTAAAAAATTGTTTTAATGAATTGGCATTAAACGTGACTTGATATTTCTATCATCCAATTACCTATAAATTTTTATTGAAATGTATTGCACAGCTGGAAACAAGCGGCCTTCAGCAAGCATAAAATTATTGATCGATGCCCAAGTTAAAATTAATACCATCGACTCCAATATCGAATAAATAAAAAAAATATCGATATTTCGGAAAAATTAGAGGGCTCAAATTGTTTATTATTGCAGAATTTATTCGTAGAAAAAAAACTGAATCTGAAATAATGGCATTAAAGCTTGCTTATACGTGCTGGCGGATGATGTACCTACAAAAATGTTTTCAGAGAAATTTTTTTAAGTAAAACTGTTTTCCTTTATTGCAACAAAAATTTTAACAAATTTTTTTTCTTTAATTATTCTGGTTTATATTTTCATTTTTGATTTTTGGTATTTATTTAAGCTTTTTATGTTTTTGTTTTTTTTTTTGTTCTTTTATTTGTGTCTAAGGATATTTTGACCTCTGTTTTTTTTTCTTTTTTTTTGTTGAAAACTCAATAAACTTTAAAAAAAAACACACGAAATTAAAGATTTTTGGCTATTTAAAATTTTTTTAAGGGCATATTTTTAGAGCATATAATTGGCTTTTTAGAGCATATTTAAAGCGCTATAAATGGTTTTTATAGAGCATATTTTTGGTTGCCCTAGTGATGAAATTGATGATGGGGATTAGGCTGGCACAGGTGATGCTGCAATTTCGATTTGCGATGTGATGTGGTGACTGTACTTAGTGGCTGGGCAATTTAAGTTATTTCTTGCTGTTTTTCTGTTTTTTTTGTTCTTTTGATTGCACTTTTTATTTAATGTGTGTGTGTGGGTGATTTATATTTTTTCTTAGTGTGGATGGGTTTGCGTACATTTTTTTTATATTTTATTTTATGCTGGGACTTATGGGCCGATCACTATTGTAACGATCACTTGAATTTTACTTTTTTTTAATGTTTTTTTTTATTGTTTTTCAGCTCTTGTTTCACAGGGTTTTTGAATAATTTTATTTTGCGACAAAGTTTAGCTTTAATGGTTTTAAGATCTCTTGACTGAATATTGTATAAGAATTTACACCACGTTTAGTGTTAAGTTTTAAAGTTTTATATATGTAGTTTTCAAGTTGCATGGACTATTTCTCGATTTTTTTTCCTTATTCGAGAATACTAGATTTTAAGTTTTTATTTTGCATAACTTTTGTGTTTTCTTATACTTTATTTTACTATATAATTTTAAGTTTTAACTAAACTAAACTAAACCACGTTGAAATTGTACTTAATTCCGAGCGAAAACCGTCAAAGAGTCGAAGCCACCCGCACAAATTTTCCACACTGACTAGCCTCTATTGTCGGTTGGGACGGCTATTTATAGGCGATCGCAGCAGCGTCAGTGACGCTCGCTTTGTTCGAAACTTTTCGAACGAAAACCTTCTAGAAGGAATGGAAAGTCTTTCCGGAAGTCCCTCTCCTAGCCGTAATTTAAACTGGAAAATTACACTCTTGACACTTAAAATCATTTAAAACTGTTTTAAAAATAGGTGTGACAAAAGAATAATTTTTCAGTCAAAAACGACCAAGAAAACCCTTCCGAGCATAAAAATTGCATTGGTATGCGTTAGTGGATATCAAATTTTTTTCCTTCGTTCGAAAACAAGCTTAAAAATACTTGTGGATCACAAGTACTTACTCTCCTAATTCAGCCATTTGAGAGCTAATTCACCACACCATCACGAAAGTCACCATTACTTTTTTATTTTACGCACGTCATCATCATCGCATCTCAGATCAACACAAGCCACACCAACACATCCAATTCATCACCTTCCACTGTCCACACATCAACCTGAACATCGGTTACAAAAAAAAATATTTGAATTTGAAACTAATTTGGCGTATTGGTTGCTGCTTGTGCTAAGCAGTATAACAGTTTGCGTTGGCTGTTGCACTTGAATGCAAACAAACACAATTTAAGTGAAGCAAATTGCAAATGATTTCAAGGCGTTTCCTACAACACTTTTTCATTTGAAAGTGGCACGCATCAAATGGAGAAGAAGAAAAACGCTAATAGTGAAAAAAAACAGTCGACCCACGCCCGAGAATAAGTCTCATGTTCAGGCTATAGCTAGCCGGGCGTTAGAATATAAAAATGTACCTACCGTAGAGTTACCTTTTGATGTCTTTAGAGTGGAAAACCCCTAACGACTTGCCAACATCATCTTCCAACTCATATAGGTTATTCCCAATAATCCCGACAATCTTGGCCTTCGTGAATTAAGGACATAGTTTGGCATTTATCCTTTTCGTGGCATCGCTCAAAACAAAATTCCTTTTAAATACTACATCGCCAACTTTGTACGAAATGTTTTTACTTCGCGTATTATACGCGTGTTCGTTTTTCAAATGAGCCTTTTCGAGTGAATCCTTGATGGCAAAATGAATGATATTCATTTTTGAGGGTTTTGGTATTAAATTCACTTCTGAGTTGTTAACACAACCCAGTTTTCTTAGTAGTTCAAAATCGGAACCATGTTCTACCATCCTCTGGCCAAACAATGCCTCATGAGGCAACATACCTATTGCGGAATGTGTAGCTGATCTAAGCGCAGATGCTATAGCTGAAAGGTTAACGTCCCAGTCTCTCTGATCCTTGCCAATGTAAGACCTAATGGCCGCAAGGATAGAACGGTTAACCCGCTCACTGGCGTTGGCTTGAGGAGCATATGACGCAGTTCTAATGTGTTTGATACCAAAGGAATTTAATAATTTCGCAAAACTTGAACTAATGAATTGTTTCCCGTTATCTGTTAACACAGATTCCGGAATACCAAACAAGCAAAGGATTTCTTCATTCAAAAACTTCGTAGCTGTTTCTGCAGTAGCTTTTTGCAAGGCTTTAATGATGACGAATTTCGTGAGTTGGTCAAGAGCGATGATGATTTAGCTGTTCCCATTTTTAGATCGAGGATACGGTCCAAGGAAGTCCATGTACAGATGTTGAAATGGACGTTCAACTACGAAAGGCTTTCCCATCGGTAGCCGTTGTACTTGGTTCGTGGCTTTCGACATTTTACAAACCTCACACTTGTTAATAAACGACTTGACCTGAGAAGCCATATTTGGCCAAAAGAATTGCTGACGAAGCCTATGTAGCGTTTTTCCCAAACCACCATGAGCCGCTCGAGGTGGCCGATGAGCCAGAGTAATCAGACGGTCGGTCAACTGCGATGGAATCCATAACTTCCATGCCTGGTCATCCTCCAAAGGATTCCCTGTGCTGTGTTTGACCTTCTTGTACACGAAATTTTCCGAGACTTGAAGGTCAGGCAGCTGATCTTTTTGTTTTGCGATGTTGTCAATGATCCTAACATATTCCTCAGATTGAAAACTGGGATCCGTTAGATCTATGTGCAGCACATCAGGATATAACTCCGATTTGTCATCGAGATTCAATTCGTCGGCTGCATAAACTCTCGATAAGGCGTCCGGCACGACATGTTGAGAACCTTTTCGATGCTCAATGTTGAAGTCATAACCTTGCAGTTTAAGACTCCACCGAGCCAATCTTCCGCTGAGGTCCTTCTGGTTCATCAGCCACTTTAGACTAGCATGGAATGTTACTTCTTTAAAGTGATAACCTTCTACATAGGGACGAAACTGTTCAATGCTCATAACCGCAGCTAAACATTCACGTTCAGTGACTGAGTAATTAACTTGGGCCTTATTGAGCTTGTGAGAATAAAAGAAAATGGGTCTTTCGTTGCCTTCTTCGTCCTTTTGACACAAGACTCCTACGATCCCTGTTGACGATGCATCACACAAAATCACAAAGGGCTTGCTATAATCAGGATGTATAAGTATGGGTTCAGATGTTAGAATCTCCTTGATTTTCTTGAACGACTCTATCGCTTCGCTACCGAATTCAAATGCTTTTTTCTTTTTCAAGGTTTCTGTAATCGGTGTTGCTAAAGTGTTATAGTCCTTAACGAATCTCCGATACCACCCAGACATTCCAAGGAATCTACGTACCTGTCGCTGATTTTGAGGAATTGGAAAATCCTTAATGGCTGAAACTTTGGCTGGGTCTGTTTTCAATAAACCGTCACCGACGATATACCCTAAATATTTCAATTCCTTGAAACAAAATTTCGATTTTTCAAGGTTAATCGTTAAACCAGCAAGTTTAAGCCTTTCCGCGACAATATTAAGGTAACGAATGTGATCTTCAAAGGTGGGCGAAACTATAAGGAGATCATCCAAATAAACAAAAATGTTTTCTTTTAATTCATATGGTACAACTTTGTCCATCAATTTGCAAAGGCGTTGAGGCGCATTACAAAGACCAAAGGGCATTACCTTGAATTGGTATAACGGACGACCCGGAACCGTAAACGCCGTCTTTTCCCGTGAGCTTTCCTCCAACGGTATTTGCAAAAAGGCGTCTTTTAGATCCACGCTAGAGATATAACGTGTATCTGAAATACGAGGCAAAGGATAGGCACTTTTCTTCGTCTGTTTGTTTACTTTCCTGAAGTCTATGCACATCCGGTTTTTACCCGGTTTCGGTACAAGGACCACAGGAGAGCTCCAAGGACTATTACTTTCTTCGATTATGCCCATTTCAAGTAACCTATCCAATTCATCATACAAAAGCTTCTGAACCGCAGGAGAAACAGGATAGTGTCGTTGCTTGATCGGTTCCGCATCTCCCGTGTCGATTTCATGTTCCTCCAGCGTTGTCTGACCTAAGCCAAGTTTGGCATAAGACGGGAACATGCTGATGGCTGTTTTAAGTTTACTGAACTCTTCACCTGACAGCTCACGCATCTCCGAAGATACATCGTGACATAGTGTGCATGGAGAGTGTTAGCGA
Organism: Sphaerophoria taeniata; assembly: GCA_943590905.1. Lineage (NCBI taxonomy): Eukaryota > Metazoa > Arthropoda > Insecta > Diptera > Syrphidae > Sphaerophoria > Sphaerophoria taeniata. Next base: position 85,950,070 of record OX016541.1, on the reverse strand, counting down.
ACTTGGCACCACTTAAACTTCCAAGAAAATCAACGAAGTGAGACAGCATCACCACACAAACAACAAAACTATATCTAGCTCGTTTTCTCCCTGTCATGTAAGAAAAATGCGCCAAAATTAAAGTTTTTCGCGCTTCATTGATTGCCTTTTTCTCTTTTCACTTGTAAAGAATCGACCGAACTAAAAAGCTGTCTTGAATTTGCAAACTAAAATTTAACTCCCCAATTAAAATCAAAATTTCTATTAAAATAAGAAAATCAAAATTGTATATTAATAAAGGAAACACTAAACGTAAGTAATGTAAATAAAAAAATAAGAAACGCGAATTGTAATAAATATTCCTTAATAGGAAAATTAAAGAGCTCGCTAGTAGCTCTACAATTTCGGAATTCTGCCTTTTTATTCCAATTTAATTGGACAATACGTGGATTCAATCCACATAATCTTTAATTTTCGTTTAAAACGAACAACAATTCGACTTGAAGCTGGAGTTTTTGTGCTTGAAGCACAGAATATTGGCACGTGGTCGATATACATATATATACTTTGCTCGAAGCAAGATATCGTACCCCGTCACCAACTTCTCATCATCAGCATCGTCAACTTTCATCATCGGATCAACGTCGGCCGTCGAGAATTCTCATTCTCCTTTTACCAAACATTCATTGGATCATCGTCGTCTCATCATCTTCATCATCGCCATCGGATCGCCATCAACCATTCGTACGTCATCATCTTCATCATCGCCATCGGATCGACATCAAACATTCCATTCGTCATCGTCCTCTTCTCATCATCGCCATCGGATCGCCATCAAACATTCATTCGTCATCGTCCTCTCTTCATCATAGCCATCAGATCGTCTTCACCAATCAGTCATTCGTCGTCATTTCTTCACCACCGTCATCTTCATCGTCATCGAATTCGTATTGCCGCATCGTCATACTCAAGATCTCATCATCAAGAGGTTATTCGCACTACATCTGTTAAAAGGGTAAGTCAGTATGTCATATCATTCTCGTAGTAGTAGTCATGGGCGGGGGTCACGTAGCAATGTTCAAGGGTCAGGTAGTGAAACTTATAATTGCAAGAAATGCACTGCTCCAGATAGCAAGTCGCCTATGGTTCAATGTGATACCTGCGACGACTGGTTTCACTTTAATTGCGTTGGGGTAACTGAAGCAATAAAAGATGAAGACTGGCATTGTAGCAAATGCACTAAAATATCACAATCGAAACAGAAACACCCTACACTCTTCAAAGAAAATTCCAAACAAAAATTGAAAGCTGCAAGTGAGAAAATTACGTCGGCCTCTAGGGCTATGAATGAAAACCCAAAAGAAGACACAGCTAAAGCAGGCCCCAGCAAACAGAATATGAATTCCACTGCTGGCATTATAGCTGCAAAAGTAAAATCCTCCAGCGAAAATAACTTAGCTCGAAAGCAATGTAAACCAGCACCAAATCGTAAGGTTGCTAGCAGCGCAGTAACAATAATAGGCTCGACTTCAACGTCGATGTCACGAAAGATGAAAACACAACTTCTTAAATTAGAAGAAGAACGCGAACTCCAAGAAAAGCGTGACCAAATGTATTTAGATAAAAAATATGTAATTCTTCAAGAATTAAATTCAGATGACGATGACGTTTCACTGACAGATACTTATGACAGCTACAGTCGGGTACAAGATTGGGTGACAAATTCAAAGAAGCAAGAAGAGAATGGAAATACAGGTCGTAAAAATAATTTCGAGGAAAGACAAACGATTGGGAAGAGAACAGACTTAGGGGTAGAAACGAATAAGATGCCAAAGGTAGTTGAAAATACGCCAGACTTTAGGGTTGCAACGAGTTTAGTTCCAAGTTTAAGCAAATCTCAAATTGCATCAAGGTAATTTACGTCTAAAGAACAAATGCATTTTACAGGGCGACCCGAAGAGTGGCCGCTCTTTATTAGTTGGTGGAAAAATACATCTTAGGCATGCGGGTTCAGCAAATTTGAAAATATGCTGCGTCTTCAACGGTGTTTGAAAGGAAAAGCACTCGAGGCGGTTCAGTATCGATTACTTCATCCAGATTAGGTAGAAGGGGTGATCAACACGTTACAGATGTTGTTCGGTAGACCCGAAATTATAATTCAATCACTTATAAAAAAAGTCAGAAATGAGCCTGCACCTAAACATGATAAATTAGAGTCATTAATACAATTCTCACTTGAGATCGACAATATGTGCCGTATGATGGAAGCCACTGGTCTTTCACCTCATTTAAATAATCCCTGCTTATTACAAGAGCTGGTAGAGAAATTACCAGCACAAATTAAATTAAATTGGGGTATGTTCAAGCAAAGCATTTCTTGTCTCGACTTGTCGGTGTTCAACGATTGGCTCACCAATTATGCTAGAGCCGCCACAGAAGTAACATTTACAGTCCCAAATTTATTCGAAAATAAAATTAAGAAAACAAAAGGTTTTATCAATGTTCATAAAGAAGAAAAACCTCAAGAGCAAGAAACTAGTAAATGCATTTCGTGCAAAAATAATTGCAAATCGTTGGCGAATTGTGAGAACTTTTCAAAACTCTCAATTTCTGATAGATGGAAACTAGTGAAGCGCTATTTTGTTTGCCGGATATGTCTACGAAGACATGGCTCTCGTCGGTGTCTATCATCCCAAGTATGCGGTGTTTCTGGGTGCACCTACCGACATAATGCACTCTTGCACAACAGTGTACAGCAAAGCGCTGAACTTCATTCCAACGAATAATAGAGACAGTCAACCAATATCGAACAACTTAACCAATAATGCTCATTATAGTGGAACAACACTTCGTTCGAGTACGATGCTAACATTATTCAAAATTGTTCCAGTCCGGTTGCACTATCACGATAAGTTTATCGAAACGTTCGCATTTATTGACGACGGATCCTTGGTCACACTCATTGACGAAGAACTTGCATTTTCTCTGGAGGCAAGTGGCACAAAGGAACCACTTTGCCTAAGGTGGACCGCCAACACACATCGACGAGAAGACTCATCAATGCGAATCAATTTTGAGGTATCAGGTGGTCAAGGCAATCGAAGATACTTACTTGCAAACGCACACACAGTCAAATCCTTAGATCTTCCATGTCAATCACTGGACTTTAATCGTCTCACAAAACAATACGCTCATTTAAGAGGATTACCGATAAATTCCTACTACAACGTGAAACCACAGATCCTAATCGGACTGCAACACTGGCGACTAGGGATGCCTTTAAAATCGCGAGAAGGTGATGATTCTCAGCCAGCCGCTATTAAGACCAGGCTATGTTGGACTCTCTTTGGCGTTGCAGCGGATGATCAGAACTCAAACAAAGACCTTGATGCAAACATCAATATTCATCTTTGTGATTGCCAGAACAAAATAGATCTACAGATGCATGAGGCAGTAAAACAATATTTCTCTTTGGAAGCTTTAGGCACAAAGGTTACGAAGTTAAGTATGTCCAGTGAAGATAACAAAGCCGTGCAATTATTGGATGAGAAAACTGTTTTCTTGGGTGACTCTTACGCGGTACCACTGCTTTGGAAATATGAGAATATACAATTGCCACAAACTAAAATAATGGCGGAAAGAAGATTACGCTGCCTTGAAAAAACGTCTTGCGAATCAACCAATGTTAATCAAACGAGTCGATCAGCAAATCGAACAATATCTCCAGAAAGGCTACGCCAAGAAATTAGACGAAGAAAGGGTAGATAACCCGATATCACGTGTATGGTACCTTCCCATATTTCCCGTCATAAATCCAAACAAGCCTGACAAGTTAAGAATAGTTTGGGATGCAGCGGCGAAAGTTGGAGGAGTATCACTGAACTCATGTTTGATGACAGGGCCAGACAACGTACCATCACTCCCGTCAATTTTATTCCGTTTTCATGAGAAGAAAGTGGCCATTTCAGCCGATATATGCGAGATGTTCCACCAAGTCAAGATTGGAGAAGAGGATAAAGATTCGCAAAGGTTCTTGTGGCGTAACAAAGAAACTGGAGATGTCGACGTGTATCAAATGCAAGTTATGACATTTGGAGCAACCTGTTCACCATTCTGTGCCCAGTACGTAAAAAATAAAAACGCAAAGAGGTTTGAGAATCAATTTCCAAGGGCTGTTAAAGCGATCATCGAAAATCATTACGTGGTTGATTTGCTAGACAGCGTCGACACCGAAGAAGAAGCTATTGCATTGGCAAAAGAAGTTATATACATTCACAAGCAAGGTGGTTTTGAAATTAGAAACTTTATCTCGAATTCATCAAACGTCTTAAATGCACTGCAGTCTAACGCTACGAAATCACTCAAAACATTTTCTGAAAACGCTCAAAATGACTTTGAAAAACTTCTTGGGATGTGGAGGTCGCCAGGTGCAGATAAGTTTGTCTACACTTTCAAATCAAACAAATTGTGCAGTGAGGTTATGAATGGTGAACAGGTTCCAACTAAACGTGAGGTGCTAAGAGCCTTGATGTGCATTTTCGATCCTCTCGGTCTTATCGCCAATTTTACAATCCAATTGAAAATCATACTCCAAGAAATCTGGCGTTCTGCAATAGAATGGGATGAGAAAATAAAAGATCGACAATTCCAAAAATGGAAATCATGGTTGAGCCTGATACCCGACATCAGAAAGATATCTATAGAAAGAAGATATCTCACAAAGCTGCAATCTGAAAATAAAAAGCGTGTCGAGCTACAAATCTTCGTCGATGCTGGAGAAGAGGCTATGGCCGCCGTAGCATACATAAGAGTATCTACAGAAGATGAGGTTGAATGTGCCCTCGTAAGCGCTAAAACAAAGGTAGCTCCAATTAGAACCCAATCGATTCCTCGGCTCGAGCTAGAGGCGGCAGTACTTGGAGTCAGACTCTCAAAGTTTATACAAAACAGTCACACAATTAAATTCGATGAAACCACGTTTTGGACAGATTCGAGAGTCGTTCTTAGTTGGATAAAGCTCGAACGCCAACCAATGGAATTGGGTACCAAGTAAAGATAATGTCGCTGACGATGCATCAAAGATTAAGGATAACTGCGATTTCAACTCAGTGAGCCGATGGTATAAAGGACCAACGTTCTTATACCAAAACCCTCTTCCTCTTGAAACACAACCTTCAAGTTTCTCGTCCGAGGAGGAAGGCGCGATGGAAATAAAAGAATGTTTCATGCATCACAGTAACATAGCCGTAGCTAAGATTTTGTTTCAGGGGGGGTTAAGATAAATGATAATTTTTTCAACATTCTTGAAGTGCGGCTAAAGAACGATTCTCTATACTTGAGAGTACGTCCGAAGTTGGACTCGAGGGTAAACTGATGGCCATTCATAGAAGCGCGAGTATTACGGGCGAATTGTTTTAGGGGAGGAATACAACTGGCTATTTGACCTAAGCACTTACCGTAAACGTAATGATAGAACCGAAAGAGACATGACACGTTACGACGCGACGGTGGTCTAACGAGGTGAATGAGTTGGTAATGTCTCTGTCCCCAATCAGTCTTAGGGCTCCTTTTTGTATACCGTCCAAGAGGCTTAAGTATGTAACTGGAGCACCAGCCCAAAGATGGGAATAATTGTACTCAAGCTTTGGACGGATATAAGTCTTAAAGATAAGGGCCAGATCAGACGGGGAGAAAAATTTCTTGCACTGTCTTCAGAAACCTAAACATTTTGCGGCATTTTTGGCGACATCGCATATGTGATCGTTTCACAAAAGGTGGTCAGTGATGCACATACCGAGAATCTCGAGATGTTCGGTCTCATTGATGCAAGTGCCACTCATGGACAGTGGCAGGGGAGGTATATCTCGCTTTAACGATACAAAACAGCATTGAGTTTTTGAAAGCATTAAATTCTACGCAATTTTGTATTCTCCATTGTACAATGCTGTTGAAGTCAGTGTTAAATGAGCTTATCATATTTTGCCGTTGCAGTTCCACATCCAAAGACGAGGAACGTGATTCTGGAAATGAATAAGAAAAGCCAGGGGTACTATGGTCAGCGATACAATTGATTGGATTAGAAGTTACAGACAAGAGATCATTGATGAAAATGAGGAAGAAGGTCGGAGACAAAACGGAGCCCTGGGGCACACCAGCATTTATGTTGTGGGTTACAGACTTGAATCCGTCCAATACTTCTTGTATTGAACGGTACCGAAAGAAAATTTCTAATCAAACGAAGGAGGGATTCGTCAATACCGAAAGCACGCATTTTCGATAAAATAGCAAAATACCAAACTTTATCAAATGCCTTTGAAATATCAAGTGCAACAATCTTACTTTCTCAAAAATGATGTAAAGATTTGTTCCAGTGTTCGGTGAGATAAGCCCTCAGATAACCAGTGGACCTGTTGCTGCGAAAGCCATACTGCCGGTCATTAAGAAGCTTTCGGTCTTCGAGATATTTCTTGAGCTGATAGTTTATCAGCGTTTCCATGACCTTAGAAAGAAGGGACGTAAGTGCAATCGGACGATAATTGGAGGGAGAAGAAGATTCGCCTTTTTTTGGAATTGGCCAGACAAATGCTGTTTTCCAACTGCTCGGAACGATAGATGGAAAAGCTTACGCAAAGGTTTTGCCAGCGTGAAAGAACACCTCTTCAGAACAATAGCGGGGATACCATCCGGACCAGCAGATTAATGTATGTTGAGAACTTCTAGGACTCTCGCCACAGCACGAGTGCGGAAGAAGATTTTTCCCATGGAATCATTGACGCGCTCAAGAACTGGGGGAATCATGACAGTCTCTAGCAGCTTTTGCGAGGGAGCTAATAACTGGAGTTTTTTACTGTCAACGAGCGTGGCCCGAAGAAGAAGAAAAATTCTTCATATTTTTTACAAAAGACGAAAAATTCTTCCTGCCTTTGGGACATTGCAGTATTTTTTGCCTTAATTTTTGGTCATGTACTGACTTATGTAAAAGAAATATGGTTATCTCTGCTTGTAGGTTAGTAGATGGCGAGAGTAGTAAATGATATCTTGATTATAGCAAACCAAATAAATATTCAAAGGTTTCTGGAAGAAAATAGAAAAATACCCTTAAGCTTGAATGGAAAAATTATAAATTCAGTGTTAGCAAGACAAGAACAAAATCAATAGTTACCTATTTGATTTTGCTTTACAAAATTATTTCGGGGAGGGTTAAACCCCGTAACCCTCCCCCTAAATACGGCTATGCACAGTAATACAACTCGAAATTTGTTGGATGTAAACCGATTCTCACGTTGGAAAAAACTTCTTAAAACACTGATGTACGTTTACCGTTTTATCAGAAAATTCGCGAAAAAATGGCACAAACATAAGACTTCAACCGATACGATCCTTGATGAAAAGCTAGTAGCAAAAATGTATCTACTTCGACAATGTCAAAAGGAATGCTTTCCCCACGAGTATGAAGCCTTAGTCAAGGAGTTACTTTCTGGAAGCGAAGTCAGTATCCAAAGAACCAGTCCTCTTTATAAACGTTCACCCTATATGGATGAATTTGGTGTAATCCGCATCTCTGGACGAATTGACGCTATAAAGAATGTCCCTTTCGCGACAAAGAGACCAATTATTTTGCCGAAAGACCATAAAGTCACCCGCCTAATCATTCATGAATGCCATCTTAAATTTCATCACCTTTTCAATGAAACGGTAGTGAACGAACTTCGGCGAGATTATTACATACCAAACTTGAGACGAATTTTAAAGAAAGTTCAGCAAGATTGTCAACATTGCAAAAACAACAGAACTAAACCGTTGCCTCCACGTATGTCTGAATTACCATATGCACGACTCCAACCGTTTCAAAGACCCTTTTCCTACACTGGTGTAGATTATTTTGGCCCACTGTACGTAAAGATCGGCAGACGTATCGAGAAAAGATGGGCTATGCTATTAACTTGCCTGACACTTCGAGCAATCCACATTGAGGTAGTCTACAGTCTTTCTAGCGACTCTTGCATTCTGGGCCTCAAAAGATTTATTTCGAGACGAGGTATGCCTAAAGAAGTGTACTCAGATAATGGTACAAATTTTCGAGGTGCAAGTAAGGAGCTTCAGCAGGCAATAAGCGATTTGAACATACATGCATTGGCTAAAGAGTTTGAATTGGAGTTCAAGTGGAATTTCATTCCTCCAGCAGCCCCTCATATGGGTGGGTGCTGGGAACGTATGGTTAGGTCTGTCAAACAAACCCTTAATGAAATATCCCCAACGCGAAACCCTTGCGACGAACTGTTGTTAAGTATGATGGCCGAGGTAGAGAACATTGTGAATTCACGACCCCTTAGCTACGTACCTATAGAAAACGAGAATTGCGAGGCACTGACCCCTAATCATTTGTTAGTTGGTTATGCAAATCCAGAGAATTTTTGTCAACACTTAGTAGATGACGGGGCAGCCATCAAAAGGAATTGGATAGCAGCTGAGAAATACGCACAAAATTTTTGGGAAAGGTGGGTCCGCGAGTATCTGCCTGACTTAACCCGGCGAACTAAATGGCACGAAACACAAAAACCTTTGGAAGTAGGTGATATTGTGATAATTGTCGACCAAAACAACCCGAGGAAAACATGGCCCAAAGGCAGAGTACTTCAGGTGATTACTGGAAAAGACGGAACGATACGAAGCGCTATCGTGCAGACTCAAACCGGAATCTATACACGCCCAGTGGTGAAGCTAGCAGTCCTTGACGTTCGCAAGTTCGAGGAAGATGGTAAGCTGGGTGTTAACCCAGTTACCAGGGGGGAGTGTTAGCGAACTTGCCACCACTTAAACTTCCAAGAAAATCAACGAAGTGAGGCAGCATCACCACACAAACAACAAAACTATATCTAGCTCGTTTTCTCCCTGTCATGTAAGAAAAATGCGCCAAAATTAAAGTTTTTCGCGCTTCATTGATTGCCTTTTTCTCTTTTCACTTGTAAAGAATCGACCGAACTAAAAAGCTGTCTTGAATTTGCAAACTTAAATTTAACTCCCCAATTAAAATCAAAATTTCTATTAAAATAAGAAAATCAAAATTGTATATTAATAAAGGAAAAACTAAACGTAAGTAATGTAAATAAAAAAATAAGAAACGTGAATTGTAATAAATATTCCTTAATAGGAAAATTAAAGAGCTCGCTAGTAGCTCTACAATTTCGGTATTCTGCCTTTTTATTCCAATTTAATTGGACAATACGTGGATTCAATCCACAGAGAGATTTCGGAAATGATTTGTAGTGCGATACCAAAAGACTTCCAGAAATTGATCCCTAGATACAATTTCTGTTGCAGTGAAGGGACAATATAAAACTCTATATACTCCTTGTTTCGTTCTTATACGTGACATCAACGTTAAGTTTTCCGACTATGGATTGACAATTTCCATCCGCCGTCTTTACATGGGATGAGAAACGAGTGTAAGGGATGTTGTGATTACTCAGATAATTCTCACCATCCTTGCCAAGGCAACTAATGCTGGCGCCACTATCAAGCAAAACAAGCATACTTTCGCCGGGACGAGGAGCATCCGCGCAACACAACTTTGTTGAAGCAATACACTTCAAAGCCGCTTTCTTTTTCTTTACTCGTTCTCGAATCCTTTTTATCCTAGCAGACACTTGGGGTTTCGGAGTTCCGAAAATTCTTTCCCTGGCTGCGTAATATGCAATTTTTCTATGGTGAAGGGATTTTAATGATCGTAACTTTCTTTCTCCTACCTCAGGTTTCATCTCTCGTTCGTCGTTCTGTCGTTTTAAAATTTGTAAAGGTGGTTCTAAATCAGGGTTATTAATATTTGAAATTGAAGGTCCGGTATATAGTGGCGGGAGCAAACCATCCCGGTCCTATTTGCTTCTAATTCCCTGCGAATGACCTGCAAATCCTCGGCTCTATTAATACCTATGGACGCCGTAACTAAACCTTGGATATGAGCTGGTAAACCTACATCGTCAACGCTTGTTCTGGGATTCTGGGTTTTTGACAAATTCTGGCCTTCGCCTGATCCTGATGGTTTGTTCGGATCAATTTTGTTGTTGCCACTCTCAGTAGAACCTCCATTGTTGTTGTCACTGCCATTGTCTTGTCTAACAGAGACATCCTCTCGTCGCATTCCCGAATCTGAACCGGAAACCTTAGAATTCTCTACATTCTGGCTCGCCATATTGACCCTTGCAGTAGTCTTACTAGTTTTTGAAAATCCGCGACCACGAGTAAAACTTCCCGATCCACGACTTTGACCACGATTGCCAGAATAATTGCCCCAACCTCTACCTGAGCGTAAAAGATGATATTCGCCCGATGTCGGCATAAGTTACTTCCAACTCTCAAGCAATAAAATGTGGTAATGACAACCCAAATTCGGAAAAGTTTGTCAAAAATGAAAATGAAAGAATAAATTTGGGATAAGAATAAAAAATTATGAGAACTAAATAAAAAAAAAATACGAGAATAAAAGAAAAAAAAATAATTGGAAAGGTTTTCCAAGAACGGAGAAAATACTAAACTATTAATAGAAAAATGTAAATTAGATATAAATATGTATAAATCAAGATAATTAATACAGAAACGGAAATCAAAATTGAAATACAAAAATAATAAATGAAATTAAGATTTCAATGTTGTTTTTTTCTTTGCCAAAAAAATTTTCATAAAAAGTATGGTGGACGTGACAAATGATCCGCCAGGAAATTCGAGACTCATATGCTTTTATTTTATTCATTTAAAATTAAGTCACACTGGGAAAAATCATTTGTATGGGATCCATGTTTGAGAAGAAAAAGTTTGAAAAAATGTTCAAGACGCTATTGCCGAAGTAACTTTAAGGTGGTATTGAGTTTGGAGAAATAAATCTACTCGCAGCTGACATAGAACGCGCTTCCAGAGCACATCGGTCGACATAGATTTTTTTCTTTCCAACTGCGAAACTAAACAAAATTAAAATAATAAAACAGCTATAAATTCGACAGAGCCAAAAATACGGATTTTATACACAAATTTTTGTATTGCTTTTGTCAGAAGTGAATGATTGTAGCAACAGACCAAACAAGGAATAAACTTCGAACTCATTTGCTGGACGTCCGCTCATCACTTTCCAACTCACAAATATTTAATTAAAACATTACTCAGTATCGGCTACAACATCTCAAACATTGTCGATCAAAACTGAAGAAAAAAATGTTTAAAACAATTTTTCGAAAATCTATTGAGTACAATAGAAAATATTCAAACTTCTGAAAGGAATAATAAGGACTAATCGGGCCCCACGTTGGGCGCCACCTATAACGGAACCGAGGTGTTGTCGGCTTTGGACTCCTATCACTTTTTCCCGATGATCTCACAAACTGATGAGGTGCTATATAAAAAACCCCAGGACCAGAGCACATAGAGGTAATGTGGTCAAGTGAGTCCAAATAAACCTTCCTTTCCTTTGCCACCGTTACGACCCAGTGCTTATAGGTACAGTGGGCCGATCCGGGCAGCCGAAAAGGAAGGGTGTTCAACTTTCGTTGGCGTGGCATGCTAGCATAAGCCAGTCCTAGCTCGTCGGAATGGGGGGGGGGGGGGTTCTTGCCAACGAAAGAGTGAACGGTCGTTACGATTTTCATGCCGGATTTGTTTTAAAATGAAAAGTTCGGGTTCAATATTGCAGAGCCCGATTAGTCCTTTAAGCTGGATTTCGATTCCTTGATTTAAAAAAAAACATCCCTCAAACAAAGTCTTCCCAGTGTGGAGAGCACATGGTGTTGTTGGCTCTCTGAGGATAAACCCACCCACATATCACAAGGATACATCCATGGCTGCCATGTCCTCAATTTTGATGACAGCCCCTAACGCTGAAAAAAAGCAACAAAAACCAAAAACTTATACAATCATTGTTGCAGTCTTCTTAACTCCTGGATCACACTGTCACATCCACCAATAACGTCTTCTAAAACACGTACATTCTTAACTCAAATTCCAAAAATGGAAAAAAACTCAGCGAAAATAATTCCCATTTCATGAACAAAATAAAAAAAAAACGTATTAGTTTTCTTTTAACCTTTTTCATCAACAAATTTTATTAATCAAAATCTTAACCTAACAAAAAAAATCATTTAAAAATAAGTTTGAATTATAACATTCAAATCCCGAACGGATACGGATTTATCAATAAAATTTCAAAAATAACAAAGATGTTTCGACTTCCCATTTGAGTCGCTTTCTTTCATTAATTTTTCTACTGTGACTCAGTTCAATGAACTAGAAAAATTATGCAAAGTTAACGTAGGTCAAGATCATTATTCAAATCAACTCAATAATAGAGGAACTATGCGATTACTAAACCATTGCATACATTAGGGCGTACTTACGTAATTTCAAAATGTGTATTTTCTTGTTAATAAAATAAAGTCGATTACAATAAAGTTAACTAGTTCTTTCTTATTAGAAAAGGAAAATTAAATGTTTGTTTAATGTATGCATTTAATATGAAAAATGAAAAAAAAAAATAGACACACATCTCGGCTCACCACAGTACTTTTACATTGAGTACTTTTCTTACTCTTTTTTTAGCGCAATTCGTAAATGATTTGATTACGGTGTGGGTGTGCAATAAATATATTAAAGTGAATTATATTTTTTTTTATAATCAAAATCATTGAAAGAACTTACCCCGATATTTTCCTCTGAGGTGGTGCACCGCATCATAGGTTGATCGTAATTTTTGTACCTTCACGTACTTATCAAATCTGTGGACATAATTTATATTTTGATTAAGGAAAAAAATTAAATTCACCACTCTAGTATGTTGAAACAATGTGCACACAGTCACACCAATGGTATCTAAATGCGTTTTTTTGTTGCTTTTTTTTTCTTTATATTAAAAACATTAGAACATTGTGGTGAACAAAGAGGCAGATAGATAAGGTGAAATTAGGGCAACTTAATTAAGATTGATAATTTATATGAACTTAATGCATGAATACGTAATATGAATATTTTTTTTTTCTAATATTTGAATACAAAAAAAACTTGAACTTGATGACGCTGGTGTTGGTGATGAAATTGATGATGGGGATTAGGCTGGCACAGGTGATGCTGCAATTTCGATTTGCGATGTGATGTGGTGACTGTACTTAGTGGCTGGGCAATTTAAGTTATTTCTTGCTGTTTTTCTGTTTTTTTTTGTTCTTTTGATTGCACTTTTTATTTAATGTGTGTGTGTGGGTGATTTATATTTTTTCTTAGTGTGGATGGGTTTGCGTACATTTTTTTTATATTTTATTTTATGCTGGGACTTATGGGCCGATCACTATTGTAACGATCACTTGAATTTTACTTTTTTTTAATGTTTTTTATTGTTTTTCAGCTCTTGTTTCACAGGGTTTTTGAATAATTTTATTTTGCGACAAAGTTTAGCTTTAATGGTTTTAAGATCTCTTGACTGAATATTGTATAAGAATTTACACCACGTTTAGTGTTAAGTTTTAAAGTTTTATATATGTAGTTTTCAAGTTGCATGGACTATTTCTCGATTTTTTTTCCTTATTCGAGAATACTAGATTTTAAGTTTTTATTTTGCATAACTTTTGTGTTTTCTTATACTTTATTTTACTATATAATTTTAAGTTTTAACTAAACTAAACTAAACCACGTTGAAATTGTACTTAATTCCGAGCGAAAACCGTCAAAGAGTCGAAGCCACCCGCACAAATTTTCCACACTGACTAGCCTCTATTGTCGGTTGGGACGGCTATTTATAGGCGATCGCAGCAGCGTCAGTGACGCTCGCTTTGTTCGAAACTTTTCGAACGAAAACCTTCTAGAAGGAATGGAAAGTCTTTCCGGAAGTCCCTCTCCTAGCCGTAATTTAAACTGGAAAATTACACTCTTGACACTAAAAATCATTTAAAACTGTTTTAAAAATAGGTGTGACAAAAGAATAATTTTTCAGTCAAAAACGACCAAGAAAACCCTTCCGAGCATAAAAATTGCATTGGTATGCGTTAGTGGATATCAATTTTTTTTCCTTCGTTCGAAAACAAGCTTAAAAATACTTGTGGATCACAAGTACTTACTCTCCTAATTCAGCCATTTGAGAGCTAATTCACCACACCATCACGAAAGTCACCATTACTTTTTTATTTTACGCACGTCATCATCATCGCATCTCAGATCAACACAAGCCACACCAACACATCCAATTCATCACCTTCCACTGTCCACACATCAACCTGAACATCGGTTACAAAAAAAAATATTTGAATTTGAAACTAATTTGGCGTATTGGTTGCTGCTTGTGCTAAGCAGTATAACAGTTTGCGTTGGCTGTTGCACTTGAATGCAAACAAACACAATTTAAGTGAAGCAAATTGCAAATGATTTCAAGGCGTTTCCTACAACACTTTTTCATTTGAAAGTGGCACGCATCAAATGGAGAAGAAGAAAAACGCTAATAGTGAAAAAAAAACAGTCGACCCACGCCCGAGAATAAGTCTCATGTTCAGGCTATAGCTAGCCGGGCGTTAGAATATAAAAATGTACCTACCGTAGAGTTACCTTTTGATGTCTTTAGAGTGGAAAACCCCTAACGACTTGCCAACATCATCTTCCAACTCATATAGGTTATTCCCAATAATCCCGACAATCTTGGCCTTCGTGAATTTAGGACATAGTTTGGCATTTATCCTTTTCGTGGCATCGCTCAAAACAAAATTCCTTTTAAATACTACATCGCCAACTTTGTACGAAATGTTTTTACTTCGCGTATTATACGCGTGTTCGTTTTTCAAATGAGCCTTTTCGAGTGAATCCTTGATGGCAAAATGAATGATATTCATTTTTGAGGGTTTTGGTATTAAATTCACTTCTGAGTTGTTAACACAACCCAGTTTTCTTAGTAGTTCAAAATCGGAACCATGTTCTACCATCCTCTGGCCAAACAATGCCTCATGAGGCAACATACCTATTGCGGAATGTGTAGCTGATCTAAGCGCAGATGCTATAGCTGAAAGGTTAACGTCCCAGTCTCTCTGATCCTTGCCAATGTAAGACCTAATGGCCGCAAGGATAGAACGGTTAACCCGCTCACTGGCGTTGGCTTGAGGAGCATATGACGCAGTTCTAATGTGTTTGATACCAAAGGAATTTAATAATTTCGCAAAACTTGAACTAATGAATTGTTTCCCGTTATCTGTTAACACAGATTCCGGAATACCAAACAAGCAAAGGATTTCTTCATTCAAAAACTTCGTAGCTGTTTCTGCAGTAGCTTTTTGCAAGGCTTTAATGATGACGAATTTCGTGAGTTGGTCAAGAGCGATGATGATTTAGCTGTTCCCATTTTTAGATCGAGGATACGGTCCAAGGAAGTCCATGTACAGATGTTGAAATGGACGTTCAACTACGAAAGGCTTTCCCATCGGTAGCCGTTGTACTTGGTTCGTGGCTTTCGACATTTTACAAACCTCACACTTGTTAATAAACGACTTGACCTGAGAAGCCATATTTGGCCAAAAGAATTGCTGACGAAGCCTATGTAGCGTTTTCCCAAACCACCATGAGCCGCTCGAGGTGGCCGATGAGCCAGAGTAATCAGACGGTCGGTCAACTGCGATGGAATCCATAACTTCCATGCCTGGTCATCCTCCAAAGGATTCCCTGTGCTGTGTTTGACCTTCTTGTACACGAAATTTTCCGAGACTTGAAGGTCAGGCAGCTGATCTTTTTGTTTTGCGATGTTGTCAATGATCCTAACATATTCCTCAGATTGAAAACTGGGATCCGTTAGATCTATGTGCAGCACATCAGGATATAACTCCGATTTGTCATCGAGATTCAATTCGTCGGCTGCATAAACTCTCGATAAGGCGTCCGGCACGACATGTTGAGAACCTTTTCGATGCTCAATGTTGAAGTCATAACCTTGCAGTTTAAGACTCCACCGAGCCAATCTTCCGCTGAGGTCCTTCTGGTTCATCAGCCACTTTAGACTAGCATGGAATGTTACTTCTTTAAAGTGATAACCTTCTACATAGGGACGAAACTGTTCAATGCTCATAACCGCAGCTAAACATTCACGTTCAGTGACTGAGTAATTAACTTGGGCCTTATTGAGCTTGTGAGAATAAAAGAAAATGGGTCTTTCGTTGCCTTCTTCGTCGTTTTGACACAAGACTCCTGCAATCCCTGTTGACGATGCATCACACAAAATCACAAAGGGCTTGCTATGATCAGGATGTATAAGTATGGGTTCAGATGTTAGAATCTCCTTGATTTTCTTGAACGACTCTATCGCTTCGCTACCGAATTCAAATGCTTTTTTCTTTTTCAAGGTTTCTGTAATCGGTGTTGCTAAAGTGTTATAGTCCTTAACGAATCTCCGATACCACCCAGACATTCCAAGGAATCTACGTACGCATAAGCCAGTCCTAGCTCGTCGGAATGGGGGGGGTTCTTGCCAACGAAAGAGTGAACGGTCGTTACGATTTTCATGCCGGATTTGTTTTAAAATGAAAAGTTCGGGTTCAATATTGCAGAGCCCGATTAGTCCTTTAAGCTGGATTTCGATTCCTTGATTTAAAAAAAAACATCCCTCAAACAAAGTCTTCCCAGTGTGGAGAGCACATGGTGTTGTTGGCTCTCTGAGGATAAACCCACCCACATATCACAAGGATACATCCATGGCTGCCATGTCCTCAATTTTGATGACAGCCCCTAACGCTGAAAAAAAGCAACAAAAACCAAAAACTTATACAATCATTGTTGCAGTCTTCTTAACTCCTGGATCACACTGTCACATCCACCAATAACGTCTTCTAAAACGCGTACATTCTTAACTCAAATTCCAAAAATGGAAAAAAAAACTCAGCGAAAATAATTCCCATTTCATGAACAAAATAAAAAAAAAAACGTATTAGTTTTCTTTTAACCTTTTTCATCAACAAATTTTATTAATCAAAATCTTAACCTAACAAAAAAAATCATTTAAAAATAAGTTTGAATTATAACATTCAAATCCCGAACGGATACGGATTTATCAATAAAATTTCAAAAATAACAAAGATGTAACGACTTCCCATTTGAGTCGCTTTCTTTCATTAATTTTTCTACTGTGACTCAGTTCAATGAACTAGAACAATTATGCAAAGTTAACGTAGGTCAAGATCATTATTCAAAATCAACTCAATAATAGAGGAACTATGCGATTACTAAACCATTGCATACATTAGGGCGTACTTACGTAATTTCAAAATGTGTATTTTCTTGTTAATAAAATAAAGTTCTTATTAGAAAAGGAAAATTAAATGTTTGTTTAATGTATGCATTTAATATGAAAAATGAAAAAAAAAAATAGACACACATCTCGGCTCACCACAGTACTTTTACATTGAGTACTTTTCTTACTCTTTTTTTAGCGCAATTCGTAAATGATTTGATTACGGTGTGGGTGTGCAATAAATATATTAAAGTGAATTATATTTTTTTTTATAATCAAAATCATTGAAAGAACTTACCCCGATATTTTCCTCTGAGGTGGTGCACCGCATCATAGGTTGATCGTAATTTTTGTACCTTCACGTACTTATCAAATCTGTGGACATAATTTATATTTTGATTAAGGAAAAAAAAATAAATTCACCACTCTAGTATGTTGAAACAATGTGCACACAGTCACACCAATGGTATCTAAATGCGTTTTTTTGTTGCTTTTTTTTCTTTATATTAAAAACATTAGAACATTGTGGTGAACAAAGAGGCAGATAGATAAGGTGAAATTAGGGCAACTTAATTAAGATTGATAATTTATATGAACTTAATGCATGAATACGTAATATGAATATTTTTTTTCTAATATTTGAATACAAAAAAAACTTGAACTTGATGACGCTGGTGTTGGTGATGAAATTGATGATGGGGATTAGGCTGGCACAGGTGATGCTGCAATTTCGATTTGCGATGTGATGTGGTGACTGTACTTAGTGGCTGGGCAATTTAAGTTATTTCTTGCTGTTTTTCTGTTTTTTTTTTGTTTTTTTGATTGCACTTTTTATTTAATGTGTGTGTGTGGGTGATTTATATTTTTTCTTAGTGTAGATGGATTAAACATTAATTTTAAATAAATAACACACATTAACTTGAGTTTTCAAATAATTTTTATTTTGTATGCATTTCGAGCAGCTTTCCGCTCATCTTCAGCAACACGACTAAAATTTTTTTTTTTTTTAGTCGTGTTGCTGAAGATGAGCGGAAAGCTGCTCGAAATGCATACAAAATAAAAATTATTTGAAAACTCAAGTTAATGTGTGTTATTTATTTAAAATTAATGTTTAATGTATAAGAGTTTTCGTTAATCGTTTCAAATTTTTTCTTTTTAAATAGTGTAGATGGGTTTGCGTACATTTTTTTTATATTTTATTTTATGCTGGGACTTATGGGCCGATCACTATTGTAACGATCACTTGAATTTTACTTTTTTTTAATGTTTTTTTTATTGTTTTTCAGCTCTTGTTTCACAGGGTTTTTGAATAATTTTATTTTGCGACAAAGTTTAGCTTTAATGGTTTTAAGATCTCTTGACTGAATATTGTATAAGAATT
Source organism: Sphaerophoria taeniata (assembly GCA_943590905.1). Classification (NCBI taxonomy): domain Eukaryota; kingdom Metazoa; phylum Arthropoda; class Insecta; order Diptera; family Syrphidae; genus Sphaerophoria; species Sphaerophoria taeniata. The sequence goes on along the minus strand of OX016541.1, from coordinate 85,931,486 downwards.
TACACCACGTTTAGTGTTAAGTTTTAAAGTTTTATATATGTAGTTTTCAAGTTGCATGGGCTATTTCTCGATTTTTTTTCCTTATTCGAGAATACTAGATTTTAAGTTTTTATTTTGCATAACTTTTGTGTTTTCTTATACTTTATTTTACTATATAATTTTAAGTTTTAACTAAACTAAACTAAACCACGTTGAAATTGTACTTAATTCCGAGCGAAAACCGTCAAAGAGTCGAAGCCACCCGCACAAATTTTCCACACTGACTAGCCTCTATTGTCGGTTGGGACGGCTATTTATAGGCGATCGCAGCAGCGTCAGTGACGCTCGCTTTGTTCGAAACTTTTCGAACGAAAACCTTCTAGAAGGAATGGAAAGTCTTTCCGGAAGTCCCTCTCCTAGCCGTAATTTAAACTGGAAAATTACACTCTTGACACTAAAAATCATTTAAAACTGTTTTAAAAATAGGTGTGACAAAAGAATAATTTTTCAGTCAAAAACGACCAAGAAAACCCTTCCGAGCATAAAAATTGCATTGGTATGCGTTAGTGGATATCAATTTTTTTTCCTTCGTACGAAAACAAGTTTAAAAATACTTGTGGATTACAAGTACTTACTCTCCTAATTCAGCCATTTGAGAGCTAATTCACCACACCATCGCGAAAGTCACCACTACTTTTCTATTTTACGCACGTCATCATCATCGCATCTCAGATCAACACAAGCCACACCAACACATCCAATTCATCACCTTCCACTGTCCACACATCAACCTGAACATCGGTTACAAAAAAAAAATATTTGAATTTGAAACTAATTTGGCGTATTGGTTGCTGCTTGTGCTAAGCAGTATAACAGTTTGCGTTGGCTGTTGCACTTGAATGCAAACAAACACAATTTAAGTGAAGCAAATTGCAAATGATTTCAAGGCGTTTCCTACAGGTGATAAAATAAAAGGAGCATCAAATTTCAATCATCTCGGACCGCTTGTCAATTGCAGTTTACTATCTAAGGAATTTCTCGAGTGCAATTAGCCCGTCGCTCGTCTGTCGATCATCATAGCAATCAATCGGCCCGCGCTGAGGCCGATAACGGATGTGTTTAATTCAGTAGCAATTTGGTATGAAGATGTCGAGTATACAAAACTGGATTGCGTTGTCGTCCCAGACATCGAGTGCTATGGACCAAGCAATTTTCAACATTATGTATAGGATATTGCTATACCTACGTAATATTTGGGAAATGGATCGGTTTTATCTGTGGCAGACAGGAATTGCTGTTGTAAAATTCTTGACAGTGGGTGGAGTTGGCGTTTGGTGGGTTATTCTGTTGATTACGAACAACTTATTGCCAGAGGGTGGCAGCAATTGGAATCCGTATGAGTAGTGAAGGTCAAAGGACATAATATATTATAAATTGATAAAAATGTCATATTAGAAAATAAATAATGTTATCCAGAAGTCGAGGGAATATAAATTGAACAAAAAAAGAATTTATTTAACTTTTTCATAGCAAATTCTAAACAGCAATCCAGCTGAAATTTGCCCTTCAATTCAGAAATGATCGCTGCCACGAAGGATTCTTGAAGGTTCCATTACCATCCCACTCGGTATTCCAAGAGTTGGCAATCAGCCAGTAGGGTGTATCATTCTGCATGGCCTTCATGAACTTGGTACACTCTTATTAAAATTGATTGGCAAAGTGTAAACATTTAAAAGATAGCTTCTTTTGACTTTCCAACATGTCTACATCTACAGGAATGATGTAGTTGTTTCCCACACACTTTTGGTAAGATCCATGGACGAGAAAATAAAGCACTGAAAGAAAATATTTTCTAGATAATTGATTTTGATCAAAACAAAACAAAAAAATGACTGTACTCGAATGGTGAATGGCAGTGAACTGCATTGTTCATCATGTGACTTGAGTTCCTGCATAATGTCCCAACACAGAGTTTTTGGAAAACGAAAAAATTGTATAAACGTTCTGTCTTGAAGGGCAAAAGGATCGTTCACATCCGTTAATTTTCTTAAGATTCTCCTTCGCTGTAATCTACAGATAGATGACTACTTACTTTTATCAGTGTTTTAATTCTCACCTTTGATTTCTAAATATATTTTCTTCAAACAGATTAATCAAAATGAGATTCAATTCCATGTTTATGTACTTCTTTTTAAAGTTTTCAGTGTCAGAATATCGAGTTCCTGAATTATGATCTGCCAGTAGTTGAAATGGTGGCCACGAGCAATCTAGCTCGGTGACCCAATTAGCGCTGAGTTGCGCCGTTTTGATACCACAAAAAACTCGCTTGACCTATAAAATTAAAAGAGGGATTATGTATAAAACTGAGTTTTGAGTGTGCCAGCTGGCGATCTCAAGTTCGAAGAGGAACTGAAACAATTATTTAAAAATACGCCTCAAATCCACTTTGTTGCTTTTAGAAAGGAGATCAAATCTTTGATCTTCAGTTCGGAAAGCTCATTTAGGTCATTGAAGAAGGACTTTCCCAATGTTTTGGCTAGGGCAGGACACTCACATAAGAAGTGAAGAACAGTTTCCTTTTCTCGGTCCCACAATTACGACAGAAAGTATTGTGGGGGATGCCTAGCTTAGGTGCGTGTTCTCCAACAGGCCTGTGTCCGGTGCATGTAGCAACGACCCTGGCTATGTCTTGCCTGGGTCTGCAAATAAGATTATTAGTACGGGATTTATTGTAGGTGGGCCATATCCTTCTAGATATGAAAAAGTTGGTTAGGCTACTCCACCTGTGGTTTGATTCAGCGAGGAAAATTGAGAAGATCTTGCCCTTCATAGCACCAAGAGGAATGTTGACTCTTTCTGCGAGTGAACTATGAAGGGCTGATCCTTGCCTATCCAGCTCGTCAGCTCGTTCATTGCCCTCAAAGCTACTATGACCCGGAATCCAGACAAGAGTGACCTTGAGTCTAATGCTCATGCCCGCTAACTCACTTCGGCATTGTTGAACTAATTTGGAGGATGAAGTGTGTTAGGTTTCTCTTTGGTGTTAATTAAGGAAACTCTTAGACTTCAATTCAATATAATTTATTTATATATATAAAAAGTACTCTTATAAGTTAAGTCAGTGTTAGGTTGAATACTTAAGCTGAGGCGTGTGATCGGCTTGACAGACTCTTCAAGAAGGAAGTTCTTATTCTTGTTTGACAAGCTGATCACCGTCCATTCACTCGGAAAAAGGATATGCCAAACGAAAGCAGTCATTTTATAACAGTTCATGTTAATGACATTTTAAACAGGGTTGGCTTAAGGCAGTGTATAACAACTCTCCCCTTCTTTAAAAAAAAAAATGACTTCCTTCATTTCGCTTCCCTTACATAATCTAAATTTAATTTAATATTTTTTTTCTCATTGTTTTAAATTCAGATACATATTTTTTAGTAATTTTTCTTTCTCTCTTAGATCTTCGTAATTGTACATCTTTACTTTTTGTTATAGAAGGACTTTCAATATTTTCATTTTCTTCTGTTACAAGGTCTTTATTATAATTTTCAGAAGAACTATTTTGATTTTTACTACACAATATTTGTTCATCATTTTGTTTATCTATTTCTTTTACATTTACGTCAGATAAGAAAATTTTATTGTTTGAAGATGCACATTTAATTTGGTTTTGATGTACATACTTTATTAAACCATTAACTTTAATTAAATATCTTAAGTTACTCAAAACTTCCATAACCTGAGCTGGTATCCAGCGCAAAAAATGTTTGAATGGATTTTGATACAAAATTAAATCACCTTTTTTAAAATTACTTTTTACAATTTCCATTTTGTTTGGTGTTTTTGGTTTGCAATCATTTTTAAATTCACAAAATTTATTACTAACATCAAAATTTTCTTTAATTTTATTATTTACAAAATCTAAATTAGACCTAGGTTTATATGAAAAAAGCATTTTAGATGGACTTTTAGAAGTGGATGTGGATGGCATATTTCTATCATTATATAAAAAAAATTCAATTTTCTTAAGTAGTGAAGTTGTGTTGTTTTTATCCAAACAAAATTTTACCAAGACATTTTTAACAGACTGTACTCCACGCTCAGCCAACCCGTTTGACTGTGGGTGGTATATTGGTGATTTTAGAACTTCTATATTTTTCTTCTTAAAAAAAGACTTGAAATGATGTGAATTGAACGGTGGACCGTTATCGGACACAAGTTGTTTTGGATATCCAAAAGTTCGAAAGGTTTTTTCAAGTGCATTTATTGTACTTAAAGCATCAGTTGAACTCATAAAATGAATATCCTTGAACTTACTGTAAGCATCCACAATAATTAAAAAACTTTTGCTTTGAAAACAAAAGAAATCTATATGAACTCGCTCAAAGGGAAAATGCGTTTCAGGCCATTTCGTAGTGACCACTTCTCTCTTGACATTTGCAGTTAAAGTGCAACTCTCACAGCTTTTCACAAATGCATCAATGTCAATGTCGATAAGAGGCCACCACACATATGAACGAGCTAGCATTTTCATTCGGTTAATGCCACAGTGATTTTCGTGAAGCAACTTTAAGCAAGAGTTCCTTAAACATTTCGGAATTATAATACGATTTCTATAAAACACACACTTATTTTCTGTAGATAAATTATTTTCTACTTTTTGAATGGATTAGACAAACATTCAAATTTATAATCTTTATCATGCAAAGCTTTATACACGTATGTTAACTCATCATCATGAGCCATATGATGCTGAATGACGGACACATTTAACATTGGATTTTCCAATTCAGAAAAATAATTTATCGGTATTTGTTCAACATCGGTGTTTTTATTTAGCGGTAATCTAGGTAAGGCATCCGCAGGTGCCAAAGACTTTCCTCTACGATATTTAATAACATACGAGTATGATGACAATATTATGCTCCACCTTTGGAGCCTAGAAACCGACACAGCAGAATTGTTTTTATTTGGACTAAAGATTTCCTGCAAAGCTTGGTGGTCAGTGCATAAGGTGAATTTTTGACCATAAATGTAAACATGGAACTTTTTTATCGCAAAAATTATTGCTAAGGCTTCGCGATGAAGCTGAGAATAATTTTGTTCAGCTTCATTAAGTGAGCTAGACACGAACATAACTGGTTTTTCAGCTCCGTTTACAACATGCAAAAGCACTGCCCCCACACCATAAGGCGATGCGTCAGTGGTGACAATGATAGGCTTATCTGGGTCATACAGCTCTAATAAACTTTCATTTGTTAGAAAATTTTTACTTTTTTCAAAAGTTTCTTGACAAATCGAATTCCAGTTTTTCTGGATTAGGGCATATACCACTACCCGAAATCACATGACCAGGATATTTAACAGACGTGACTAAAATTTTCGACTTTGCGACGTTGATTTTGATATTGTGTTCATTAAGGCGTGACAACACCAGAAGCAATTTTTGGTAACATTCGTCTTTTGTCTTACCCCCGATGATAATATCATCTAAATAACAAAATACACTTTTTAATCCCGACAATACCCTATCCATGACGGATTGAAAAATAGAGGGAGCACAAGAAACACCGTATGGAAGGCGAGTATACACTAGGAGTCCTATAAGAGTATTTATTACTAATAGCTCCTTACAATTTTGATCCACTGATAATTGTTGATAAGCTCCTCTTAAATCAATGACACAAAAAATTGCACAATTAGATAACTCCGCGAAAATGTCATCCATTTTCGGTAATGGGTAATGTTGCATCATAATGCATTTATTAATGGTAACTTTGCAGTCCATGCAAATTCTCAATTCCCCATTTGCTTTAGGGACTATCACGATAGGGGTAGCCCATTGGCTAAATTTAATTGGTTCCAAAATATTTTCATCTACAAGGCGACTAAGTTCAGCCTTAACCTTATCCCTTAACTTGAAAGGTACACTGTATGCACAATGGAAAATTGGTTTCTGACAACCATCTAAAACAATATTCGCGGTATAATCTTTTATTGGGTCTTTATTCTTGTTATCAACAATGTTTGGATATTTTTCACGAATTGACTTTAAGACGGGACACACAACTTCACTTTTTATATTGTTCATACCTTTTAAACTTTCCGTATATATTTTGCGCCAGCTTGGGAATAAAACATCCAGGCAATCTCTTCCAAACAAGGGCTTTTGTGGCCAACATCCTTTGACGACAATGACTTGCAAATTCCAGCATCCACCTCCAAACTCCACCACAACGCTCATAACTCCTAATTCTTCAATTTGATTACCTAAAACCGTACACAAATTATTACAAGATTTTTTCAATTTAATATCATAAAAATAATCGAAATAATTTTTTTCTGACATAATAGTTACCGCTGCACCAGAATCGATCTCGAAACTGGTTTTTACATTATTAATTACCAATGTACACTCTGCTGGCTCTGGGTGATGACTTCTATCGGTCTCTTCACTTACTCTGGGTACTGGACTCTCGGCACTGACTATATTAATTCCGACCTTTGGATTTTGTGTTTTCCTGTATCTGCAGACTCTAGACGTGTGACCAATTTTCTGACATGTAAAACACTCCCAATTTTCTCTTTTTGCTAGACACTTATCTTGGCTATGACTTTTTCCACAGCGATGGCAAGACTTTTGTGATGATGAATACTGTTGTTTCTGACGATTTGTTTCGTAACTTCCACCTGACGATTGTTGCTGTGTACTTGAATGACGATGATTGCTTTTTTTGTAAGGTGCAGAATTTGGATTTGCTGGCACGTGTTTATTGTTTTTTTGTTGAAAGACAGCATGTACATTTTGTACATGTAATGATTTTGTTGTTTTTTGAGAAAGCTCCATATGCAATGCCTTCGTTGTGTATTGCTCGAAAGTCAGGTTATCTTCACTTAATAAGGCCTGTTGGATTCTTTCACATGTTAAACCCACTATGAAACGATCGCTCAATACATCGTCTAACATTTTAATTTTATACTTGTGCACATCCTCTGCGGCCTTTTCTGGAATGATGTCCCCGAATTTACAGTACTGCGCCTGGGCTTTTAGACGCACAATGAACTCATTAATTGGCTCACCATCCTCCTGTTTCAGCTTGTTAAATTTATATCGTTCTGCTCTTTTATTATGTTTGGGAGCAAAGTGGGCACGTAGCAGCGATATAAGTTCTTCGAATGGTCTTGCGCTTGGCAAATCTGGCACTGTCAGTGATACTAGTAGCTCGTGAATTTCTGCTCCAGCAATGGTGATAAAGAGTGGAGTAAGGGCTTCTTCCTCTTGGACGTTGATTTTCATAAATTGACGAACCCGATCTTCATACGCCAAAAAATTACCACCGCTGACAAATGGCTCAACCCAACCGATTAACTTTGACATTTTGTCTTTTATTATTTTGACTTACACACGTGGACGTTTTGTTCTTTTTATACCTCGTCGCCAATTGTTAGGTTTCTCTTTGGTGTTAATTAAGGAAACTCTTAGACTTCAATTCAATATAATTTATTTATATATATAAAAAGTACTCTTATAAGTTAAGTCAGTGTTAGGTTGAATACTTAAGCTGAGGCGTGTGATCGGCTTGACAGACTCTTCAAGAAGGAAGTTCTTATTCTTGTTTGACAAGCTGATCACCGTCCATTCACTCGGAAAAAGGATATGCCAAACGAAAGCAGTCATTTTATAACAGTTCATGTTAATGACATTTTAAACAGGGTTGGCTTAAGGCCGTATATAACAAAGTGGACGGCCCAATCGCTTGAATAGCCGCCTAATTGTCCGAAAAAATAGCTGTATTGCGGTTTTGATTTGGATCAAGTTCAAGTCGCGAGTTGTTCAGCCTGAAAGACACTAGCAAAGTCAGGAAGTCGCAAGACCTGGAGACATTTAAAGACTCGGAGAAAATTCCTGCACCAACCCCACACTCCATCTTTGAGCCGTCAGTGAAAATAGTTGTGTCGAAGCCTCTCATCACTAAGTCATCATCCCATTCATGGAATAATAACTTTAAAAACCGCACTGAGATCCACAGTAGGAGTGCATTAGTCGGTTTTTGTCGAAAAGATGTCCGCTGGGATGACTACTACTATGATCTGCCAACGAGCACATCACAATTTTGAGATTTTTATGAGGGTCGTTGTTGTGAATATTTTGCTAGAATACGAAAAAGTCATCGAGTTCACCGCAAGTTATGCGGTTATTGTAAGGATCACAAGTTGTGAGGTTTTTGTCAGAATACGAAAAAGTCACAAAATCAAGTTCACCTCCAGTTATGAGGTTATTGTGACCTATGAGGTATTAGTGAGGTTGCCCAGAATAGAGCTGTAAGTTTGCCATATTTTGAATCCGTATCCGTAGCCAATGATTCATACGCTCTGAATTGGATGAGGAGTGTGTTTTGCCTCTCCATATTTCCTCCATCATCTTTCATTAAACGAACGCAAGTTTCGCATTCTTTCAGTCTTAGACGTATGGGTGGTCCAGGAAAACAGTCCACTGTCCAAAAAGGACCGTGTCGACATCCTTTTCCTCCTCGTCCATGTCCATCTTGCTACCTTCATTTTCGTTTTCATTGTCTTCCGGGTCAAACGCAATCTCCATTTTATTGCTCATGATTTCGCGATGTGTTTGGAAATCAAGTTCATTATGAGATCTTTGGAACTCTTCTCCGAATTCCGCTTCATTAAGAAGAGCTTGTGCTCCAGCATCTTCATATCCAGAAATCTTTGCCGCACACATATTATGGAACATTATCAGCCAAATTTATAAACAAAACTTAAAGCTTGCTTAACTTTAAGCAACTTTTAAGTATGATTTAAGTAGAAAATCCATATTTATAATCAATTTGAAGATTTAAGCAACGTTATTTAAAGGTCTCTTAACTTAAAAGCCAAATTTGTTGTTTAAAGGTTGATTAAATACTGCTTAAATGTTGACATTTGTATCATATTGTGAAATTGTCTTTTTTTTCGTTGGTTTTAAAGATATATATAAAAAAAAATTATTGTGAGGGATGAGAAAAAAGACTCAACGAGCAAAGAAAATACCACTAGTTTCCTCACCACGATATTCGAGAAAGTCAAATGGAGAATGGAGAAGAACATTGAAACGGACGCAGTCAACATAGTAAGAGAGCTAGTGAACTTTTGAGTAACGGTCGTCCTGTAAGGTTGGAAATTTGTACACTTATGATTCATAGCATGCTAAGAGCAATAGCCATGACCTGGCAGGTGTCACCCCTGCACATCACCCCCCAATATATTTTTCAAATTGTCAAATAATTTAAAAAAATAAACTTGTTTCTGTAAGCACCAAAATTTAATAGCATGTAGTTTTTTCATTGTAAACCCTAAAAAAAAATTGACAGGCGATTACGATGAGCAGAAACATGCGACAGGTGTATTCAAAGTAGCACAGTTGATGAGGAAAAATAAACTTTCTCCTGTAAAGTTGAAATTTGGGTATGTTTTTCCGTAAACATTTTAGAACACATTTGTAAAATGACAGGCGATTTTGAACAGCCGAAGACCTTGACAGGCGAGGGGAAAGCTGATAAAGGGCATGCTGATAAATACATGAACGCCTATGGTGCAACTGACATAAAACAAAAATAAAAATGATAAATACAATAAATTTTATCAATTTTTATTTAATCCACATTTTAGTTATCCGACACTTCACTTCTGCTGTTTTCATCATCATCTGACTCTTCTATAATGTTTTCTTCTTCTGAAAGTAGAATAAAATATACACTAGTCAAAACAACTAAAGGAACACTTGAAAAAACTCAAAAATGGAGTGGATTTTTATAAGGCTGTATCTCAGTAGAAAAAAGTCGGATTGAAGTGAAATAAAAAGTTTTTCAAAGTTTATCATTTTTTCCTTTCAAATTATTTTGAGTTAAAAAGTACCGTTAGTCGTTTTTGCTTGAGCGTAAAAAATGTCCACTCAATTTCAAAATCGAAAAAAAATAAACTTTGAGTTGTCATAAAATGAGCGGAATTTTTTTTTTAATCCAACCAATCTAAGATTCAATTTGAGAATTTTGCTGGCTATAATTCACTGTTTGGTTCACAGATTTGAAAAATTCATTTTCTACACAAAAACATTTTGAAAAAAAAAATTTCAATTTTTTCTATCACTTTAAAAAAAGGTCCAAAATACGCATTTTTCAACTTTTTCACAAAAACTACCGTTATTTTGTGCTTTTCAGTGATACAACTAATCTGAGGCTTAATTATTAAAGCTCATAAAATTTTCTTGATTTTGGTGAAAATTTCACATCAATACGATTAACCGTTTCTCTGTTTCGATCAATCAAACTTACAAAACACTTTTTTTTAAATTTTAAGGAAAGTTTTTTTTTTGTCTTATTTTTCTGTTCTTTTGAATTTGTTTATTTTTTATTTTTTTTTTTATTTTTTTCAATATCATTATGACTTTGTGAAATTCGGACGAATTTCCTTGATTTTGATGAAAATTCGTCCGAATTTCACAAAGTCATAATGATAATGAAAAAAATAAAAGAAATTAAAAATGTTTTTGTGTAGAAAATTTAATGAATTTTTCAAATCTGTCTTTAGTTTTTTTGTAAGTCAATATTTAGCAGAGGTCCAAAGTCAAAATTGTGTTTTTGCATGTAATCCCATTTTTTTATTACAAAAAAAATCGTAGCGATCTGAACCAAACAGTGAATTATAGCCACCAAAATTCTCAAATTGAATCTTAGATTGGTTGGATTGAAAAAAAAATCCGCTCATTTTATGACAACTCAAAGTTTATTTTTTTTCGATTTTGAAATTGAGTGGACATTTCTTACGCTCAAGCAAAAACGACTAACGGTACTTTTTAACTCAAAATAATTTGAAAGGAAAAAATGATAAACTTTGAAAAACTTTTTATTTCACTTCAATCCGACTTTTTTCTACTGAGATACAGCCTTATAAAAATCCACTCCATTTTTGAGTTTTTTCAAGTGTTCCTTTAATTGTTTTGACTAGTGTATATTTTATTCTACTTTCAGAAGAAGAAAACATTATAGAAGAGTCAGATGATGATGAAAACAGCAGAAGTGAAGTGTCGGATAACTAAAATGTGGATTAAATAAAAATTGATAAAATTTATTGTATTTATCATTTTTATTTTTGTTTTATGTCAGTTGCACCATAGGCGTTCATGTATTTATCAGCATGCCCTTTATCAGCTTTCCCCTCGCCTGTCAAGGTCTTCGGCTGTTCAAAATCGCCTGTCATTTTACAAATGTGTTCTAAAATGTTTACGGAAAAACATACCCAAATTTCAACTTTACAGGAGAAAGTTTATTTTTCCTCATCAACTGTGCTACTTTGAATACACCTGTCGCATGTTTCTGCTCATCGTAATCGCCTGTCAATTTTTTTTTAGGGTTTACAATGAAAAAACTACATGCTATTAAATTTTGGTGCTTACAGAAACAAGTTTATTTTTTTAAATTATTTGACAATTTGAACAATATATTGGGGGGTGATGTGCAGGGGTCTCACCTGCCAGGTCATGGCTATTGCTCTTAGCATGCTATGAATCATAAGTGCACAAATTTCCAACCTTACAGGACGACCGTTACTCAAAGGGTTCACTAGCTCTTAGACTATAAGGGTTACGTTTACACTCTGTGTACGGAACCCTAATACATATTCGGATTTATGCTTGTTTACATCATCACTGTAATGTTTTTTGTATTTTCTGTAACCTACACGTTTTAACTACATTTTGAAATTATTTTGGAAATGCCTGGCCAAGCCCTTTCGGATATGAGGAGGGGGTGAAATTGAGTGTTTTTCATAGTCCTTTTTTGTTGTTTTTTTTGAATAACTTCAAAACCATTTGCCTTGAAAATATATCGTTATTTACATTATTATTGCAATTTTTTGTTGTTGTTCTGTAATCTATACATATGGAACTATTTTTTGATTTTTTTTTGGAAATTCCAGGCTCACCCTTTTTGGTGATGAGGAGGGGGTAAAGTTTAGTTATTTGCATTTTCGGCCTTTTTTTTTGTGTTTTCTTGAATAATTTCAAAACTATTTGTCTTAAAAATACAAAAAAAAATATGTTTGTCATCGCAGGCAATTAATGAATGATTGTACTTAATTTGAAGTCAATAGGGTTACCACCTGTTCAAAATAAATGGTTTTAAAATTTAAAGAATTTGGAAATTAGTATATTGAAAAATGTTGCATGTTACATAAATAACTGTGACTTCTTATCACTTTTCCGGTAAAATTCATCTTAAAGACCTATATCTCAATTTTTTTTAAAGAATTTTAGGTCCAGTAGTTTCGGAGATTAGGGGGGGGGGGGGAATGGCCTGTTTTTGACATTTTTGCCTATTTTTCCATATTTTCTTATATAACTACAAAACTATTTCTCTTAAAAATATAAAAAAATATGATTGTATTTCTACTTAACACGTTGATATATTGGCCAACTTTTAACTCAATCGGTATAACGGTTTTGGAGGAAATAAATTGTAAAGTTGAGTCAAAAATTAAAAAGTTACTCCAAATATTGAGTCATATCTGTGTTATATGTAACAGTGCAGACTTCTTATTTACTTTTTTGTAATCAACAGGTTAAAACCTATTCTCAGTATCTTTTTCATAATTTTAGGCCCAGTAGTTTCAGAGATCAGTGGGAGAATGGTCATTTTTGTATTTTTTTATCTTTTCTCTTTAATAACTTCGAAACTATTTATCTTAAAAACATGAAAACAACATTTTTAGATTACTTCTGAATACTGAATTATGTGTAGTGTACCAAATTTCATTGCAATCGGCCTACCAGATTCGAAGAAATCGCTTGTGAAAGACGAATGAACAGAAAACGAAGTGATGTTATAAGGGTTACGTTTACACTCTGTGTACGGAACCCTAATACATATTCGGATTTATGCTTGTTTACATCATCACTGTAATGTTTTTTGTATTTTCTGTAACCTACACGTTTTAACTACATTTTGAAATTATTTTGGAAATGCCTGGCCAAGCCCTTTCGGATATGAGGAGGGGGTGAAATTGAGTGTTTTTCATAGTCCTTTTTTGTTGGTTTTTTTTTTTTTGAATAACTTCAAAACCATTTGCCTTTTGAAAATATATCGTTATTTACATTATTACTGCAATTTTTTGTTGTTGTTCTGTAATCTATACATATGGAACTATTTTTTGAAATTTTTTTTGGAAATTCCAGGCCCACCCTTTTTGGTGTTGAGGAGGGGGTAAAGTTTAGTTATTTGCATTTTCGGCCTTTTTTGTTGTGTTTTCTTGAATAATTTCAAAACTATTTGTCTTAAAAATACAAAAAAATATGTTTGTCATCGCAGGCAATTAATGAATGATTGTACTTAATTTGAAGTCAATAGGGTTACCACCTGTTCAAAATAAATGGTTTTAAAATTTAAAGAATTTGGAAATTAGTATATTGAAAAATTTTGCATGTTACATAAATAACTGTGACTTCTTATCACTTTTCCGGTAATATTCATGTTATAGACCTATATCTCAATTTTTTAAAGAATTTTAGGTCCAGTAGTTTCGGTGATTAGGGGGGGGGGAATGGCCTGTTTTTGACATTTTTGCCTATTTTTTCATATTTTCTTATATAACTACAAAACTATTTCTGTTAAAAATATAAAAAAAAATATGATTGTATTTCTACTTAACACGTTGATATATTGGCCAACTTTTAACTCAATCGGTATAACGGTTTTGGAGGAAATAAATTGTAAAGTTGAGTCAAAAATTAAAAAGTTACTCCAAATATTGAGTCATATCTGTGTTATATGTAACAGTGCAGACTTCTTATTTACTGTTTTGTAATCTACAGGTTAAAACCTATTGTCAGTATCTTTTTCATAATTTTAGGCCCAGTAGTTTCGGAGATCAGGGGGGAGAATGGTCATTTTTGTATTTTTTTATCTTTTCTCTTTAATAACTTCGAAACTATTTATCTTAAAAACATGAAAACAACATTTTTAGATTACTTCTGAATACTGAATTATGTGTACCAAATTTCATTGCAATCGGCCTACCAGATTCGAAGAAATCGCTTGTGAAAGACGAATGAACAGAAAACGAAGTGATGTTATAAGGGTTACGTTTACACTCTGTGTACGGAACCCTAATACATATTCGGATTTATGCTTGTTTACATCATCACTGTAATGTTTTTTTGTATTTTCTGTAACCTACACGTTTTAACTACATTTTGAAATTATTTTGGAAATGCCTGGCCAAGCCCTTTCGGATATGAGGAGGGGGTGAAATTGAGTGTTTTTCATAGTCCTTTTTTGTTGGTTTTTTTTGAATAACTTCAAAACCATTTGCCTTGAAAATATATCGTTATTTACATTATTACTGCAATTTTTTGTTGTTGTTCTGTAATCTATACATATGGAACTATTTTTTGATTTTTTTTTGGAAATTCCAGGCCCACCCTTTTTGGTGATGAGGAGGGGGTAAAGTTTAGTTATTTGCATTTTCGGCCTTTTTTGTTGTGTTTTCTTGAATAATTTCAAAACTATTTGTCTTAAAAATACAAAAAAAAAATGTTTGTCATCGCAGGCAATTAATGAATGATTGTACTTAATTTGAAGTCAATAGGGTTACCACCTGTTCAAAATAAATGGTTTTAAAATTTAAAGAATTTGGAAATTAGTATATTGAAAAATGTTGCATGTTACATAAATAACTGTGACTTCTTATCACTTTTCCGGTAATATTCATCTTAAAGACCTTTATCTCAATTTTTTTAAAGAATTTTAGGTCCAGCAGTTTCGGTGATTAGGGGGGGGGGGAATGGCCTGTTTTTGACATTTTTGCCTATTTTTCCATATTTTCTTATATAACTACAAAACTATTTCTCTTAAAAATATAAAAAAATATGATTGTATTTCTACTTAACACGTTGATATATTGGCCAACTTTTAACTCAATCGGTATAACGGTTTTGGAGGAAATAAATTGTAAAGTTGAGTCAAAAATTAAAAAGTTACTCCAAATATTGAGTCATATCTGTGTTATATGTAACAGTGCAGACTTCTTATTTACTCTTTTGTAATCTACAGGTTAAAACCTATTGTCAGTATCTTTTTCATAATTTTAGGCCCAGTAGTTTCGGAGATCAGGGGGGAGAATGGTCATTTTTGTATTTTTTTATCTTTTCTCTTTAATAACTTCGAAACTATTTATCTTAAAAACATGAAAACAACATTTTTAGATTACTTCTGAATACTGAATTATGTGTACCAAATTTCATTGCAATCGGCCTACCAGATTCGAAGAAATCGCTTGTGAAAGACGAATGAACAGAAAACGAAGTGATGTTATAAGGGTTACGTTTACACTCTGTGTACGGAACCCTAATACATATTCGGATTTATGCTTGTTTACATCATCACTGTAATGTTTTTTTGTATTTTCTGTAACCTACACGTTTTAACTACATTTTGAAATTATTTTGGAAATGCCTGGCCAAGCCCTTTCGGATATGAGGAGGGGGTGAAATTGAGTGTTTTTCATAGTCCTTTTTTGTTGGTTTTTTTTGAATAACTTCAAAACCATTTGCCTTGAAAATATATCGTTATTTACATTATTACTGCAATTTTTTGTTGTTGTTCTGTAATCTATACATATGGAACTATTTTTTGAAATTTTTTTTGGAAATTCCAGGCCCACCCTTTTTGGTGATGAGGAGGGGGTAAAGTTTAGTTATTTGCATTTTCGGCCTTTTTTGTTGTGTTTTCTTGAATAATTTCAAAACTATTTGTCTTAAAAATACAAAAAAAATATGTTTGTCATCGCAGGCAATTAATGAATGATTGTACTTAATTTGAAGTCAATAGGGTTACCACCTGTTCAAAATAAATGGTTTTAAAATTTAAAGAATTTGGAAATTAGTATATTGAAAAATGTTGCATGTTACATAAATAACTGTGACTTCTTATCACTTTTCCGGTAATATTCATCTTAAAGACCTTTATCTCAATTTTTTTAAAGAATTTTAGGTCCAGCAGTTTCGGTGATTAGGGGGGGGGGAATGGCCTGTTTTTGACATTTTTGCCTATTTTTCCATATTTTCTTATATAACTACAAATTTATTTCTCTTAAAAATATAAAAAAATATGATTGTATTTCTACTTAACACGTTGATATATTGGCCAACTTTTAACTCAATCGGTATAACGGTTTTGGAGGAAATAAATTGTAAAGTTGAGTCAAAAATTAAAAAGTTACTCCAAATATTGAGTCATATCTGTGTTATATGTAACAGTGCAGACTTCTTATTTACTCTTTTGTAATCTACAGGTTAAAACCTATTCTCAGTATCTTTTTCATAATTTTAGGCCCAGTAGTTTCGGAGATCAGGGGGGAGAATGGTCATTTTTGTATTTTTTTATCTTTTCTCTTTAATAACTTCGAAACTATTTATCTTAAAAACATGAAAACAACATTTTTAGATTACTTCTGAATACTGAATTATGTGTACCAAATGTCATTGCAATCGGCTTACCAGATTCGAAGAAATCGCTTGTGAAAGACGAATGAACAGAAAACGAAGTGATGTTATAAGGGTTACGTTTACACTCTGTGTACGGAACCCTAATACATATTCGGATTTATGCTTGTTTACATCATCACTGTAATGTTTTTTGTATTTTCTGTAACCTACACGTTTTAACTACATTTTGAAATTATTTTGGAAATGCCTGGCCAAGCCCTTTCGGATATGAGGAGGGGGTGAAATTGAGTGTTTTTCATAATGCTTTTTGTTGTTTTTTTTGAATAACTTCAAAACCATTTGCCTTGAAAATATATCGTTATTTACATTATTACTGCAATTTTGTGTTGTTGTTTTGTAATCTATACATATGGAACTATTTTTTGAATTTTTTTTTGGAAATTCCAGGCTCACCCTTTTTGGTGATGAGGAGGGGGTAAAGTTTAGTTATTTGCATTTTCGGCCTTTTTTGTTGTGTTTTCTTGAATAATTTCAAAACTATTTCTCTTAAAAATACAAAAAAAATATGCTTGTCATCGCAGGCAATTAATAAATGATTGTACTTAATTTGAAGTCAATAGGGTTACCACCTGTTCAAAATAAATGGTTTTAAAATTTAAAGAATTTGGAAATTAGTATATTGAAAAATTTTGCATGTTACATAAATAACTGTGACTTCTTATCACTTTTCCGGTAATATTCATGTTATAGACCTATATCTCAATTTTTTTAAAGAATTTTAGGTCCAGTAGTTTCGGAGATTAGGGGGGGGAATGGCCTGTTTTTGACATTTTTGCCTATTTTTCCATATTTTCTTATATAACTACAAAACTATTTCTCTTAAAAATATTAAAAAAAATATGATTGTATTTCTACTTAACACGTTGATATATTGGCCAACTTTTAACTCAATCGGTATAACGGTTTTGGAGGAAATAAATTGTAAAGTTGAGTCAAAAATTATAAAGTTACTCCAAATATTGAGTCATATCTGTGTTATATGTAACAGTGCAGACTTCTTATTTACTTTTTTGTAATCTACAGGTTAAAACCTATTCTCAGTATCTTTTTCATAATTTTAGGCCCAGTAGTTTCAGAGATCAGTGGGAGAATGGTCATTTTTGTATTTTTTTATCTTTTCTCTTTAATAACTTCGAAACTATTTATCTTAAAAACATGAAAACAATATTTTTAGATTACTTCTGAATACTGAATTATGTGTACCAAATGTCATTGCAATCGGCTTACCAGATTCGAAGAAATCGCTTGTGAAAGACGAATGAACAGAAAACGAAGTGATGTTATAAGGGTTACGTTTACACTCTGTGTACGGAACCCTAATACATATTCGGATTTATGCTTGCTTACATCATCACTGTAATGTTTTTTGTATTTTCTGTAACCTACACGTTTTAACTACATTTTGAAATTATTTTGGAAATGCCTGGCCAAGCCCTTTCGGATATGAGGAGGGGGTGAAATTGAGTGTTTTTCATAGTCCTTTTTTGTTGGTTTTTTTTTGAATAACTTCAAAACCATTTGCCTTGAAAATATATCGTTATTTACATTATTACGGCAATTTTTTGTTGTTGTTCTGTAATCTATACATATGGAACTATTTTTTGAATTTTTTTGGAAATTCCAGGCCCACCCTTTTTGGTGATGAGGAGGGGGTAAAGTTTAGTTATTTGCATTTTCGGCCTTTTTTGTTGTGTTTTCTTGAATAATTTCAAAACTATTTGTCTTAAAAATACAAAAAAAATATGTTTGTCATCGCAGGCAATTAATGAATGATTGTACTTAATTTGAAGTCAATAGGGTTACCACCTGTTCAAAATAAATGGTTTTAAAATTTAAGGAATTTGGAAATTAGTATATTGAAAAATTTTGCATGTTACATAAATAACTGTGACTTCTTATCACTTTTCCGGTAATATTCATGTTATAGACCTATATCTCAATTTTTTTTAAGAATTTTAGGTCCAGTAGTTTCGGTGATTAGGGGGGGGGGGAATGGCCTGTTTTTGACATTTTTGCCTATTTTTTCCATATTTTCTTATATAACTACAAAACTATTTCTGTTAAAAATTAAAAAAAAATATGATTGGATTTCTACTTAACACGTTGATATATTGGCCAACTTTTAACTCAATCGGTATAAACGGTTTTGGAGGAAATAAATTGTAAAGTTGAGTCAAAAATTAAAAAGTTACTCCAAATATTGAGTCATATCTGTGTTATATGTACCAGTGCAGACTTCTTATTTACTTTTTTGTAATCTACAGGTTAAAACCTATTCTCAGTATCTTTTTCATAATTTTAGGCCCAGTAGTTTCAGAGATCAGTGGGAGAATGGTCATTTTTGTATTTTTTTTATCTTTTCTCTTTAATAACTTCGAAACTATTTATCTTAAAAACATGAAAACAACATTTTTAGATTACTTCTGAATACTGAACTATGTGTACCAAATTTCATTGCAATCGGCCTACCAGATTCGAAGAAATCGCTTGTGAAAGACGAATGAACAGAAAACGAAGTGATGTTATAAGGGTTACGTTTACATTCTGTGTACGGAACCCTAATACATATTCGGATTTATGCTTGTTTACATCATCACTGTAATGTTTTTTGTATTTTCTGTAACATACACGTTTTAACTACATTTTGAAATTATTTTGGAAATGCCTGGCCAAGCCCTTTCGGATATGAGGAGGGGGGTGAAATTGAGTGTTTTTCATAGTCCTTTTTTGTTGTTTTTTTTTGAATAACTTCAAAACCATTTGCCTTGAAAATATATCGTTATTTACATTATTACTGCAATTTTTTGTTGTTGTTCTGTAATCTATACATATGGAACTATTTTTTGAATTTTTTTTGGAAATTCCAGGCCCACCCTTTTTGGTGATGAGGAGGGGGTAAAGTTTAGTTATTTGCATTTTCGGCCTTTTTTGTTGTGTTTTCTTGAATAATTTCAAAACTATTTGTCTTAAAAATACAAAAAAAATATGTTTGTCATCGCAGGCAATTAATGAATGATTGTACTTAATTTGAAGTCAATAGGGTTACCACCTGTTCAAAATAAATGGTTTTAAAATTTAAGGAATTTGGAAATTAGTATATTGAAAAATTTTGCATGTTACATAAATAACTGTGACTTCTTATCACTTTTCCGGTAATATTCATGTTATAGACCTATATCTCAATTTTTTTAAAGAATTTTAGGTCCAGTAGTTTCGGTGATTAGGGGGGGGGGAATGGCCTGTTTTTGACATTTTTGCCTATTTTTCCATATTTTCTTATATAACTACAAAACTATTTCTGTTAAAAATAAAAAAAAATATGATTTTATTTCTACTTAACACGTTGATATATTGGCCAACTTTTAAACTCAATCGGTATAACGGTTTTGGAGGAAATAAATTGTAAAGTTGAGTCAAAAATTAAAAAGTTACTCCAAATATTGAGTCATATCTGTGTTATATGTAACAGTGCAGACTTCTTATTTACTTTTTTGTAATCTACAGGTTAAAACCTATTCTCAGTATCTTTTTCATAATTTTAGGCCCAGTAGTTTACGAGATCAGTGGGAGAATGGTCATTTTTGTATTTTTTTATCTTTTCTCTTTAATAACTTCGGAACTATTTATCTTAAAAACATGAAAACAACATTTTTAGATTACTTCTGAATACTGAACTATGTGTACCAAAATTCATTGCAATCGGCCTACCAGATTCGAAGAAATCGCTTGTGAAAGACGAATGAACAGAAAACGAAGTGATGTTATAAGGGTTACGTTTACACTCTGTGTACGGAACCCTAATACATATTCGGATTTATGCTTGTTTACATCATCACTGTAATGTTTTTTGTATTTTCTGTAACATACACGTTTTAACTACATTTTGAAATTATTTTGGAAATGCCTGGCCAAGCCCTTTCGGATATGAGGAGGGGGTGAAATTGAGTGTTTTTCATAGTCCTTTTTTTTTTTTTGAATAACTTCAAAACCATTTGCCTTGAAAATATATCGTTATTTACATTATTACTGCAATTTTTTGTTGTTGTTCTGTAATCTATACATATGGAACTATTTTTTGAATTTTTTTTGGAAATTCCAGGCCCACCCTTTTTGGTGATGAGGAGGGGGTAAAGTTTAGTTATTTGCATTTTCGGCCTTTTTTGTTCTGTTTTCTTGAATAATTTCAAAACTATTTGTCTTAAAAATACAAAAAAAATATGTTTGTCATCGCAGGCAATTAATGAATGATTGTACTTAATTTGAAGTCAATAGGGTTACCACCTGTTCAAAATAAATGGTTTTAAAATTTAAAGAATTTGGAAATTAGTATATTGAAAAATTTTGCATGTTACATAAATAACTGTGACTTCTTATCACTTTTCCGGTAATATTCATGTTATAGACCTATATCTCAATTTTTTTAAAGAATTTTAGGTCCAGTAGTTTCGGAGATTAGGGGGGGGGGATGGCCTGTTTTTGACATTTTTGCCTATTTTTCCATATTTTCTTATATAACTACAAAACTATTTCTCTTAAAAATATAAAAAAATATGATTGTATTTCTACTTAACACGTTGATATATTGGCCAACTTTTAACTCAATCGGTATAACGGTTTTGGAGGAAATAAATTGTAAAGTTGAGTCAAAAATTAAAAAGTTACTCCAAATATTGAGTCATATCTGTGTTATATGTAACAGTGCAGACTTCTTATTTACTTTTTTGTAATCTA
Organism: Sphaerophoria taeniata; assembly: GCA_943590905.1. Taxonomy (NCBI): domain Eukaryota; kingdom Metazoa; phylum Arthropoda; class Insecta; order Diptera; family Syrphidae; genus Sphaerophoria; species Sphaerophoria taeniata. The sequence goes on along the minus strand of OX016541.1, from coordinate 85,910,227 downwards.
CAGGTTAAAACCTATTCTCAGTATCTTTTTCATAATTTTAGGCCCAGTAGTTTCGGAGATCAGGGGAATGGTCATTTTTGTATTTTTTTATCTTTTCTCTTTAATAACTTCGAAACTATTTATCTTAAAAACATGAAAACAACATTTTTAGATTACTTCTGAATACTGAATTATGTGTACCAAATTTCATTGCAATCGGCCTACCAGATTCGAAGAAATCGCTTGTGAAAGACGAATGAACAGAAAACGAAGTGATGTTATAAGGGTTACGTTTACACTCTGTGTACGGAACCCTAATACATATTCGGATTTATGCTTGTTTACATCATCACTGTAATGTTTTTTGTATTTTCTGTAACCTACACGTTTTAACTACATTTTGAAATTATTTTGGAAATGCCTGGCCAAGCCCTTTCGGATATGAGGAGGGGGTGAAATTGAGTGTTTTTCATAGTCCTTTTTTGTTGGTTTTTTTTGAATAACTTCAAAACCATTTGCCTTGAAAATATATCGTTATTTACATTATTACTGCAATTTTTTGTTGTTGTTCTGTAATCTATACATATGGAACTATTTTTTTGAATTTTTTTTTGGAAATTCCAGGCCCACCCTTTTTGGTGATGAGGAGGGGGTAAAGTTTAGTTATTTGCATTTTCGGCCTTTTTTGTTGTGTTTTCTTGAATAATTTCAAAACTATTTGTCTTAAAAATACAAAAAAAATATGTTTGTCATCTCAGGCAATTAATGAATGAATGTACTTAATTTGAAGTCAATAGGGTTACCACCTGTTCAAAAAAAATTGTTTTCAAATTTAATGAAATTGGAAATTAGTATATTGAAAAATTTTGCATGTTACATAAATAACTGTGACTTCTTATCACTTTTCCGGTAATATTCATGTTATAGACCTATATTTCAGTTTTTTTAAAGAATTTTAGGTCCAGTAGTTTCGGAGATTAGGGGGGGGGATGGCCTGTTTTTGACATTTTTGCCTATTTTTCCATATTTTCTTAAATAACTACAAAACTATTTCTCTTAAAAATATAAAAAAAATATGATTGTATTTCTACTTAACACGTTGATATATTGGCCAACTTTTAACTCAATCGGGATAACGGTTTTGGAGGAAATAAATTGTAAAGTTGAGTCAAAAATTAAAAAGGTACTCCAAATATTGAGTCATATCTGTGTTATATGTAACAGTACAGACTTCTTATTTGCTTTTTTGTAATCTACAGGTTGAGACCTATTCTCAGTATCTTGTTCATGATTTTAGGCCCAGTAGTTTCGGTGATCAGGGGGGAGAATGGTCATTTTTGTATTTTTTTATCTTTTCTCCTTAATAACTTCGAAACTATTTATCTTAAAAACATGAAAACAACAGTTTTAGATTAATACTGAATACTAAATTATGTGTACCAAATTTCATTGCAATCGGCCTACCAGATTCGAAGAAAGCGCTTGTGAAAGACGAATGAACAGAAAACGAAGTGATGTTATAAGGGTTTCGTTTACACTCTGTGTACGGAACCCTAAAAATGATATCATCTTACAAATTTCGTATCAACTGCCTAAAAAAATGTAAGCTATGAGTTGGAAATATTTCTTTAATGAATTAGCCATTTGGATTGTAAGTACAGAAAAATATAAAAATGTTTAATCATTTGAGAGGGAAATATGAATGGGATATTTTCATTCCCTGAAAACTGGTGTTTTTCTACAAGCATTTTATCACTGTTTGTTTTATTCGAACTGTCAGTCCAGAAATTCTATTCGGGCGAAACTCACAACAGCTTTTTTTTATTCCAGGCGAACGAAAATATTCCGGGGGAATCATTTTCCGGTCGGAACTCACAATAGGGCTGAATATTGGTTCATAGTCAAAATATCATTGAATATCAATCACTACCACTTAGGTTAGGTTAGGTTAGGTTAGGTTAGGTTAGGTTAGGTTAGGTTAGGTTAGGTTAGGTTTAGGGGCTGACAGTTGATGTTCTTCCGTCACACTTAGATCAATACAGTTCCATTGTGATACCCGCGAGTATTGCTACTCAAGCTAATAAGAAAATCCTGTGTGATCACTTAGTCAAGCCATTTAGAGGCCTTGACGAAGTTCAGGATGCTAGTACCTGGCGTACTAGAGAGTTCTTCTAAATCCCCGAAGAAAAAGTTGCCAAGCAGTTTCTTCCTTTGATGGGAAAGTGCGGACAGTGACACAGAAAGTGCGAAGTGTCTTCAAGCACCTCTTCTTCACAGCATCCTCTGCATAGATCATCTGAACTGATTCTCATCTTTTTCATATGATAACCTAACAGATTATGTCCGGTGATTATGCTTACAAGAGATCGAAGTGATCCCTTGTGTAGCTGCATAATTTTTTCCGTTCTTTGTTTGTTAAAACAGGGCCAGATCTTTCTTGTTGTGCCGCAGGTGTCAAGAAGATTCCACCTTTCATCGGCCTTGATAGTTATTCTTTTTGAGATTTCCTGTTATAACAGGTAGGGGTGCTAACTAGCTGAGCTTGGCTTACGTCAAGCATTGACCCTAATCTTGCTAATTCATCGGCTTTCTCATTGCCTAGTATATCGCTGTGGCCCGGGACCCAGCAGAGTCTAATGTTGTGCTGTGCGCCAAGAACCTTGAGCTCTTCGCGGCAGCATGAAACAAGCTTTGATTTTACCTCAGTTGCAGTAATCGCTTTTATTGCCGCTTGGCTATCAATGTAAAAATTGATATCGGCTCGTGGTATCGCCATCATTGATACCTTTTTAGCAGCTGTTGTCACTGCCAGGACCTCCGCTTGGAAGACGCTACTGTAGTCTGGAAGCCTAAGCGAGGCGGTTAACTTGAGAGATTCGGAATAGAAACCTGCCCCTACACCAGTGTCCATTTTAGAGCCGTCAGTATAGATAGCTATTGACGACTCACTGGAGTACGGTATATTATCTATCCATTCCTCTCTGCTTGGGATGGCAGCCTGGAATGGTTTGTGAAAATCAAGTTCGGGTGTTTTATAGTCTGTTGTAGTACTATGACCCATAACTTTATGAAGGATCTGGGCATGTCCTATGGAACTATTTTTCCAGACTTTAGTTTGACTAAGTCTCAGGGCACTTTTGGCCACAGATTCTTGAACAAAGAGGTCTAGGGGAATAAGATCGAGTATAACTTCCAGTCCCGCAGTTGGAGTGGATCTCATTGCCCCCGTAATGCCAGTGCACGCCAGTCTTTGAACTTTTGTCAAAGTTTTCAGGTTCGTGCTCTTTTCTAAAACTTTCCACCAAACCAAATTACCGTAGGTTAGTATTGGTCTAATTATTGCCGAATACATCCATCTGATAATTTTAGGGTTTGGTCCCCAGGTTTTCCCGAAAATTCTATTGCAGGAGTAAAAGGCAGTCGATGCCTTTTTAGATTCTTTGGTGTTCGGGCCCCAGTTTAGTTTTTTATCTAAGATCACACCGAGATACTTTGCGTGATCAGAGATTTTGAGAGGGCAGCCTTCAATTGAAGGTATTTTAAAATCGGGTATTTTGCGCTTGTTAGTAAATAGCACTAGTTCTGTTTTAGCTGGATTGACTGTCAGCCCACAGTTCTTAGTCCATTTGCTTACCAACGAGAGGGCGTATTCTGTTTGTTCACTGATAGTGGGTAGGAACCTGCCAGTCGCTAGTAATGCAAGATCATCAGCGTAGGCTACTATCCTTACTCCACTTGATTTCAATTTAGAGAGTATTCCGTTCATGACAAGAACCCAGAGTAGCGGTGAGAGAACTCCACCCTGGGGGGTGCCCCTGGATGTGGTTACTCTCACCCTTTCCTCCGCTAGTTCAGAGTTAATTTGTCTCTTTCTGAGCGTACACATTATCCACTGCGTTATTGCCTTTTCGACTTTGTGGTCGTCCAAGGCTTGCTGTTTCACTGTTTCGTTCTTCACGTTATTGAAGGCTCCCTCAATATCCAAGAACGTTGCAAGGGTGTATTCCTTGTCATTCAGTGATTTTTCTATGACGCTGACTTTTTCTTTTAATGTAGGCATGTTGAAATTCCGATATATAGTCCGGTTTCAGGGTACTTCGGATGTGTATATCAATAAGCCTTTCAAAAGTCTTCAAAATAAACGATGTTAGACTAATGGGTCTATCGTCTTTGGCCTCCGTATGGCTAGGTTAACCAGCCTTAGGGATGAAAACTACCTTTACCTCACGCCACGATAAGGGAACATACCCCCATTTAAGGCTATTATTGAAAATGCTAGCTATGTGTGGGATGATAAGGTTTATGCTCTTCTGAAGCATCATAGGGAAGATTCCGTCTAGACCAGGGGATTTGTACGGGGAAAAGGAGTGAATGGCCCATTTTATCCTTTCTTCCGTTATAATATCCGATGGTACTAGGGTTTCTGCATGAGACTCTGATTCTGGACTACGGATATCAGCTACGCAGCCAGGAAAATGAGTATTCATAAGGAGCTCAAGTGTTTCGCGACCGGATTCAGTCCAGCTGCCTGTAGGTCTTTTAAGAGAACCAAGAGTGACTGAATCCTTGGTCAGAATTTCCCTGAGTCTTGCCGATTCATTTGTGCTTTCTATTTCGTCGCAAAAGGCCCTCCATGAGCTACGTTTTGCTCGTTGTGTTTCGGCCTTAAACATACGTTGACTGGTCTTATAATGTTCCCAGTCAGCTTCTTTCCTAGTTTTTTTTTGCAACGTTGAAAAGTCTTCTAGTTTCTTTTCTTAAGTTGCCTATTTCAGTAGTCCACCAGGGTGGTTTTTTCCTACCTTTTCCCATATGATTGATGGGACAGCTTTTTTCTAAAGCGTGGTTCAGAACAACTCTGAGTTTTTCTGACGCAAGATCTATGTCGGAAGGGTCTTGCATTAGAAGTGAGTCCGGGTTTTGAATCCCCTGTCCTACTTCCCTACAGAATACATTCCAGTTTGTTTTCCTGAAATTCCTGAAGGGTTTTGGAGTTGCTACTTCATTTTGTATCAAGAAGCCTATCAGTTTATGGTCTGAGAATGATTCCTCTTTAAGAACATTCCATTGATCTATTACTATTGTGCTTGAGTTATTGGTTAGGGTAACGTCAAGCACTTCTTTTCTATTTTTAGTTACAAACGTGGGTTCTTTGCCCCTGTTTGCTATTAGAAGATTTTGGTCTAGAATAAATTCAAAAAGAGACTCACCTCTGTTGTTGATGTGGGTACTACCCCATGATATGATGATATGGGTATGATGTGAGTTTGTATCACAACCTAGTACCACGTCCCATCTCTCAGAGGCAGCTTTCTCCACAAGCTGGCTTGTGATGATAGCGGGAGGTCCTTCTGTTCCGTCATGTGGTATATAGCACGATGTCAGGATCAGTGGTGGGAGTCCCTCCCTTTCAAGCTTGACAGCACACTGGTCTGGATCACTGAAATTTGCTAAAAGAAAGAGATTAAACTTCTTCCTGGCTAAAATACAGGATCTAATATTACTATTTGCTACTTGTGTGGCTTTGTATAGTATAAAGTCTGATGCATGTAGTCCTCTAATTCTGCCACCTGAAATCCAGGGTTCTTGAATCAGGGCAATGTCTATTTGTCTACTTCCCAAGATGTAGACAAGATTGGAGCTGGCGGCTTTACTGTGTTGAAGATTTATTTGTATCAATTTCATATTCAAATTTCATTAAAAGCCCGCCCCGCCTTACTTACTTGTTTTGTCTTATTGGTTATAAGCCGCAGTTTGCACCTGTTTATGCCGATGCGCACTTTGTAGCCAATTTTTCTCAAAAGGGGGTATAGATTTGTGGCTGAGTTGCACCTCCACTTCTGTACCTTCCTCCGTTCTTTCTCCCATCTCTATTACCTTCCAGCTTTGACTTAGCTGTTCCGTATTTAGAGATTGAAGATATCTCTCTACGCGATCTCGTGGTATCGCAGGACCTTTGATAGTCATTTTGGCCTTAGGTTTGACGAAGTCGCTGATTTCACTCAGACCGATTAAGCGGAGATCAGCGTTGGGCCAGGGAGCTACCGTTCTTTTGACGAAGTCCTGCAGAAAAGCGAGAGTATTTTCGTCCTCGCACGTCAAGACTTTGAACCCATGGATGGTTCTGAGGTTCCCAAAGAGTGGTGGTGGCCTGCTGTTAACAATGGCATCGTTAACCTCATCCAGGATTCTCATTTCTAATAATTGCCATTGGTCTTCTGAGAGTTTTCTTGAGGGATTTCCGAAATCCGCAATGGCGAATTTGCCCCCCTTTACGTCTCTTCTGTAGCCAATGTCTTTTTTCTTTTCTGCAGGGGTGATCTTTTCGTGGGCGAAAGTGTGTCATCCTGCCTAGTTCTCTTGGACGTTTTTGCCACTGAATCAGGGTCCAGGGGAGGCACATGGCCCACCATCTCTTTCTCCTTCATCAGGTTATTAGTCCATATATTTTTGTTTTTATTTGTCGATGTCAGAGTCAGTGTCCTAAGGTTTCGTGTAGCGTTTTCGAGCACTATCTTATCCCTTGCCGTTAAGGAGTTTGGATCTTTGTTAGATAGGCGTCGAATTCTCCGTTCCGTGTTTCGTATCCTCCTTTGAAGTACCTTGTCCTCGGTGAGAGTTTTGGTCGTCTTCTTCTCGATCACCGTTTTTGTTGTCCTCGAGCTTTCCCTAGTTTCGTCCAGGACACCGCTGCTTGACGAAGGTGAAGGGGTTATGCTAGAGCTGCATTCGGGGACATGGCCCCTTGTACTGCTTTCACAAGCACCCTCCAGATTCGTCTCCTTCGAGACCGTCTTACCATCCTCCAAGCCCGTTGTTGCACATGGCCCCGTACTGGATTTGGCGGATGTAGATGGCTTCGAAGTTAGCAACGGCGTCTGTTCCCTAACCGGGGGTGCAACTGAAGGGGTCGTTCCTTTCTTGGATTGAATTATATCAATCGGCGGATTGGGCGGTCCCATCAGCGCACCCACGCCCGTGTTTCCTTTGGAATACGCTTCCTTCAATGTTTGGGCACATGGCCCCCCCCCATCATAAGAGGCTCGTTCTTTAGGAAAGCACGAGCGTTGAAAAGCCTAACTTGTTCATTAGCTGTTAATTCCTCCCATTTCCTTTTTCTAAGTCGTTTAATCGTCTTCTTACAGTTGGAGATTCTACTCCGAACTGAAGTGGTAGACGATCGTGAGAGGGTAGAGCTAGCAACCGAACACGCGTCGTCGTCAGTTACGAGTGTTCCGATGCTAGTTCCATCCTCCACACCGAGGTTGGAAAAAGGAGTGAGAAGAAGGTCCTCTTCCTCCTGCGTAATGGTCGTTGTCGTTTTTCCTGTAGTCTTGTCCTTAAGTACGTTCCTGTCTGTCACTGGCGACTTCTCCCCTCCTACTGTTGGAAGGGCAAAGCTCGCGCCGGCAGCCGTGACTTCTGTCGACGTTTCAGCGTATATCCCCGCTGGTTTTTCATTTTTCTGTTGTGTTCTGTCCATGGTTTTTCGTTTTTTGGGTTCCTCTTATTTTGCCTAAAGTTCTCAGCTGATCAGCTGAGGACTTAAGAAATAAAAATCTACAGCTGATCAGCTGAAAAATTAAGCATAAGCCTCCCCACCACTACAAGGTGGAAACCCCAGGGGAGGATCACTACCACTTGGAGAACTGTCAGAAGAAGCCCAGCAATGCAAAAATAAAGACTACAAGAAATATCGATATCAGAATACGTGTAAAAGACCTATTTAACATGCTCTTCGGATCCACTTATTTCTTCCTTAACCCATTACTGCATGGTGGCTCATATATGAGCCAAACCAGTTGTTTGTTCATAATTTTTAAATTTATAGACAAATATTTATGTTTCGCATTGTGTTTTAAAGAAAATACACCTATGTACTGAATTTTACAAAAAATAATGAATTTATCAATGAGTTTAGCTATTTTTTTGATCATCCAAAACAGAAAATACAGTAAAATCGAAAATGAGTACCAACGTGCAATTCAAAAATCCATAAAAAATATAAAAAATGGGCATTTCCTTGAACCAAAAATACATTCAGGAAGGTGATTATGTATTTATTGCATATAATTAAGTTTTTTGGGTTTATGATCCGAATAGTTAGTAAAAAGTTTCAAAAACTGAATGGACCATATATGGCATACCATGCAGAAATGTACCTTTCTTTATTGTCCTTTACCTGACTTATAGAAAAAGACAAAGGCAGAAGAGTTGATTTTTGACCTACCTGAGGCTTTTGGGTAAAAAAAAGGATTTTTGGCAGTTTCGCTAATTACTTTTTAATTGCCTCAACTTCGGATATTGAACATCAGAGGCTAGAAATATCCTTTATATATAAGACAACGAGGACAATAGGAATCAAACGTTCTGAATTTCTATTGGAGATCAATTTGAATTTACGGAAATAGCTTACAAAAAATTGTACTTTATTTACTTACAATTTACATTTATATAGTTGAATAGTAAGTAGGGAAGTGAAAAATTCTAAAATTTTGACAACATGGATACTCGTAGGTTTTACGGAAGTGCTCATATCAGGGTCCAAAGTTTTCCCGATAAGAGCAGTGATGAAGAACTATCGGAAGAAGAAAATCGAGTGAATATTCCCATGGTAACACCGTTGGTTGGAGTCTGATATATCTGATTGGGATTCCGCAGACGACATACCTTTATCTCAAATACAGCGAGATATGGTGGAACCTCACTCCAGAGGAAGACGGAACGAAAAATCCCGTTGGCGGAATGTCAATTCATTGGTTATCCGAGCTTACCGGAAGAAATAAGGATCTTGGAGCTACCTATACAGTTTTTCAAATATATGTTTACGGGAAACGTTTAAGGCCGAATCACAAAGACGCTTCAGCTTCAGCTTCGCCTGCGTTCCGATGCAAACGCTTCGAGTTTGCTTTGAATGACAGTTCTCCCTCCATCATCATCATATCTCCAAAAACAGCTTTGCTACTTTACTCCCTTCGAAGTAGATTTTTGATTTTCGATTTTTGAAAAACTTTGAAAATCTACTTCACTCAGAAAAAAACATTTATAAAATCTGTAATATTATGCCTACAGTTTATAGTGAAAAATGGCATGCCTTCATTATTTTCATCAGGAAAATAGATAAGCGAAATCTGCAATTAAGTTTCTATCCTTATACACGAACAATAAGCGGACACAGTTTACAAACACGAAATGTCAACCTATACAAATACGCAAAATATGAGTTACTTGCTTCAGTGCTTGTATTAAAGTGTTTAATATTTTACGCCTCGTGCAACTAGTGTCATATTTTAGCTTGCTAGTTTAATTTTAACACATCATATCCGCCATATAGTGTCAAAATTAAATCGAAATTCAAGTTTGTACACACATTTTAACACAATTCACACACGGCTCTAATTGTAGATCTGTCTATGTATTCATGGTCAATTTAAAATACACTATTTTAAAATCTTCCTCGCTTTTTCTCAATCTACTTCTTTTTATTCCCAAATCTACTTCGCTTCCTTTTTTTTCAAGTGGTAACGCTGCTCCAAACAACAAATGAACAAACAGCTGTTGAGCTGTCAGACAAAGCAAAAGTTCAGCATATTTGAACTAGAGCTTCCGTTTGGAGTCACGTTACGTACGAAACGTGAAGTCGAAGCGTCATTGTGATAGCAAGCATTGAATTCCTATAGCTGAACTCGTAAACGTCAGGCGAAGCCGAAGCTAAAGCGTCTTTGTGATTTAGCCTTTACGCTGTGGAAAAACGACCAGAAAGGCTTCCACACATCACTGCAAAAGAAATCCAGCAGTTTATTGGAATGTGTCTTTGCATGTCCGTAGTCCAGTTACCATCTGTACGGACTTATTAAAATGAGTATTTTGGGAACCCAAAAATTGCAAATGTGATGACTTGCAACACACGTTTATACAACAGAAAGGAACAAGTTTACCAAACGGTTTCCGGTCCTAAAACTGTAATGGTCTACAACAAACACATGGGTAGAGTGGATTTATTGGATGCGCTTCTTGTATACTACAGGGGCCTGATTATCGGATTCGCGGCGGATCGTTTTGAATTCGACCTTTCAAATTCGACTCGCCTCGTATTTCCTAATTAACGAATTCGCGGCGAAGCGAGAAAATGTCTTCCAATATTCCAGTGATTTGACACTTAATATTCCAGTTAATAATGATAACAGTGTTACCGCTTTAAATGAGTCCCCGCAGCTGAAAAATGAGTCATTTTGAAAATAAATGAGTTGTTGTCGCAGTTTGGCGGCAGCAGAAACTTTTTGTGAACTCAAACACGGTTTTTAAAGTTGATATGAGTTACAAAATTCCTTTATTAAAATATAATAGTTTAATAGTTTACAAAGACTTTAAGAATTCATTTTTATTTAGCTTACATTAGTTTCCTTTAGGCAATTCAGTAATTTTTAAGTATCTATATAAGTTTGTCGATCAATTATTAGGTTAAGATTATGAAAATAAGTTTAAGTTTAAGTGTGAAGCACGTTTTTAGCAAAAAAAGAGCAAGTCAAAGAAAATGTGCGATATATATATAGGTTTTTGGCATGGAAGCTTAGTTGCACAAACGTCAGTTTTTCGATATCGAAAGTTGGTAAAGAAGTTTTCTTACGGTTGATCTTTAGAGTGAAATTACATTATGGTGTACACATATTTGCATAAGACATTGGACAATGTCCAGCTAACACTCCCTCCTTGTAATTTCGCTCTAGTTTAAAGTTACTTAGAGAGGACATCTAGCACTGCTAATTTAAGTACAGGTTTTTCATACACGCCAGTCTGTGTCTGAACGAATGCACTTCGTACTTGGCCGTCCTTTGAAAGCTTTGTTTGAATGACCTTTCCTTTAGCCCAGTAATTTCTTGGACTGTCTGGGTCAACTTTGAGGACAATATCGCCCACTTCAATAGGTTTGACGGGCTGAAACCATTTTGTGCGCCTAGTCAACGAAGGTAGATATTCACCTATCCACCGTCTCCAAAAGTGATCCGCATACTGCTGCGAAGCAAGCCAATTCTTTTTAACCACTATTGCACTATCATCAAATATGGAGATGGGCTTTATACCACTCGAAGAGCCTAGAAGAAAGTGGTTGGGTGTTAGAGCTTCATCACTTTCAGTATCCAGAGGAATGTATGTTAACGGACGCGAATTAACAATGTTTTCAACTTCAAGTAACATACCTCGTAGCAGCTCATCGGAAGGGTTACGTGTAGGCATTATTTTGTATAAAATTGTTTTAATGGAACGCACCAGCCGCTCCCAGCTACCACCCATGTGTGGCGATCCTGGTGGTATAAAAGTCCACTTTGTTATTGGTGATGTAAAGGCTACCATAAGTGTTTCCTTCTTTAAAGTTTGAAGAGCTTCTCTGAGTTCTCGTTCAGCTCCAACAAAATTTGTGCCGTTGTCACTGAAGAACTCTTGTGGTGTTCCACGTCTTGCGACGAAATTTCGAAGGGCTACTATACAAGAGTCTGAAGAAAGAGTGTATGCTATCTCAATGTGTATAGCCCTGGGTGTCAGGCAAGTAAGTAAAACTCCCCAACGTTTTTCAGTCCTTCTATGTACGTTTACTTTCATCGGGCCGAAATAATCAACTCCAACAAAGGAAAATGGTCGAGAGAATGAAGCTAATCTAGCTGGAGGAAGTTGAGCCATTATTGGAACCTGTGGCTGAACACTATTGTTCTTACACTCCTGACAAGATAGTCTCACAGAACGGAAAAGGGCTCGCATTCGAGGAATATAAAACCTGTGTCGAAGTTCATTGACCACTGTCTCATGATTTTGGTGATTGTATCGGCGATGAAAATCCATGATGATGAGGAAGGTGATTCGATGAGTTCTGGGAAGTATTGTAGGTCGCTTCGTATTGTCGTCAACATCAGTGGAAAAGTTAATCCTTCCGTTGGCACGAAGAATGAGTTTATCATCCAAATAAGGACATAGGCTGAAAATTGAACTAGATTTCTCAACAGGACGATTAGCTGAAAGATCTGCAATTTCCTCTTCGTAAGCATAAGATTGAGCTTCGATTATCAATGCAATTTCAGCTTTCTGGAGCTCTGCTTGCTTTAAAAAAACGACTCTTTTCTCTTTCCGCTGTTTCAACTTTATGTTGACATTGACATTGACATTGACTTCACAGTACTTCGCACATAAATGTGACGAACTACAGACACATAGCAGCACTGGTGACTGAGACCATCGGCTGGGACAGAACAAGACATACGACAGAGAGAAACAGATAGACACATAGAAGGGAAGAACACATAACATAAACCTACGTGGCACAGAGGAGGAGACACAGATTTTAATTGTCTCATATCATCGCACAGGTGGCTCAGATAAGCTGGCGATTTTTGTAGAAAAAGAATGCTGCCGAAGCTGGGGCTTGAACCCGTGGTATTCGGCTTAGCAGTCAACTACTCTATCCTCTGTGCCATGGCCACCTGCTCAACTTTATGTTATGGATGAATCGGAGAGCATAGGCTGAACTCATCACCAATAATTTCCAACGGGAATTTTCATCAAAACGAAAAACATTCTTCGGAGTTTGCACAATGTGAATATTAATGAACTGTGTCTTCATTTCTTCCATGGTTAGGTTAGGTTAGGTTATGAGGGGTGTGCACAGCGTGAGCTGTTGCGTACACGGGGGCCTATTGGTCCATTGTGATCCCCTATAAAAAAAAGTAAAAGTAAGCATCGATGCTTCTCAAGGTCGATTAACGTAGACTGGCTCGTTAACGAACCAACCTGTGCTATCTATGAATTTCCTCATATTTGCCATTGAGACCTGTGCTAGATCATCCAGTTCTCCAACAAACCTGTTTCCGAAATGACGGAGGCGGCTAGTTTGGAGGTTCGGACAGTCACAGAGCAGGTGTTTAATGGTTTCTATTTCCTCCTCATCCTGACAGCTCCTACAAAAATCGGGTGCAAATGCCCCTATCTTGTTGGCCATTGTGCCAATGGCGCAATGACTCGTTAGTACACCTATCAAGATTTTAATGTTCTTTTTACTCAGCGATAGAATATACCGAGTTTCTTTTTCATTTGTGTTAGGCCATAAACTTCTAGAGATTACGCAATCGTCCCTGGATTTCCAGGAGTTATTGATTTGCTCTTTTAGTTTAAGGTCTATCTTCCTCTTGAGTACCCCAATTGGGACGAGTGGTCCCCTAATTGAATGGTCGCTACTACTTGTGTCTGCTTCTGACCCTTTCCTGGCTAGTTCATCTACTATTTCGTTCCCTTCTATATTGCTATGTCCAGGAACCCAGCAGAGCTTTACCTGGTTAGTGTGGCAGATTTTATTTAATTCCTTCCTACAGTTTAAAACTGCTTTTGATCTTATGGTCTCACTGGCTAAGGCTTTGATAGCAGCCTGGCTGTCCACGAAAAAAGTGATCTCCGAAGAGCTTAGCTTTTCGTGATGTGCCAATTCAACTGCTTTTTCAATGGCAAAGATCTCGGCCTGAAAGACACTACAGTCAGCTGGGAGTTTATACGATGCTCTGATGTTGAGAGATTGGCAAAACACTCCAGCACCTGTTCCTGATTCCATTTCATTTCTTCCATAGTTGACTGTTCGTTATGTGTTTCCTGGGGCCATTCGTCTTGAGTAAGTTTAAGAAAATCAGGACCTCTATACCATCGACTGTGAATGCTGAAATCTGGTGATTTTTGCCACTTAGTTCCTTCATCAGCTGGGTTAAGTTTTGTTGGGATCCAACGCCGTTCCGAAACATTGGTGAGATCTTGAATCTCACTTACCCGAAAGGCGACAAACTGCCTATATTTTCTACGATCTGAACGTAGCCAGCTCAGAACATTTTTGGAATCTGACCAAAAATATTGTTTGGAAAATTTCGGAGAATGCGATTCTGTTATAAACTTTGCCAACCTTGCTCCAAGAACCGCGCCTTGCAGTTCTAGTCTGGGAATTGAGAGATTCTTGAGAGGGGCTACTCTTGTTTTGGAACCAATTAGAGCACACTCAACAACGCTGGCGTTCGTGGTTCTCACATAGGCGACAGCTGCAAAACCATTCTCGCTCGCGTCTACGAAGACATGAAGTTGCCTCTCACTGTTCTTGGAAGCAGCCTTCGGACTCATGTAGCATCTGGGAATCTTAAGAGTTTCAACCTCTGGTAGATAACGTATCCATTTCAGCCATTTAACGTATTCTGCATCTTTTATCTGTGTGTCCCATTCTATTTTAGAGCGCCAAATGTCTTGAAGAAGGATTTTTATATAAATGAGAAATTGTGCCAGAAGGCCAATAGGGTCAAATATGGTCATGAGAATCCTTAAAACTTCGCGTTTGGTAGGACGGCGAGTGCCTCTTAGAATCTCAGTTTGCTTGAGATTAGAACTGAACTTAAAAATCAAGCAGTCTGTAGAGGTATTCCACCACATACCTAAAACTTTCTCGGTTCCCAGTTCTATATTCATGTTCAAATTTATGTGTTCGATAGGCTCGGAACTCAAAGCATTCAATACACGAGAAGAATTAGAAATCCAGTTTCTAATATGAAAACCTCCTTCTCGATGAATATGCCGAACCTCGTTTGCAAGTTGAATAGCTTCATCTTCTGTCTCAACACTGTCCATCAGATCATCGACATAATGATTTTCGCGAATGGAACGTGCGGCTCTTGGGTATTTTTGGGCAAACTCATCTGCGTTTCTATTTTTAATGAATTGCGCACAACAAGGAGAGCATGTGGCGCCGAAGGTCATGACGGTCATAACGTAGACGTCTGGACTTACATCATCTTTGTTGCTCCAAAGAAACCTTTGGAAGTGTTGGTCTTCTTCACGGATGTGTATTTGGTGGAACATCTCCTGGATATCTCCACAAATAGCTACAAGATTTTCTCTAAATTTATAAATTACGGATATGAGTGACGTAAGTTGGTCTGGGCCCTTTAGTAAAACTGAATTTAGAGAAACTCCTTGAACCTTGGCAGCCGCATCCCAAACAATTCTTAATTTGCCAGGTTTGTTGGGATTTCGCACGGGAAATATAGGCAAATACCAAGATTTGTTTTGTCGTTCAGATCTTGCACGAGCTGTATTTTATACGGTTTTACACCAAGATCTTTGCGTAAAATCTTCCATGTGGTCGAATAACACAAACCCAATTGCTGCGAACGGCGACGAATCGACATTTCACGGTCTTCAGCAACACTCTCAGAAACAGACGCAATATTCTCTTCTGTACGCACTGTACGCATTCGTGTGGTTGGTTTAATGTCCAATAAAGTAAACTGAGTGCGAAACTTGGTCACAATCGCATTAATTGTTTGCTCACTTGGTCGATTATGTAGACCATAAATCGGACGTAAAGCGCGAAACACATTTCGAACCGAACACTGATTTTGGTAATAAAATTCAATGATTTGCAAGCGTTGCTCGTTAGTAAGTCTATTCATGATGAAATGTCAAAGCATACTGAGCATCTTTCTCTTTGACACCATGTCTGAAATCCTGCGTGATCTGTCAAATACTAATGCATGAAAATCCTTACCTCAAAAAAATCACCCGTTATTTCCTTTTCTGAAAGTTTGCGCGCATAGCCTTTGAGTACATAATCGTTAATCATGGCATTGATTTTCTCACGTAAATCTGGTTCTCTCAACATTCGCTTTTGGAGACATATCAAGCGATTCTTAGCCATAGTGAAGCTGTTTGGGAGTTGGAAATCTTCAAACTTCCAAAGCAAATCCGTTTCAAAGTGTCCATTTTTGCGGACTGTATATGTTTCCAAAATGTCTAAAGCTCGTTTGTCATCATTTGATAAAGTGACACTGTTGGAATTCGAAGCTCCAAAATTGTCTGTATCGATGAATACTTTTAATAATTGTTGAAGCTCTGTGTCGTTGCATTCGCAAATGTGGGAGCTATGATGAGCAACAACATTTGTATTTGAAGAAACATCAAAACAATTACCATGCACAATCCAGCCAAGTCGCGTTTTGGTTACTACTGGTTCCAATAAACTACCTTCTTTGCTCTTTAAAGGTAAGCCAAGTTGAGTATTGTTTAAGCCTATAAGCAAACGAGGAGATGCATTTGTATATCCTTTTATATCGAGCTCTCTTAGGTGAGGAAACCTTTTTTGTAATGATTCTGGATTAATTGTTTGATGTGGAAGTTGAAGATTATCAACTGTATGTACATCAGTCAGTGTGATTTTTTCAGAGTTAGGCGCAGTACTAGAAATCTTCAGTGAAAACACTTCAGATGCATTTTCATAACGTCTTGTATTTCCAGTCCATTTTAAACATAATGGTTCTACCTTTCCCCTCACGTTGAGTTGATTTGCTATTTCTTGATCAAGCAGTGTAATAGACGAACCATCATTTAAGAGTGCAAAGATTTGTAGTTCAGTTTCATTTCCATAGAATGTGACGGGAACAATACGAAACAGAGTAGAACTGAGATTATGGAGATGAATGTTTGAGTGATGTTGTGCAGTAATATTCTCTTGGTTGTGTCCGTGATTATGAAGCAGTTTATGGTGCTTAAACATACAGTTGTTTACACCACAAACTGATCTTGAAGAGCATTTGTTGTACTCATGCTTAAGTAAGCTTTGTCGGCACAGCTTGTTTTCTCTTACAGCTGACCATTTAGCTGTTCGATTAAGTTTTTGAAACTTTGAGCAATCAGCAACAGATTTACAGTTACCATTGCGATACAGCACTTGGAATTGCAGAGAGAGTGTTTGTTGTCTGCTTCGCTCTCATAATGTATGTTGAGGTATGCTCTGTCTTTTGAACCTTTTGCAATTCGTTTGTTCGGGTCAGTTGAAGTGCATGGTATAGGGGCTGTAAGACCATTGACAACATCGGCAATTCTAAACATCCACTCACTAAAGCAAGAAAGTGTACAATCTGGAAGCGTTTGTTTATAAATTGCCCAATTCAGACGAAGTTCTTGTGGAAGTTTGTTTTCAAGCTCCTGGAGAAGAGTCGGATTATTTATATAAGCAACCAAGCCTGAAGCCTCTATAGTTGCACAGTAGTTCTGAACTTCAAGAGCGAAGCTTACAATCGTATCGAATTTGTCTGCCTTTGGAGCTGGAGTCATTTGAATCCTCTTTTGGACCGCCTGAATAATCATAACGGGCTTACCATACAGTGCATTAAGTGTAGATATAACACGAGACACACAGTGAGGTTGAGTCAACAAACTTTTAACAGCATCAAGTGCCCGTCCTTTCAGTGTTTTTTGTAGACGCATCATGTTTTCTTCATCGCTAAAACCGCATAATTGGGTTGTCCGATTATAATTGGAAATAAAAATGGGCCATTCTTCTGGATTTCCTGAAAAGCTCTGAAGATCTCTAGACATCACATGCCGAGCTGTGATATGACTTCTAGATAGAATTGAATTTGCATTATTGACTTCATTAGCTGGGTTACCACCTTGTAAGTTTAATAAGTCAGAAGAAAAAGGCTCATGAAAAATATTAGTATTTGGTGCTGGTTGTTGGCACGGTGGTATATAATTCGGCAGAGGCTGTGGAGCATACAATATTGCGCTTTGCTGTTGTTGCCATGTGGTATTGAGTGGTGCATTTAGGGAACTTGTGTTTTGGGGCATAGGATCGGCTGGATTCGGTTGCTTTTTCATCGTCGTCGATTGAAGGCAGCTCTGAGTTGGATTTTTTGTTAGCCAGTTGTTGACTCTTGCCTTCGATATAATGGAGTCTGTTTTTTCGTCCTCGGAAGAGTTATCTGCTATTTGGGACAGAAGTTGGTATTTCTTTGACAAGTAGTCACTGTCTTCTTTTTGTCGGAGTTCTCGTATTTCGTTGATGCGCTTTTCTGCGAGCAGCTTTTTCTCTTCTAATCTTTGTAATTCGATTTGTAAATGTTTAGTGGAACGAGCTTTTGATATTTTGGAGCTGGTGGAGACGTTGGAGCCCTTGTGGTGCCTATCTGGGTTTGGTATCGTAGTTTTTTTATTAGTGGGATTAGAAAAAGATGATACCGTGGGACGAGCAGTTGTTAACATGTAAGTTGGAGTGGTAACAGCGGCCACAGTTGTGCTAGCACTTGCTAGTATAAAGTTAAAACTTGAAGCTGTCAAATATGTAGTAGTGGTTACAAATGAAATAGGTGCCGTAGTCTCATTGGGGTACACGTTGGTTGAAGATACGGCACTCGTGGTAGCAATTAATTGTTCGGTAGTGGTATTGGCAAGTTTAGCAGTAGGTGCAGATGACACTTTTGAAAACCAAGGATAGGAAATATTCTTACCTGTGCAACATGTTTTACAGATGAACTGTTCTTCTGCGATGAAACTATCAACTCCAGCACATGAATAGTGATTCCAGCCTTTACATATCTCGCACTCAACCATGTTCTCTTTAGAATCTGGGTCTTTGCAGGACAGACAGTTGAATTCTTCATGTGGCGGGTTGTTTTCTTCGGAAGCCGGTGGTGTTCTGGATATTAGTCCGGATTTAGAGAAATCTGCTTGCTCAGAACCTTTTGATGACATCTTTAGTGGGGATATAAATTACTATAATGAATTTTGTAAATTGTTGTCGCAGTTTGGCGGCAGCAGAAACTTTTTGTGAACTCAAACACGGTTTTTAAAGTTGATATGAGTTATTCCTTTATTAAAATATAATAGTTTACAAAGACTTTAAGAATTCATTTTTATTTAGCTTACATTAGTTTCCTTTAGGCAATTCAGTAATTTTTAAGTATCTATATAAGTTTGTCGATCAATTATTAGGTTAAGATTATGAGGTTAAGTTTAAGTTAAGTTTAAGTTTAAGTGTGAAGCACGTTTTTTAGCAAAAAAAAGAGCAAGTCAAAGAAAATGTGCGATATATATATAGGTTTTTGGCATGAAAGCTTAGTTGCATAAACGTCAGTTTTTCGATATCGAAAGTTGGTAAAGAAGTTTTTTTACGGTTGATCTTTAGAGTGAAATTACATTATGGTGTTCACATATTTACACAAGACATTGGACAATGTCCAGCTAACATGAGTCATTCAAAGGAACGAAGTAAAAGAAGGCTCGGGTATAGCGTATAGAAGATGTTGAGACACAAGATATTTGTACAGAAGATGTTGGGACAAAAGATATTGAGACAAAAGATATTGACAGACAGAAGATGCTTGGACAAAAGATACTAAGCAACATTTTGTGTGAGTGTGGGTTTTTTTTATTTATTTATTTATTTATTTATTCGTCTTTCAAGTTACAATACTTTATGGAGACTACATTAAAATCAAATATTATATTTACAAATTGACAGTGGTAAAAACATAGTGTTACAACAAATTCAATACATCTTTCTTAATATCTAATCTATTTTTATTAAAATCAATTACAAACTCAAATTCGTTATAACTTATAAGCAATACAAGAATCAGTTATTGGATTATGTTTCCCATAACTTGTGCTATGAAAAGGAACATGTAGAAAATTACCATTTCTTGGACGCAAATTCCGAGATGGAACATACATATTATACTGAGACAACAAAAATTAACAATTTATGTTAGAGTTGAGCACATCGTAAGCAAAGAGTACTGAATACAATTTTCTTCTAGATACTAAAGGTTTTAAGTCAATTAAAGCACATCTGGTCTCATAAGGTGGCATATTTGAATAATTGAAGCGTTGAGAATGAGAAGGGGTTAAGTGACATTTTTGAATTTTTCTATATTTTTCAGCAGATAAAGGCGGCAAGCGACAACTTAAATTTTGGTCGTACTGGCTCTTTTCTAGTCCCATTAGTTTCAAAGTTAGCCTTAAATAAAGGGGATAACTAAATTCTTCTTTTTATCATTTGCACGGCATAAAGGTGATAAAATCACTTAACACTTTTATGAGTCCAGATTCCAGAACAAATTTTGAGTGTAGGTATATTTTTTTTTGCAAAAAGGTGTTAACTGCTCACAAAAAAAAAACCAAAGACCAAAAGTCATAAAAGAGGACACAGTACACCTCCTTGGGCTTATCTTCTGCTGGAATATTTAGTACAAATTGAATAACCTAATTTTGATTGAATCATCCTATTACTTAGTATGGATATTATTCATCTTTTAAGGTTACTGGATTTACTTATCCCCTTCATAAGAAAAAAAAAATTAAAAATAATTCTTCATGAATAAAGGTGCTAAGTACTCTTTTTTTGTCCGAAACAACACTTTGTAATGAATTTAAATAAAATGATTTGCTATACCTAAATTTCTATTTTTTAAAGCTTTTTTTATGACCCTTTTCTAAATTTCCATCACTTTCAGAAAAAAAGTTATAAGCCATAAACTTTAAACGAAGATTACTCGAAACTCGAAATATGTCACTTAACCCCTTCTCATTCTCAACGCTTCAATTATAAAGCTTTCGTAAATCAAATTTTGTAAATCCCTTCTGAACCTTTTCAATCCTAAAAATACTTGATTGTGTAAAAAGGTTCCATATTGATATTATACAACAATATTCAAGTAAAGGTCTTACAAGGGATACAAAAAGACTTTTTAAAGTGTAAGGATCTTCGAATGACTTAGAATTTCGTGAAATAAATCCCAACATGGCGTTAGCTTTTGAAATAACATTATCAACTTGGAGAGAAAAACTCATATTGGAGTCAAAAATCACACCAAGATCCTTTTGATTTGTTAACCTCATTAAGAACTGATTCTCAATTTTGTAATCAAAACATATCGGATCTTTTATTTTAGAAAACGTAACAATACTACACTTTTTTACATTAAAATTTAAACCATTTATGAAACACCACTTGGTAATATTATCAATATCCAATTGAATTTTACTAGCATCTGATGAAGAACTTACAGAACTAAAAATCTTGAGATCATCAGCATATAAAAGACATCTAGAACTTTTGATACAATTCGGTAAATCATTTATAAATAAAATGAAAATGAGTGGACCAAGATGACTACCTTGTGGTACACCGGAAAAATTTTGTATTTCATTGGAAATAACATCACCAATTTTAACGTATTGTCTTCGTCCCACCAAATAACTTCTGATCCATTTTAGGAGATTAGAGTGGAAGCCAAGCAATTCAAGAGAACATTATGTTGTACCCGATCAAACGCCTTAGAAAAATCGGTGTAAATTACATCCACTTGAGCCCGATTTTCCAAACAACCAAGACAGTAATTTGTAAAAATTGCTAAATTTGTTGCAGTGGACCTACCACTCATAAAGCCATGCTGATGCAGGGAAATATGGTTTTGAACTAACCTATAAAGTTTAATTTTAACAATTGCCTCAAATAATTTTGGGATTAGCTGAAGCTTAGCAATAGGTCTATAATTTTCCACAGATGCTTTAGATCCAGATTTATGCAAAGCCGTTATCAGAGAATGTTTCCATGTATCTAAAAATACTCCTTGTTTCAAGGACAAATTAAAAATGAAGCAAAGTGGGGCTTTAAGGTTATATTTACAAAATTTCAAAACTAAAGGTGGAACATTGTCCGGTGCGACAGAGAAACTATTATCAAGCGACGATAAAGCATTTAAAACATCATCTGTCGATAAAAAAAGTTCACCAACATTAATGCTAGAATTGAAACTTAGTGTTTCATTATAATCTAAACCCAAATCAGAAAAGTTCGATTGGAAAAATGAAGCAAAGTTATTACAAATATCTTCTAAATTTTCAGAAAAATACCATTGTAAGAAATACTGGAAGGAATTCCAATTGATTTTCTTTTAGTATTTAGAAATGACCAAAAACACTTCGAATTAGTTTTTATTTTTGACTCAAGAGACCAAATATATTGTTTATATGTAAATCTTCTTAAGAATTCGTACTCTTTCCTAGATCTAATAAATTGTTCACGAAAAGAATCCGACAACTTAATCTTTTTACGAAGTTTAGCTACGACATTTTTTAACCTAGACAAACTTTTATTAAACCAAATTGGTCTTTTCGAATTTTTAAATTTCTTTAAAGGAACAAAATTAGCAATAGCATCATCTAATATGTTCCGAAACATAGCAAAAGCCATCTCTAAATTACTACAATTATAAATAATTTGCCAATTTACGCTTTCAAAATATCGGTTCATAGAAACAAAATCAGTATTTTTAAAATCATATTTATGAGCTATAACATTGGAACAAAACTGTGATTCGATTAAAACAGAAAAATTAAATTTGATTTCAAGTGATTTATGATGAACACTATTTTCACAGGTGCATCGCGCGACACCCCGTTTTTAAGGAAATTTGAAAAAAAATATTGCTAATTATAGTGCTTTGTATGTGCTTTTTGTGTACCGAAAAATAAAATTTTGTGCTCCATTGCAACATTTTTTTTTTTACAAAAAGCCGGTGTGTTGCACGATATCGCTTCAAACCCCGCATGGTGAAGGCATTGAAAAAATTCATCAAGAATACTATCAAAATTATGTGCTATTTATGTGCTTGCGATAACTGCAAAAATAAATCATGCACTACGTATATATGTACATTTAAATAAATAATTTGTTTATTCTTAAGCGGTGGGGTGGGGCTCCAAAATGCTAAGAAATAAATAAGGACTCTCGGAATACATAAAATTTTGGCACTAGAGTTGTGTGCTAATTATGTGCTGGCAATAATCGCAAAGAAAACCGAGCGCTGACAATGTTCAATTTCAAATTTCAAAATTAATAAAAAACTTCATACGTAGCTCACATTGATGAAAAAAATGAGAGAGAAAAATAACAGAAAATAAAAAAGCTTAAGACATGCAAGGAACTGATCGCCAGGTCTATGTTGTAAAGTCCGTATTTGAATTTTGGAACTAACTGGCGATTTCTGTTGAAAATTTGGAATTTGAATTTTTTTGAACCAAACTCATACAATCCTAATGGTATTAAAACGTTATTCTCACAGGTGAAAAATATTGTTTTCAACCCCTGGTGGCATAATAGTCCAAGAGGCGACCGTCAAATTACTTAATCTGGATATGGATTTTGTACCCATTAACAATAATAATAATAATTTTGTTTTTGTTAAATGTAATTTGTGAACAAAAGTGCATCGACTCAAGTGAAGTTAAAAAGATGTTTTAATTGTAATTGTTAATTTATCGAACTTCACGCCATTCAACATTAACTCATTATTTGTACCCATTATTAGATAGAGTTTTTGGAGACAAAGACAGCGCCAGGGTTGCCAGTCAAAGTCCGGGGCAAAGGGGGTAAAACGGGACACTGATGGCGCGTTCTTTGGCCAAAAATTAACCTATCAAAGATATGGATAACATTAGTGTCCAATTATAGACCTCGACGAGACGAAACCCATAATATTAATGGGTTGCATAGTTCAAACCGTGGCGAAGCGGTCGGCAACCGCCTCAGAAGCCACTGATTTTTAACCATAAACCAACCCATCAGGGAAATGGCTAAATTTGGATCAGATTCAAGGTCTGAATGTACTCTTAACGAGTATATTATTATAGGGTTGCCTTGTCTAAACCGGAGCAAACCACTCGCCAACCCTACTACAGTGAAAAAAGTGCACGATACAAGTTTTCACTTAAACATTCATAACTTGATTATTTTTTTCTTATATAGCAATTAAAAGCTTTACGTATTGTAATGTGTATACACTTTATTTATATCTTACACTCTGTATCTCTTTCTATTGTAATGTGTATACTTTATTTATCTCTTATGCTCTGTATCTCTTTCTATATTTAATGTACATACTACTCTTACTCTCTTTACTTACTCTTTATCTCTTTTACTCTTATATCGTTTTATAGTGAAATAAGTATGTAGCAATAAGTTTAATTGTAGTAGTAAATACTTGTGTAGGAAAGTTAAAATGAGGGGCAACAAAAAGTGATTAAGAGAAAACTTTTGTTTAGCATTCAGATTCAGCTCTTACAAAAATCCTAATAGTTTTAGCATTTAGTGGTTAAGGAGAGAACTTCTCGAACATTCAAGCTTCTCCAAGAACCAATATAGTAGTTTCTAGAACCAGTCATTTGTGTTATATAAATAGCCCGTTTGGCGGCGAAGCAGTTAATTGATTGTGAACTGCGATAAAGTAAAGATACTGTGTTTGAAAAGTAATTGAAAGTGTTGAATAAATACGTTTGTGAGTGGTTTGAATAAAGTAAATTTGTGTTTTATTTGAAAAGTGAATAAGTTTTAATTATCGGACCAAGCCGAATATTACAGTATGTAAAAATTAATAAAATATCAAAACAAGTATAAAAATGTAATTTTGAATATTTAAAATGATTGTTTGGATTTAGCGGCATCTTTCATTAAAACAAGGTTTGACCACATTACTCAGTAACCAAACGCTTAAAATTAATTTGGTTTTCAGTGACTTTTAGAAACTTTGAATTGACGTTAATCGTATTCAGATTTTTTTGTTTTAATAATTTCCAACATGGTGGTAACATGCAGGAATCAAAATTTTTTACCTTTTTAAGTAAGATTTTCTCCCTTCCCCGTTATTTTTCTCTCTCATTTTTTTTCATCAATGTGAGCTACGTTTGAAGTTTTTTATAAATTTTGAAATTTGAAATTGAACATTGTCAGCGCTCGGTTTTCTTTGCGATTATTGCCAGCACATAATTAGCACACAACTCTAGTGCCAAAATTTTATGTATTCCGAGAGTCCTTATTTATTTCTAAGCATTTTGGAGCCACACCCACCCGCTTAAGAATAAAAAAATTATTTATTTAAATTTATATACGTAGTGCATGATTTATTTTTGCAGTTATCGCAAGCACATAAATAGCACATGATTTTGACAGTATTCTTGATGAATTTTTTTAATGCCTTCACCATGCGGGGTTTGAAGCGATATCGTGCTACACCCCGGTTTTTTGTAAAAAAAAAAAATGTTGCAATGGAGCACAAAATTTTATTTCTCGGTACACAAAAAGCACATACAAAGCACTGTAATAAGCAATATTTTTTTTCAAATTTCCTTAAAAACAGGGTGTCACGCGATGCACCTTATTTTCACCCAAAAGGAAACTAGCCTCATCTAATTGAGCTTCTAGATTCTTATCAATAAAAATTAGATCTAAAATTCGACCAATAGAATTTTGAACATTATTAATTTGATGCAAATTTAAAGCCAATAGGCTATCAATTACATTGTATTCAAAATCTTTAGTTACGTCATAAGGAAAATATTGTTCATCATCATTTAAAAATAGCCATTTTACATTTGGTAAATTAAAATCTCCAAGGATTATAATATAACAATTCTCATCTAAGGTTTTTGCAATATCCTTAACATTATTTATATGAGCTTCATAGACAGAATAATGAGATAATGGAGGAATGTATGAAATAAAAAAATAAATATGAATAGTTTTTCCAGTTAAAATACATAAATCTACACAAATACACAATTGTTCAATATCTTTGTCGTATAACAAAATTTCTCTACAAATATATCCAGATCGGATGGCAAATAAAACACCGCCGCCTCTTTGTAAGCCTGTTCTCGCAGAGCAGCGATTCTTTCGATAAACATTAAAGTCCGATGTAAAATATTTGGTTGAAAGTTCCCACTATCGGGAATTCCTCACGGAATTCTTTTTCCTTGGGAATTTTCGAACATAATGTTAGAATGATTTGTCAGTTGGTTCTTAATGAAAAATTGTTTGTTTTCGTCCTAATCCTCAATTAAAAATCCAAATAATATCATTTTTATTATTAATCGACGAAATACAACGAGAAATTTTCAAATTATAACTTTAATAGTTTTTCTTCCTCGGTTTCTAGTAAACGCTTTTGTAACTCGTGCTTTGCTTTAACTCCCTGCGTTCTCATTGCTTCCATATCAAGGTTGTGCCTTGAGGTTTCATCCACCGTCTTCTTCTGAAACTCACTAATTTTGTCAATGGACCTGTATATTTTCTTTAAATGGTATTCCATTTCTTTTAGGTGTCGCTTCATAGACTCAACTGCCTCTTCAACCTTATTGCAGAGTTCTTTTTGGATTTCAATTTCTCGTTCCATAGCGACGCAACAAGTTATGGTTTTTTGTGGCTTTTTTGTAGGACGAGTAGTTGAAGTTCTGTTTTCAATGTTCATCTGGGAAACATTCGTTTCAACGTTCTGCTCCTCCGGTTCAGTTGCATTCACGATCATAGCAAACATTACATTCTCGTCGAAGGATTTGTCCTTTTACACTTCAACAGAACGGCTGACTGATGATGAATTTGGACAATTTTCACTATCAATGATTTAATTTTGATTACCGTCTGTCTTTCTCTTTTTGCTACATGAAGGGAGACCAAATGTTTAAGCATCTGGGCATCCTTCCACCGATTCTTCTATTCTTTCGTTACCTCCACTGCACTGAATATATGTATACTTCTTGTTTGGGCCTCCAGCGGTTGCTTTTTTTTGTCTCTTGTTTTCAAACATTTTCTTCCTCACGTAATTTTTTTTTTTATCAAGCGATACCTTAAATTATTTTTGTTTATGAAAAAAATCATGGTTATCAACTTATCACCAACTTTTTTCCATCCAAAAATAGATTTTATTGTTGAGCCCAAACTGTTAAGTTCTTTTTCTTCTTCTTTCCAAAATTTTGCTATAATCTTCCGTAGACCGATTTGTTGTGAAAACATTAGCAATATCTCGGTTTTTGCTTACATTGCTTGCTCCGTTTACAATTCCGACAACTAAATAACAGGGAAATTTCAGACAGAAAAAAACAAAAGATTTCTCATGAAAAAAAGTTGCCGATAGGTATTTTTCCATAGGAATTTTTTTCCCAATTTCGAAAAGTTCCCGATACCAATTTTTCGAATATGGGAAAATATCCATGGGAAAAGAAGTTCCCGATAACCCCAATTAGATTTTGTTCTCATACCTCCAATATTGTGATAAAAAATCGTAAAATCAGTAGAACTTTTGTTTAGGTTGCAGAACTTTTTTGGTGTGGATGAAATTCGTTTTTTGGACGATGTGAGAATTCCTTTACCATTAGGTGTAGATGAGCTCCTCGGTACCCCTCTCCTGTCAACGGAGATAGAAGTCCGTTTGTTATCATTGACTGATGGTTTTCTCTGCGTGCGAGTGGTATGACGCACATTGCGACTTGCATCAAGTTTAGGTGTATGAGTATTTGATGACAATGCAAGTGTATTCTGAGAGCCAGAACCAGAAGTGTTCTTCTGGAGAGCAAGTAAGTAACAAAGATAGTTCTCTCACTTTTTGTATGCACTTTTGCAATTGGATAAGTATACACTTTTCACATTTGAAAAATATATTCTTATAAGAAATTAATACTTTAAAGTCTTTTTTATTGATGTTAGCATTAGCACATTCTAAATGTGAATGCAGTCCACATATATCACACGATAGAAAAGTCGAATCGGAAATAACCTTTAGACATTTATCGCATTTGGAATTATTCATTATCAATAGAGTTAAAGAAAACACATTTGTTAGAAAGCAGTCGAGAGACTGATTTGTATGAAACTATGTTCGGATTTCATTTTGAACTTAAAATGTTTTTGTTTTTTTTGTGGAAATAATTTTCTTTATTGGCTAGGTACTGATTGGTCGTTGGATAAGGGTTTTTGTGTGCGAGTTGGTGTGAATGCAAATCCTTACATTAGCTTTAGCTGTTATTGCGATCGTGCATTTTTGGTTTGTGTTATACAACTTTTAATTGGCTGTTTTTGAAGGGTTTTGCAATGCGTTTTTTTTTTTGTATTATCATTATGACTTTGTGAAATTCGTCTTCTTATGTTGCAATGGAAAAATTACCCACACTTCAGACTTGTGTATGTGGATCTGCTTTGGTATACGCATTTGTGTGTCGTTGAAAGTGAGTGTAGGTGTAGGCTTGAATAAAAAAAATTAAACTTTCCTTAAAATTGAAAAAAAGTGTTTTGTAAGTTTGATTGACCGAAACAGAGAAACGGTTAACCGTATTGATGCGAAATTTTCACCAAAGCAAGGAAATTTTATGAGCTTTTATAATAATTAAGCCCCAGATTAGTTACTACTTACTTACTTAAGGTGGCGCTACAGTCCGGTGTGGACTTGGGCCTCAACCAACAGTCTCCGCCAGCCAGCTCAGCCCCTAGCCAGCTGTCTCCAGTTTTGCACTCCAAGTTGATTGAGGTCCTCTTCCACTTGTGTGCGCGGTCTTCCTCTCCTTCTGCGTCTCTCGGGAATAGTGTCGAAGGCTTTCCGGGCCAGAGCATTGGTGTCCATGCACTCTGAATGACCGAGCCAACTGAGTCTCTGGAACTTGACCCTTCTGGCTAGGTCCACGTTGTTGTACAACCCGTAAAGTTCGCTGTTGTATCTCCTCCATTCCCCATCAATGCACACGGGCCCAAAAATGACCCGAAGAACTTTCCTCTCGAAACAGCCTAAGGCACATTCATCCAATTTTGTCAGGTTAAATGCTTCTGCACCATATAGCAGGACAGGGATGATGAGGGTGACTTTCCTGGCCTGAAGCCACATTGATAAGGACCAATCAGATTGTTGACGAAAGGCTTCAGACGTTCACATATTACGGTAGAGAGGATCTTGAAGGCGATGTTAAGCAGACTGATTCCTCTGTAGTTGGCGCAGTTTAGAGGATCTCCCTTTTTTAGGATCGGGCAAACAATGCTGAGGTTCCATTCATCGGGCATGCATTCCTCCGACCATATCTTACAGATGATTTGGTGCATGCTCCTATCTAGATCGTCGCCTGCGGCTTTGAACAGCTCGGCAGCTAGACCATCTGCTCCAGCGGCTTTGTTGGATTTCAGCCGTGATATTGCTGTTTTCACTTCTTCTAGGTCGGGGTCACGGAATTGTTGGCTGTCATCGTGTATGATAAAAGGCTCCTGTCTGATGGCGGGGTTCTGTTCGTCGTCGCAGTTATACAGTCTACAGAAGTGGTCTTTCCAAATCCCCAGCACTGACTGCGGTTCTACTATGATGTTCCCTTGTTGATCTCTGCAGGCATCGGTTCTTGCTCGATGACCTTGAGCCAGCTGTTTCACCTTCCGATAAAACTTCCGAACTTCATTCCTGCTGTTAGCTCTCTCAACATCTTCGATCTGACGCTTCTCATGCTCTCTCTTTTTTCTCCTTAGAAGCCGGCGTTCTTCTCTCCTCTTTTGCTCGTAGAGCTCGCGAGCAGGAAGGTAGGTAGAAATGGCTGTCCTGCTCGCGCAGGACACAATTAGCGCTGAGTGCGCCGTTTTGATAAATAATAATAATAATAATAAATAAGAATAATAAGAGCTCGCGAGCAACTCTTGTCCTTCTTTGCAGCGCCGCTTTGTATGCCTCCTGCTTGGCTGCATGGGCCTGCCTGCATTCTTCGTCAAACCAGGGGTTTCGTTTTGGCAGCTGTGTGAAACCCAGCACATTAGAGGCGGCATCTCTAACTGCATTCTGCCAATGTTGCCACTGGTCTTCGATACTTGATGTTGGCAGCATAGGACTCCTTAAGAGGACTTGACACTCGATTAGAGATCTGGCGATCTCTTGCGATTGTAGCCGTCCGACGTCGAATTTTCTTGCAGCATTTCTTTGTTTTGGCCGTTGTCGGGATATTCGCAGCACTACCTTGGCTACGACGAGGTAGTGGTCCGAGTCGATGGTGGCTCCTCGGAAAGTTCGAACATCTTGAATGCTGGAAAGTGCCTCCCGTCGATCGCTATGTGATCAATCTGGTTGACGGTTGATTGATCAGGAGATCTCCAAGTACCTTTATGGATGTTGAGATGTGGGAACCAGGTGCTTGCTACCACAACATTTCGCCCCGCAGCAAAATCGATCAGCCTGAATCCGTTGTCGGAAGTGGTGTCGTGCAGACTGTGCTTTCCGACTGTTCTTCCAAAGATGCCTTCTTTTCCCAGCTTTGCGTTAAAATCGCCGAGCACAATTTTCATGTCATAGCTAGGACATTGCTCATATGTTTTGTCGAGGAGCTCGTAGAATTCGTCTTTGGTGTCGTCCTTTTTAGGGTTCCGTACACAGAGTGTAAACGTAACCCTTATAACATCACTTCGTTTTCTGTTCATTCGTCTTTCACAAGCGATTTCTTCGAATCTGGTAAGCCGATTGCAATGAAATTTGGTACACATAATTCAGTATTCAGAAGTAATCTAAAAATGTTGTTTTCATGTTTTTAAAATAAATAGTTTCGAAGTTATTAAAGAGAAAAGATAAAAAAATACAAAAATGACCATTCTCCCACTGATCTCTGAAACTACTGGGCCTAAAATTATGAAAAAGATACTGAGAATAGGTTTTAACCTGTAGATTACAAAAAAGTAAATAAGAAGTCTGCACTGTTACATATAACACAGATATGACTCAATATTTGGAGTAACTTTTTAATTTTTGACTCAACTTTACAATTTATTTCCTCCAAAACCGTTATACCGATTGAGTTAAAAGTTGGCCAATATATCAACGTGTTAAGTAGAAATACAATCATATTTTTTTATATTTTTAAGAGAAATAGTTTTGTAGTTATATAAGAAAATATGGAAAAATAGGCAAAAATGTTAAAAACAGGCCATTCCCCCCCCCCCCTAATCTCCGAAACTACTGGACCTAAAATTCTTTAAAAAAATTGAGATATAGGTCTATAACATGAATATTACCGGAAAAGTGATAAGAAGTCACAGTTATTTATGTAACATGCAAAATTTTTCAATATACTAATTTCCAAATTCTTTAAATTTTAAAACCATTTATTTTGAACAGGTGGTAACCCTATTGACTTCAAATTAAGTACAATCATTCATTAATTGCCTGCGATGACAAACATTTTTTTTTTGTATTTTTGAGACAAATAGTTTTGAAATTATTCAAGAAAACACAACAAAAATGGCCGAAAATGCAAATAACTAAACTTTACCCCCTCCTCATCACCAAAAAGGGTGGGCCAGGAATTTCCAAAAAAATTTCAAAAAATAGTTCCATACGTATAGATTACAGAACAAAAAAAAAAATTGCAGTTATAATGTAAATAACGATATATTTTCAAGGCAAATGGTTTTGAAGTTATTCAAAAAAAAACAACAAAAAAGGACTATGAAAAACACTCAATTTCACCCCCTCCTCATATCCGAAAGGGCTTGGCCAGGCATTTCCAAAATAATTTCAAAATGTAGTTAAAACGTGTATGTTACAGAAAATACAAAAAACATTACAGTGATGATGTAAACAAGCATAAATCCGAATATGTATTAGGGTTCCGTACACAGAGTGTAAACGTAACCCTTATAACATCACTTCGTTTTCTGTTCATTCGTCTTTCACAAGCGATTTCTTCGAATCTGGTAGGCCGATTGCAATGAAATTTGGTACACATAATTCAGTATTCAGAAGTAATCTAAAAATGTTGTTTTCATGTTTTTAAGATAAATAGTTTCGAAGTTATTAAAGAGAAAAGATAAAAAAATACAAAAATGACCATTCTCCCCCCTGATCTCCGAAACTACTGGGCCTAGAATTATGAAAAAGATACTGAGAATAGGTTTTAACCTGTAGATTACAAAAAAGTAAATAAGAAGTCTGCACTGTTACATATGACACAGATATGACTCAATATTTGGAGTAACTTTTTAATTTTTGACTCAACTTTACAATTTATTTCCTCCAAAACCGTAATACCGATTGAGTTAAAAGTTGGCCAATATATCAACGTGTTAAGTAGAAATACAGTCATATTTTTTTTATATTTTTAAGAGAAATAGTTTTGTAGTTATATAAGAAAATATGGAAAAATAGGCAAAAATGTCAAAAACAGGCCATTCCCCCCCCCTAATCTCCGAAACTACTGGACCTAAAATTCTTTAAAAAAATTGAGATATAGGTCTATAACATGAATATTACCGGAAAAGTGATAAGAAGTCACAGTTATTTATGTAACATGCAAAATTTTTCAATATACCTATTTCAAAATTCTTTAAATTTTAAAACCATTTATTTTGAACAGGTGATAACCCTATTGACTTCAAATTAAGTACAATCATTCATTAATTGCCTGCGATGACAAACATATTTTTCTTGTATTTTTAAGACAAATAGTTTTGAAATTATTCAAGAAAACACAACAAAAAATGCCGAAAATGCAAATAACTAAACTTTACCCCTCCTCATCACCAAAAAGGGTGGGCCTGGAATTTCCAAAAAAAAATTAAAAAAATAGTTCCATATGTATAGATTACAGAACAACAACAAAAAATTGCAGTAATAATGTAAAAAACGATATATTTTCAAGGCAAATGGTTTTGAAGTTATTCAAAAAAAAACAACAAAAAAGGACTATGAAAAACACTCAATTTCACCCCCTCCTCATATCCGAAAGGGCTTGGCCAGGCATTTCCAAAATAATTTCAAAATGTAGTTAAAACGTGTAGGTTACAGAAAATACAAAAAACATTACAGTGATGATGTAAACAAGCATAAATCCGAATATGTATTAGGGTTCCGTACACAGAGTGTAAACGTAACCCTTATAACATCACTTCGTTTTCTGTTCATTCGTCTTTCACAAGCGATTTCTTCGAATCTGGTAGGCCGATTGCAATGAAATTTGGTACACATAATTCAGTATTCAGAAGTAATCTAAAAATGTTGTTTTCATGTTTTTAAGATAAATAGTTTCGAAGTTATTAAAGAGAAAAGAGAAAAAATACGAAATTTCAAGTTCCCCGTCACTTTGTCGTTTTCGATGTCGAACATGGCTCATTGACAACAATGTGTCTGATTGTAGTAAAATTTAAACCATCGGCGCAACATTAATTACTAAAAGCTGCATGCTAACCACACAAAGATATCGGGTTACTCGCTCACTAAGTTCCAACTGACTCAGCAATTAGATCAACTTGAAACGGGCAAAGATTTTTGGCTAACAATATTTTTTTTTGACGGTTGCTTTCTCATCGTGTTGACGTCGAGACAACGCGTTTCTATAAGCGGTGGTTGCTAAATAGCCATATTCGAATGCAAAATTTGCAAATAGACTATCCCTTTGAGCAAAAATTAGCTTTAACATCCAAGATCATTTTGCAATGAAATTCATCACCTTGGCGCATTTTCTTTAGATCCCAATTGGAGAACGTAAGTCGTCGGTCGCGTCGCTTCAAGTTCAACAGTTTCAATTCTTGAGTCAGCTTGATCTTATATGGGGGTTTATAACTATGATCCTTACACAAAATGTAAGGTAACACCCATTTGTTGAGAACGATATGGAATTGATTGATTTGGATCGTTTGCTACGCGGATTCCTGAGGAGCAGCAATATTTTCGACAGTACGATCTCTGTCTTGCTGAAACGGCAAAATATAGACCAATGTTCTTTTTTATTTGCAATTGCTTTTTTCCAACACTCTCCTCCACATTCCAAAAATGGCTATACTCAACTCATGTCTAAAAATAAAAGAAAAATTGGTTGTATGTCATCTTGTTTAAGAGCAACAATTTTTCTCACATTACCGTCACAACAAAAGAAATATAATCTTTCTTGACTCAGCATTCAGCCATACCAACTTTGTCGTTAACAGCAACGTTTATCAAAATAATTTTTTTCAAAACGCATTAGTAATAAACCCTTCGCACTAAATTCTAACGCACAGCATTATCATTCACTATTAGGCACCTTTATCTCCTAAGCCCTTATTAAAAAATAACTGTGAAAATTTATTGCTCAAAGTACTTTGTAAGAATTCAAAGAAAGTAAAAAACTGTCCCACAATATATGTATCTTGGTTTCATAAATGCGTTGTGGATATTTATCCGCCAAGAGACGAAGGTTATAGGTTTATATTTTTATGTTACAATGACTCGGAATTCCACTTAAATAATTTCATCAACAGAGGAATTAACAGAGAGATGAAGCTTTGGCACTTAAAATTTGCTCTCTCAAATTTTCCGTTTAACAAAAAAAAAAAAAAAGGACAAGGACATTCTTCTAATACATTTTTGGTTTTATGGAACAAAGTTTTCCTATGCGAATAAATAAATTATTTTGTTGTTTTTCCATTAAATACTTACAAATATGTACATAAATATATTCCAAGCAATCGTAAACAGAGGAAAACTATAATAACTATTTAATGACATTTTTTCGTTGTGGGAGCAAGGAATTATTGGCAATAGTATTCGGATGACATTTTCACCGCCACATTTGCTTTGCTCTTCTATTTTATTTATCCGATGGAGTTTTAATATATTCTTAACCTTTTTTAGGGTTCCGTACACAGAGTGTAAACGTAACCCTTATAACATCACTTCGTTTTCTGTTCATTCGTCTTTCACAAGCGATTTCTTCGAATCTGGTAGGCCGATTGCAATGAAATTTGGTACACATAATTCAGTATTCAGAAGTAATCTAAAAATGTTGTTTTCATGTTTTTAAGATAAATAGTTTCGAAGTTATTAAAGAGAAAAGATAAGAAAATACAAAAATGAACATTCTCCCCCTGATCTCTGAAACTACTGGGCCTAAAATTATGAAAAAGATACTGAGAATAGGTTTTAACCTGTAGATTACAAAAAAGTAAATAAGAAGTCTACACTGTTACATATAACACAGATATGACTCAATATTTGGAGTAACTTTTTAATTTTTGACTCAATTTTACAATTTATTTCCTCCAAAACCGTAATACCGATTGAGTTAAAAGTTGGCCAATATATCAATGTGTTAAGTAGAAATACAATCATATTTTTTTTATATTTTTAAGAGAAATAGTTTTGTAGTTATATAAGAAAATATGGAAAAATAGGCAAAAATGTCAAAAACAGGCCATTCCCCCCCCCCCCTAATCACCGAAACTACTGGACCTAAAATTCTTTAAAAAAATTGAGATATAGGTCTATAACATGAATATTACCGGAAAAGTGATAAGAAGTCACAGTTATTTATGTAACATGCAAAATTTTTCAATATACTAATTTCCAAATTCTTTAAATTTTAAAACCATTTATTTTGAACAGGTGGTAACCCTATTGACTTCAAATTAAGTACAATCATTCATTAATTGCCTGCGATGACAAACATATTTTTTTTGTATTTTTAAGACAAATAGTTTTGAAATTATTCAAGAAAACACAACAAAAAAGGCCGAAAATGCAAATAACTAAACTTTACCCCCTCCTCATCACCAAAAAGGGTGGGCCTGGAATTTCAAAAAAAAATTCAAAAAATAGTTCCATATGTATAGATTACAGAACAACAACAAAAAATTGCAGTTATAATGTAAATAACGATATATTTTCAAGGCAAATGGTTTTGAAGTTATTCAAAAAAAACCAACAAAAAAGGACTATGAAAAACACTCAATTTCACCCCCTCCTCATATCCGAAAGGGCTTGGCCAGGCATTTCCAAAATAATTTCAAAATGTAGTTAAAACGTGTATGTTACAGAAAATACAAAAAACATTACAGTGATGATGTAAACAAGCATAAATCCGAATATGTATTAGGGTTCCGTACACAGAGTGTAAACGTAACCCTTATAACATCACTTCGTTTTCTGTTCATTCGTCTTTCACAAGCGATTTCTTCGAATCTGGTAGGCCGATTGCAATGAAATTTGGTACACATAGTTCAGTATTCAGAAGTAATCTAAAAATGTTGTTTTCATGTTTTTAAGATAAATAGTTTCGAAGTTATTAAAGAGAAAATATAAAAAAATACAAAAATGACCATTCTCCCACTGATCTCTGAAACTACTGGGCCTAAAATTATGAAAAAGATACTGAGAATAGGTTTTAACCTGTAGATTACAAAAAAGTAAATAAGAAGTCTGCACTGTTACATATAACACAGATATGACTCAATATTTGGAGTAACTTTTTAATTTTTGACTCAACTTTACAATTTATTTCCTCCAAAACCGTAATACCGATTGAGTTAAAAGTTGGCCAATATATCAACGTGTTAAGTAGAAATACAGTCATATTTTTTTATATTTTTAAGAGAAATAGTTTTGTAGTTATATAAGAAAATATGGAAAAATAGGCAAAAATGTCAAAAACAGGCCATTACCCCCCCCCCCCTAATCACCGAAACTACTGGACCTAAAATTCTTTAAAAAAAATTGAGATATAGGTCTATAACATGAATATTACCGGAAAAGTGATAAGAAGTCACAGTTATTTATGTAACATGCAAAAATTTTCAATATACTAATTTCCAAATTCTTTCAATTTTAAAATCATTTATTTTGAACAGGTGGTAACCCTATTGACTTCAAATTAAATACAATCATTCATTAATTGCCTGCGATGACAAACATATTTTTTTTGTATTTTTAAGACAAATAGTTTTGAAATTATTCAAGAAAACACAACAAAAAAGGCCGAAAATGCAAATAACTAAACTTTACCCCCCTCCTCATCACCAAAAAGGGTGAGCCTGGAATTTCCAAAAAAAAATTCAAAAAATAGTTCCATATGTATAGATTACAGAACAACAACAAAAAATTGCAGTAATAATGTAAATAACGATATATTTTCAAGGCAAATGGTTTTGAAGTTATTCAAAAAAAACCAACAAAAAAGGACTATGAAAAACACTCAATTTCACCCTCTCCTCATATCCGAAAGGGCTTGGCCAGGCATTTCCAAAATAATTTCAAAATGTAGTTAAAAAGTGTAGGTTACAGAAAATACAAAAAACATTACAGTGATGATGTAAACAAGCATAAATCCGAATATGTATTAGGGTTCCGTACACAGAGTGTAAACGTAACCCTTATAACATCACTTCGTTTTCTGTTCATTCGTCTTTCACAAGCGATTTCTTCGAATCTGGTAGGCCGATTGCAATGAAATTTGGTACACATAATTCAGTATTCAGAAGTAATCTAAAACTGTTGTTTTCATGTTTTTAAGATAAATAGTTTCGAAGTTATTAAAGAGAAAATATAAAAAAATACAAAAATGACCATTCTCCCCCCTGATCTCCGAAACTACTGGGCCTAAAATTATGAAAAAGATACTGAGAATAGGTTTTAACCTGAAGATTACAAAAAAGTAAATAAGAAGTCTGCACTGTTACATATAACACAGATATGACTCAATATTTGGAGTAACTTTTTAATTTTTGACTCAACTTTACAATTTATTTCCTCCAAAACCGTTATACCGATTGAGTTAAAAGTTGGCCAATATATCAACGTGTTAAGTAGAAATACAATCATATTTTTTTTTATATTTTTAAGAGAAATAGTTTTGTAGTTATATAAGAAAATATGGAAAAATAGGCAAAAATGTCAAAAACAGGCCATTCCCCCCCCCCCCCCTAATCACCGAAACTACTGGACCTAAAATTCTTTAAAAAAATTGAGATATAGGTCTATAACATGAATATTACCGGAAAAGTGATAAGAAGTCACAGTTATTTATGTAACATGCAAAATTTTTCAATATACTAATTTACAAATTCTTTAAATTTTAAAACCATTTATTTTGAACAGGTGGTAACCCTATTGACTTCAAATTAAGTACAATCATTCATTAATTGCCTGCGATGACAAACATATTTTTTTTTTGTATTTTTAAGACAAATAGTTTTGAAATTATTCAAGAAAACACAACAAAAAAGGCCGAAAATGCAAATAACTAAACTTTACCCCCTCCTCATCACCAAAAAGGGTGGGCCTGGAATTTCCAAAAAAAAATTCAAAAAATAGTTCCATATGTATAGATTACAGAACAACAACAAAAAATTGCAGTAATAATGTAAAAAACGATATATTTTCAAGGCAAATGGTTTTGAAGTTATTCAAAAAAAAAAAAACAACAAAAAAGGACTATGAAAAACACTCAATTTCACCCCCTCCTCATATCCGAAAGGACTTGGCCAGGCATTTCCAAAATAATTTCAAAATGTAGTTAAAACGTGTAGGTTACAGAAAATACAAAAAACATTACAGTGATGATGTAAACAAGCATAAATCCGAATATGTATTAGGGTTCCGTACACAGAGTGTAAACGTAACCCTTATAACATCACTTCGTTTTCTGTTCATTCGTCTTTCACAAGCGATTTCTTCGAATCTGGTAGGCCGATTGCAATGAAATTTGGTACACATAATTCAGTATTCAGAAGTAATCTAAAAATGTTGTTTTCATGTTTTTAAGATAAATAGTTTCGAAGTTATTAAAGAGAAAAGAGAAAAAATACGAAATTTCAAGTTCCCCGTCACTTTGTCGTTTTCGATGTCGAACATGGCTCATTGACAACAATGTGTCTGATTGTAGTAAAATTTAAACCATCGGCGCAACATTAATTACTAAAAGCTGCATGCTAACCACACAAAGATATCGGGTTACTCGCTCACTAAGTTCCAACTGACTCAGCAATTAGATCAACTTGAAACGGGCAAAGATTTTTGGCTAACAATAGGCCAGTTCCACCTAACAACATCTCACTGAGATCTCAATGTCACTTTGACTGAGGCAAAATCATTTGGTGGAACATAATTCTCAGTTCTCATTGAGATAAAATGGTTACCTTACAAATTGTTGTTGTACATATGTCAGTCACGTCAAAATAGCTGAGTGAGAAATCGAATCCAAAATATTTTCATCTCAGAGATCTCAGAAAAAAATCTCAATTCTCAGCTGAGATTTTTTGTTCCACCTAAAAAATCTCTGAGATCTCTGAGATCTCATTGAGATGTTGTTAGGTGGAACTGGCCTAATAATTTTTGTTTTTTTGACGGTTGCTTTCTCATCGTGTTGACGCCGAGACAACGCGTTTCTATAAGCGGTGGTTGCTAAATAGCCATATTCGCATGCAAAATTTGCAAATAGACTATCCCTTTGAGCAAAAATTAGCTTTATCATCCAAGATCATTTTGCAATGAAATTCATCACCTTGGCGCATTTTCTTTAGATCCCAATTGGAGAACGTAAGTCGTCGGTCGCGTCGCTTCAAGTTCAACAGTTTCAATTCTTGAGTCAGCTTGATCTTATATGGGGGTTTATAACTATGATCCTTACACAAAGGGTAAGGTAACACCCATTTGTTGAGAACGATATGGAATTGATTGATTTGGATCGTTTGCTACGCGGATTCCTGAGGAGCAGCAATATTTTCGACAGTACGATCTCTGTCTTGCTGAAACGGCAAAATATAGACCAATGTTCTTTTTTATTTTCAATTGCTTTTTTCCAACACTCTCCTCCGCATTCCAAAAATGGCTATACTCAACTCATGTCTAAAAATAAAAGAAAAATTGGTTGTATGCCATCTTGTTTAAGAGCAACAATTTTTCTCACATTACCGTCACAACAAAAGAAATATAATCTTTCTTGACTCAGCATTCAGCCATACCAACTTTGTCGTTAACAGCAACGTTTATCAAAATAATTTTTTTTCAAAACGCATTAGTAATAAACCCTTCGCACTAAATTCTAACGCACAGCATTATCATTCACTATTAGGCACCTTTATCTCCTAAGCCCTTATTAAAAAATAACTGTGAAAATTTATTGCTCAAAGTACTTTGTAAGAATTCAAAGAAAGTAAAAAACTGTCCCACAATATATGTATCTTGGTTTCATAAATGCGTTGTGGATATTTATCCGCCAAGAGACGAAGGTTATAGGTTTATATTTTTATGTTACAATGACTCGGAATTCCACTTAAATAATTTCATCAACAGAGGAATTAACAGAGAGATGAAGCTTTGGCACTTAAAATTTGCTCTCTCAAATTTTCCGTTTAACAAAAAAAAAAAAAAGGACAAGGACATTCTTCTAATACATTTTTGGTTTTATGGAACAAAGTTTTCCTATGCGAATAAATAAATTATTTTGTTGTTTTTCCATTAAATACTTACAAATATGTACATAAATATATTCCAAGCAATCGTAAACAGAGGAAAACTATAATAACTATTAAATGACATTTTTTCGTTGTGGGAGCAAGGAATTATTGGCAATAGTATTCGGATGACATTTTCACCGCCACATTTGCTTTGCTCTTCTATTTTATTTATCTGATGGAGTTTTAATATATTCTTAACCTTTTTTAGGGTTCCGTACACAGAGTGTAAACGTAACCCTTATAACATCACTTCGTTTTCTGTTCATTCGTCTTTCACAAGCGATTTCTTCGAATCTGGTAGACCGATTGCAATGAAATTTGGTACACATAATTCAGTGTTCAGAAGTAATCTAAAAATGTTGTTTTCATGTTTTTAAAATAAATAGTTTCGAAGTTATTAAAGAGAAAAGGTAAAAAAATACAAAAATGACCATTCTCCCCCCCTGATCTCCGAAACTACTGGGCCTAAAATTATGAAAAAGATACTGAGAATAGGTTTTAACCTGTAGATTACAAAAGAGTAAATAAGAAGTCTGCACTGTTACATATAACACAGATATGACTCAATATTTGGAGTAACTTTTTAATTTTTGACTCAACTTTACAATTTATTTCCTCCAAAACCGTTATACCGATTGAGTTAAAAGTTGGCCAATATATCAACGTGTTAAGTAGAAATACAATCATATTTTTTTTATATTTTTAAGAGAAATAGTTTTGTAGTTATATAAGAAAATATGGAAAAATAGGCAAAAATGTCAAAAACAGGCCATTCCCCCCCCCCCCCCTAATCTCCGAAACTACTGGACCTAAAATTCTTTAAAAAAATTGAGATATAGGTCTATAACATGAATATTACCGGAAAAGTGATAAGAAGTCACAGTTATTTATGTAACATGCAAAAATTTTCAATATACTAATTTCCAAATTCTTTAAATTTTAAAACCATTTATTTTGAACAGGTGGCAACCCTATTGACTTCAAATTAAGTACAATCATTCATTAATTGCCTGCGATGACAAACATATTTTTTTTGTATTTTTAAGACAAATAGTTTTGAAATTATTCAAGAAAACACAACAAAAAAGGCCGAAAATGCAAATAACTAAACTTTACCCCCTCCTCATCACCAAAAAGGGTGGGCCTGGAATTTCCAAAAAAAAATTCAAAAAATAGTTCCATATGTATAGATTACAGAACAACAACAAAAAATTGCAGTAATAATGTAAATAACGATATATTTTCAAGGCAAATGGTTTTGAAGTTATTCAAAAAAAACCAACAAAAAAGGACTATGAAAAACACTCAATTTCACCCCCTCCTCATATCCGAAAGGGCTTGGCCAGGCATTTCCAAAATAATTTTAAAATGTAGTTAAAACGTGTATGTTACAGAAAATACAAAAAACATTACAGTGATGATGTAAACAAGCATAAATCCGAATATGTATTAGGGTTCCGTACACAGAGTGTAAACGTAACCCTTATAACATCACTTCGTTTTCTGTTCATTCGTCTTTCACAAGCGATTTCTTCGAATCTGGTAGGCCGATTGCAATGAAATTTGGTACACATAGTTCAGTATTCAGAAGTAATCTAAAACTGTTGTTTTCATGTTTTTAAGATAAATAGTTTCGAAGTTATTAAAGAGAAAAGATAAAAAAATACAAAAATGACCATTCTCCCACTGATCTCTGAAACTACTGGGCCTAAAATTATGAAAAAGATACTGAGAATAGGTTTTAACCTGTAGATTACAAAAAAGTAAATAAGAAGTCTGCACTGTTACATATAACACAGATATGACTCAATATTTGGAGTAACTTTTTAATTTTTGACTCAACTTTACAATTTATTTCCTCCAAAACCGTAATACCGATTGAGTTAAAAGTTGGCCAATATATCAACGTGTTAAGTAGAAATACAGTCATATTTTTTTATATTTTTAAGAGAAATAGTTTTGTAGTTATGTAAGAAAATATGGAAAAATAGGCAAAAATGTCAAAAACAGGCCATTCCCCCCCCCCCTAATCTCCGAAACTACTGGACCTAAAATTCTTTAAAAAAATTGAGATATAGGTCTATAACATGAATATTACCGGAAAAGTGATAAGAAGTCACAGTTATTTATGTAACATGCAAAATTTTTCAATATACTAATTTCCAAATTCTTTAAATTTTAAAATCATTTATTTTGAACAGGTGGTAACCCTATTGACTTCAAATTAAGTACAATCATTCATTAATTGCCTGCGATGACAAACATATTTTTTTTGTATTTTTAAGACAAATAGTTTTGAAATTATTCAAGAAAACACAACAAAAACGGCCGAAAATGCAAATAACTAAACTTTACCCCCTCCTCATCACCAAAAAGGGTGAGCCTGGAATTTCCAAACAAAATTTCAAAAAATAGTTCCATATGTATAGATTACAGAACAACAACAATTGCAGTAATAATGTAAATAACGATATATTTTCAAGGCAAATGGTTTTGAAGTTATTCAAAAAAAACCAACAAAAAAGGACTATAAAAAACACTCAATTTCACCCCCTCCTCATATCCGAAAGGGCTTGGCCAGGCATTTCCAAAATAATTTCAAAATGTAGTTAAAACGTGTAGGTTACAGAAAATACAAAAAACATTACAGTGATGATGTAAACAAGCATAAATCCGAATATGTATTAGGGTTCCGTACACAGAGTGTAAACGTAACCCTTATAACATCACTTCGTTTTCTGTTCATTCGTCTTTCACAAGCGATTTCTTCGAATCTGGTTGGCCGATTGCAATGAAATTTGGTACACATAATTCAGTATTCAGAAGTAATCTAAAAATGTTGTTTTCATGTTTTTAAAATAAATAGTTTCGAAGTTATTAAAGAGAAAATATAAAAAAATACAAAAATGACCATTCTCCCCCCTGATCACCGAAACTACTGGGCCTAAAATTATGAAAAAGATACTGAGAATAGGTTTTAACCTGAAGATTACAAAAAAGTAAATAAGAAGTCTGCACTGTTACATATAACACAGATATGACTCAATATTTGGAGTAACTTTTTAATTTTTGACTCAACTTTACAATTTATTTCCTCCAAAACCGTTATACCGATTGAGTTAAAAGTTGGCCAATATATCAACGTGTTAAGTAGAAATACAATCATATTTTTTTTATATTTTTAAGAGAAATAGTTTTGTAGTTATATAAGAAAATATGGAAAAATAGGCAAAAATGTCAAAAACAGGCCATTCCCCCCCCCCCCTAATCACCGAAACTAGTGGACCTAAAATTCTTTAAAAAAATTGAGATATAGGTCTATAACATGAATATTACCGGAAAAGTGATAAGAAGTCACAGTTATTTATTTAACATGCAAAATTTTTCAATATACTAATTTCCAAATTCTTTAAATTTTAAAACCATTTATTTTGAACAGGTGGTAACCCTATTGACTTCAAATTAAGTACAATCATTCATTAATTGCCTGCGATGACAAACATATTTTTTTTGTATTTTTAAGACAAATAGTTTTGAAATTATTCAAGAAAACACAACAAAAAAGGCCGAAAATGCAAATAACTAAACTTTACCCCCTCCTCATCACCAAAAAGGGTGGGCCTGGAATTTCCAAAAAAAATTCAAAAAATAGTTCCATATGTATAGATTACAGAACAACAACAAAAAATTGCAGTAATAATGTAAATAACGATATATTTTCAAGGCAAATGGTTTTGAAGTTATTCAAAAAAAAAAAACAAAAAAGGACTATGAAAAACACTCAATTTCACCCCCTCCTCATATCCGAAAGGGCTTGGCCAGCCATTTCCAAAATAATTTCAAAATGTAGTTAAAACGTGTAGGTTACAGAAAATACAAAAAACATTACAGTGATGATGTAAACAAGCATAAATCCGAATATGTATTAGGATTCCGTACACAGAGTGTAAACGTAACCCTTATAACATCACTTCGTTTTCTGTTCATTCGTCTTTCACAAGCGATTTCTTCGAATCTGGTAGGCCGATTGCAATGAAATTTATTACACATAATTCAGTATTCAGAAGTAATCTAAAAATGTTGTTTTCATGTTTTTAAGATAAATAGTTTCGAAGTTATTAAAGAGAAAAGATAAAAAAATACAAAAATGACCATTCTCCCCCCTGATCTCCGAAACTACTGGGCTTAAAATTATGAAAAAGATACTGGGAATAGGTTTTAACCTGTAGATTACAAAAAAGTAAATAAAAAGTCTGCACTGTTACATATAACACAGATATGACTCAATATTTGGAGTAACTTTTTAATTTTTGACTCAACTTTACAATTTATTTCCTCCAAAACCGTTATACCGATTGAGTTAAAAGTTGGCCAATATATCAACGTGTTAAGTAGAAATACAATCATGTTTTTTTTTTTATTTTTAAGAGAAATAGTTTTGTAGTTATATAAGAAAATATGGAAAAATAGGCAAAAATGTCAAAAACAGGCCATTCCCCCCCCTCCCTAATCTCCGAAACTACTGGACCTAAAATTCTTTAAAAAAATTGAGATATAGGTCTATAACATGAATATTACCGGAAAAGTGATAAGAAGTCACAGTTATTTATGTAACATGCAAAATTTTTCAATATACCTATTTCAAAATTCTTTAAATTTTAAAACCATTTATTTTGAAC
The DNA here is from genome assembly GCA_943590905.1 of Sphaerophoria taeniata. NCBI lineage: Eukaryota > Metazoa > Arthropoda > Insecta > Diptera > Syrphidae > Sphaerophoria > Sphaerophoria taeniata. The sequence continues at coordinate 85,865,734 of OX016541.1, read as the reverse complement.
AGGTGATAACCCTATTGACTTCAAATTAAGTACAATCATTCATTAATTGCCTGCGATGACAAACATATTTTTTTGGTATTTTTAAGACAAATAGTTTTGAAATTATTCAAGAAAACACAACAAAAAAGGCCGAAAATGCAAATAACTAAACTTTACCCCCTCCTCATCACCAAAAAGGGTGAGCCTGGAATTTCCAAAAAAATTTCAAAAAATAGTTCCATATGTATAGATTACAGAACAACAACAAAAAATTGCAATAATAATGTAAATAACGATATATTTTCAAGGCAAATGGTTTTGAAGTTATTCAAAAAAAACAACAAAAAAGGACTATGAAAAACACTCAATTTCACCCCCCTCCTCATATCCGAAAGGGCTTGGCCAGGCATTTCCAAAATAATTTCAAAATGTAGTTAAAACGTGTAGGTTACAGAAAATACAAAAAACATTACAGTGATGATGTAAACAAGCATAAATCCGAATATGTATTAGGGTTCCGTACACAGAGTGTAAACGTAACCCTTATAACATCACTTCGTTTTCTGTTCATTCGTCTTTCACAAGCGATTTCTTCGAATCTGGTAGGCCGATTGCAATGAAATTTGGTACACATAATTCAGTATTCAGAAGTAATCTAAAAATGTTGTTTTCATGTTCTTAAGATAAATAGTTTCGAAGTTATTAAAGAGAAAAGATAAAAAAATACAAAAATGACCATTCTCCCCCCTGATCTCCGAAACTACTGGGCCTAAAATTATGAAAAAGATACTGACAATAGGTTTTAACCTGTAGATTACAAAAAAGTAAATAAGAAGTCTGCACTGTTACATATAACACAGATATGACTCAATATTTGGAGTAACTTTTTAATTTTTGACTCAACTTTACAATTTATTTCCTCCAAAACCGTTATACCGATTGAGTTAAAAAATGGCCAGTATATCAACGTGTTAAGTAGAAATACAATCATGTTTTTTTATATTTTTAAGAGAAATAGTTTTGTAGTTATATAAGAAAATATGGAAAAATAGGGAAAAATGTCAAAAACAGGCCATTCCCCCCCCCCCTAATCACCGAAACTACTGGACCTAAAATTCTTTAAAAAAATTGAGATATAGGTCTATAACATGAATATTACCGGAAAAGTGATAAGAAGTCACAGTTATTTATGTAACATGCAAAATTTTTCAATATACTAATTTACAAATTCTTTAAATTTTAAAACCATTTATTTTGAACAGGTGGTAACCCTATTGACTTCAAATTAAGTACAATCATTCATTAATTGCCTGCGATGACAAACATATTTTTTTTGTATTTTTAAGACAAATAGTTTTGAAATTATTCAAGAAAACACAACAAAAAAGGCCGAAAATGCAAATAACTAACTTTACCCCCTCCTCATCACCAAAAAGGGTGAGCCTGGAATTTCCAAAAAAATTTCAAAAAATAGTTCCATATGTATAGATTACAGAACAACAACAAAAAATTGCAATAATAATGTAAATAACGATATATTTTCAAGGCAAATGGTTTTGAAGTTATTCAAAAAAAACAACAAAAAAGGACTATGAAAAACACTCAATTTCACCCCCTCCTCATATCCGAAAGGGCTTGGCCAGGCATTTCCAAAATAATTTCAAAATGTAGTTAAAACGTGTAGGTTACAGAAAATACAAAAAACATTACAGTGATGATATAAACAAGCATAAATCCGAATATGTATTAGGGTTCCGTACACAGAGTGTAAACGTAACCCTTATAACATCACTTCGTTTTCTGTTCATTCGTCTTTCACAAGCGATTTCTTCGAATCTGGTAGGCCGATTGCAATGAAATTTGGTACACATAATTCAGTATTCAGAAGTAATCTAAAAATGTTGTTTTCATGTTTTTAAGATAAATAGTTTCGAAGTTATTAAAGAGAAAAGAGAAAAAATACGAAATTTCAAGTTCCCCGTCACTTTGTCGTTTTCGATGTCGAACATGGCTCATTGACAACAATGTGTCTGATTGTAGTAAAATTTAAACCATCGGCGCAACATTAATTACTAAAAGCTGCATGCTAACCACACAAAGATATCGGGTTACTCGCTCACTAAGTTCCAACTGAATCAGCAATTAGATCAACTTGAAACGGGCAAAGATTTTTGGCTAACAATAGGCCAGTTCCACCTAACAACATCTCACTGAGATCTCAATGTCACTTTGACTGAGGCAAAATCATTTGGTGGAACATAATTCTCAGTTCTCATTGAGATAAAATGGTTACCTTACAAATTGTTGTTGTACATATGTCAGTCACGTCAAAATAGCTGAGTGAGAAATCGAATCCAAAATATTTTCATCTCAGAGATCTCAGAAAAAAATCTCAATTCTCAGCTGAGATTTTTTGTTCCACCTAAAAAATCTCTGAGATCTCTGAGATCTCATTGAGATGTTGTTAGGTGGAACTGGCCTAATAATTTTTGTTTTTTTTTGACGGTTGCTTTCTCATCGTGTTGACGCCGAGACAACGCGTTTCTATAAGCGGTGGTTGCTAAATAGCCATATTCGCATGCAAAATTTGCAAATAGACTATCCCTTTGAGCAAAAATTAGCTTTATCATCCAAGATCATTTTGCAATGAAATTCATCACCTTGGCGCATTTTCTTTAGATCCCAATTGGAGAACGTAAGTCGTCGGTCGCGTCGCTTCAAGTTCAACAGTTTCAATTCTTGAGTCAGCTTGATCTTATATGGGGGTTTATAACTATGATCCTTACACAAAGGGTAAGGTAACACCCATTTGTTGAGAACGATATGGAATTGATTGATTTGGATCGTTTGCTACGCGGATTCCTGAGGAGCAGCAATATTTTCGACAGTACGATCTCTGTCTTGCTGAAACGGCAAAATATAGACCAATGTTCTTTTTTATTTGCAATTGCTTTTTTCCAACACTCTCCTCCGCATTCCAAAAATGGCTATACTCAACTCATGTCTAAAAATAAAAGAAAAATTGGTTGTATGCCATCTTGTTTAAGAGCAACAATTTTTCTCACATTACCGTCACAACAAAAGAAATATAATCTTTCTTGACTCAGCATTCAGCCATACCAACTTTGTCGTTAACAGCAACGTTTATCAAAATAATTTTTTTCAAAACGCATTAGTAATAAACCCTTCGCACTAAATTCTAACGCACAGCATTATCATTCACTATTCGGCACCTTTATCTCCTAAGCCCTTATTAAAAAATAACTGTGAAAATTTATTGCTCAAAGTACTTTGTAAGAATTCAAAGAAAGTAAAAAACTGTCCCACAATATATGAATCTTGGTTTCATAAATGCGTTGTGGATATTTATCCGCCAAGAGACGAAGGTTATAGGTTTATATTTTTATGTTACAATGACTCCGAATTCCACTTAAATAATTTCATCAACAGAGGAATTAACAGAGAGATGAAGCTTTGGCACTTAAAATTTGCTCTCTCAAATTTTCCGTTTAACAAAAAAAAAAGAGGACAAGGACATTCTTCTAATACATTTTTGGTTTTATGGAACAAAGTTTTCCTATGCGAATAAATAAATTATTTTGTTGTTTTTCCATTAAATACTTACAAATATGTACATAAATATATTCCAAGCAATCGTAAACAGAGGAAAACTATAATAACTATTAAATGACATTTTTTCGTTGTGGGAGCAAGGAATTATTGGCAATAGTATTCGGATGACATTTTCACCGCCACATTTGCTTTGCTCTTCTATTTTATTTATCTGATGGAGTTTTAATATATTCTTAACCTTTTTTAGGGTTCCGTACACAGAGTGTAAACGTAACCCTTATAACATCACTTCGTTTTCTGTTCATTCGTCTTTCACAAGCGATTTCTTCGAATCTGGTAGACCGATTGCAATGAAATTTGGTACACATAATTCAGTGTTCAGAAGTAATCTAAAAATGTTGTTTTCATGTTTTTAAAATAAATAGTTTCGAAGTAATTAAAGAGAAAAGATAAAAAAATACAAAAATGACCATTCTCCCCCCTGATCTCCGAAACTACTGGGCCTAAAATTATGAAAAAGATACTGAGAATAGGTTTTAACCTGTAGATTACAAAAAAGTAAATAAGAAGTCTGCACTGTTACATATAACACAGATATGACTCAATATTTGGAGTAACTTTTTAATTTTTGACTCAACTTTACAATTTATTTCCTCCAAAACCGTTATACCGATTGAGTTAAAAGTTGGCCAATATATCAACGTGTTAAGTAGAAATACAATCATATTTTTTTTATATTTTTAAGAGAAATAGTTTTGTAGTTATATAAGAAAATATGGAAAAATAGGCAAAAATGTCAAAAACAGGCCATTCCCCCCCCCCCTAATCTCCGAAACTACTGGACCTAAAATTCTTTAAAAAAATTGAGATATAGGTCTATAACATGAATATTACCGGAAAAGTGATAAGAAGTCACAGTTATTTATGTAACATGCAAAATTTTTCAATATACTAATTTCCAAATTCTTTAAATTTTAAAACCATTTATTTTGAACAGGTGGTAACCCTATTGACTTCAAATTAAGTACAATCATTCATTAATTGCCTGCGATGACAAACATATTTTTTTGTATTTTTAAGACAAATAGTTTTGAAATTATTCAAGAAAACACAACAAAAAAGGCCGAAAATGCAAATAACTAAACTTTACCCCCTCCTCATCACCAAAAAGGGTGGGCCTGGAATTTCCAAAAAAAAAATCAAAAAATAGTTCCATATGTATAGATTACAGAACAACAACAAAAAATTGCAGTAATAATGTAAATAACGATATATTTTCAAGGCAAATGGTTTTGAAGTTATTCAAAAAAAACCAACAAAAAAGGACTATGAAAAACACTCAATTTCACCCCCCCTCATATCCGAAAGGGCTTGGCCAGGCATTTCCAAAATAATTTCAAAATGTAGTTAAAACGTGTATGTTACAGAAAATACAAAAAACATTGCAGTGATGATGTAAACAAGCATAAATCCGAATATGTATTAGGGTTCCGTACACAGAGTGTAAACGTAACCCTTATAACATCACTTCGTTTTCTGTTCATTCGTCTTTCACAAGCGATTTCTTCGAATCTGGTAAGCCGATTGCAATGAAATTTGGTACACATAATTCAGTATTCAGAAGTAATCTAAAAATGTTGTTTTCATGTTTTTAAGATAAATAGTTTCGAAGTTATTAAAGAGAAAAGATAAAAAAATACAAAAATGACCATTCTCCCCCCTGATCTCCGAAACTACTGGGCCTAAAATTATGAAAAAGATACTGAGAATAGGTTTTAACCTGTAGATTACAAAAAAGTAAATAAGAAGTCTGCACTGTTACATATAACACAGATATGACTCAATATTTGGAGTAACTTTTTAATTTTTGACTCAACTTTACAATTTATTTCCTCCAAAACCGTTATACCGATTGAGTTAAAAGTTGGCCAATATATCAACGTGTTAAGTAGAAATACAATCATATTTTTTTTATATTTTTAAGAGAAATAGTTTTGTAGTTATATAAGAAAATATGGAAAAATAGGCAGAAATGTCAAAAACAGGCCATTCCCCCCCCCCTAATCTCCGAAACTACTGGACCTAAAATTCTTTAAAAAAATTGAGATATAGGTCTATAACATGAATATTACCGGAAAAGTGATAAGAAGTCACAGTTATTTATGTAACATGCAAAATTTTTCAATATACTAATTTCCAAATTCTTTAAATTTTAAAACCATTTATTTTGAACAGGTGGTAACCCTATTGACTTCAAATTAAGTACAATCATTCATTAATTGCCTGCGATGACAAACATATTTTTTTTGTATTTTTAAGACAAATAGTTTTGAAATTATTCAAGAAAACACAACAAAAAAGGCCGAAAATGCAAATAACTAAACTTTACCCCCTCCTCATCACCAAAAAGGGTGGGCCTGGAATTTCCAAAAAAAAATTCAAAAAATAGTTCCATATGTATAGATTACGGAACAACAACAAAAAATTGCAGTAATAATGTAAATAACGATATATTTTCAAGGCAAATGGTTTTGAAGTTATTCAAAAAAAACCAACAAAAAAGGACTATGAAAAACACTCAATTTCACCCCCCCTCATATCCGAAAGGGCTTGGCCAGGCATTTCCAAAATAATTTCAAAATGTAGTTAAAACGTGTATGTTACAGAAAATACAAAAAACATTGCAGTGGTGATGTAAACAAGCATAAATCCGAATATGTATTAGGGTTCCGTACACAGAGTGTAAACGTAACCCTTATAACATCACTTCGTTTTCTGTTCATTCGTCTTTCACAAGCGATTTCTTCGAATCTGGTAGGCCGATTGCAATGAAATTTGGTACACATAATTCAGTATTCAGAAGTAATCTAAAAATGTTGTTTTCATGTTTTTAAGATAAATAGTTTCGAAGTTATTAAAGAGAAAAGATAAAAAAATACAAAAATGACCATTCTCCCCCCTGATCTCCGAAACTACTGGGCCTAAAATTATGAAAAAGATACTGAGAATAGGTTTTAACCTGTAGATTACAAAAAAGTAAATAAGAAGTCTGCACTGTTACATATAACACAGATATGACTCAATATTTGGAGTAACTTTTTAATTTTTGACTCAACTTTACAATTTATTTCCTCCAAAACCGTAATACCGATTGAGTTAAAAGTTGGCCAATATATCAACGTGTTAAGTAGAAATACAATCATATTTTTTTTATATTTTTAAGAGAAATAGTTTTGTAGTTATATAAGAAAATATGGAAAAATAGGCAGAAATGTCAAAAACAGGCCATTCCCCCCCCCTTATCTCCGAAACTACTGGACCTAAAATTCTTTAAAAAAATTTAGATATAGGTCTATAACATGAATATTACCGGAAAAGTGATAAGAAGTCACAGTTATTTATGTAACATGCAAAATTTTTCAATATACCTATTTCAAAATTCTTTAAATTTTAAAACCATTTATTTTGAACAGGTGATAACCCTATTGACTTCAAATTAAGTACAATCATTCATTAATTGCCTGCGATGACAAACATATTTTTTTGGTATTTTTAAGACAAATAGTTTTGAAATTATTCAAGAAAACACAACAAAAAAGGCCGAAAATGCAAATAACTAAACTTTACCCCCTCCTCATCACCAAAAAGGGTGAGCCTGGAATTTCCAAAAAAATTTCAAAAAATAGTTCCATATGTATAGATTACAGAACAACAACAAAAAATTGCAATAATAATGTAAATAACGATATATTTTCAAGGCAAATGGTTTTGAAGTTATTCAAAAAAAACCAACAAAAAAGGACTATGAAAAACACTCAATTTCACCCCCCCCTCATATCCGAAAGGGCTTGGCCAGGCATTTCCAAAATAATTTCAAAATGTAGTTAAAACGTGTATGTTACAGAAAATACAAAAAACATTGCAGTGGTGATGTAAACAAGCATAAATCCGAATATGTATTAGGGTTCCGTACACAGAGTGTAAACGTAACCCTTATAACATCACTTCGTTTTCTGTTCATTCGTCTTTCACAAGCGATTTCTTCGAATCTGGTAGGCCGATTGCAATGAAATTTGGTACACATAATTCAGTATTCAGAAGTAATCTAAAAATGTTGTTTTCATGTTTTTAAGATAAATAGTTTCGAAGTTATTAAAGAGAAAAGATAAAAAAATACAAAAATGACCATTCTCCCCCCTGATCTCCGAAACTACTGGGCCTAAAATTATGAAAAAGATACTGAGAATAGGTTTTAACCTGTAGATTACAAAAAAGTAAATAAGAAGTCTGCACTGTTACATATAACACAGATATGACTCAATATTTGGAGTAACTTTTTAATTTTTGACTCAACTTTACAATTTATTTCCTCCAAAACCGTAATACCGATTGAGTTAAAAGTTGGCCAATATATCAACGTGTTAAGTAGAAATACAATCATATTTTTTTTATATTTTTAAGAGAAATAGTTTTGTAGTTATATAAGAAAATATGGAAAAATAGGCAGAAATGTCAAAAACAGGCCATTCCCCCCCCCTTATCTCCGAAACTACTGGACCTAAAATTCTTTAAAAAAATTTAGATATAGGTCTATAACATGAATATTACCGGAAAAGTGATAAGAAGTCACAGTTATTTATGTAACATGCAAAATTTTTCAATATACCTATTTCAAAATTCTTTAAATTTTAAAACCATTTATTTTGAACAGGTGATAACCCTATTGACTTCAAATTAAGTACAATCATTCATTAATTGCCTGCGATGACAAACATATTTTTTTGGTATTTTTAAGACAAATAGTTTTGAAATTATTCAAGAAAACACAACAAAAAAGGCCGAAAATGCAAATAACTAAACTTTACCCCCTCCTCATCACCAAAAAGGGTGAGCCTGGAATTTCCAAAAAAATTTCAAAAAATAGTTCCATATGTATAGATTACAGAACAACAACAAAAAATTGCAATAATAATGTAAATAACGATATATTTTCAAGGCAAATGGTTTTGAAGTTATTCAAAAAAAACAACAAAAAAGGACTATGAAAAACACTCAATTTCACCCCCTCCTCATATCCGAAAGGGCTTGGCCAGGCATTTCCAAAATAATTTCAAAATGTAGTTAAAACGTGTAGGTTACAGAAAATACAAAAAACATTACAGTGATGATGTAAACAAGCATAAATCCGAATATGTATTAGGGTTCCGTACACAGAGTGTAAACGTAACCCTTATAACATCACTTCGTTTTCTGTTCATTCGTCTTTCACAAGCGATTTCTTCGAATCTGGTAGGCCGATTGCAATGATTTTGTACACATAATTCAGTATTCAGAAGTAATCTAAAAATGTTGTTTTCATGTTCTTAAGATAAATAGTTTCGAAGTTATTAAAGAGAAAAGATAAAAAAATACAAAAATGACCATTCTCCCCCCTGATCTCCGAAACTACTGGGCCTAAAATTATGAAAAAGATACTGAGAATAGGTTTTAACCTGTAGATTACAAAAAAGTAAATAAGAAGTCTGCACTGTTACATATAACACAGATATGACTCAATATTTGGAGTAACTTTTTAATTTTTGACTCAACTTTACAATTTATTTCCTCCAAAACCGTTATACCGATTGAGTTAAAAAATGGCCAATATATCAACGTGTTAAGTAGAAATACAATCATGTTTTTTTTATATTTTTAAGAGAAATAGTTTTGTAGTTATATAAGAAAATATGGAAAAATAGGGAAAAATGTCAAAAACAGGCCATTCCCCCCCCCCCTAATCACCGAAACTACTGGACCTAAAATTCTTTAAAAAAATTGAGATATAGGTCTATAACATGAATATTACCGGAAAAGTGATAAGAAGTCACAGTTATTTATGTAACATGCAAAATTTTTCAATATACTAATTTCCAAATTCTTTAAATTTTAAAACCATTTATTTTGAACAGGTGGTAACCCTATTGACTTCAAATTAAGTACAATCATTCATTAATTGCCTGCGATGACAAACATATTTTTTTTGTATTTTTAAGACAAATAGTTTTGAAATTATTCAAGAAAACACAACAAAAAAGGCCGAAAATGCAAATAACTAACTTTACCCCCTCCTCATCACCAAAAAGGGTGAGCCTGGAATTTCCAAAAAAATTTCAAAAAATAGTTCCATATGTATAGATTACAGAACAACAACAAAAAATTGCAATAATAATGTAAATAACGATATATTTTCAAGGCAAATGGTTTTGAAGTTATTCAAAAAAAACAACAAAAAAGGACTATGAAAAACACTCAATTTCACCCCCTCCTCATATCCGAAAGGGCTTGGCCAGGCATTTCCAAAATAATTTCAAAATGTAGTTAAAACGTGTAGGTTACAGAAAATACAAAAAACATTACAGTGATGATATAAACAAGCATAAATCCGAATATGTATTAGGGTTCCGTACACAGAGTGTAAACGTAACCCTTATAACATCACTTCGTTTTCTGTTCATTCGTCTTTCACAAGCGATTTCTTCGAATCTGGTAGGCCGATTGCAATGAAATTTGGTACACATAATTCAGTATTCAGAAGTAATCTAAAAATGTTGTTTTCATGTTTTTAAGATAAATAGTTTCGAAGTTATTAAAGAGAAAAGAGAAAAAATACGAAATTTCAAGTTCCCCGTCACTTTGTCGTTTTCGATGTCGAACATGGCTCATTGACAACAATGTGTCTGATTGTAGTAAAATTTAAACCATCGGCGCAACATTAATTACTAAAAGCTGCATGCTAACCACACAAAGATATCGGGTTACTCGCTCACTAAGTTCCAACTGAATCAGCAATTAGATCAACTTGAAACGGGCAAAGATTTTTGGCTAACAATAGGCCAGTTCCACCTAACAACATCTCACTGAGATCTCAATGTCACTTTGACTGAGGCAAAATCATTTGGTGGAACATAATTCTCAGTTCTCATTGAGATAAAATGGTTACCTTACAAATTGTTGTTGTACATATGTCAGTCACGTCAAAATAGCTGAGTGAGAAATCGAATCCAAAATATTTTCATCTCAGAGATCTCAGAAAAAAATCTCAATTCTCAGCTGAGATTTTTTGTTCCACCTAAAAAATCTCTGAGATCTCTGAGATCTCATTGAGATGTTGTTAGGTGGAACTGGCCTAATAATTTTTGTTTTTTTTTGACGGTTGCTTTCTCATCGTGTTGACGCCGAGACAACGCGTTTCTATAAGCGGTGGTTGCTAAATAGCCATATTCGCATGCAAAATTTGCAAATAGACTATCCCTTTGAGCAAAAATTAGCTTTATCATCCAAGATCATTTTGCAATGAAATTCATCACCTTGGCGCATTTTCTTTAGATCCCAATTGGAGAACGTAAGTCGTCGGTCGCGTCGCTTCAAGTTCAACAGTTTCAATTCTTGAGTCAGCTTGATCTTATATGGGGGTTTATAACTATGATCCTTACACAAAGGGTAAGGTAACACCCATTTGTTGAGAACGATATGGAATTGATTGATTTGGATCGTTTGCTACGCGGATTCCTGAGGAGCAGCAATATTTTCGACAGTACGATCTCTGTCTTGCTGAAACGGCAAAATATAGACCAATGTTCTTTTTTATTTGCAATTGCTTTTTTCCAACACTCTCCTCCGCATTCCAAAAATGGCTATACTCAACTCATGTCTAAAAATAAAAGAAAAATTGGTTGTATGCCATCTTGTTTAAGAGCAACAATTTTTCTCACATTACCGTCACAACAAAAGAAATATAATCTTTCTTGACTCAGCATTCAGCCATACCAACTTTGTCGTTAACAGCAACGTTTATCAAAATAATTTTTTTCAAAACGCATTAGTAATAAACCCTTCGCACTAAATTCTAACGCACAGCATTATCATTCACTATTCGGCACCTTTATCTCCTAAGCCCTTATTAAAAAATAACAGTGAAAATTTATTGCTCAAAGTACTTTGTAAGAATTCAAAGAAAGTAAAAAACTGTCCCACAATATATGAATCTTGGTTTCATAAATGCGTTGTGGATATTTATCCGCCAAGAGACGAAGGTTATAGGTTTATATTTTTATGTTACAATGACTCCGAATTCCACTTAAATAATTTCATCAACAGAGGAATTAACAGAGAGATGAAGCTTTGGCACTTAAAATTTGCTCTCTCAAATTTTCCGTTTAACAAAAAAAAAAAAAAAGGACAAGGACATTCTTCTAATACATTTTTGGTTTTATGGAACAAAGTTTTCCTATGCGAATAAATAAATTATTTTGTTGTTTTTCCATTAAATACTTACAAATATGTACATAAATATATTCCAAGCAATCGTAAACAGAGGAAAACTATAATAACTATTAAATGACATTTTTTCGTTGTGGGAGCAAGGAATTATTGGCAATAGTATTCGGATGACATTTTCACCGCCACATTTGCTTTGCTCTTCTATTTTATTTATCTGATGGAGTTTTAATATATTCTTAACCTTTTTTAGGGTTCCGTACACAGAGTGTAAACGTAACCCTTATAACATCACTTCGTTTTCTGTTCATTCGTCTTTCACAAGCGATTTCTTCGAATCTGGTAGACCGATTGCAATGAAATTTGGTACACATAATTCAGTGTTCAGAAGTAATCTAAAAATGTTGTTTTCATGTTTTTAAAATAAATAGTTTCGAAGTAATTAAAGAGAAAAGATAAAAAAATACAAAAATGACCATTCTCCCCCCTGATCTCCGAAACTACTGGGCCTAAAATTATGAAAAAGATACTGAGAATAGGTTTTAACCTGTAGATTACAAAAAAGTAAATAAGAAGTCTGCACTGTTACATATAACACAGATATGACTCAATATTTGGAGTAACTTTTTAATTTTTGACTCAACTTTACAATTTATTTCCTCCAAAACCGTTATACCGATTGAGTTAAAAGTTGGCCAATATATCAACGTGTTAAGTAGAAATACAATCATATTTTTTTTATATTTTTAAGAGAAATAGTTTTGTAGTTATATAAGAAAATATGGAAAAATAGGCAAAAATGTCAAAAACAGGCCATTCCCCCCCCCCCCCTAATCACCGAAACTACTGGACCTAAAATTCTTTAAAAAAATTGAGATATAGGTCTATAACATGAATATTACCGGAAAAGTGATAAGAAGTCACAGTTATTTATGTAACATGCAAAATTTTTCAATATACTAATTTCCAAATTCTTTAAATTTTAAAACCATTTATTTTGAACAGGTGGTAACCCTATTGACTTCAAATTAAGTACAATCATTCATTAATTGCCTGCGATGACAAACATATTTTTTTGTATTTTTAAGACAAATAGTTTTGAAATTATTCAAGAAAACACAACAAAAAAGGCCGAAAATGCAAATAACTAAACTTTACCCCCTCCTCATCACCAAAAAGGGTGGGCCTGGAATTTCCAAAAAAAAATTCAAAAAATAGTTCCATATGTATAGATTACAGAACAACAACAAAAAATTGCAGTAATAATGTAAATAACGATATATTTTCAAGGCAAATGGTTTTGAAGTTATTCAAAAAAAACCAACAAAAAAGGACTATGAAAAACACTCAATTTCACCCCCCCTCATATCCGAAAGGGCTTGGCCAGGCATTTCCAAAATAATTTCAAAATGTAGTTAAAACGTGTATGTTACAGAAAATACAAAAAACATTGCAGTGATGATGTAAACAAGCATAAATCCGAATATGTATTAGGGTTCCGTACACAGAGTGTAAACGTAACCCTTATAACATCACTTCGTTTTCTGTTCATTCGTCTTTCACAAGCGATTTCTTCGAATCTGGTAAGCCGATTGCAATGAAATTTGGTACACATAATTCAGTATTCAGAAGTAATCTAAAAATGTTGTTTTCATGTTTTTAAGATAAATAGTTTCGAAGTTATTAAAGAGAAAAGATAAAAAAATACAAAAATGACCATTCTCCCCCCTGATCTCCGAAACTACTGGGCCTAAAATTATGAAAAAGATACTGAGAATAGGTTTTAACCTGTAGATTACAAAAAAGTAAATAAGAAGTCTGCACTGTTACATATAACACAGATATGACTCAATATTTGGAGTAACTTTTTAATTTTTGACTCAACTTTACAATTTATTTCCTCCAAAACCGTTATACCGATTGAGTTAAAAGTTGGCCAATATATCAAAGTGTTAAGTAGAAATACAATCATATTTTTTTTATATTTTTAAGAGAAATAGTTTTGTAGTTATATAAGAAAATATGGAAAAATAGGCAGAAATGTCAAAAACAGGCCATTCCCCCCCCTAATCTCCGAAACTACTGGACCTAAAATTCTTTAAAAAAATTGAGATATAGGTCTATAACATGAATATTACCGGAAAAGTGATAAGAAGTCACAGTTATTTATGTAACATGCAAAATTTTTCAATATACTAATTTCCAAATTCTTTAAATTTTAAAACCATTTATTTTGAACAGGTGGTAACCCTATTGACTTCAAATTAAGTACAATCATTCATTAATTGCCTGCGATGACAAACATATTTTTTTTGTATTTTTAAGACAAATAGTTTTGAAATTATTCAAGAAAACACAACAAAAAAGGCCGAAAATGCAAATAACTAAACTTTACCCCCTCCTCATCACCAAAAAGGGTGGGCCTGGAATTTCCAAAAAAAAATTCAAAAAATAGTTCCATATGTATAGATTACAAAACAACAACAAAAAATTGCAGTAATAATGTAAATAACGATATATTTTCAAGGCAAATGGTTTTGAAGTTATTCAAAAAAAACCAACAAAAAAGGACTATGAAAAACACTCAATTTCACCCCCCCTCATATCCGAAAGGGCTTGGCCAGGCATTTCCAAAATAATTTCAAAATGTAGTTAAAACGTGTATGTTACAGAAAATACAAAAAACATTGCAGTGGTGATGTAAACAAGCATAAATCCGAATATGTATTAGGGTTCCGTACACAGAGTGTAAACGTAACCCTTATAACATCACTTCGTTTTCTGTTCATTCGTCTTTCACAAGCGATTTCTTCGAATCTGGTAGGCCGATTGCAATGAAATTTGGTACACATAATTCAGTATTCAGAAGTAATCTAAAAATGTTGTTTTCATGTTTTTAAGATAAATAGTTTCGAAGTTATTAAAGAGAAAAGATAAAAAAATACAAAAATGACCATTCTCCCCCCTGATCTCCGAAACTACTGGGCCTAAAATTATGAAAAAGATACTGAGAATAGGTTTTAACCTGTAGATTACAAAAAAGTAAATAAGAAGTCTGCACTGTTACATATAACACAGATATGACTCAATATTTGGAGTAACTTTTTAATTTTTGACTCAACTTTACAATTTATTTCCTCCAAAACCGTAATACCGATTGAGTTAAAAGTTGGCCAATATATCAACGTGTTAAGTAGAAATACAATCATATTTTTTTTATATTTTTAAGAGAAATAGTTTTGTAGTTATATAAGAAAATATGGAAAAATAGGCAGAAATGTCAAAAACAGGCCATTCCCCCCCCCCCTTATCTCCGAAACTACTGGACCTAAAATTCTTTAAAAAAATTGAGATATAGGTCTATAACATGAATATTACCGGAAAAGTGATAAGAAGTCACAGTTATTTATGTAACATGCAAAATTTTTCAAAATACTAATTTCCAAATTCTTTAAATTTTAAAACCATTTATTTTGAACAGGTGGTAACCCTATTGACTTAAAATTAAGTACAATCATTCATTAATTGCCTGCGATGACAAACATATTTTTTTTGTATTTTTAAGACAAATAGTTTTGAAATTATTCAAGAAAACACAACAAAAAAGGCCGAAAATGCAAATAACTAAACTTTACCCCCTCCTCATCACCAAAAAGGGTGGGCCTGGAATTTCCAAAAAAAAATTCAAAAAATAGTTCCATATGTATAGATTACGGAACAACAACAAAAAAATTGCAGTAATAATGTAAATAACGATATATTTTCAAGGCAAATGGTTTTGAAGTTATTCAAAAAAAACCACCAAAAAAGGACTATGAAAAACACTCAATTTCACCCCCCCTCATATCCGAAAGGGCTTGGACAGGCATTTCCAAAATAATTTCAAAATGTAGTTAAAACGTGTATGTTACAGAAAATACAAAAAACATTGCAGTGGTGATGTAAACAAGCATAAATCCGAATATGTATTAGGGTTCCGTACACAGAGTGTAAACGTAACCCTTATAACATCACTTCGTTTTCTGTTCATTCGTCTTTCACAAGCGATTTCTTCGAATCTGGTAGGCCGATTGCAATGAAATTTGGTACACATAATTCAGTATTCAGAAGTAATCTAAAAATGTTGTTTTCATGTTCTTAAGATAAATAGTTTCGAAGTTATTAAGGAGAAAAGATAAAAAAATACAAAAATGACCATTCTCCCCCCTGATCTCCGAAACTACTGGGCCTAAAATTATGAAAAAGATACTGAAAATAGGTTTTAACCTGTAGATTACAAAAAAGTAAATAAGAAGTCTGCACTGTTACATATAACACAGATATGACTCAATATTTGGAGTAACTTTTTAATTTTTGACTCAACTTTACAATTTATTTCCTCCAAAACCGTTATACCGATTGAGTTAAAAGTTGGCCAATATATCAACGTGTTAAGTAGAAATACAATCATATTTTTTTTATATTTTTAAGAGAAATAGTTTTGTAGTTATATAAGAAAATATGGAAAAATAGGCAAAAATGTCAAAAACAGGCCATTCCCCCCCCCCCTAATCTCCGAAACTACTGGACCTAAAATTCTTTAAAAAAATTGAGATATAGGTCTATAACATGAATATTACCGGAAAAGTGATAAGAAGTCACAGTTATTTATGTAACATGCAAAATTTTTCAATATACTAATTTCCAAATTCTTTAAATTTTAAAACCATTTATTTTGAACAGGTGGCAACCCTATTGACTTCAAATTAAGTACAATCATTCATTAATTGCCTGCGATGACAAACATATTTTTTTGTATTTTTAAGACAAATAGTTTTGAAATTATTCAAGAAAACACAACAAAAAAGGCCGAAAATGCAAATAACTAAACTTTACCCCCTCCTCATCACCAAAAAGGGTGGGCCTGGAATTTCCAAAAAAAAAATCAAAAAATAGTTCCATATGTATAGATTACAGAACAACAACAAAAAATTGCAGTAATAATGTAAATAACGATATATTTTCAAGGCAAATGGTTTTGAAGTTATTCAAAAAAAACCAACAAAAAAGGACTATGAAAAACACTCAATTTCACCCCCTCCTCATATCCGAAAGGGCTTGGCCAGGCATTTCCAAAATAATTTTAAAATGTAGTTAAAACGTGTATGTTACAGAAAATACAAAAAACATTACAGTGATGATGTAAACAAGCATAAATCCGAATATGTATTAGGGTTCCGTACACAGAGTGTAAACGTAACCCTTATAACATCACTTCGTTTTCTGTTCATTCGTCTTTCACAAGCGATTTCTTCGAATCTGGTAGGCCGATTGCAATGAAATTTGGTACACATAATTCAGTATTCAGAAGTAATCTAAAAATGTTGTTTTCATGTTTTTAAGATAAATAGTTTCGAAGTTATTAAAGAGAAAAGATAAAAAAATACAAAAATGACCATTCTCCCCCCTGATCTCCGAAACTACTGGGCCTAAAATTATGAAAAAGATACTGACAATAGGTTTTAACCTGTAGATTACAAAAAAGTAAATAAGAAGTCTGCACTGTTACATATAACACAGATATGACTCAATATTTGGAGTAACTTTTTAATTTTTGACTCAACTTTACAATTTATTTCCTCCAAAACCGTTATACCGATTGAGTTAAAAGTTGGCCAATATATCAACGTGTTAAGTAGAAATACAATCATATTTTTTTTATATTTTTAAGAGAAATAGTTTTGTAGTTATATAAGAAAATATGGAAAAATAGGCAGAAATGTCAAAAACAGGCCATTCCCCCCCCTAATCTCCGAAACTACTGGACCTAAAATTCTTTAAAAAAATTGAGATATAGGTCTATAACATGAATATTACCGGAAAAGTGATAAGAAGTCACAGTTATTTATGTAACATGCAAAATTTTTCAATATACTAATTTCCAAATTCTTTAAATTTTAAAACCATTTATTTTGAACAGGTGGTAACCCTATTGACTTCAAATTAAGTACAATCATTCATTAATTGCCTGCGATGACAAACATATTTTTTTTGTATTTTTAAGACAAATAGTTTTGAAATTATTCAAGAAAACACAACAAAAAAGGCCGAAAATGCAAAGAACTAAACTTTACCCCCTCCTCATCACCAAAAAGGGTGGGCCTGGAATTTCCAAAAAAAAATTCAAAAAATAGTTCCATATGTATAGATTACGGAACAACAACAAAAAATTGCAGTAATAATGTAAATAACGATATATTTTCAAGGCAAATGGTTTTGAAGTTATTCAAAAAAAACCAACAAAAAAGGACTATGAAAAACACTCAATTTCACCCCCCCTCATATCCGAAAGGGCTTGGCCAGGCATTTCCAAAATAATTTCAAAATGTAGTTAAAACGTGTATGTTACAGAAAATACAAAAAACATTGCAGTGGTGATGTAAACAAGCATAAATCCGAATATGTATTAGGGTTCCGTACACAGAGTGTAAACGTAACCCTTATAACATCACTTCGTTTTCTGTTCATTCGTCTTTCACAAGCGATTTCTTCGAATCTGGTAGGCCGATTGCAATGAAATTTGGTACACATAATTCAGTATTCAGAAGTAATCTAAAAATGTTGTTTTCATGTTTTTAAGATAAATAGTTTCGAAGTTATTAAAGAGAAAAGATAAAAAAATACAAAAATGACCATTCTCCCCCCTGATCTCCGAAACTACTGGGCCTAAAATTATGAAAAAGATACTGAGAATAGGTTTTAACCTGTAGATTACAAAAAAGTAATTAAGAAGTCTGCACTGTTACATATAACACAGATATGACTCAATATTTGGAGTAACTTTTTAATTTTTGACTCAACTTTACAATTTATTTCCTCCAAAACCGTAATACCGATTGAGTTAAAAGTTGGCCAATATATCAACGTGTTAAGTAGAAATACAATCATATTTTTTTATATTTTTAAGAGAAATAGTTTTGTAGTTATATAAGAAAATATGGAAAAATAGGCAGAAATGTCAAAAACAGGCCATTCCCCCCCCCTTATCTCCGAAACTACTGGACCTAAAATTCTTTAAAAAAATTGAGATATAGGTCTATAACATGAATATTACCGGAAAAGTGATAAGAAGTCACAGTTATTTATGTAACATGCAAAATTTTTCAAAATACTAATTTCCAAATTCTTTAAATTTTAAAACCATTTATTTTGAACAGGTGGTAACCCTATGGACTTAAAATTAAGTACAATCATTCATTAATTGCCTGCGATGACAAACATATTTTTTTTGTATTTTTAAGACAAATAGTTTTGAAATTATTCAAGAAAACACAACAAAAAAGGCCGAAAATGCAAATAACTAAACTTTACCCCCTCCTCATCACCAAAAAGGGTGGGCCTGGAATTTCCAAAAAAAAATTCAAAAAATAGTTCCATATGTATAGATTACGGAACAACAACAAAAAAATTGCAGTAATAATGTAAATAACGATATATTTTCAAGGCAAATGGTTTTGAAGTTATTCAAAAAAAACCACCAAAAAAGGACTATGAAAAACACTCAATTTCACCCCCCCTCATATCCGAAAGGGCTTGGACAGGCATTTCCAAAATAATTTCAAAATGTAGTTAAAACGTGTATGTTACAGAAAATACAAAAAACATTGCAGTGGTGATGTAAACAAGCATAAATCCGAATATGTATTAGGGTTCCGTACACAGAGTGTAAACGTAACCCTTATAACATCACTTCGTTTTCTGTTCATTCGTCTTTCACAAGCGATTTCTTCGAATCTGGTAGGCCGATTGCAATGAAATTTGGTACACATAATTCAGTATTCAGAAGTAATCTAAAAATGTTGTTTTCATGTTCTTAAGATAAATAGTTTCGAAGTTATTAAGGAGAAAAGATAAAAAAATACAAAAATGACCATTCTCCCCCCTGATCTCCGAAACTACTGGGCCTAAAATTATGAAAAAGATACTGACAATAGGTTTTAACCTGTAGATTACAAAAAAATAAATAAGAAGTCTACACTGTTACATATAACACAGATATGACTCAATATTTGGAGTAACTTTTTAATTTTTGACTCAACTTTACAATTTATTTCCTCCAAAACCGTTATACCGATTGAGTAAAAAAATGGCCAATATATCAACGTGTTAAGTAGAAATACAATCATATTTTTTTTATATTTTTAAGAGAAATAGTTTTGTAGTTATATAAGAAAATATGGAAAAATAGGCAAAAATGTCAAAAACAGGCCATTCCCCCCCCCCCCTAATCTCCGAAACTACTGGACCTAAAATTCTTTAAAAAAATTGAGATATAGGTCTATAACATGAATATTACCGGAAAAGTGATAAGAAGTCACAGTTATTTATGTAACATGCAAAATTTTTCAATATACTAATTTCCAAATTCTTTAAATTTTAAAACCATTTATTTTGAACAGGTGGCAACCCTATTGACTTCAAATTAAGTACAATCATTCATTAATTGCCTGCGATGACAAACATATTTTTTTGTATTTTTAAGACAAATAGTTTTGAAATTATTCAAGAAAACACAACAAAAAAGGCCGAAAATGCAAATAACTAAACTTTACCCCCTCCTCATCACCAAAAAGGGTGGGCCTGGAATTTCCAAAAAAAAAATCAAAAAATAGTTCCATATGTATAGATTACAGAACAACAACAAAAAATTGCAGTAATAATGTAAATAACGATATATTTTCAAGGCAAATGGTTTTGAAGTTATTCAAAAAAAACCAACAAAAAAGGACTATGAAAAACACTCAATTTCACCCCCCTCCTCATATCCGAAAGGGCTTGGCCAGGCATTTCCAAAATAATTTTAAAATGTAGTTAAAACGTGTATGTTACAGAAAATACAAAAAACATTACAGTGATGATGTAAACAAGCATAAATCCGAATATGTATTAGGGTTCCGTACACAGAGTGTAAACGTAACCCTTATAACATCACTTCGTTTTCTGTTCATTCGTCTTTCACAAGCGATTTCTTCGAATCTGGTAGGCCGATTGCAATGAAATTTGGTACACATAATTCAGTATTCAGAAGTAATCTAAAAATGTTGTTTTCATGTTTTTAAGATAAATAGTTTCGAAGTTATTAAAGAGAAAAGATAAAAAAATACAAAAATGACCATTCTCCCCCCTGATCTCCGAAACTACTGGGCCTAAAATTATGAAAAAGATACTGACAATAGGTTTTAACCTGTAGATTACAAAAGAGTAAATAAGAAGTCTGCACTGTTACATATAACACAGATATGACTCAATATTTGGAGTAACTTTTTAATTTTTGACTCAACTTTACAATTTATTTCCTCCAAAACCGTAATACCGATTGAGTTAAAAGTTGGCCAATATATCAACGTGTTAAGTAGAAATACAGTCATATTTTTTTATATTTTTAAGAGAAATAGTTTTGTAGTTATATAAGAAAATATGGAAAAATAGGCAAAAATGTCAAAAACAGGCCATTCCCCCCCCCCCTAATCTCCGAAACTACTGGACCTAAAATTCTTTAAAAAAATTGAGATATAGGTCTATAACATGAATATTACCGGAAAAGTGATAAGAAGTCACAGTTATTTATGTAACATGCAAAATTTTTCAATATACTAATTTCCAAATTCTTTAAATTTTAAAATCATTTATTTTGAACAGGTGGTAACCCTATTGACTTCAAATTAAGTACAATCATTCATTAATTGCCTGCGATGACAAACATATTTTTTTTGTATTTTTAAGACAAATAGTTTTGAAATTATTCAAGAAAACACAACAAAAACGGCCGAAAATGCAAATAACTAAACTTTACCCCCTCCTCATCACCAAAAAGGGTGAGCCTGGAATTTCCAAACAAAATTTCAAAAAATAGTTCCATATGTATAGATTACAGAACAACAACAATTGCAGTAATAATGTAAATAACGATATATTTTCAAGGCAAATGGTTTTGAAGTTATTCAAAAAAAACCAACAAAAAAGGACTATAAAAAACACTCAATTTCACCCCCTCCTCATATCCGAAAGGGCTTGGCCAGGCATTTCCAAAATAATTTCAAAATGTAGTTAAAACGTGTAGGTTACAGAAAATACAAAAAACATTACA
Organism: Sphaerophoria taeniata; assembly: GCA_943590905.1. Taxonomy (NCBI): domain Eukaryota; kingdom Metazoa; phylum Arthropoda; class Insecta; order Diptera; family Syrphidae; genus Sphaerophoria; species Sphaerophoria taeniata. The sequence continues at coordinate 85,843,800 of OX016541.1, read as the reverse complement.
GTGATGATGTAAACAAGCATAAATCCGAATATGTATTAGGGTTCCGTACACAGAGTGTAAACGTAACCCTTATAACATCACTTCGTTTTCTGTTCATTCGTCTTTCACAAGCGATTTCTTCGAATCTGGTAGGCCGATTGCAATGAAATTTGGTACACATAATTCAGTATTCAGAAGTAATCTAAAAATGTTGTTTTCATGTTTTTAAAATAAATAGTTTCGAAGTTATTAAAGAGAAAATATAAAAAAATACAAAAATGACCATTCTCCCCCCTGATCACCGAAACTACTGGGCCTAAAATTATGAAAAAGATACTGAGAATAGGTTTTAACCTGAAGATTACAAAAAAGTAAATAAGAAGTCTGCACTGTTACATATAACACAGATATGACTCAATATTTGGAGTAACTTTTTAATTTTTGACTCAACTTTACAATTTATTTCCTCCAAAACCGTTATACCGATTGAGTTAAAAGTTGGCCAATATATCAACGTGTTAAGTAGAAATACAATCATATTTTTTTTTATATTTTTAAGAGACTTAGTTTTGTAGTTATATAAGAAAATATGGAAAAATAGGCAAAAATGTCAAAAACAGGCCATTCCCCCCCCCCTAATCACCGAAACTAGTGGACCTAAAATTCTTTAAAAAAATTGAGATATAGGTCTATAACATGAATATTACCGGAAAAGTGATAAGAAGTCACAGTTATTTATGTAACATGCAAAATTTTTCAATATACTAATTTCCAAATTCTTTAAATTTTAAAACCATTTATTTTGAACAGGTGGTAACCCTATTGACTTCAAATTAAGTACAATCATTCATTAATTGCCTGCGATGACAAACATATTTTTTTGTATTTTTAAGACAAATAGTTTTGAAATTATTCAAGAAAACACAACAAAAAAGGCCGAAAATGCAAATAACTAAACTTTACCCCCTCCTCATCACCAAAAAGGGTGGGCCTGGAATTTCCAAAAAAAAATTCAAAAAATAGTTCCATATGTATAGATTACAGAACAACAACAAAAAATTGCAGTAATAATGTAAATAACGATATATTTTCAAGGCAAATGGTTTTGAAGTTATTCAAAAAAAAACAACAAAAAAGGACTATGAAAAACACTCAATTTCACCCCCTCCTCATATCCGGAAGGGCTTGGCCAGCCATTTCCAAAATAATTTCAAAATGTAGTTAAAACGTGTAGGTTACAGAAAATACAAAAAACATTACAGTGATGATGTAAACAAGCATAAATCCGAATATGTATTAGGATTCCGTACACAGAGTGTAAACGTAACCCTTATAACATCACTTCGTTTTCTGTTCATTCGTCTTTCACAAGCGATTTCTTCGAATCTGGTAGGCCGATTGCAATGAAATTTATTACACATAATTCAGTATTCAGAAGTAATCTAAAAATGTTGTTTTCATGTTTTTAAGATAAATAGTTTCGAAGTTATTAAAGAGAAAAGATAAAAAAATACAAAAATGACCATTCTCCCCCCTGATCTCCGAAACTACTGGGCTTAAAATTATGAAAAAGATACTGGGAATAGGTTTTAACCTGTAGATTACAAAAAAGTAAATAAGAAGTCTGCACTGTTACATATAACACAGATATGACTCAATATTTGGAGTAACTTTTTAATTTTTGACTCAACTTTACAATTTATTTCCTCCAAAACCGTTATACCGATTGAGTTAAAAGTTGGCCAATATATCAACGTGTTAAGGAGAAATACAATCATGTTTTTTTTTATATTTTTAAGAGAAATAGTTTTGTAGTTATATAAGAAAATATGGAAAAATAGGCAAAAATGTCAAAAACAGGCCATTCCCCCCCTCCCTAATCTCCGAAACTACTGGACCTAAAATTCTTTAAAAAAATTGAGATATAGGTCTATAACATGAATATTACCGGAAAAGTGATAAGAAGTCACAGTTATTTATGTAACATGCAAAATTTTTCAATATACTAATTTCCAAATTCTTTAAATTTTAAAATCATTTATTTTGAACAGGTGGTACCCCTATTGACTTCAAATTAAGTACAATCATTCATTAATTGCCTGCGATGACAAACATATTTTTTTGGTATTTTTAAGACAAATAGTTTTGAAATTATTCAAGAAAACACAACAAAAAAGGCCGAAAATGCAAATAACTAAACTTTACCCCCTCCTCATCACCAAAAAGGGTGAGCCTGGAATTTCCAAAAAAATTTCAAAAAATAGTTCCATATGTATAGATTACAGAACAACAACAAAAAATTGCAATAATAATGTAAATAACGATATATTTTCAAGGCAAATGGTTTTGAAGTTATTCAAAAAAAACAACAAAAAAGGACTATGAAAAACACTCAATTTCACCCCCTCCTCATATCCGAAAGGGCTTGGCCAGGCATTTCCAAAATAATTTCAAAATGTAGTTAAAACGTGTAGGTTACAGAAAATACAAAAAACATTACAGTGATGATGTAAACAAGCATAAATCCGAATATGTATTAGGGTTCCGTACACAGAGTGTAAACGTAACCCTTATAACATCACTTCGTTTTCTGTTCATTCGTCTTTCACAAGCGATTTCTTCGAATCTGGTAGGCCGATTGCAATGAAATTTGGTACACATAATTCAGTATTCAGAAGTAATCTAAAAATGTTGTTTTCATGTTCTTAAGATAAATAGTTTCGAAGTTATTAAGGAGAAAAGATAAAAAAATACAAAAATGACCATTCTCCCCCCTGATCTCCGAAACTACTGGGCCTAAAATTATGAAAAAGATACTGACAATAGGTTTTAACCTGTAGATTACAAAAAAATAAATAAGAAGTCTGCACTGTTACATATAACACAGATATGACTCAATATTTGGAGTAACTTTTTAATTTTTGACTCAACTTTACAATTTATTTCCTCCAAAACCGTTATACCGATTGAGTTAAAAAATGGCCAATATATCAACGTGTTAAGTAGAAATACAATCATGTTTTTTTTATATTTTTAAGAGAAATAGTTTTGTAGTTATATAAGAAAATATGGAAAAATAGGCAAAAATGTCAAAAACAGGCCATTCCCCCCCCCCTAATCACCGAAACTACTGGACCTAAAATTCTTTAAAAAAATTGAGATATAGGTCTATAACATGAATATTACCGGAAAAGTGATAAGAAGTCACAGTTATTTATGTAACATGCAAAATTTTTCAATATACTAATTTCCAAATTCTTTAAATTTTAAAACCATTTATTTTGAACAGGTGGTAACCCTATTGACTTCAAATTAAGTACAATCATTCATTAATTGCCTGCGATGACAAACATATTTTTTTTGTATTTTTAAGACAAATAGTTTTGAAATTATTCAAGAAAACACAACAAAAAAGGCCGAAAATGCAAATAACTAACTTTACCCCCTCCTCATCACCAAAAAGGGTGAGCCTGGAATTTCCAAAAAAATTTCAAAAAATAGTTCCATATGTATAGATTACAGAACAACAACAAAAAATTGCAATAATAATGTAAATAACGATATATTTTCAAGGCAAATGGTTTTGAAGTTATTCAAAAAAAACAACAAAAAAGGACTATGAAAAACACTCAATTTCACCCCCTCCTCATATCCGAAAGGGCTTGGCCAGGCATTTCCAAAATAATTTCAAAATGTAGTTAAAACGTGTAGGTTACAGAAAATACAAAAAACATTACAGTGATGATATAAACAAGCATAAATCCGAATATGTATTAGGGTTCCGTACACAGAGTGTAAACGTAACCCTTATAACATCACTTCGTTTTCTGTTCATTCGTCTTTCACAAGCGATTTCTTCGAATCTGGTAGGCCGATTGCAATGAAATTTGGTACACATAATTCAGTATTCAGAAGTAATCTAAAAATGTTGTTTTCATGTTTTTAAGATAAATAGTTTCGAAGTTATTAAAGAGAAAAGAGAAAAAATACGAAATTTCAAGTTCCCCGTCACTTTGTCGTTTTCGATGTCGAACATGGCTCATTGACAACAATGTGTCTGATTGTAGTAAAATTTAAACCATCGGCGCAACATTAATTACTAAAAGCTGCATGCTAACCACACAAAGATATCGGGTTACTCGCTCACTAAGTTCCAACTGAATCAGCAATTAGATCAACTTGAAACGGGCAAAGATTTTTGGCTAACAATAGGCCAGTTCCACCTAACAACATCTCACTGAGATCTCAATGTCACTTTGACTGAGGCAAAATCATTTGGTGGAACATAATTCTCAGTTCTCATTGAGATAAAATGGTTACCTTACAAATTGTTGTTGTACATATGTCAGTCACGTCAAAATAGCTGAGTGAGAAATCGAATCCAAAATATTTTCATCTCAGAGATCTCAGAAAAAAATCTCAATTCTCAGCTGAGATTTTTTGTTCCACCTAAAAAATCTCTGAGATCTCTGAGATCTCATTGAGATGTTGTTAGGTGGAACTGGCCTAATAATTTTTGTTTTTTTTTTGACGGTTGCTTTCTCATCGTGTTGACGCCGAGACAACGCGTTTCTATAAGCGGTGGTTGCTAAATAGCCATATTCGCATGCAAAATTTGCAAATAGACTATCCCTTTGAGCAAAAATTAGCTTTATCATCCAAGATCATTTTGCAATGAAATTCATCACCTTGGCGCATTTTCTTTAGATCCCAATTGGAGAACGTAAGTCGTCGGTCGCGTCGCTTCAAGTTCAACAGTTTCAATTCTTGAGTCAGCTTGATCTTATATGGGGGTTTATAACTATGATCCTTACACAAAGGGTAAGGTAACACCCATTTGTTGAGAACGATATGGAATTGATTGATTTGGATCGTTTGCTACGCGGATTCCTGAGGAGCAGCAATATTTTCGACAGTACGATCTCTGTCTTGCTGAAACGGCAAAATATAGACCAATGTTCTTTTTTATTTGCAATTGCTTTTTTCCAACACTCTCCTCCGCATTCCAAAAATGGCTATACTCAACTCATGTCTAAAAATAAAAGAAAAATTGGTTGTATGCCATCTTGTTTAAGAGCAACAATTTTTCTCACATTACCGTCACAACAAAAGAAATATAACCTTTCTTGACTCAGCATTCAGCCATACCAACTTTGTCGTTAACAGCAACGTTTATCAAAATAATTTTTTTCAAAACGCATTAGTAATAAACCCTTCGCACTAAATTCTAACGCACAGCATTATCATTCACTATTAGGCACCTTTATCTCCTAAGCCCTTATTAAAAAATAACTGTGAAAATTTATTGCTCAAAGTACTTTGTAAGAATTCAAAGAAAGTAAAAAACTGTCCCACAATATATGAATCTTGGTTTCATAAATGCGTTGTGGATATTTATCCGCCAAGAGACGAAGGTTATAGGTTTATATTTTTATGTTACAATGACTCCGAATTCCACTTAAATAATTTCATCAACAGAGGAATTAACAGAGAGATGAAGCTTTGGCACTTAAAATTTGCTCTCTCAAATTTTCCGTTTAACAAAAAAAAGTGGACAAGTGCGAGATAAACTCGCTCGAGGAGGGTTCCGTACTTGATTATCCGACCCTACCCGGGGGGGGGGCAAATTTTTTTGTATTTTTTTAACTTTTCTCTTTAATTACTTCGAAACTATTTATCTTAAAAACATGAAAACAACATTTTTAGATTACTACTGAATACTAAAATATGTGTACCAAATTTCATTGGAATCGGCCTAACAGATCCGAAGAAATCGCTTGTGAAAGACGAATGAACAGAAAACGAAAGTAGCGAAGTGATGTTATAAGGGTTTCGTTTACACTCTGTGTACGGAACCCTAATACATATTCGGATTTATGCTTATTTACATCATCACTGTAATGTTTTTTGTATTTTCTGTAACCTACACGTTTTAACTACATTTTGAAATTATTTTGGAAATGCCTGGCCAAGCCCTTTCGGATATGAGGAGGGGGTGAAATTGAGTGTTTTTCATAGTCCTTTTTTGTTGGTTTTTTTTTTAATAACTTCAAAACCATTTGCCTTGAAAATATATCGTTATTTACATTATTAGTGCAATTTTTGTTGTTGTTCTGTAATCTATACGTATGGAACTATTTTTTGAAATTTTTTAGGAAATTCCAGGCCCACCCTTTTTGGTGATGAGGAGGGGGTAAAGTTTGGTTATTTGCATTTTCGGGCTTTTTTGTTGTGTTTTCTTGAATAATTTCAAAACTATTTGTCTTAAAAATACAAAAAAAAATATGTTTGTCATCGCAGGCAATTAATGAATGTTTGTACTTAATTTGAAGTCAATAGGGTTACCACCTGTTCAAAAAAATGGTTTTAAAATTTAATGAAATTGGAAATTAGTATATTGAAAAATTTTGCATGTTACATAAATAACTGTGACTTCTTATCACTTTTCCGGTAATATTCATGTTATAGACCTATATTTCAGTTTTCTTAAAGAATTTTAGGTCCAGTAGTTTCGGAGATTAGGGGGGGGAATGGCCTGTTTTTGACATTTTTGCCTATTTTTCCATATTTTCTTATATAACTACAAAACTATTTCTCTTAAAAATATAAAAAAATATGATTATATTTCTACTTAGCACGTTAATATATTGGCCAACTTTTAACTCAATCGGTAAAACGGTTTTGGAGGAAATAAATTGTAAAGTTGAGTCAAAAATTAAAAATTTACTCCAAATATTTAGTCATATCTGTGTTATATGTAACAGTACAGTCTTCTTATTTGCTTTTTTGTAATCTACAGGTTAAGATCTATTCTCAGTATCTTTTTCATAATCTTAGGCCCAGTAGTTTCGGAGATCAGGGCGGAGAATGGTCATTTTTGTATTTTTTTATCTTTTCTCTTTAATAACTTCGAAACTATTTATCTTAAAAACATGAAAACAACATTTTTAGATTACTTCTGAATACTAAAATATGTGTACCAAATTTCATTGGAATCGGCCTAACAGATCCGAAGAAATCGCTTGTGAAAGACGAATGAACAGAAAACGAAAGTAGCGAAGTGATGTTATAAGGGTTTCGTTTACACTCTGTGTACGGAACCCTAATACATATTCGGATTTATGCTTATTTACATCATCACTGTAATGTTTTTTGTATTTTCTGTAACCTACACGTTTTAACTACATTTTGAAATTATTTTGGAAATGCCTGGCCAAGCCCTTTCGGATATGAGGAGGGGGTGAAATTGAGTGTTTTTCATAGTCCTTTTTTGTTGGTTTTTTTTTGAATAACTTCAAAACCATTTGCCTTGAAAATATATCGTTATTTACATTATTAGTGCAATTTTTTTTGTTGTTCTGTAATCTATACGTATGGAACTATTTTTTGAAATTTTTTAGGAAATTCCAGGCCCACCCTTTTTGGTGATGAGGAGGGGGTAAAGTTTGGTTATTTGCATTTTCGGGCTTTTTTGTTGTGTTTTCTTGAATAATTTCAAAACTATTTGTCTTAAAAATACAAAAAAATATGTTTGTCATCGCAGGCAATTAATGAATGTTTGTACTTAATTTGAAGTCAATAGGGTTACCACCTGTTCAAAAAAATGGTTTTAAAATTTAATGAAATTGGAAATTAGTATATTGAAAAATTTTGCATGTTACATAAATAACTGTGACTTCTTATCACTTTTCCGGTAATATTCATGTTATAGACCTATATTTCAGTTTTCTTAAAGAATTTTAGGTCCAGTAGTTTCGGAGATTAGGGGGGGGGGGGGGAATGGCCTGTTTTTGACATTTTTGCCTATTTTTCCATATTTTCTTATATAACTACAAAACTATTTCTCTTAAAAATATAAAAAAATACGATTATATTTCTACTTAACACGTTAATATATTGGCCAACTTTTAACTCAATCGGTTAAAACGGTTTTGGAGGAAATAAATTGTAAAGTTGAGTCAAAAATTAAAAATTTACTCCAAATATTGAGTCATATCTGTGTTATATGTAACAGTACAGTCTTCTTATTTGCTTTTTTGTAATCTACAGGTTAAGATCTATTCTCAGTATCTTTTTCATAATCTTAGGCCCAGTAGTTTCGGAGATCAGGGGGGAGAATGGTCATTTTTGTATTTTTTTATCTTTTCTCTTTAATAACTTCGAAACTATTTATCTTAAAAACATGAAAACAACATTTTTAGATTACTACTGAATACTAAAATATGTGTACCAAACTTCGTTGGAATCGGCCTAACAGATCCGAAGAAATCGCTTGTGAAAGACGAATGAACAGAAAACGAAAGTAGCGAAGTGATGTTATAGGGGTTTCGTTTACACTCTGTGTACGGAACCCTAATACATATTCGGATTTATGCTTATTTACATCATCACTGTAATGTTTTTTGTATTTTCTGTAACCTACACGTTTTAAACTACATTTTGAAATTATTTTGGAAATGCCTGGCCAAGCCCTTTCGGATATGAGGAGGGGGTGAAATTGAGTGTTTTTCATAGTCCTTTTTTGTTGGTTTTTTTTTTGAATAACTTCAAAACCATTTGCCTTGAAAATATATCGTTATTTACATTATTAGTGCAATTTTTTTTGTTGTTCTGTAATCTATACGTATGGAACTATTTTTTGAAATTTTTTAGGAAATTCCAGGCCCACCCTTTTTGGTGATGAGGAGGGGGTAAAGTTTGGTTATTTGCATTTTCGGGCTTTTTTGTTGTGTTTTCTTGAATAATTTCAAAACTATTTGTCTTAAAAATACAAAAAAAAATATGTTTGTCATCGCATTCAATTAATGAATGTTTGTACTTAATTTGAAGTCAATAGGGTTACCACCTGTTCAAAAAAATGGTTTTAAAATTTAATGAAATTGGAAATTAGTATATTGAAAAATTTTGCATGTTACATAAATAACTGTGACTTCTTATCACTTTTCCGGTAATATTCATGTTATAGACCTATATTTCAGTTTTCTTAAAGAATTTTAGGTCCAGTAGTTTCGGAGATTAGGGGGGGGGGAATGGCCTGTTTTTGACATTTTTGCCTATTTTTCCATATTTTCTTATATAACTACAAAACTATTTCTCTTAAAAATATAAAAAAAATACGATTATATTTCTACTTAACACGTTAATATATTGGCCAACTTTTAACTCAATCGGTAAAACGGTTTTGGAGGAAATAAATTGTAAAGTTGAGTCAAAAATTAAAAATTTACTCCAAATATTGAGTCATATCTGTGTTATATGTAACAGTACAGTCTTCTTATTTGCTTTTTTGTAATCTACAGGTTAAGATCTATTCTCAGTATCTTTTTCATAATCTTAGGCCCAGTAGTTTCGGAGATCAGGGGGGAGAATGGTCATTTTTGTATTTTTTTATCTTTTCTCTTTAATAACTTCGAAACTATTTATCTTAAAAACATGAAAACAACATTTTTAGATTACTACTGAATACTAAAATATGTGTACCAAATTTCATTGGAATCGGCCTAACAGATCCGAAGAAATCGCTTGTGAAAGACGAATGAACAGAAAACGAAAGTAGCGAAGTGATGTTATAAGGGTTTCGTTTACACTCTGTGTACGGAACCCTAATACATATTCGGATTTATGCTTATTTACATCATCACTGTAATGTTTTTTGTATTTTCTGTAACCTACACGTTTTAACTACATTTTGAAATTATTTTGGAAATGCCTGGCCAAGCCCTTTCGGATATGAGGAGGGGGTGAAATTGATAGTCCAGTCAATAAAGGTTTTCACCTCAAAAAAAATCCAACAGTTTTGAAACTTGGCACACTTACTAAGGGATGTCTGGTGATGACCCAAAAAAAAGTCCCCAAGAATCCGACGTGAGCTCTAGCGGCAGTTAAGAGAAACATACGGTTTTTTTAGTTTTTCACGTTTATCTCAAAAACTATTTGTCGCATCAAAAAATTTTGTTCTACAAAATTAAAGCTCATTAAATTTTATAAAAATAAGCTCTTACAAACTTTTTCGTATCTCTTATAGTTTATAAAATAACTCTAGCGGCAGTGAAGAGAAACATACGGTTTTTTCGGTTTTTCGGGTTTATCTTGAAAACTATTTGTATTATCAAAAAATAATCTTCTACAAAATTAAAGCTTATTAAATTTCCGAAAGAAAAAAAAAATTAGGTTATAAATAACTCGACCCACATTGACGGAAAACAAGTAATTTTTTCATGCTTATCTTGGAAATGGTTTCTCGTATTAGTCCAGACAATAAACAATAAACATTCGCATAGAGCTGAAAATTGGTACAGAGCATTAGAACACCGATTAAAGTAAAATGTCAAAAGTCCCCAAAATCCCATGCGTGCATAAGAAATTATTCAAGGTCAAATGTCGAAAATGTTGGTTTTTCATGCATATCTTTGAAACGGGGGAAGCTATCAAAAAAAGTATATCAAAGGCTTGTACGTATTGTAATTTTCTAAAAAAGAAATTAAGACACTTTTTTTCCTACGAGCAAGCGTTTAGAAAATATTGCGATTTTAAAATGTGTCAAATGTCGAAAATAATGGTTTTTTGCGTATTACTCTTAAACGGTGAGTCCGATTGAAAAAATTTCTATGGAAAACTTGTAGATTATGTGGTTTTCTCAATAAAAACATTTTTTGTTTTTGTTTAAAGCTGTCAGAAAAAACAAAAAACATAATTTGGTCAAAACTCAAAATTTCGAATTTTTTATAATTAGCTCCTAAGCCCTGTACAAAATTCGCATAGACATGAAAATTGGTACAGAGCATAAGGACATCTCTCTATATAAGATGTCAAAAGTCCCCAAAAATCCCATGTGTGCATAAGAAATTATTCAAGGTTAAATGTCGAATATGTTGTTTTTTTATATTTAACTCTGCAGATTTTATACAATATTTTCTAAACGCTTGCTCGTAGGAAAAGAAGTGTCATAATTTCTTTTTAGAGAATTATAAGACGTACAAGCCTTTGATATACTTTTTTTGATAGCTTCCCCCGTTTCAAAGATATGCATGAAAAACCAACATTTTCGACATTTGACCTTGAATAATTTCTTATGCACGCATGGGATTTTTGGGGACTTTTGACATTTTACTTTAATCGGTGTTCTAATGCTCTGTACCAATTTTCAGCTCTATGCGAATGTTTATTGTTTATTGTCTGGACTAATACGAGAAACCATTTCCAAGATAAGCATGAAAAAATTACTTGTTTTCCGTCAATGTGGGTCGAGTTATTTATAACCTAATTTTTTTTTCTTTCGGAAATTTAATAAGCTTTAATTTTGTAGAAGATTATTTTTTGATAATACAAATAGTTTTCAAGATAAACCCGAAAAACCGAAAAAACCGTATGTTTCTCTTCACTGCCGCTAGAGTTATTTTATAAACTATAAGAGATACGAAAAAGTTTATAAGAGCTTATTTTTATAAAATTTAATGAGCTTTAATTTTGTAGAACAAAATTTTTTGATGCGACAAATAGTTTTTGAGATAAACGTGAAAAACTGAAAAAACCGTATGTTTCTCTTAACTGCCGCTAGAGCTCACGTCGGATTCTTGGGGACTTTTTTTTGGGTCATCACCAGACATTCCTTAGTAAGTGTGCCAAGTTTCAAAACTGTTGGATTTTTTTTGAGGTGAAGGCAATTTTTTTCGTTCATTGACTGGACTATGAGTGTTTTTCATAGTCCTTTTTTGTTGGTTTTTTTTTGAATAACTTCAAAACCATTTGCCTTGAAAATATATCGTTATTTACATTATTAGTGCAATTTTTTTTGTTGTTCTGTAATCTATACGTATGGAACTATTTTTTGAAATTTTTTAGGAAATTCCAGGCCCACCCTTTTTGGTGATGAGGAGGGGGTAAAGTTTGGTTATTTGCATTTTCGGGCTTTTTTGTTGTGTTTTCTTCAATAATTTCAAAACTATTTGTCTTAAAAATACAAAAAAAAATATGTTTGTCATCGCAGGCAATTAATGAATATTTGTACTTAATTTGAAGTCAATAGGGTTACCACCTGTTCAAAAAAATGGTTTTAAAATTTAATGAAATTGGAAATTAGTATATTGAAAAATTTTGCATGTTACATAAATAACTGTGACTTCTTATCACTTTTCCGGTAATATTCATGTTATAGACCTATATTTCAGTTTTCTTAAAGAATTTTAGGTCCAGTAGTTTCGGAGATTAGGGGGGGGGGAATGGCCTGTTTTTGACATTTTTGCCTATTTTTCCATATTTTCTTATATAACTACAAAACTATTTCTCTTAAAAATATAAAAAAATACGATTATATTTCTACTTAGCACGTTAATATATTGGCCAACTTTTAACTCAATCGGTAAAACGGTTTTGGGGGAAATAAATTGTAAAGTTGAGTCAAAAATTAAAAATTTACTCCAAATATTGAGTCATATCTGTGTTATATGTAACAGTACAGTCTTCTTATTTGCTTTTTTGTAATCTACAGGTTAAGATCTATTCTCAGTATCTTTTTCATAATCTTAGGCCCAGTAGTTTCGGTGATCAGGGGGGAGAATGGTCATTTTTGTATTTTTTTATCTTTTCTCTTTAATAACTTCGAAACTATTTATCTTAAAAACATGAAAACAACATTTTTAGATTACTACTGAATACTAAAATATGTGTACCAAATTTCATTGGAATCGGCCTAACAGATCCGAAGAAATCGCTTGTGAAAGACGAATGAACAGAAAACGAAAGTAGCGAAGTGATGTTATAAGGGTTTCGTTTACACTCTGTGTACGGAACCCTAATACATATTCGGATTTATGCTTATTTACATCATCACTGTAATGTTTTTTGTATTTTCTGTAACCTACACGTTTTAACTACATTTTGAAATTATTTTGGAAATGCCTGGCCAAGCCCTTTCGGATATGAGGAGGGGGTGAAATTGAGTGTTTTTCATAGTCCTTTTTTGTTGGTTTTTTTTTGAATAACTTCAAAACCATTTGCCTTGAAAATATATCGTTATTTACATTATTAGTGCAATTTTTTTTGTTGTTCTGTAATCTATACGTATGGAACTATTTTTTGAAATTTTTTAGGAAATTCCAGGCCCACCCTTTTTGGTGATGAGGAGGGGGTAAAGTTTGGTTATTTGCATTTTCGGGCTTTTTTGTTGTGTTTTCTTGAATAATTTCAAAACTATTTGTCTTAAAAATACAAAAAAAATATGTTTGTCATCGCAGGCAATTAATGAATGTTTGTACTTAATTTGAAGTCAATAGGGTTACCACCTGTTCAAAAAAATGGTTTTAAAATTTAATGAAATTGGAAATTAGTATATTGAAAAATTTTGCATGTTACATAAATAACTGTGACTTCTTATCACTTTTCCGGTAATATTCATGTTATAGACCTATATTTCAGTTTTCTTAAAGAATTTTAGGTCCAGTAGTTTCGGAGATTAGGGGGGGGGGGGAATGGCCTGTTTTTGACATTTTTGCCTATTTTTCCATATTTTCTTATATAACTACAAAACTATTTCTCTTAAAAATATAAAAAAAATACGATTATATTTCTACTTAGCACGTTAATATATTGGCCAACTTTTAAATCAATCGGTAAAACGGTTTTGGAGGAAATAAATTGTAAAGTTGAGTCAAAAATTAAAAATTTACTCCAAATATTGAGTCATATCTGTGTTATATGTAACAGTGCAGACTTCTTATTTACTGTTTTGTAATCTACAGGTTAAGATCTATTCTCAGTATCTTTTTCATAATCTTAGGCCCAGTAGTTTCGGAGATCAGGGGGGAGAATGGTCATTTTTGTATTTTTTTATCTTTTCTCTTTAATAACTTCGAAACTATTTATCTTAAAAACATGAAAAAAACATTTTTAGATTACTACTGAATACTAAAATATGTGTACCAAATTTCATTGGAATCGGCCTAACAGATCCGAAGAAATCGCTTGTGAAAGACGAATGAACAGAAAACGAAAGTAGCGAAGTGATGTTATAAGGGTTTCGTTTACACTCTGTGTACGGAACCCTAAAAAAGAGGACAAGGACATTCTTCTAATACATTTTTGGTTTTATGGAACAAAGTTTTCCTATGCGAATAAATAAATTATTTTGTTGTTTTTCCATTAAATACTTACAAATATGTACATAAATATATTCCAAGCAATCGTAAACAGAGGAAAACTATAATAACTATTAAATGACATTTTTTCGTTGTGGGAGCAAGGAATTATTGGCAATAGTATTCGGATGACATTTTCACCGCCACATTTGCTTTGCTCTTCTATTTTATTTATCTGATGGAGTTTTAATATATTCTTAACCTTTTTTAGGGTTCCGTACACAGAGTGTAAACGTAACCCTTATAACATCACTTCGTTTTCTGTTCATTCGTCTTTCACAAGCGATTTCTTCGAATCTGGTAGACCGATTGCAATGAAATTTGGTACACATAATTCAGTGTTCAGAAGTAATCTAAAAATGTTGTTTTCATGTTTTTAAAATAAATAGTTTCGAAGTAATTAAAGAGAAAAGATAAAAAAATACAAAAATGACCATTCTCCCCCCTGATCTCCGAAACTACTGGGCCTAAAATTATGAAAAAGATACTGAGAATAGGTTTTAACCTGTAGATTACAAAAAAGTAAATAAGAAGTCTGCACTGTTACATATAACACAGATATGACTCAATATTTGGAGTAACTTTTTAATTTTTGACTCAACTTTACAATTTATTTCCTCCAAAACCGTTATACCGATTGAGTTAAAAGTTGACCAATATATCAACGTGTTAAGTAGAAATACAAGTTAAGAAACTCCTTCGGGAGTTCTGCAAAAAAATGCGAATGACCACCCCCAGAGGGGTGGTCCCAACTATTCGACTTGTTAAATAAAAAACGGAATTAACCAATTTGCTACCGCACGCTTTTATTGCCTCCTAAAGACTGAAGAATAATTTTTACCTAAAGTATTTCTACTGCTCGTGCAATCGCGAAACCTCCAAGGTCAACCTTGATGAACTTCAACGACTGCAACTTGATCGCTTGATTTGATGAGCTTTGACGACTGCAACTCGATCGCTTGGGAATGGTTGAAACAGTTAATTCCCATAGCTTCCGAAACGCTTGCTCATCACTTTACCTGGCGACGCGTGTGTTAACTGCCCCCTCCTTTTAAATCTACGTCCCGTAGATCTTATCTTAACAGGACGAACCTGTAGTCGGGCCTAGAGGATTTATCTGAGGTAGGTTCATTGGCCGGTTAAATTTAAACCAGACATATAATATGACAAGTAGAAGTATAAACAGGATAACACCATCGGCAGTGGTAGATGAAATCGTCCTTTGGGCTAGGTCTTGTATGTGTCTAATGTTGCTTATTCCCAGATCGTGGAGGTATTGTAGATCAATTTTTTGTTCCATTCTCGTTGTGTTGAACAGAACAGATGGTAAAGCTTGAAGTGAGGACGTTGTCCAACTTGTGAACGTTCTGTGGTCTATGCTTATAGTTTCATTATATAGCTGGATTACAAAAGTTCCGGAGACTGTCCTTGATTTGTCCTTACTCACTATGCTTCCATTATAGTTGGTCAGATATATCGTATCCTCTTTAATTAGTTCAACAACCTCAGCGGTGTTAGCCCTTACGGTACATGCAGCATGTCCACCCTTCAGGAGTCGAACAATACAGCCTTTTTCTTCCAGTCTTTCTAACATATTTTCCTCACAGACCGTCATGTTATCCATACTGAAACAGTTTGAGACGATTCCATATGTTTGCATATTGTTCACTAGCATTTTCGGAAATTTTAGATCAACCTGTTTGCCTGCAATTATCGATGCTCTGACGTGCAGTAGGTTGTATTCAACACCGCAAATTTTTGGCATAGTCAATACGTACAGGAGCAAAGAACCATTCGTGAAAACAGAGGGTTTTCCAAACTGTAGGGCTTCGATAACATTAGCATAAGGCAGGGTTTCAACCTCGTTAATGACTCTGTTGATCTCCTCTTGATCTAGGAGATTGGTGTTAACTATCCCATTTCGAGCCATCTGACATGCGCGAACAATTTCATTTATTTCCTCTTTGATTATTAGGATTTTGTTGATTATATCCTGTTCGTGAACAACTCTGTTATACGTGGAAATTTGATTGGCGGTGCTGTTTATAAGCCCGTTCACTTTCTGTGTAATTTCCTTTGATAGTTCTAAGACTCTTTCGTTGATTTTATATTGGACGTTATTATTCTCGATGATGTCTTCCTCGTTCTTCAATACTTTATCCCAGTCGGCTGCATCGGGGTTACCTGCCAGCCACTTCCAGGCAGATCCAATCCAATTAATTGACCTCTGTTTTCTGTCATGTTTCCCTCTGAGAGAAAGCATTCGATCACGAAGTTGGGCAAGGTGGTATTTCGCCAAGGATCTTTTGTCAGGTAAAGTGATCTCTGATTCCGCTGATTCCTCAATTCTCGCAAGCGATTTCTCCAAGATATCCAGGCGTATCATATGGACGAGTTTGAAATGGCCATCGATGATAAAGCCTCTTCCTTCTTTAATGGTAACTATTGGAGATTTATACTCAAAGATCGTCAACGCTTGCACGGCAGTGAAAAACAACAATCTAAGGAAAATTATAAGTTATGAGCTCGTACTTTTGATGATCGACTTAAATTAAAATTAAAGTTAAGTTTCCCTTAAAAGTATACAGTATTATGATTAAAATTTCTTTTCTTTCCTAATGGATTAAAACGTATGATTGCAAAATTTTAAATTTTCCCTTAAAACTAAACAGTATTGTAATAAAAAATTAATTTTTTATGGAGTGAACGTGAGCAAAATGTATGAGGTATGAGCGTATGAGCCATCCTCCTCCTTTTTTTCACAAGTTTTTAATATGGGTCTTATGGACCTTCCTGCCACTTGATGTGGTGATTGTAACATTATTGTTTCTAGCAACGGTTTCTTTTTTATATAAAGGTTTATTTTTTGGTTTTATACCCTTAGATGCTACATAAATTGTTTCGCCCTTCTTGTAAGTTTGGGGCTTAAATCTTTTTTTATTATTATACAAAATCGATTCCTTCTGTTTTCTTTGAATCTCATATTTAAGATCTTTATTGACTTTGGTGCGAAAATCAAGATAATTTTGGTAGTTAAATCTCTGTGTTCTTTCGAAAAATACATCACACGGCTTACGCTTTGTTACGGAGTGCACAGTGTTGTTGTACCGATCGACGGCTATATTAACGAGCTCTTTCAAACGCAAGTCTTTATACTCTTGTTTTATGCAACGGAAGATTTCTAAAATTGTTGAATGGAACCTTTCTACTTGGCCATTGACTTCTGATCTGTGTACCGGTGTATGGTACACTTCAATTCCTAACATTTTGACAAAATTCAATATAATTGGACTTAAGAAGCTACTCTCATTATCGGTGACTAACATCTCAGGGGCTGTGAAATAATGTAAAACTTTAATTATTTTGTCTCGCAAATGCAAGACAGACCTATTCTTAATGTGGAACAGTTTCCCAAACTTAGAAAATTTATCAATGCAACTAATGAATTTTTCGTTCTGAATTTCTATTATGTCTAAATGTAGAATCTGGCAAGGAAAGGAAGGAATTGGCGTTGGCTGAAATTCTGGACGTATGGGATGCCTATCGTACTTATTGGCATTACAGATCTCACAGGTTTTAGTAAATTTTTTAATGAGACTATTCATCCTTGGAAAGTAATATTTTTCGAGAAGTTGTTCTTTGTTTTCCCGAGGATTCCTATGAGCTCTTTTATGCTCTTTGAGAATCAACTCGCAAACTCTATTTTCATTTGCAACATCTTCCACCACTCTTTGAGTTATCCTTAGTTTATAACGGACAAAATTTTCTAAATATATTTCTTGTAACAGTGGCAAGTGACTTTCTGGTATCTTGATGCCATTAATAACATTGGGGTTCAGTTTTTTCATTAACCAAGCTGTCAGAATTTCTTTATTTGGATCACTGATAGCGATATAATGACGAAAATACCCTGGATGAGGTTGTTCTTGAGCTTCTATGCCCTTACCTATCTTAATAATAATTTGATTTCGGAAAACATTGATCGGGGCTTCTACATGAGGAATCAAATCCGTGCTATCTTGTTCAGCACTGTGGGCAGTCGAACCGCTCGAGGATTGAGCTTCTTCTGCTGTTTCCGTGGTATCAACGTTTTCGGGTTCATTGGCATCAATAGTCGCGCTATCGCTGCTGGCGTGTCCTTCAGCAGTTTCGGTTGATTCGTTTTCGGGTTCATTGGCATCAATAGTTGCGCTATCGCTGCTGGCGTGTCCTTCAGCAGTTTCGGTTGATTCGTTTTCGGTTAAAATACCACTTGATGCCGTTTCAGTGCCTTCTGAATCGGTTAAGTGATTGACCTCAGTCTTTAACCTGGATAGAGCGTCTGCGACTACATTGGATTTTCCTGGTTTGTAAATCATTTCGCAATTGTACTCTTCTATACGAGCTTTCCAGCGCTTCAGCTTAGCATTGTAGTTCTTATTCCCTAAAGAATAAGTCAGAGGCTGGTGATCTGTGTATACTCGAATCTTCCTGGCTCCATAAAGATATGAGCGCAACCTATCGAGTGCCCACACAATCGCTAACATTTCCCTTTCATTTGTGGCATATCCCTCCTCTGTTGGACTGAGAGATTTTGAAATATAAGCTATAGGGCGATCTTTACCCCATTCGCCCTGGGACAACACTGCCCCTATTGCAAGATTGGACGCATCTGTCGTTAGATTAAATGGCTTCTCAAAGTCCGGGAAGGCAAGCACTTCAGATGATGTAAGGAGAGTTTTCAAATCTTCAAAAGCCCTAAGGGCGTCTTGATCCAAACTAATAGGAACGCGTTTGGATTGATTTGCTTTTACTTGCGCGTTTTCCCCTCTGGTTAGCATGGTTAAAGGCTTTGCAACTTGAGCAAAGTCTCGTATAAATTTGCGGTAGTAGGATGCTAGTCCCAAAAAACTTTTTAGATCTTTAAGTGTCTCAGGTGGTAACAACGCCTGTATGGCAGAGACTTTACGTGCGTCAGGCTGAATGCCCTCTGGAGTTATGATGTATCCGAGAAATTCTACCTGCGTCTTCATGAACTGGGTCTTCTCAAGGTTCACCTTAAGGTTCACATTTTCGAGTCGTTGGAATATGGTGTCGATATTCCGCAGATGTTCCTCTTCACTTCCACCGAAAATGATTATGTCATCGATGTAGACATAACAGATTCTGCCTATAAATTCCTTGAGAACGTCATCGATCATCCTTTGGAAGATCGCCGGAGCATTCTTGAGGCCGAATGGTAACCTTAAGAATTCATATTTCCCATTCATTGTTGAAAATGCAGTTTTCGGGATGTCACTGATTTTCATGGGAATTTGGTGAAATCCTGAGGTAAGATCCAAAGTAGTAAAGTACTTGGCCTTGCCAAGGCTTGCCAGTGTAGAGGTGATGTCCGGGATCGGATACGTGTCCGCAATTGTTATGCCGTTAAGGCGCTTATAGTCTATTACGACACGATATTGTTTTTCGCCAGATGGTTTGGGTTTCTTGGGCACAACCCATATAGGAGAATTATAGGGGCTTTTTGAGGGACGAATAGTTCCTTCCTCAAGCAACTTTTTAATCTCCTCCTCAACCACCTGTCTCATACATGCGGGATAAGGGTAAGATTTTGAATACACAGGCTCGGTAGTATTTGTTCTAATTTCGGCTCTCACGTCAGTTTTAATGACTTTTTGGGTGTCGATTGGATCGAAAATGGATTCGTACTTGGTGATGATTTCCTGAATTCTTATCTTGAGGTGCTCAGGGAGTTTTTCATCCAGAAGAGCGTTTACTTGGGCCGAAGGTCGTGCTTTAAGAGGTATTACAATGCCAGGAGTGAGGGTGAGAGTGTTTTCTTTACGATCTATAATCGCTTCTAGTTCTCTCAGCGTATCGTCGCCAATAATTCCATCGAAGGAATCCAGGCCAGGGAGGATGTAAAATGTTAAAATTGAATCGTTGCCCGCCTTTTCAAAGAATTTGCCAGAAACCTTCCTGCTAATAGTTATATTTCCGGCCGCGCAGCGTACTGAAAATGGTTTATCTAAATGTATACTATTTTTATCTAAGGATGAACTTATGAAATTTTTATTTGCACCCGTGTCTATGAGAAATTTCAAGGTGGTGCCCTCCTGTGTTAAGTACTCTATATATGGTACGCTGGACAGGCACCTGTCATAAAATTTAAAGTATCCTTTAAAGTATCCTCAACAACGTCTTCCCCATAATTTTCCCAGGCTTGCTGATAGTCATCGGTACCAGTATCTGCTCCCTGTTCACCGAATACTTCACTTTCATAAGCCTGCGGATATTCATCAACGTTAGTTCCCTGTTCCGATAATGTTTCGGTGTTAAAGAGTCTTTGCTGTTTTTGGTTAAAGGGGCGATATCCCTCGGATTTCGCTGCTCTTTTAAAAGGGTTAGTACCTCCACCGCGGTTGGCGTGATCAACTTGCCTATCACCACCACGAGGACGATTCATATAATCGACCTGTCTGCTTTGGACAGATCCTAGCTCCATTTTCTCATGTGGTTTCGGTGCCGTGGGCCTCGGCGGAGGGTTTCCATTCCTGTAATTCTGAGGAGTACCAGACGGCGCACTTCTATAATTCTGAGCAGTATTAGTATGTAAAACTTTAGGTCTAAAATTCTGGTTAATAGGGACGGTTATTGCATTAGGGATGTTTGCATTATGAATGACATTGGATCTGAAATTCAGATTCTGAACTTCTAAACACGCAGCGTAGGCCTCTGGTAAGGTCCTAGGCTTTTGGATGATGAGCATACGTGAGAGGTCGCCAGACAACCCACGTACGAAAACGTCTAAGGCACGATTCCTATAGGTTTCTATGAGTGCATTCACTGTCTCTGGAGAGTAGGTCTCCGTCTTGAGCTTGTTTATTATAAGGGAAAACTGGTGGTTAACCGTGGCATAAAATTCATCAATTTTCATGCCACGTTGTGTTAGTTGGCCGAGCTGGTGCTCTAAAGTTCGAATATCTCTCTTGTCTGCATAATGCAGAGAGAGGCATTTCTTTATAGCGTTCCAGTCATCTTCAAAAATGTTATAGGAAATGAGGGCAGTGTCCGCATTCCCACGGACTTTCTGCCTAATATGTTGCATAATAGCCCTGTAAATGGGTTTACCCCTTACTATCTTGAAATCACTCAAGATAGCTTCGACGTTGTGGATCCATGACACATATTGTGTCGGGTTTCCATCGAACACCTGGAGTTCCTTTACGTTATCCGGCAGCTTGCTTATGTCCCTCAAATCAGCCTCCGTCTTTGGGCCGACCAAGGGTTGTTCGCCAATGCAAGCCCCAGTTTGCACCTGATTACCCGACTCCAGGGATTTCACTCTACCTTCTATATTACGTAGTTGCTCTAGAATTTGGTTGACCGCCCCGGTCATCTCAAAGACAGACTTTGTCAAATCTTCCATTTTGTAAGGTAACACTTGCAAAGATTAATAATAATAAAAAATCTTACCTTGTGATTTTAAATGTTGGGACTTTAAAATTTTTAATAATTTCCTTTTTGTATAACAACCAAAATCCTGACCGTATTCAACCACCAAAATCTTGATTTTCACAATAACTTTCGTTTTATTTCTTATTCACAATTACTTCTTTCTTTCATATAATTACTTGATTTTATACTTTTTTTTCATATAATTATTTATTTCACAATAATTTTATTTCTAATTACTCGATTTCACACTCCTTTTTTTCATATACTTATTCGATTTTATTAATTTTTTATTAATTTCACAATAATTTTTATTTCTTATTCACAATAACCTCCTTTTTCCATATAATCATTCGATTTAATTTATCTCACAATTCTTATTAATAACTTTGAATCTTATTAAAACACAATTTCCTGTTGCAATGAACACTTACAATAACTTCATATTAATAACCTTGAAGTCTTCGATTTTTCACAATAATTTTATTTCTTTTTTAATTTGCCTTTTTTGTTTTTTAATTGTCTGTACTGTATTTTGAAATCTGAAAAAAACGCGTGTGGCTGTTATAATGCTGAACCGGTGTGTAAGGGGAAGCCGTGTTTGTCCCGTTTGGTCCAGAAGTATGGACCTACTATTGGCACGGACATCACCACCTCTTCATCCTTAAGCCCTTTATGATGTCCATATGTTCCCATGTGAATATGGATTAATTGGCGCAAGGAATCAAAGTGACCAACTGTGTTCCCATGTTAACAGTGGCGTTCACTCCAAGAATGGAGCGTATTGATCCTTGCACCGATCACAAGGCGATAAGGATGAAGGACACCCGGTCCCTGCTCGGGCGCCAGTTAAGAAACTCCTTCGGGAGTTCTGCAAAAAAATGCGAATGACCACCCCCAGAGGGGTGGTCCCAACTATTCGACTTGTTAAATAAAAAACGGAATTAACCAATTTGCTACCGCACGCTTTTATTGCCTCCTAAAGACTGAAGAATAATTTTTACCTAAAGTATTTCTACTGCTCGTGCAATCGCGAAACCTCCAAGGTCAACCTTGATGAACTTCAACGACTGCAACTTGATCGCTTGATTTGATGAGCTTTGACGACTGCAACTCGATCGCTTGGGAATGGTTGAAACAGTTAATTCCCATAGCTTC